>CM070773.1:70419223-71019223 GCA_036346955.1 Dipus sagitta | reverse complement strand
AGCATTTATTAAGCAGCTACTGTGTGCCAGGCACTTTGTGAGTCTCTGAGGTGACAGGATCTCTGCCATCTTTGACCTTTGAAAACAACGTTTATGTTAGAGTGACAGGAACTCCTGATCTGCAGAGAACTTGGGAAGATTGCTCTAGAAGGCAGCTTTTAGGCTGACTCACCTTTAATCTCAGCACTAGGGAGGCTAATGTAGGAGGGTAGTGGAAAGTTTGAAGACAGCAGGGGGCTACAGATGACACCATGCCAGGGCAGGGCAGTGGGGGGAGGGGAGACGGCGGAGAATGAGAAAGGAAAATAGTGCTCCAGGCAGAAAAATTGTACATGCAAAGGTAAGTATGAAACTCTTTGGCATGGTCTTTAAGGCAGTATATTGAGTGAGAGAGATGGGTGAGACCACGGGGATTATTGGATTTATTGATTTTTTGTGTTCCCAAATGAATTTTTGGATTTTTTTTTCTATTTTGATGAAGAATGCCATTGGAATTTTGATAGGGATTGCATTAAATGTGTAGATTGCTTTTGGTAAGATTGCCATTTTCACAATATGGATTCTTCTGATCCAGGAACAAGGGATGTTTTTCCATTTCATCGTGTCTTCTGCAATTTCTCCCTTGAGTGTTTTAAAGTTTTCATTGTAGAGATCCTTCACTTCCTTGGTTAGGTTTATTCCAAGGTACTTTAGTTTCTTTAAGGCAATTGTGAATGGGAGTGATTCTCTGATTTCATCCTCTGTGTGTTTGTTGTTAGCATATATGATGACTACTAATTTCTGTGTATTTACTTTGTATCCTGCTACATGGCTATAGGTGTTTATTAGCTCTAACAGTTTGCTGGTAGAGTCTTTAGGGTCCTTTATATATAGAATCATGTCATCTGCAAATAATGATAACTTGATCTCTTCCTTTCCAATCTGTATCCCGTTTATGTGTGTCTCTTGCCTTATTGCTATGGCTAAGACTTCCAGTACTATATTAAATAAAAGTGGGGACTGTGGACACTCTTGTCTTGTTCCTGATTTTAGTGGAAAAGCTTCAAGTTTTTCTCCATTTAGTATTACATTGGCTGTAGGCTAGTCATAAATAGCCTTTATTATGTTCAGATATGTACCTTCTATTTATTCCCAGTCTCTGTAGGACTTTTATCATGAAGGGATGTTGGATTTTGTGAATTTCTTTTTCTGCATCTAATGAGATGATCATGTGATTTTTGTCCTTCAGTCCATTTATATGATGTATTACATTTATTGATTTGTGTATGTCGAACCATCCCTACATCTTTGGGATAAAGCCTACTTGGTTGGGGTGAGTGATCTTTCTGATATATTCTTGTATTCTGTTTGCCAATATTTTGTTGAACTTTTTTGCATCTATAGTCATGAGGGAGATTAGTCTGTAATTTTGGTTTTTTGTTCTATCTTTGCCTGGTTTTGGTAACAGGGTGATGCTGGCTTCGTAGAAGTTTGGTAGGATTCCTTCTTTTTCTATTTTATGGAAAAGCTTAAGAAGCAATGGTGTTAGTTCTTCCCTGAATGTATGGTAAAATTCAGCAGTGAATCGATCTGGTCCTGGACTTTTTTTAGTTGGGAGATTTTTGGTAACTGCTTGGATTTCCATACTTGTTATAGGTCGATTTAAGTGATTAATCTCATCTTGATTTAATTTAGGCAGGTCATATAAATCAAGGAAATCATCCATTTCTTTCAGATTTTCATACTTAGTGGAGTATATGTTTTTATAGTATGTCCCTATGATTTTTTGAATTTCTCTGGTATCTGTTGTGATGGTGCCTTTTTCATCTCTAATTTTATTAATTTATGTCTGTTCTCTCTTTCTTTTGGTCAGATTTGCTAAGGGTTGATTAATCTTGTTTATCCTTTCAAAGAACCAACTCTTTGTTTCATTGATTCTTTGGATTGTTGTTTTGGTTTCTATTTCATTAATTTGTGCCCTAGTCTTTATTATTTCTTCCCATCCACTGATTTTTGGTTTGCCTTGTTCTTCTTTTTCCAAGGCTTTAAAGTGAATCACTAGGTCGTTTACTTGAGACCTTTCTAATTTCTTAATATAGGCACCTAAAGGTATAAATTTACCTCTTCGAATGGCCTTCATTGTGTCACAGAGATTTTGGTTTGTTGTATTCTCATTATTATTTGACTCTATGAATTTTTTGATTTCCTTCTTGATTTCTTCATTAACTCGTTCATCATTTAATAGTGTATTGTTTAGTTTACATGATTTTGTGTACACTCTATAGCTTTTCTTGCTATTGATTTGTAGTTTGATTCCATTGTGGTCAGATAGAATGCAAGGAATTATTTCAATTTTCCTGTATTTGTTAAGATTTGCTTTGTGTCCTAATATATGGTCTATTTTAGAGAGTGTTCCATATGTAGCTGAAAAGAATGTATATTCTGCAGTATTTGGATGAAATGTCCTGTATATATCTGTTAGGTCTATTTCTTCTATGACCTCATTTAATCCAGATGCTTCTCTGTTTATTTTTTGCTGGGATGACCTGTCAATTGATGAGAGTGGGCTGTTGATGTCACCCACTACCACTGTGTTTGGTGTTTTCTGTGATCTTAGTTCCAATAGCATTTGTTTGATGAAGTTGGGAACCCCTATGTTAGGTGCATATATGTTTAGGATTGCAATGTCCTCCTGTTGGAGTGTGCCTTTAGTCAATATAAAGTGACCTTCCTTATCTTTCCTAACTAATGTTGGACTGAAGAATACCTTATCAGATATTAGGATATCAACCCCTGCTTGTTTTCTAGGCCCATTTGCTTGAAACACCGTTTTCCAACCTTTCACGCTAAGATAGTGTCCATCCTTTTCAGAAAGGTGAGTTTCTTGGAGGCAACAAATTGAAGGATCCTGCTGTTTAACCCAGTCTGCAGACCTATGTCTTTTGGTTGGGGCATTGAGGCTGTTGATATTAAGAGATATTATTGAAAGATGTGTATTTATTTTTGCCATTTATTTTTGGATTTCTTCTAGTTTTACCTTTGCTCTCTTGTGTTAACTAGTATTTAAGTATTGTTTGTGTTTTCCAGGTTCCTTATATGTGTGCTTTTCTTTCTCTTCAGCATGGAGGATTCTTTCAATATTTTCTGTAGAGCTGGTTTTGTCTTCAAATACTCCTTTAGCCTGCTTTTGATGTGGAATGTCCTTATTTCTCCGTCTATTTGAATGGATAGCTTTGCAGGATAAAGTAACCTCGGTTGACAGTTGTTATCTTTCAGAACTTGGAATACATCACTCCAAGCCCTTCTGGCTTTTAAAGTTTGTGTTGAGTAATCTGCTGTGATCCTGATGGGCTTGCCTTTGTAGGTAACTTAATTTTTCTCTTTAACTGCTTTCAATATTTTTTCTTTTGTTTGTACATTTGGTAGTTTAATTATAATATGGTGAGGAGAGGTTCTTTCCCGGTTTTGTCTGGTTGGTGTTCTAAAGGATTCCTGTACCTGCATTGGCACCCCTTTCCAAATTTGGGGGAAGTTTTCTCCTATGATTTTGTTGAAAACACCTACTATGGCTCTGGAGTGAAATTCTTCTCCTTCTACTATACCCTGAATTCTTATGTTTGATCTTTCCATAGTGTCCTGAATATCTTGAAATTCCCATTCATACTTCCCTATTAGTTTGTCTTTCTCTTTGTTGGGCTGTATTACATCTGCCACCTGATCTTCTAGTTTAGATATTCCGTCCTCTCTTTCATCCATTCTACTGATGAGATTATCTACAGAGTTTTTTATTTCATTAACTGTGTACTTCATTGTTAGTAATTCTGACTGGTTTTTCTGGATTATCTCTATTTCCTTGTATTGACCTCTTTATTTCATTAAATTGGTTTCCTGCATCTTTCATTCCTTTGATTTCCTCTTTGACTTCTTTGAGCATATTTATAATCATTTGAAGTCTTTCTCAGGCATTTCCTCTAACTTATTCTCACTGGAGGTCATTTCTGATGCATTAATACTTTTTGGTGGAATTATATTATCTTGATTTTTGGTGTTTCTTGTCTTATAATGTATATATTTTTCCATCTTGGCTTAATTTAATGCTTGGGTTTTCTAGTTAGCTGCAGTGTTATTAGATGTGTCAATCAATCTGATGTTACATATCCTCAATGTAGGAGCTTAAGGTGCTAGGTGTGGTTTTCAAGACTCTCAGAGTATCTACAAAAGTGACACTAGGTGTTGGGTTTGTCTGTTTGTTATGAGAGTATTCAATTAGGCTGAGTGGAACAAAATACAGGCAGATTCTAAAATTTAACTAAGCAATGTACACTTTCAATGAAAAACAGCACAGAGTATTTATGCAAGAGTAGGTATTATGACAATCAGATTCTCTAACTGCCACTTAGGGTATGTGGTACCCCACACCCTTAATCCTGTCAACAAAGGGGTTAAGATTTCTTGTCTGTTGAGGCTTCCATGTCAGCTTGTGACCAAGTAAGACCCTTCCCTAATATACAACAGGAGAGGAAACAAAGCCACTATAAATCAAGAAGCAACAAATAATAAGCCCAAAATATAGCTTTCTTAAGAATGGCAAATCCAACCATCCATCAGATTTAACATATAATTTTTCCTGATATGGAAGGTGCAATTAGCCCTTCTGGTTCAGGCCTATATGCCAGGCTTATTTGGTGGGTACTGACCTGGTGTAATCCCAGTTGCCTTTTGGGATGATTTTGGTCTCAGTTATGCTGCGCTCCTGCTTGGGTCCCTCTTTGGTGCACTGTGGGTTCAAGTAGGCTGGCTGGGTCATTGGATCACTGCTCTGGTTGCAGGTGTTGTGTGCTGTGATCTCCTTTCCCTAGGTCTCTGGTGCTTGCTTGTGCTTGCGCTGTCAGTGGGGGAGGGGAGGCTGTGGATGGTGATTCTAGTTCTCCCTCTGGGCCATGTGATCTTCTACCTCATGATCTGCTCCTCCGTTGTTCGCTGCAGTTCTCCACGTTTCTTGAGTTTGTGAAGAGCACTGGTGTGAGTGGAAAATCCCCTCACTTGGCTTTTTTCTGTGGCTCAAGCCGAGCCTTGCAACTGTGGCTCCGCAGACCTTGTGCTGCTGCTGCTGGAGCTGCTTCTGCTTATCTATGTGGATTCTGGATGCCCTGGATCTCTCCTACTTCTCTGCTGCTGTTAATTTCTTATACACCTCACTTTTTAGTAGGAGAGTGTGTTTTGTTGGTTTTTTTTTTTTTTTACTTTTTCTCCCCTAGGCTGCTTTTGCGTGGTTCCTATGCTGCCATTTTAACTGGAAGTCCCTGATTATTTTAAATTAATTGAGATGATAAGAACATCCTTATCTGTGAACAGCACCATTTCTTGGACTGTATAACAAGGAGAGAGCTGACTGAGTACCAGAATTCATTACTCTGTTTCTCAGAGTGGACTAAATGACCTGCTGCCTCAAATTCCTGCTTTCATGCCTTCCCTGCCATGATGTGCTGTGACCTGAAACTGTAAGATGAAATATTCTCCTCTTCCCTTGATTTGATTTTTGTCAGATATTTTGTCCCAGCAACAAGAAGGTAGCATACACCCAGTGAGATATTTTCAGACTTCCAGAACTGGAATGTTATAGATTTCTAGTGTTTCACTTACTGTTAGTACCAATTACTTATTTATTTTTTTAGTGCTGGAGATAGAACCCAGAGCCTCATGTATGTGAAGCACACATTCTGCCACTGAGCTACATCCTCAGTCTTATATTTCTTGACTTTTTGAGAGAAGGTTTCATGCAACCCACACTGACATCAAATTCCTTCGGTAGCTGTTGATGACCTTGGACTTCTGATCCTCCTGCCTCCACTGAGTGTTGGGAATTACAGGGATATAGCAACATACCTGGTTTATGTGATTTTAGGGAATGAACCCAAGGACTCATGCATGCTAACCTAGCATTCTGCCAATTGAGTCACACCCTCAGTCCCCAGAACAGAGAGTTTTGAAGGGCCCTATAAAATTGTCCCAGCCTAAACCAGGTGTTGGTAGTTCACACCTGTAATCTCAGCACTTAGGAGGTAGAGGCAGGAGGATGTCAATTTTAAGGTTACCCTAGACTACAGAGGAACATCCTGTGTCAAAAACATAAAAATGGGGCTGGAGAGATGGCTTAGTAGTTAAGGAGCTTGTCTGCAAAGCCTAAGGACCCAGATTCAATTCCCCAGTACCCACGTAAGCCAGATGCACAAGGTGGTGCATGCATCTGGAATTATTTTGTACTCCAGCATGCACATTAAGCTTTTGGAAGTCACTTTAAGCTTCTTTGCCATTTAAAGGACTTTGTAGAAACTCCAGAGAATCCTCCATCCCTTTTTGGAATGCTCAGCTGCCCCACAGAGGCTGTGGATGCCTCTCAACATTCACATCCCCAACCTTAGGACTGAGGTCCCAGGGGAGGGCTAAATGACCCCTCCATCAGCAGAGCCTCCAGCTTTACCCTCTACCCCCTCCTTGAACTCCAAAACAGTTGGTCCACATCCTGTTAGTTTTACCCCCTGGAAATCTCTGGAACTCATCCCTGCCTCCCATCTATAGTGATGGAAGAATAAATCATTTCTGACATATATTTGATACCTATTACCTAACCTCTGGTACCCTTCCTCAGCTTTTTTTGTATGTATATTTGTGTGTGGTATGTGTACATTTGGGTTCATATTGGTGGGTGTAGGTGTGTGTATGTGAATTCATGTGGAGATCAGAAGTTAACATCCGGTGGCTTCCTCAGCTGTTCTCCAATTTTTTTTTTTTTTTTTTTTTTTTTTTTTTTTTGGTTGGGGGATTCAAGGTAGGGTCTCATTCTAGCTCACACTGGCCTATAACACTCTGTAGCCCCAGTGCTGGGGTTAAAGTTATGAGCCACCAAACCTGGCTTTTTTGCTTGTTTGTTTGTTTTTTAGGTAGGGTCTCACTTTAGCCCAGCATGACCTGGAACTCACTCTGGCCTTGAAAATTCATAGTATTCCTCTTATTTCAGCCATCCAAATGCTGGGATTAAAGGTGCGAGCCACCATGTCCAACTCCACCTTATTTTTTTATCCTTTTTGATGATAAATGAATTTCATTA
This sequence comes from Dipus sagitta, assembly GCA_036346955.1. Lineage (NCBI taxonomy): Eukaryota > Metazoa > Chordata > Mammalia > Rodentia > Dipodidae > Dipus > Dipus sagitta. Next base: position 71,012,136 of record CM070773.1, on the reverse strand, counting down.
TTTATTAATATGTTTAAGCTCTTGCACTAAGTTTTTACAAGCTGGTGAAAACTGACACATTATTTCTCCCACAGAACTACAGCCACACATTCCTAGACCTCATAAATATATGGTTGAACTTACATTAAAGCATGTCACCATGGCTGTGCTCCACTCTTGAGAGTCAGTCCTGGCAGTTCATGCTTTTCCTGAATAAAAGTTTTCATCTTTGGCTCAGAGTGGTTTGTGTGGTCTTTGTAACTCCCAATCCTTACATCTGGTGCCGTGACTCAGATAGGGGGCTTACAGTTGCCCTCTTGGGTGGCCAGACCCTCCTTTCACTTGACCGGACCACCAAGCTGCCATTGACCCTCTGAAGGCTTTGAACCATCGCTGCCTGATACCGGCTTTCACACCCACCACAATTTGACCTCTCTTTTCTACCCTTGTTTGTCTCTTCCTGCCTTCCCATTGCTTCTAGCCAAGGTCTCAGGAATGCTCTCTAATTCAATGTCTCCCCATATTCATCCTCTCCCTCTGCTTTTGACCAGGACACCCTAATAGAGGACCTGGCCCAAACAGCTCCTCCAGCTCCCTCAGCCTCTCCTGACCCCCTGCCTGGTAACGAGGTTTGATTTTGATCTCTGAAGTTGTAAATAAAATAGAAATTCAAAATAAAAATACCTAGCTTCTGAATGAATGAATGAATATGTAAAGGAGAAATTTGTCTGGAGTAAGTTGTCCAGTAAGTTGTCTGGAGTCTGTATGAAAAGTGCACTTAAAATCAATGTGTGTGCATGAGTACATATGTGGCTCACAGCCCTAAGACTGCAGAATAATCTGTTTTGAGCAGTGCCATTTTATTGTGGGGGATGTTCTTCACCAAGTCCACTGTACTAGATGGTATGGCCAACTTTTACTGTTTGTTGAGTGTCCCCCAAAAGGAACACTGAAAGAAATTAAGATCATAGGCAAGAAAAAATGCAAGATTCTCCTACTCTTAAAGAATTGTAAAATGGCAGGATCAGAAAGTTGCCTTATAGTCCTGAGGGAAGCCCAAAACTTCCTGTAATTTAGGAAGATAAAAAATGGTTCTTTCTTAGCTTCCCTGCCTTGCAGAGACAGAGGGTTGCAAGCACAGGGCATCTCAAGATCCTCACCCCAGCTTGATGGTGGGTGAATGAGAAGTCACTGTAAACAGAGGGGAACTTCTTATAAGAAATTTGTGTTTTTACATTTACCTTATCTTTCTATGCTTCTATGGAACTCCTAACAGACAACAGCCTCAAGATTTATGTGTCAATTTAGAAGTACTTGATGCTGAGTTTGCAAGAAAATTTCTAAAATTTCTAATAATGTTCAAATCTGATTTCATATTTTATAAAAAAATGTTTTTCAGAAAAGTTATAAGTAATGAAGTTCCAAAATCAATAAATGATAAAATCTATATGTTCATTCTGGATAAACAGTATAAGTCAAATCTGGTCTATTCTTTTATAAAAATGTTATTTCCAAAGGCCTTTTATTAAACGTCTTATGGTAAGGACAATGAAAGTTTTTGTTGGTAGTTACAAGATGAACTGACTAAAGAAGATAAACTGAAGAGAAAACTTTAAATTTTGGATGTTAAATGTTTGATGAAAAAGATTGTTACAGAGTGCTTATATAGATTGTAGAGTAAAAGTATGTAGATGAAGGTATAAGTAAAGTATGTAAATGAAGGTATGATTAAGCTTAAATGGAAGATACAAAGTACAAAGTACTTGATCAAATTTCAGGCTTCTTGAGATAGAAAATGACTATTAGTCTAGGACTTACATCAGACTAACCCTGGCTGATAGCAGGTATTCAGGCTGTAAACTTAAAACATGCTTATTGATGTTAATCTTGTCATGATAATGGTTATGAAACACTGAATTTAGAGTATCCAACCAAGTTAGCTAAATTCCTCTATTTGTCAACCTTTTAACTAAATCTCAAGATTAAAATTGACTCATTAATATTTAATTCTCTCATATGGTTATTATATCTAAAACTCTGCCTCAAAATAATTTCTCACAGAATTATTTACTCTTTTTTCCTATTTTTTGAGGTAAATAGACTACATTTGGATACATTGAACACTATCTGTTATATACTTGAAAACTATTTACTTCATGGTGAGCAGTAAAAGAAAATTCTAAACAAAGTTATGTTGTAATTTAAAATGTAATTACTCAATTCCTCCAACAACCCGTCTTAATACTTCAAATTTAACTTAGGTCATTACTGAACAAGTTTACCGAAGGACCACAAGCAGAATTATAGAGTTGGTTAAGGTTTGAATAGTTACATATTGTGTCATGAAATTTTGTGTATGTTTGGAATTCAATATACTTCTATAATATTGATTTGGAGGAGATTAAAAATATTTCTCTTTGTCTCAGCAGTTAAAGATGTTTGCTTGCAAAGCCATATGCACATAGTGAAGTATGCATTTGGAAGTTGTTTGCAGTGGCAAGTGGCCCTGGCATTCCCATTTCCTCTCTTTTCCATGAGACTTACATGAGTCAAAAATGTTACTACATAATATAGATTTCTTGTTTATTTTGCATTCTGTTAGTAGGTCTTTTGTTCATAGCTTACTCTCTGTAGCCTCATGTGCCTTAAATATATAAACTCTACTTTTTGTTAGGATCAGACTTTTTCAGATATCAGAATATTGTAATTTGGCTTATACAAAATCCATGATGTTTGGCTATCACCATGCATCACCATGCCTGGCTAACACTGTAATTTTAAGATGGTTCTTGTCTTGTTCATGCTGGTTTTGCTGGATGATTTTTACTGAGGTTATAATCTAAGTCTTATAAAAAGTGACTTATTTTGATTTTGTTATTAGGAAAACTGGGAAAGCTCCCCATGTCTTAGGGAAATCTACTGTATACAATGTTAATATAATTTGTCTAAGCATCATATAACAGTCATAAATATTTCTTTAGTTAAGCCTTAAAATTGTTCAATGGCAAAAGGTGCTTATTTAAGAAATTACTTTGTATCTGTCATATTGTCTCTAATGTATATTAAAATTGGGCTTGCTTAACTCAACAATGACCAGGTTTTATTTTATTCTTGAGCTATGTATAATCAGTGTCTGCTAAGGTTGCATTTAAATAATTGTCTCATTTCTGGTATCTTAAGTTCATTGATTATAGAGATATTGATACTTAAGACATGTTTCCTGCCCTAAAAAATTAATCTTAAATTACTATTTTGCTTCCAGTTTGGTGTTCAGGTAATTGGTACTTGCATTGGTATACAGACTAGCCAAAGTTTTTTCAAACACAGATGCCAAGTTTTATACTGTCTTGTCTTTTCCTGACATACAAATTCTAGATTAAATCAATTGACTTAAAGTTACTGATAAAATAACTGGTAAAATATTGTTTTCAGGGCTACTAAAATGTTCTGCCTATATGTATAACTGACAGATTTAAAAGGTAGAATGTGTATGCTTTCTATGTTCCAGATATAGCTTACACTGTTACCTGACAACTAAACTTAAATATTAATCAGAATGATTTTAAACTATTGTGTCATTCTCTAACCAGATCTGCTTTGCTAACCAAATATGTTCCGTACCTTTCTAACTAATATGTTTTGCTAATCAGATACATACAGTCTCTCTGAGTGATTAATAACTATATGTAAAAGCCAAGGTTAATTGGAAACATTGGAGGTAAAAGGATAACTAGTATTTTGGTTCCTGCTCCCAGGTCAAAAGGCCACAGGAGATGATGGGACATTTGGTAACCTCTAGCCTCTGGTAAGTTACTGTCTTCTTGATTAGGGAGGATATGGAGACCCAGAAATGAACTCCAAGTCAGTGAATCTGTAACAGGAGAGTCACATTGGAGGAAAATCAGTCCTCCACGCTTCCCAAAAGAGGGAGGACCACTTGGTCAGCACAGCCTTGACTTACCCTAGCAGGTGACAATGGTGAAAATCATGGAACTTCTCACAGGTCCCTAAAAGTCTCTCCTACAGTGCTATTATTGACCTCCAAAATATACACTTAATTCTGACAGCCTACATGGTCTTAATCATCCAGTAGGAAAAATATAACTACAAAATATAACTACAGTATAAACAAAGATTCAGACTAATAGGCTCCCCTGTCTGATACTGGCTTACAATACTAAACTCTAACTCATGCCTTCTGCCTGTCCCGCATTACTTCTGAACTCCACCTATCCTGGCCCCAGCTCCTCCTACTTGCCTTGGCCAGAATCAGAACTATTCCCTGGTCCCCCTCCTTCCTTAGCCCTACCTCATCCATGGATAAGTACACTACCACCCCAATGGGAACTCTCAAACTTAAACTCTCTCTCTGATCCCAAAATGTTCATCTTGACACTGATGCCCCTGTGCCTCCTCTCTCTTGCCCCAAGCCCTCTATCCCTCCCCTCTGAGTGCTCATCCTCCACTTACACCTGGCGTTTTTGATGTCATAGCTATTGACAAGGATAGCAAGCTCATTAATTCTTCCTTCTGTCCTCTCATGGGGTGCACAGAGCCCATCTCCCTCACCTTCTCTATAATAGATATCACCAGGGAATGCTCCAAAGCCAGCTCAGTACAGAGATGGTACAAGAGAAGTCTCTGTTTTATTCAGGACCAAGTCGTAACAGCATGCTACACTGGCACTGATGGAGGGTGCTCACTGTTGATCTCACCACTCTGCCACCTCTAGCCACATGGAACTGCCTCCTCATCACCTGCCCTGAAGAAAGACCCATAAACTGAATTATCCAGCCTCTTCCATAAGAACTCATCGCCCCTACAGTCAACATAAAGAAATTAACCTTTGTCTCTTATCAGTAACAAAATGCTGGAATACTAGGTCGGGGCAGGCTCCCAAAATGGAGTAACCAAGGATAGCAGGATGGTGACAGAAACAAGGAAGTGGATTATCCACATTTCTCAGGAAACTGCCCAGCCATTATTCCTTCCTTGCCTCACAATGCCCCCAGGTCATGGTTTCCTGTCCCCTTATCTTGTAAGTCACCTGGTCACTGTTCTGGTGTCACACCCTGGCTATCTTAGATTTCCCCTAAAGGAATTTATTATTTAGCTTTTACCCCTTAGCACCTTCCCCCAACTGATGCCCTATAAAGCTCACTATCTGGAAACTCAAGTGGACTGTGCTCTGCTCTTGAGTGTCAGCCCTGGCAGCTCACGATTTTCCCAAATAAAAGCTTTCACCTCAGGGAGAAAAAAAAACACATCACCATTTTATCAATTATGTAATAAAACAAATTATCAAGTATCCAGTTATTAAGCTGCATAGCTCAAAAGGCATACAAAATATTACACGTCTGCTCAGTTCATTAGCAGAACCCCACTTTTTTTTGCAAGTTTGGAAAGAGAAGGAAAATCATAATTCAAACAAACAATAAGGGCTGGAGGGATGGCTTAGCAGTTAAGGCATTTGCCTACAAAGCCAAAGGACCCAGGTTCAATTCCCCAGGACCCACATTAGCCAGATGCACAAGGGGGCGCATGCATCTGGAGTTCATTTGTAGTGGCTGGTTGCTCTGGTGCACCCATTCTCTCTCTCTCTCTCTCTCTCTCTCTCTCTCTCTCTCTCTCTCTCTCTATTTCTCTGTCAAATAAATAAACAAATAAAATATTTTTACAAAATAAAAAAATAAGCTGGTAAAGAACTTCTGTTAAGTATGGAAAAAAATTAAGTATTCAGAAATCTTGATTAAGAATTGTTTATGAGCTGGACATGGTGGCACATGCCTAGCACTCAGGAGGCAGAGGTAGGAGGATTGCTGAGAGTTTGAGGCCACCCTGAGAATACAGAGTGAATACCAGGTCAGCGTGGGCTAGAGTGAGACCCCACCTAAAAAAAAAAAAAAAGAAGAAGAAGAAGAAGAAGAAGAATTGTTTATAACAAAGCATCTCTACCTTTAGAAACATTTACTAAATTAAAGAGCACATTCCCTATATTGTACAAGACAAAGGCAACATCTCACTGAGATATTGAACAGCCTCTCCCATTCTTTCTTCAGACCCTCCCTGGTCAGGTGCACTTCAAAGTGCAAGCATTAAATTAACTATAAGGCTTTTGTTTGTCTGGAGACATTATTGATATGTGCTTCTTTAATAATGCACACTTTCAAAATGGATGTTTTCCCATAACAGCACAAAAGAAGACAGACAGACATTAGTCACCAAAAGACTTGGTAAAAATTAAATGAAAATTAACAGTTAAGCAAACCTGATGTGTACTGGCATGAATGTGGGGGATGTAAACATAAAGTGAGCAGAAAACTATATATATAGACCCTACATTTGAAATGACTGAAGGAATAAACCACCAAGGTTTGGTGTCTTCAGCTCCTGGAACATTGGATTTATGTTATACTAAAAATCTACAAGTGTTGTGCTGGATGTTTTGGCACCTAATTGTCCTACATGTCTTATGTACTGTCAAGAGTCTGGTGCAGGGAATATTTAAAGACAACCAATGGTCACATGATTTTAGAAAAGGTCAATTGGTACAAATAATAATCACATTTTAAATGCTGACCAGCAGGAATCTTTTGCTAAGTGTCCAAATAAGTTGATCATAACCCAAACTTAGAGACTGCAATTCTGTCAAGCTTGTGGCCTAGAAAAACTGTTTTAACACTCCTATGAAAACTTCATCAGAATTAGTCACCAAGCCAATTGGCTAATTATGTATGAAAAAAAAAAAGTCTTGTCTGAAGTTCCACATCCAAGACAATAACATCAGGTACCCCAGTTTTGTTGGATACATCAGTTGTTTCTATGACCATTGGAGTCTTTGAAGTGCAGTCACATTTTAGGACAATACTTCTCCAAATACAACAGTTGCTTGCTGTTAAAAGTACTGTGCCACTTTTGTCTTATGAATTGTACTGCATCTTCATATATCATCCCACCTTCAGTGAATGCTAGGACAACAAGCACTGCAGCTCTCCCAACAATGCAACACAATGGAAAGCAATACAATGACCATGTTCTTCATGAAACTTGATTTTTATAAGACTTAACCAGTCATCAACCATCTGGTTGAAAGGTGGTGCACCATCATCAAAAAGCCAGTCAATCCCAGCCCTCAGGAGCAGAGGTAGGAGGATAACCATGAGTTTGAGGCCACTCTGAGACTACATAGTGAATTCCAGGTCAGCCTGAGCTAGAGTGAGACCCTACCTCACAAAACCACTTAACTGCTAAGCCATCTCTCCAGTAGTCCACTTTATATTTTGTTCTTTTATTATTATTTACTATTATCAACATATTTCATATGGATACATCATGTGTTGGTACCCTCTTTTCCCTTGTCCCTGCCCCTTTTCCATTAGGAACCCTCCTCAGTGGGGTTTCAGGTATTTCCTATGGGGTTGTGGTTTATGCATGGTGAGAGCCCCAGTCAGTTATTTTGGAGTGGGGAGGGAATGCCTCTGGACATGATGTTTCAACCTGTGGCTCTTACAATCTTTTTGCCCCCTCTTCTTCAAAATTCCCTGAGCTTCGGTGGGTGAGTTTTAAGCCTACTTCAGTGATGAGCTCTTAGGAGCCTCTGGATCTCTGCTTTGGTAGGTGTTGAGAATCCTCAGGGTCTGTCTCCTACCCCCTGGCACTGATTATCAGGTTTAGCATAGAAGCAGAACTCATGCTCATCTCCCCAATTCCTCTGTGTATTCAACTGTGGCTTGGCTGAATTGCAAGGGATAGTTTATCTCCTTGGGTCTCACTACCTAATGAAAAAGAAGAACAGATTCTCCAATGGAGAGTTAAGTCAACATAATTTAAATGGGATAAGCATTATAATTTAGGGAGAAGTTGATGTGTATAACCCCTCTTTTAGCCAAATGCTGGGCTCCCCCCGACAGGTAGTGCTGAGGAAGGACCAGGCCTGCTGGTTCCTCCCAAAGGGTTGAGGAAGAGGGTGAACATCGGACAACTCAGAACCTCTCCTAGTCACCGGAGAAAAACCACACTGAGTCGGGAGTCTTGTTGAAGCAGGAACTCGCTTTATTGTTACAGGCAGTTGCCTATATAATGTTGAGAATGAAGGAGGGGATTCTAGGATGGGGGGGGGAGGTAAGGGCCAATAGTAAACTGTGACTATTGAAATGATAATTCCAACTCCTATGCAGAAGTAGCAGGCAAGAAGCCATTAGGCATCTTGCTGACTCCTAGCTGGCCAGAGACAGGTCGCCAAACTTTAGCTAGGCTCAGGAAGTCCCACTAGGCCTCGCGTCCGGGCCTCTCAAGGCCCAACATCTCCCCCTTTTGTTTTTGTAGGCACGGTGGAAAACATGGCCCCTGTCTTAGGTTGTCCCCCTCTGGGGATCTTACCCGTCACTGGGTACCATGTATCCAGCTTGTTGAGAATCCACTCCATGACTTGTCTTAGGTTGTCCCAGCCTGTCTGAGATCTTACCCGTCATTGGTCAGATGGAGGGTGGAGGAGGGATGCTCATATGAGGACAGCCAGTCATATGAGGAGCTTGACTCCTGAGTAGCGAGCCTATAATAACGTTTGTCGACCTGATGAAGTTTTATTGCCTCTAGCCATTGGTGAATAAATTGTGTAATCTTATTAATTACACAAGGCCCAACAGTAAGGAGAAGGAGAAGGAGGGGCCCAAGTAGAGGGAGAAGGTAGGGTAAGAAGTCATGTAAGCCCGTCCGCAGCAGGTTGTCCTGGGGGTCCTGCTGTCTCCTCTCCAAGTCTTCCTGGAGCCTCTTAATCTTGGCATAAAAGTGGCATTTTTCCTGTGAAAACAAGCATATGTCTCCCTTTTCGGCCGTTAGTAGGTCTAGTCCCCTCCCGTATTGTAGGACTACCTTAGCCAGGGAATCTAGCTGTTGTGGGAGATAGGTCTCCCTCTGATATAATCAAAAGAGGGCATAGGAAGGGCCTTATTTCCAGGAATGATATCTACATCTGGGATTAAGGTAGCTGGGGCACAAATGCCCATCCAACTGGTGAGCAGAACGTCATAGGCCATCCTGCCTCGACAAACATAAACCATTACAGAAGGCAGGCAGCATTGAGCACTGGGCTCAGTTATGTTAAAAGTACATAAGGAAGGATGAGTGTATGCCACATCTATACTGGAATTATTAGGGGAAGACGGGGCCCAAATGCCCAGAGGAAACACTGGAAAAAGCTGGTCGGGGATGGGGAAAGTGGCTGAGCAATTTTTTAGGGTTGTATGGGCAACTGTACTGCTGAAAGGATGAAAAAAATTAAAAGTTTAAAAATACTGTCTCATTCCGAAAGGAGTCCTGACTCCAAACTCCTAAGAAGCCATAAATACCTCAAATTCCAGAAGCGGCTCTCTGCCACTAAATAGGTAAAAGGTCACCCTTCTTGCTGGCCCAGAGCCTGCTTCCTGCATAAAAGGGACACAAAGCAGGCCTTTGAGTATGTAACTCTGGCCTAGTGAGATAACAGGAAATGAGCTGACTAACCAGCTTCTGTAAACTACTTGCACCATAGAAGGAAAAGAATGCACACAGAAACCCCCGGTTGAACTTAAGCCCCAGTGACCTATCTTAACTACAATTTGTCACTCCCACCTGGGAGCCCGCGCAAATACCGACCTCTGGGACTATAGGAAGAAGATCGTGGTGTGTTACAAATTGATTGGTCCACAGTGCGCGGGCTTGAACAATTTGAAATAATTGGCCTAGAAATCATAGGATGTCATAAAGGGATTGGTCAGCATTGCGCGGGCTCCTGATGTTACAAAATGATTGGTTCACAATGCATGGGCTTTGTTGTAACCCTATAAAAGCTGCCCTGATTCTGCACTCGGGGCCTTCAGCCCTCTACTAGCCCTGTGTGGTGTACGACTGTGGGCCCCAGTGCACTGGAATAAAAATCCTCTTGCTGTTTGCATCAAGACCGTTTCTCGTGAGTGATCTGGGGTGTCGCCTTTCCTGAGACAGAGCCCTGGGAGTCCTCCCCTTTGCAGGTCTTTCATTTGGTTCCCTGACTGGGAAACGAGACCACCCCTCACACCCGAGAACTGACTTGGAGGTAAGGGGATCCCCTCTGGAATGTGTGTGTGTATATGAATGTGCAGGCCGGCGTCTTTGTTCTGTGTACTAAGTTGTTCTGAGTGTTTTTTTGTGTTTTAAGAAATGCGCGCTTTTGGTTTGCAGCTGTCCTCCTGGGCCATGAGGACTGGAGGACTGTGATCAGCAGAGGTGCTAAGAGGATCACAGGCTGCCACCCTGGGGGACGCCCCGGGAGCTGAGGAGGGCCAGGGGCTAGGGAGACAAGCTCCCATCTGTACCATGTTCGATGTTATAGAGCCGTCCTCTAAGGGCGTAGGCTCGTCTGGCCGTCATGGATCTGTATCCTTGGTGGCCTCCTACTGTCGGTCTGAGTACCAAGTTCTGTTGTTGAAGCGGAAGCCTCCCCCTGTGCGGCCGTCCGAGTCTTTTGCCTGCCTGTGGGAAACGCGGACAGGTCGCAAGTGTTTGGATCTGTTAGTTTCTGTTCTGTGCATCTTTGTCTTGTGTGTCTTTGTCCTCGTTTTTGTCATGGGACAGACGGTAACGACTCCCCTTAGTTTGACTCTTGACCATTGGACTGAAGTTAAATCTCAGGCTCATAATTTGTCACTTGAGGTTAAGAAGGGACCCTGGAAGACTTTCTGTGCTTCTGAATGGCCGACATTCGGTGTCGGTTGGCCATCAGAGGGAACCTTCAACTCTGAGACTATTCTGGCTGTTAAGGCAATCATTTTTCAGGCTGGACCCGGCTCACATCCCGACCAAGAGCCCTACATTCTTACATGGAGAGATTTGATAAATAATCCTCCATCGTGGGTTAAACCATGGTTACACAAACCAAGAGAGCCAGACTCCCGAGTTCTGACTCTAGAAAGTAAAAGAGAGCCGGACTCCCGAGTTCTGACTCTAGAAAGTAAAAGAGAGCCAGACTCCCGAGTTCTGACCCTAAAAAATGAAAGAAAATGTTCACTTGAGAAGGACAAACCTTCTCCTCGTATCTACCCCGAGATCGAGGAGCCGCCAGCTTGGCCGGAACCCCAACCCGCTCTCCCTCCCCCTTATCCAGCACGAGATATTGCTGGAGGACCATCTGCCCCTCTTGAAGCTCCTACGACAGGAGGACCAGCCGCTGGGACTCGGAGCCGGAGAGGGGCTACTCCGGAATAGGCAGATGGGATCGTGGCATTACCGCTGCGCACCTTTGGCCCCCGCCCCATGCCAAATGGTCAATTGCAGCCCCTCCAGTATTGGCCCTTTTCCTCTGCAGACCTTTATAATTGGAAGACTGACCACCCCCCTTTTTTGGAGGATCCCCAACGCTTCATGGGGTTGGTGGAGTCTCTTATGTTCTCTCATCAGCCCACTTGGGATGGCTGCCAACAACTGCTGCAAACGCTCTTCACAACTGAGGAGTGAGAAAGAATTTTGTTAGAGGCTAGAAAAAAATGTTCCTGGGACTGACGGGCGACCCACACAGTTGCAGAATGAGATCGACATGGGATTCCCTTTGACTTGCCCCGGTTGGGATTACAACACGGCTGAAGGTAGGGAGAGCTTAAGAATCTATCGCCAGGCTCTGGTGGCGGGTCTCCGAGGGGCCTCAAGAAGGCCCACTAATTTGGCCAAGGTAAGAGAGGTAATGCAGGGACCGACTGAGCCTCCTTCAGTTTTTCTTGAAAGACTCATGGAAGCCTTCAGGCGATACACTCCCTTTGATCCTACCTTGGAGGCCCAGAAGGCCTCAGTGGCCCTGGCCTTCATAGGACAGTCAGCTCCGGACATCAGGAGAAGACTTCAGAGATTAGAGGGATTACAGGAGGCTGAATTATGTGATTTGGTGAAAGAGGAAGAGAAAGTGTATTACAGAAGGGAGATGGAAGAAGAAAAGGAACAAAGAAAAGAGAAAGAAAGAGAAGAAAGGGAGGAAAGACGTGATAAAGGGCATGAAAAAAAGTTGACTAAAATCTTGGCCACTGTAGTTGAAGGAAAATACAGTAGTGAGAGAGAAAAGGATTTTAGGAAATTCAGGACAGGCCCTAGACAGACAGGGATCCTGGGCAACAGGACCCCACTTGACAAGGATCAATGTGCTTATTGTAAAGAGAAGGGACATTGGGCAAGGGAATGTCCCAAGCAACAAAACAAAGGACTAAAAGTCCTAGCCCTAGAGGAAGACAGAGACTAGGGAAGACGGGGTTCGGACCCCCTCCCCGAGCCCAGGGTAACTTTAAAGGTGGAGGGGCGACCAGTCGAGTTCCTGGTCGATACCGGAGCAGAGCATTCTGTGCTGCTACAGCCATTAGGAAAATTAAAACACAAAAAATCCTGGGTAATGGGTGCTACCGGGCAACGGCAATATTCATGGACTACCCGAAGAACCGTTGACTTGGGAATGGGACGGGTAACCCACTCATTTCTAGTCATCCCTGAGTGCCCAGCACCCCTCCTAGGCAGAGACCTATTGACTAAAATGGGAGTTCAAATTTCTTTTAAACAAAGACATCCAGAGGTATCAATAAATGACAAGCCCATCACGGTGCTAACTCTTCAAGTAGATGATGAATATCGGCTATATTCCCCCTTGGTGGAGTCCAACCAGGACATACAATCCTAGGTGGAGCAGTTTCCTCAAGCCTGGGCAGAAACTGCAGGAATGGGCCTAGCAAAACAAGTTCCCCCACAAGTTATTCAACTGAAATCTAGTGCTACTCCAATATCGGTTAAACAGTACCCCCTGAGTAAAGAGGCCCAGGAAGGGATCCGACCTCACATTCAAAGATTAACCCAGCAGGGCATCCTGGTCCCTGTTCAGTCCTCCTGGAATACTCCCTTGCTGCCAGTTAAAAAGCCTGGGACCAATGATTACCGACCAGTACAAGACCTGAGGGAAGTCAATAAAAGGATGCAGGACATACATCCAACTGTCCCAAACCCTTATAACCTCCTGAGCACTCTCCCACCAGGGCAAAGTTGGTATACAGTATTGGACTTAACAGATGCTTTTTTCTGCCTGAGATTACACCCCGCCAGTCAACCCTTGTTTGCCTTTGAATGGAGAGACCCAGATACAAGTAGAACTGGACAGCTCACCTGGACCCGACTGCCCCAAGGGTTCAAAAACTCCCCAACCATCTTTGACGAGGCCCTACATAAAGATCTGGCCAACTTCAGGGCCAACAACCCCCAGGTGACCCTCCTCCAATATGTAGAGGACCTGCTCCTAGCAGGAGCCACCAAACGGGACTGCTTGGAAGGCATGAGAGCACTGCTACTGGAATTGTCTGACCTAGGCTACCAAGCTTCAGCTAAGAAGGCTCAGATCTGCAGGAGAGAGGTAACGTACCTGGGATATAGTTTACGGGACGGGCAACGATGGTTGACGGAGGCACGAAAGAGAACTGTAGTTCAGATACCAATCCCAACCATGGCTAGACAAGTATGAGAGTTTCTGGGGACAGCAGGGTTTTGCAGACTGTGGATCCCAGGGTTCGCAACCTTAGCAGCCCCACTCTACCCGTTGACTAAAGAAAGAGGGGAATTCGCCTGGGCTTCTGAACATCAGAAAGCATTTGATGCCATCAAAAAGGCCCTGCTGAGTGCACCGGCTCTGGCCCTCCTGGATGTAACTAAACCTTTTACCCTTTATGTGGACGAGTGTAAAGGGGTAGCCCGGGGAGTGCTGACCCAATCCCTAGGGCCATGGAGAAGACCTGTGGCCTACCTGTCAAAAAAAACTCGATCCAGTAGCCAGTGGATGGCCTGTCTGTCTGAAGGCCATCGCGGCTGTGGCCGCATTGGTCAAGGACGCTGACAAGTTAACTTTGGGGCAAAAAATAACTATAATAGCCCCCCATGCACTGGAGAGCATCATCCGACAACCCCCAGACCGATGGATGACCAATGCCCGCATGACCCACTACCAAAGCCTGCTTCTCACCGAGAGAGTCACGTTTCCTCCACCAGCCACCCTCAAACCCGTCACTCTTCTGCCTGAAGAGACTGATGAACCAGTGACTCATGATTGTCACCAACTATGGTTGAGGAGACCAGGGTCCGCAAGGACCTTACAGACATCCTGCTGGCCGGAGAAGCACTGACCCTTAATGATTTTACTCCTATTGCTTACAGTCGGGCCCTGCATAATCAACAGGTTTATTACTTTTGTTAGGAAATGGGTAAATGCGGTCCATCTCCTGGTGCTTAGGCAACAATACAAGGGCCTTCCAGACCGGGAGGAAACAAACTCCTAGCCCCCTGTAGCAGACAGATTCAGGTTCGCTGAGATGAACTTCCAGACCAGGCACAGTTATGGAGGAAGGGATTTATTGAAGCTTACAGATCCAGGGGAAGTTCCATAATGGCAGAAGAAACTGGCCTGCCTTCACAGGCCCAAACAGAGAGAGAGCAGTACAAGCCTAAAGGTCAAAAGCCAGAGCACACTTCAGGAACTCCAGCTAGGCACAATTTGCATATCTTTAGATTGAAATCTCAAACCCACCACCACATCTTAAGATCCACACAATGCCATTGCCTCCAGCCAGATGGCTAGAGATGCAAACCACAAACAAATAAACAACTGAATATATTGGGGGCCATCTATTCTATTCAAACTACCACACCCCCTCAGTTCTAGGATTAGAACTATCAGCAAGAGAAAAAGTGGGGAATGAAAGGATGAAAAAAATTAAAAGTTTAAAAATACTGTCTCATTCCGAAAGGAGTCCTGACTCCAAACTCCTAAGAAGCCATAAATACCTCAAATTCCAGAAGCGGCTCTCTGCCACTAAATAGGTAAAAGGTCACCCTTCGTGCTGGCCCAGAGCCTGCTTCCTGCATAAAAGGGACACAAAGCAGGCCTTTGAGTACGTAACTCTGGCCTAGTGAGATAACAGGAAATGAGCTGACTAACCGGCTTCTGTAAACTACTTGCACCATAGAAGGAAAAGAATGCACACAGAAACCCCCGGTTGAACTTAAGCCCCAGTGACCTATCTTAACTACAATTTGTCACTCCCACCTGGGAGCCCGCGCAAATACCGACCTCTGGGACTATAGGAAGAAGATCGTGGTGTGTTACAAATTGATTGGTCCACAGTGCGCGGGCTTGAACAATTTGAAATAATTGGCCTAGAAATCATAGGATGTCATAAAGGGATTGGTCAGCATTGCGCGGGCTCCTGATGTTACAAAATGATTGGTTCACAATGCATGGGCTTTGTTGTAACCCTATAAAAGCTGCCCTGATTCTGCACTCGGGGCCTTCAGCCCTCTACCCCTGTGTGGTGTACGACTGTGGGCCCCAGCACACTGGAATAAAAATCCTCTTGCTGTTTGCATCAAGACCATTTCTCGTGAGTGATCTGGGGTGTCACCTTTCCTGAGACAGAGCCCAGGGAGCCCTCCCCTTTGCAGGTCTTTCACTGCAAGCAGCCTGGGAGGCCCAGATCGGAGGCAAAGCCAGCAATCCTCCGCAAGGGAGGGAGTTATATGGTTTAGCAGGGTGGAGACCATTTTAGGAACAGTCCTCAAGAGTGGGACACTCCCTAGAGAAGTGATTGTCAGTGTCCCCTTGTTGGGACAAATATTTTAGGCCTCTCGCTGGTACCCAAATGGGTCTTTTTCTTCTTACAAAGTTTTTCCATGGGCAAAAATTCCATGAGCTTCACACAAGTTTCTATCAAAAAACTCCTTTTTGTTACAGAGTTTTTGCACTTCAATCACTTCTCAGTACAAAAGACTATCAAGGCCAGCCAAATGGCTTCCGACACTGAATATACATAATCTTGCTTACATGTAGGTGCTATAGTCTTGCTAAAGTCTTGCTGCCAAAGGGCCCAGAGTTATGGATACAAGGCCAGCCAAATGGCTCCCGACAATCCCCCCCCACCCCCACCCCCCTTTTTTTTATGAGCCAGGCCCTTTTGGGCCTCGGTGCAGAAAGACTGTGCCTGTCTTAGGTTGTTCTCTACAATATTTAGGCCTTACCCGTCATCGGTACATGAATTCCATCATTCATGCCTTGTCTTAGGTTGCCCTAACTCGAGAGAATCTTGCCTGTCTTTGACTACCAGCCTCTGCAGGGGCTTTAAGATAATGTCTCAGGAAGCTGGGGTCGGGTCCGTAGCTGTATCCCATGTACTTCTGTATGGATATCCATAATGGATCTCAAAGGCATCTAACTAGGATGGGCAGCAGACACAGAATGAGCAAAAGACAAACACCTGTAGCAGCAAAGCTTCCTATCCAAAAAGTGAGAGAATTCCATCCAGGCAAGGCAGACTTAAAAGCAGATATTAAGTCATCAGCAGCTTTAGCTGCATCAAAAGTAAGATGATTATTTTGCAAAGACAAAATCTCTGAATGTAACTGAATCAGATCCAAGGAAATATTATCATTATGCCAAATATCTCTTAAATGCATTTTCCCAACGCTGTTGACTGTCATTATATTTTTTAGAAGTAACACAAATCTATTGAAAATCTACATGACACTCCAAACGAGTTTTAACTTTTAACCCTAGTCGCCCAAATACATAATCACATCATACAGAGCATCTAACAGGTGAAACTGTATCTAGGGTTGAAAGGCCAAATATAACCATTTTAAGTAAAAAGGCCCAGGCCTGACTTAGATAGAGAACTAGCTGGCTAATGTGCTGACCTCTGCTTCTGTAAACTTTGCTTGCTTGCTAAATTGCTGCCTTTCTCCCTAAAGTTTCTGGGGAATCTCCATTTCAAGGGCATTGCAGAAACACTCCACTGTGGAGACCTCCGGCCTCTGACCTCCTGCTTAGATAAGAAACTGAGGCATCTCCATTTCAAAAGTCGTAAAATACCACTGTTTACTTAGCCCATCACAATGGAGATTATCTCATCTGCCTGGAGTGCCCCTAGCTCCTGCCACCAACTTTGCCCGCTGAAACCCCAAGCCAATCAAAACTGTTTAAATCAACCAATCATGTATTTATCCCCTACTTCTTTGTTCGAATTCCTATATGAACCCCTGCCCCCAAAAGGAAGGGGCTCTTTCCCTTACTACTGCTGTGTCGGACTGTAGGGTTGGAGCCCAGGCCTAGGCTTGCAATAAAGAAACCTGTTGCTTTTACATTCGAGTGTCTCGGCTTCTGTGGTGGTTCTCTGGGTGACTCCTGGGTGACCGGGGGTCTTGGCTCCTGGTCAGGGGACTTGGCACAACAGGATAAGGATTGAGCCCAAGATCTTAAAGGGAGGCACAATTTGAACTTTCTCAGGAGCTACTTTAAAGCTGTGAGTATGAAGGATAGTTAGACATTAAAAGTATAAGCCTAAAGCCAAATGGGTCTTTTTTCATCTTGAGGGAAGACACATCTAAACCCTCTCCCTGCTGTGAGGAGTGGGTCTGGTCCTCTTCAGGCCCCAGTCAATGGGCCATTTCTAGAAAAATTTAAAATATTTAAGGTGAATAATGTTTTCTTTAGCTGACCATGGGGGGGGGGTAGTGATTCCCCCTTTTGTTTTTGTAATTGTGATTTAAGTGTTTGGTCAACAATAGCTTGGCCTTGAGGGTTGTATGGGATGCCTGTGGAATGTGAGATTTTCCAGGTCTGGAGAAAATCTACAAAAGCCTTGCTTATGAAGCAGGGGCCATTATCTGTTTTAATTTGATCAGGCAGCCTGAGAGTGGCAAAACATTGAAGCATATGACTAATGGCATGTTTAGATTTTTCCCCCAGCATGTGCCGATGCCCAGCAGGCGCAGGAAAAGGTACTAACTGAAAGAAAAATATCAGTGAGCCCAGTCACCACGAGAGGGCGGACTTCTCCCCTGTCCCCACCTGGGTCAGTCCAAGGGAGCCACGTGGCAGTCTCCCAGGAGGTGGACTGCCCACCAACTCCCAGTAGTGGAGGACCAGGCACAAGCTGCCAGGAGGGAGGCCATCTATTTAAATTACACCATTCCGCCCCTGGCTCCCAGTAGATTTATAACCATCACATATTATAAATTGTACTAAGTTCAATTTTAAAGGTCCCCACAGTCTTGACCAATTTAAGATATAAAGACCTGTAAAATCAAACAAGTTAAACACTTCTAATCTAAAGCCAGTCTCTGTGCCTGTAATTTTAACTTGTTTGAGGTTTTCCAGCTTAAAATCTTAAATCTCAGCCAGGCGTGGTAGCACACGTCTTTAATCCCAGCACTCGGGAGGCAGAGGTAGGAGGATTACCATGAGTTCTAGGCCACTCTGAGACTCCATAGGGAATTCCAGGGGCTAGAGTGAAACCCTACCTCGAAAAACCAAAACAAAAAATCTTAAATCTCTCAGTCCAATATCTCTAGCCAAGCACATCCGTCCATTACAAATGTAACCTTGATCAAACTCTCTGGGCCTGGGCAGCAGCATGCAGCCAGCCCTTATGCCAGTAGCCCAGTTCCAACAAAGAACCTGCAGTCTTTCCTTCCCCTTAGAAAGCTCATAAGCCAAGCCTCAAAGTTCAATGCTGTCTGCACTTAGCATTCTCAGACTCTCATCAGAATAGTCCATAAAATTTGGCTTACCACTCCAGAAGACACCTTCAGTTGCAAGCACCAAGTCCATGTCTATTCCTCCAAAACAAAGGTTCCAAAAGATCAACATCTACATGGTCAGGTTCATCTCAGTCCATTCCTCGGTATTAAGTTCTGTAGCAGACAGCTTTGGGTTCATTGAGATGAACTTCCAGACCAGACACAAGTTATGGAGGAAGGGATATTTATTGAAGCTTACAGATCCAGGGGAAGTTCCATAATGGCAGAAAAAGCTGGCCTGCCTTCACAGGCCCAAGGAGAGAGAGAGAGAGAGAGAGAGAGAGAGAGAGAGAGAGAAAGAGAGAGAGGAACACAAGCCTAAAAGTCAAAAGCCACACAGTGTGTCCACTAGGGACATATGACCCATTCAGAAATACAAAAGCCACAGATGCTGCTTGCTGGTGAACCAAAGTGAAAGGAAAGAGAAAGAGAACAAAGAAATGTTGATAAGCAAGTACAGCTTATAGAAGCAAAGTTTAGCACATTAAATATGAAAACTGCCTCATAACTTATGAGGGTATGCTCACCCGCACACCGATTGATCTCCTCAACGAATGCCTCTCACGGGGCACTAGTCTGCCAGGTTCCTGGAACCCCACGTTGGGCGCCAGATGCTGGGCTCCCCCCGACAGGTAGTGCTGAGGAAGGACCAGGCCTGCTGGTTCCTCCCAAGGGGTTGAGGGAGAGGGTGAACGTCGGACAACTCAGAACCTCTCCTAGTCACTGGAGAAAAACCACACTGAGTCGGGAGTCTTGTTGAAGCAGGAACTCGCTTTATTGTTACAGGTGGTTGCCTATATAATGTTGAGAATGAAGAAGGGGATTCTGGGATGGGGGGAGAGGTAAGGGCCAATAGTAAACTGTGACTATTGAAATGATAATTCCAACTCCCACACGGAAGTAGCAGGGAAGAAGCCATTAGGCGTCTTGCTGAGTCCTAGCTGGCCAGAGACAGGTCGCCAAACTTTAGCTAGGCTCAGGAAGTTCCACTAGGCCTCGTGTCCAGGCCTCTCAAGGCCCAACAGCCAAAGACCAGTGAGAGCTTGACACTGGAGAGCATAATTTTTGCGTACATAAGATTCTGATCTGGTTCCCAATTCCAGATATAGGTTCCTTTACAGTGAGCAGATCGCTTAGCCAACCAAAAAGCTACTGGTTACCCACAAAGACTGTGTGCACTGGTGTGTACATCCTCTCAGGGTGTTTGGTTCTGAGTAATTTAGACCTCTCATTGCTCAGACAATTTTTAGCCACTTTTCCGCAGTAGCTCATGTAGTGCTTTCTGGCACTAGACAGGCTAATTGTCTGGGGACTGGCTTTCTTTGTATTCTAGCCAGGTCTCTCCATGCTCTGTGTTGGCAACATATGGTGTCTTCAGCAATAGGGTCTTACCTTTTGCCTCAAGTGGATAATCAAGTGCTTTGACAGAAAGCTGTCTTAATTTGGGGACCTCGTAGGCCTGTCTGATCAACAGCTCACTGTGAGTAGCAACCAATTTCTGATACTTGGAGTTACAGGCCAAAGGCAAGTAATAATAATAATAATAATAATAATAATGATAATAATAATTCACTTAAGCTTAGGCTTCATCCCACCCTCTCCAGGGTCCTTATTTTTTGTTGTTGTTGTTGTTAATTTTTGAAAAAATTTATTTATTTGAGAGCGACAGACAGAGAAAGAAAAAGGCATATATATATATAGAGAGAGAGAGAATGGGTGCACCAGGACCTCCAGCCACTGGAAACGAACTCCAGATGTGTGTGTCCCCTTGTGCATCTGGCTAACGTGGGTCCTGGGGAATCGAGCCTTGAACTGGGGTCCTTAGGCTTCACAGGCAAGCGCTTAACTGCTAAGCCATCTCTCCAGTAGGGCCCTTATTTTTTTATATTTATATTTTTATTTATTTATTTGAGAGAGGAAAAGAGGCAGAAGGAGAGAGAGAGAGAATGGGCGTGCCAGGGCTTCCAGCCACTCTGCAAATGAACTCCAGATGCATGTGCTACCTTGTGCATCTGGCTTACATGGGTCCTGGGGAATTGAACCAAGGTCCTTTGGCTTTGCAGGCAAGTGCCTTAGCCACTAAGCCATCTCTCCAGTTCAGGGCTCTTCTTTTCAGGTGCTCCACCCTTACTCCTTCTGAGGGTTATATCTTTTAGTCTATCTACAAGGATAAAGGTTTCTATGGAATCAGCTCATTTTAGATTTAGTTTTGTGTTTTTCATCCTCCTCCCTTTCCCCTCCCCCAAACTCTTCCATCCCTTTTGTCTGGGCCTTGAGTTACCTATCAGGATGTCAGCAACTTGAGCAGGTCCAGCTTAGGAACCACAGATAAGTGAGACCATGCAGCATTTGTCTTTCTGTGATTGTGTGACTTGGTGGAGTATGATCTGTTCCAAGTCTGTCCATTTTTCTACAAATTTCATTGTATCAGTTTTTCTTACTGCTCAGTTTAATTCCATTGTGCAAATGTACCACAACTTCAATATCCATTCTTCCACAGATGTGCATCTGGGTTGATTCCAGTTCTTAGCTATAATGAATTGAGCATCTATAAACATGGTTGAGCAAATATCTCTGTAGTGAAGCATGGAACATTAAGTGTAAATGCCCAGTAAGGGAATAACTGGGTCTGTTAGTAGCTCTCTGTTCATCCTTTTCAGAAACCTCCATATTGATTTCCACAGTGGTTGTACAAGTTTACATTGCCACCAACAGTAGATCCCCACATCCTTACCAACATTTATCATTATTAGATTTTTTTTTCAAGGTAGGGTCTCACTGTGGCACAGGCTGACCTGGAATTAACTATGTAGTCTCAGGGTGGCCTCAAACTCATGGTAATCCTCCTTCCTCTGCCTCCCAAGTCCTGGGATTAAAGGTGTGCACCACCACACCCAGAATTATTAGATTTTTTTAATGATTGCAATCCTTACTGCATTTCCATAATGGTTAGGGATATTGAACATTTTCTGAAGTGTATGTTAGCTATTTGTATTTCTCCCTCTGAGAATTCCCTATTCAGTTCTCTGCCCCAGTTTTGGAGTGAGTTGTTCGATTTTTTTAAATTATTATTTAGTTTTTTGAGTTCTTTGTAGATTCTAGATATAAGGCTTCTGTCAGTGGTATAGCTGGCAAAGATTTTCTTTGATTCAGTGAGTAATTTATTGGTTCTGCTTATGGTATGTTTGTGCAAAAGCTTTTCAGCTCCATGAGATCCCATTGGTTGAGTGATTACTTAATTTTCTGAGATACTGGGGTTTTGTTCAGGAAGTCTTTCCCCACTCCCATATCATGGAGAGTCCCTCCTATTTTTATTTTCTGTAGGAGAGGAGTTTCAGGTCTCATAATGAAGTCTTTAATTCATTTGGATTTGACTTTTGTGTATGGTGAGATGAGTGCATCTAGTTTCATTTTTCTACATATGGTTATCCAATTGTTGAAGATGCTGTCTTTTCTCCAATCTATGTTAATGGAAGTTTTGTCAAAGATCAAGTAGCTGTTGTTACTTGGCCTAAGGTCTGGGTCTTCAATTCTGTTTCATTTGTCTGTTTCTGTTTTTATGCCAGTACCATGCTATTTTTGTTCTATGGATTTAGATCACGTATGGTGATACCTCCAGAGGTGTTTCTTTTGTGAGGATATGTTTGGATATTCAAGGCCTGCTGCCATTCCATACAGATTTTGAGATTTTTTCTATCTCTGTGAAGAATGATGTTGGAATTTTTATTGGTATTGCATTAAATCTGTATATTGCTTTTGCTAGACTTTCCGTTTTCACAATATTACTTCTACCTATCTAGGAGCATGGGAGGTCTTTCTATCTTCTTAAGTCCTACTCAATTTCTTTCTTAAGGTTTTTTTTAAATTTTTTTATTTTTATTTATTTATTTGAGAGCATCAGACAGAGAGAGAGAGAGAGAGAGGGAGGGAGGGAGAGAATGAGCACGGCAGGGCCTCCAGCCACTGCAAATGAACTCCAGATGCATGTGCCACCTTATGCATCTGTCTTATGTGGGACCTGGGGAATTGAGCCTTGAAGCAGGGTCCTTAGGCTTCACAGGCAAGTGCTTAACCGCTAAGCCATCTCTCTAGCCCTTTCTTAAGGTTTTTAAAAATGTTTTTATTGTATAGGTTTTCACATCCTTCATTAGTGTTATTCCAAGGTATTTAATGTTTTGTTTTGTTTTGTTTGCTATTGAAAATAGGACAGCCTTGCTGATTACTTTCTCTGTATATTTGTCCTTTGTACATAGAAAGTCTACAGATTTTTGTGCATTGATTTTGTATCCCACCACTTTACTACAGGAATTAATCGCCTTTAGAAGTTTTGAGATGGAAACTTTCAGGTCACTTATGTGTAGGATCATGTCATCTGCAAAGAGGGCTATCTTGACTTCTTCCTTTCCAATTTGTATCGCTTTTATTTCTTTCTCCTGTCTTATTACTAGGACTAGTATTTCTAGTACTATGTTGAAGACCAGTGGTGAGAGTGGGCACCACTTTCTTGTTCCCCATCTCAATGGGAACTCCTTGAGTCTTTCCCCATTATTATTTGGGCTTTAGAGCTTTATATAGCCTTTATTGTGTTGAGATATAAACCCTCCATGACTATTCTTTCCAGCATTTTGACCATGAAGTGGCTGTATATTTTGTCAAAGGCATTCTTTGCATCAATTGAGATGATCATGTGGTTCTTATTGTTAAGTTTATTTATGTGGTGTATTACATTGACCAATTTCCATATGTTGAACCATCCTTTGCCTCCCTGGGATGAAACCTACTTGATCAAGGTGGATAATACTTTTGATATGCTGTTGAATTCAGTTTGTGAAGATTATATTCAGGATCTTTGCATTTAAATTCATCTGGGATATAAACCTGTAGTTTTCTTTTCTTGCTGTATCTTTGTCTGATTTTGGTATTAGGGTGATGATAGCTTCATAAAAGGAGTTGGGGAGGATTCACTGTTCTCCAATTATGCAAAACAGTTTGAGAAAATTTTGTTTCAGTTCTTCAAAGAAGGTTTGATAGAATTCAACTGAGAAGCCATTCAGTCCTGGACTTTTCTTTTGGGGGAGGTTTTTGATTACCTTTTCAATTTTCATGGATTGGTTTGTTTAGGAGATCTGTTTAGTTTTGGTAGGTTGTATGTGGCTAGGAATTCATCCATTTGAAATCTTGGCCTAAGAGACACCTTGCAGTGCTGTAAGTATAGCTTGATAGATCATCCTGGTCAGACTTGAAAGACCTGGATGTAGCAAGAACTATGGACTCTGGGGTTTGGCTTTGCCTGGACTGGGCTAGAAGCAGTTTGTGTGAGAGAATTGCTGTTATGTCTGTGTCCTGAGAACTTGTTTATGGTTGCTTTGTGTAGAAACAGACTTATGTCAGCAGAGGGATTTGGCACAGAAAAAAAAAAAAAAGGAATATTTGAGCTAAAACTGCTGCCCATTCAGCTGCAATTGTATGAGAGATTAAAAGCATGGAGATTGGGCCAGCTGTTCTTCAAAGTTTGCTTTATTACCCTCTGGATTAATGAGTTGGCATGCTACCTGGTATTATGGAGTATAAGGAATGCAAAAAAGAGAGGGGCATTGAATTTGCAACAGGCTCTTGTGTTTTGGAAACAGCCTTGGGCAGTGTGTAACAGGTTTGCTGGATTGCCTGCATGGAGACACAATGGAGCCATGAGGATGGACCTTGGGTTGCAATGGAGACCCAGTGGAGATACTGGGACCACAAAAGGGCTGCCAAGAAGAGCTGCAGGCCCCGGATGAAGTTTTCCAGGACTGTGAGTAGCCTAGCTAGAGGGACAGAAATGGAACTCCAGAGACTTGTTGGTGGTTATAATTATTGGACTTCGATACTTGTTACTGACTAGAGTTGTTGCACTTGGAGCTACAGAGTTTGATGTTTGCCCTGGTTGTTTTTTTTTTTTTTTTTTCTCCAAGGTAGGATCTCACTCTAGCTCAGGCTGACCTCTTGAACTCACAGTGATCCTCCTACCTCTGCCTCTCGAGTGCTGGGATTAAAGGTGTGCACCACCATGCCCAGCTTAGTTGTTTTTAATCTTGTTGTGGTAGTTTTAATAGATGGCTCCCAATATATTCAGTTCTTTATTGTTTGTAGTTTGCATCTGTAGCCACCTGGCTGGAGGCAATGTCACTGGGTGGATCTTTAGGAATGGTGGTGGGTTTCAGATTTCAATCTAAAGATATGCAAAGTGTGCCTAGCTGGAGTTCCTGAAGTGTGCTGTGTGGCTTTTGGCTTTTTGGCTTGTGCTTGTCTCTCTCTGCTTGGGCCTGTGAAGGCAGGCCAGCTTCTTCTGCCATTATGGAACTTCCCCTGGATCTGTGAGCTTCAATAAACATTCCTTCCTCCATAACTGTGCCTGGTCTGAAAGTTCATCTCAGCGAACCTGATCTGTCTGCTACACTTGAATTGGTTGAATATTTCTTTGATATGCCCAGTGTCATCTTTTGCAGTGTGAATGTCTATTCTGTGCTAGTATGGGTTTTGGGAGAATTTTTTGGTATTATGGATCAGGTAAAATACCTTGGAATATGGGATTGACAAAAAATATGGGGACTTTTAAAGTTGCATGAATGCATTGCATCTTACATCATGGATAATTATCATTTTATGGGGGTCAGGGGTTGAATGTGGTGATTTGACTCAGGTGTCCACCATAAACTTAGATGTTCTGAATGCTAGGTTCCCAGCTGATAGAGATTTGGGAACTAACACTTCCTGGAGGCACTGTATTGTTGGGGGCAGATTTATGGGTTTATAGTTATTTCCACTTGCCAGTGTTTGGTACACTGTCTTGATGATGTTGTCCACCTAATGTTGGTCAGGTGATGATGTCCACTCTCTGCTCATGCCACCATTTTCCCCTGCTATCATGGAGCTTTCCCTCAAGTCTGTAAGCCAAAATAAACCTTTGTTTTCCCCAACAAGCTGGTCTTGGTCAGGTGTTTTCTGGCAGCAATGCAAACCTGACTACAACAGGTTATAACTGTGAGGTTCAATTTAATCGCTGCCATGTTTGGGTGCACTATGGGGTTTGGTGCTTTCTTGTGTTTTGTACTTATTTGAGCCTTCTCTAGTTTTGGTTATTGTGGTGGTTTGAATAGAATAGATGGCCCCCAATATATTCAGTTGTTTATTTGTTTGTAGTTTGCATCTTTAGCCACCTGGCTGGAGGCAGTGTCACTGGGTGGATCTTAAGGTGTGGTGGTGGGTTTCAGATTTCAATCTAAAGATATGCAAAGTGTGCCTACTGGAGTTCCTGAAGTGTGTTGTGGCTTTTGGCTTTTTGGCTTGTGCTTCTCTCTCTCTCTGCTTGGGCCTGTGAAGGCAGGCCAGTTTCTTCTGCCATTATGGAACTTCCCCTGGATCTGTAAGTTTCAATAAATATCCCTTCCTCCATAACTGTGCCTGGTCTGGAAGTTCATCTCAGTGAACCTGAAGCTGTCTGATACAGTTATTGTGATCTTCTTGTGAGCTCTTGAGATTGATTGTTTGACTCTCCTGTGTGGAGTATTCCCTGAAGTTTTCTCTGTAGGTTTGGCCTTATGTTCATATAAATATAATGTTGACATTTTTAATGAAAAGTTTTCCTTTCACCATGTATTATGAGGGATACTTTTCCTGGGAAGTGTTGCTTGGATTGGAAGCCATAGATTTGAAAGTGTTCCATTCTAGGCTTTTGGGGTTTCCATTGAGAATTCTGGTGGGATTGCCTTTGTATGCAGTGAGTTGTTTCTCTGTTGCTGCATTTAGCATTCTATCTTTGTTTTCATTGTTAAGAGTTTTAACTATGATGTGCCTTGGAGAGTTTCTTGTTTGGTCCTGTCTGTTTGGTGTTCTGTGGGATTCTTTTTTGTTTTTGTTTTTGTTTTTGTTTTTGTTTTGTTTTGTTTTGTTGAGGTAGGGTCTCACTCTAGCCCAGGCTGACCTGGAATTCACTATGGAGTCTCAGGGTGGCCTTGAACTCACAGCAATCCTCCTACCCCTGCCTCCTGAGTGCTGGGATTAAAGGTGTGCGCCACCATGCCCGGCTCTGTGGGCTTCTTGTATCTGGATGGGCCTCTCTTTTGAAAGACTGAGAAAGTTTTCTTCAATAATTTTGTTGTATGTTCTCTATGCCTCGGGCCTGGATTTCTTCTCCTTCTGGTACACCCATGATCCAGATTGGTCATGTTAGGATATCCCACAGTTCTCTTGTATTCTGTTCACATGATTTTTTGAACTTAGCAAAGTTTTTGGCCTCCCGTTCAATTTCTTCTGTCTTAAGTCTTCCAGCTCAGATGTTCTGTCTTCTACGTAAATAACTCTGTTAGTGAGAGGTTCCAAAGAGGGTTTTATAACCTCTATTTGATTTTTTGTTTTCTGTTGTGTTATTTTGCATCATGTCCATCTTTTTTTTTTTTTTTTTTTTTGTGGTACAATCTCAGTTTGAGTTCTGATTTTCTTGACACTTCCTGGAATTCATTCTTGCATCTGATCAAGTCTTCATTAAGCTTAATCAACTGGTTATTCAGATCTTCCATTTGTTGACTCACCTTCAATTCATATATATCTCTTTTGAGGCTTCTAACATTTTCTTCAATTAAGTTAAGCCTACTGTCAAAATCTGAGTGCTCTACGAGACAATTCTGCTCAATCTCATTGATGCGATTGTTGGTTTTTTGATGGTTTGCTTCCAGCTCAGCAATTCTTTTGACCAGGGTCACACTGGTTGTTGTGCTTTCACTTTGAGATTGAATTTCTGTTGATTTCTCTGATTTCATTGGAGGACTAGGGATCCTTGGTAGAGATCTTTCAGATTTTGGACTTTCAAGTTTTTTTTTTTTTTTTTTTTTTTTTCATTGTGATCTACCCATCTTGGGGAAATGTTTTATTCTATTGAGAGGCAAGCAAGTATTTGTCCTAGTAGGATCTTCAGTGGGTGTTCTGTTTTAAATGTGAACTAGATTGGTGTATGATAGAGTTATAACTGCAAATGTGCAGATTGTGAAGATTGCAAGTACATCAAAGGTACCTGGGGAACTGGGAGGTGGGGAACTGGGAGCTCTGGCTTACTCACTCCACTTGCATGTACTCTTCAGCACACAGGAATCAGGGGTTGGGGAACCAGGAGCCAGAAAGCTGGAGAGCCAGGGGCAAGAGGCCAGCTCCTACAGTGGCCTACACACCCTCTGACTCAAGGGGATAGGGATTTGAATCAGGAAACCAGAACAAAAGGCTTGCTTCTACAGCCCACACACCAGGACCAGGCTTCCCTAAGACAGCAGCAAGAGTACCGGGACCAGGGAACTGGGAGATGGGGAACCAACCAGTAGCTCTGGCCTACTCATTCTACACATGTACCCTCCCAGAGTGGGGGATCCAGAAGTTGGGGACCCAGGGGCCCTTCAGTCAGGAGGGCAGAGCAAGAGGCCTGCCTCTGAAACAAGCTTTCAGAGTCCAGGCAGCCCCAAGCCAGCAGCAGGGGAATGAGTCGGGCACCAGGGAATCTGTTTGCACAACCTCCAGAGGAGGGGATCCTTCAGAGCCCACTTTATTTTTTGAGAGAAGTTCTCTTACTAAAACTAGAACTCATGATTTGGCTAGAATAGCTAGCCAGCTTGCCCAAGAGATTCTCCTTTCTCCACCTCCTACCACTGGGATAACAGACACATACAACCACACCCAGATTTTACATGGGTTCTGGGGATTTGAACTCAGGTCCTCATGACTGTGTAGCAAGCACTGTACCCACTGAGTCATCTACCCAGCCCCCTATCCCAGCTTTAAGCAAGTTCTCTCACCATACAGAGGAGTTCCCCATATCCTGGAGCCTCTCTTAGTCTGATTGAAAATGACATAAATATGCCTTTTTTTTAGTCCCTCCTCCCTTTTTTGAGATAGGTTTTCATGTATCCCAGGTTAAGAATGTGTTAGTTAAGAATGACCTTGGGCTTCTGGTCCTCCTCCCTCTACCTTCCAAGTGCTGGGATGTATGCCACTACATCCACTTTTTGCAGTGCTAGGGATGGGACCCAGGACTTCAAGCATGCTAAGCAAACACGCTACACGCTGAGCTATAACCACAACCTTCAAAGGACCTGTCCTCTTTGCTGTTTACATATTTCTTTCTTGCTGGCTTTCTTTTGAGGCAGTCTCATTTTTGTAGTTCAAGCTGGTCTGCAACTTGTGATCCTCCTGCTTCATAAATCCATCACCATCACACCTGGCTGTCTTTTCATTCAGTTTTTTTGTTTTGTTTTTCTTTTTCTCTCATTTTCTTTTCAATGCAGGGTCTCACTGTAGCCCAGGATAACCTGGAACTCACTCTGAAGCCCCAGACTTGCCTTGAATGAATGGCAATCCTCTTACTTCAGCCTCCAAAGTGCTGGAATAAAGGTATGTGCCACCACACTGGGCTGTATCTTTCCATCCTTATTCAGTATTTATCTCAAACTGTCATTGAAAACTCAGTACTGAGGAGATGGCTCCACAGTTAAGAGTGCTTACCTCTTAAGCATGAGAGCCTGAGACCATTCCAGTTCAATTCTCTCTGACAAAAAATCTGGGCATGGTAATGCACAACTGTAACCCAGTCTATGGTACTTGCTCACTGAAAATTAGCAGCTTCAGGTTGAGGGAAAGATCTGTGTCAAGGAAGTAGGTACTCTGCAGTTGGTTAATGGAGAGAACATCTGAAGTTCTCCACTGGCCACAACATGCATGTGCATGGCCAATGCACCTATACACACATGTGCATGCACCACACATTACATTACACACACACACATTGGTCATAAAGGGATGGTGAGATAACTTAGTGGGTAAAGTGCCTGCCTGGAAAGTATGAGGACTTTCAATACCCAGAATCCACATAAAATGCTGACATAGGGACTAAGGAGATGGCTTAGCAGCTAAAGGCACTTGCTTTCAAAGGCTTCTGGCCCAGGTTCATTTCCTAAGCCACCCACATAAAGCCATATGCACTAAGTGATGCATGTGTCTGGAGTTCTTTTGTAATGGCAAGAGGTCCTGGCATGCCTGCACTCTCTTCTCTCCCCTTCTCTCTTTCTCTGTAAAATATACAAATATATTTTTTAAAAAACTTAAGGTCTGGGGAGATGACTTAGTGGCTAAAAGCACTTTCTTGCAAAGCCTGCCATTCCAGGTTTAATACCCCAGTACCCAAATAAAACCAGATGCACAAAGTGGTACATGTGTCTGGAGTTCATGTGCAATAGCAAGAGGCCTTGGCATGCCCATATCCATTCTCTATCTCTTTCTCTTTCATTCTCAAACAAATAAATATATTTTAAAAAGCATTTAAAAGGAGATGTGTCATACCCATACACATGCATACACAAGGATAAATCAATCAATCAAGTTTTTAAAAATGCTGGACATGACAGCACATGTCTATAATTTCCATGCTGGAGAGGCAGAGACCAGTGGATCCTGGGATTCACTGACTAGCTAGTCTTGTCCATCAGTGAGCTCTAGGTTCAGTGAACAACCAGAGTCTCAAAAATTAAGGTGGAAGATAGCTGGGTGTGGTGGCACATGCCTTTAATCCCAGCACTCGAGTGGCAAAGGTAAGAGGATCACTGTGAGTTCAAGGCCACCCTGAGACTACATAGTGAATTCCAGGTTAACCTGGGCTAAAACAAGACTCTACCTTAAAAAAACAAACCAAAATTTAAGGTGGAAGAAGTAGGAGGATCACTGTGAGTTCAAGGCCAGCCTGAGACTATAATGAATTCCAGTTCAGCATGGGCTAGACCCCTCCTTGGAAAAAAAAAATTTAAGGTGGAAATCCAGGCATGGTGGTACATGCCTTTAATCCTAGCGCTTGAGAGGCCAAGGTAGGAGGATCACTGTGAGTTGGAGGCCAGCCTGAGATACATAGTGAATGCAGGTCACCCTGGGCTAGAGTAAAACTCTACCTCAAACAAACAAACAAACAAACAAAAAAGTGGAGAATGAAAAGGAGGACACTCAGGATAAAATTCTAGCCTCCATATACACATACACACATGCACACACTTGTGCATGTGCCAAAATAATGGTTATTAAGGGCTGGGGAAGTAGTTCAGTGATAGAGTACTTGCCCTAGGTCCAATACTCAGAAACTATTAAAAGCAATTTTTCAAAGCCAGACATGGCAACTCACATTTACAATCTCAGCACTGGGGAGGCTAAGGTAAGAGAATTGCCATGAGTTTGAGGCCAGCCTGGGCTACACAGTGAGTTCCAGGTTAGCCTGTACTAGAGTGAGATCATGCCTCAAAAAATTGCTATCTGGGATGAGGTGTAGCTACACAGTGGAGCACTTGTGTTTTAACTAATGGCCATTCCATCCTCCCCAATATCTAGACCAATAGCATCATGATAACTCAGAGTCTTCTCTGAGTTTAAATACATCAGCAATTGCAAGGACTTTATTGTCAAAATCTATTCAATATCCAGCCATCTCTCACCACCTCCATTGGTTCTACTGTGGACCCATGAAATCAACTCTTCCCTCATCACCTGGATTCCATGTTTGAGCTCTACATATCAGCAGAGGAAGGTAATCTCCTAACATCTAAGTATTTCTGGGCAATATGGCTCTTGCCTATAATCCCAACAGTAAGGAGACTGATCATTATGAATTCAAGGATAAGCTGGGTTATAGTCAGACCCTGCCTCCAAAAAAAAAAAAAAATAGCTGGGAGCTGGAGAGATTGCTCAATGGTTAGGATGCTTTCCTGCAGAGCCTAACAACCTTAGTTCAATTTCCCAGTGCCCACCTAAAGCCAGATGCACAGTGGTATATGCATCTGGAGGTCATTTTCAGTGGCTAGAGATCCTGGCACACCCATTCTCTCTCTTTCTGCCTGCAAATACATAAATAATAAATAATTTGTCCTTCCTGTGGAGGTGGGTAGTGCTGTGTCCACAAGTTGACTTTCATTAGAAAAAGTTCCATGTCAGGAGTGGGATACTTTCCAGTGAGTTGTTGGACAGAGAGGCCCCTGATGCACTCAAAACATTATAGGCTATTGCCAAAGTTCTTGGTTGCCCACCATAAGTAGATGGTAAGACCCTATTGCTGAAGACTCCACATGCTTGAGCTGCAGGTCACTGAGAAATCATGCTGTAGCTGAGCTGGAAACTTCCTCCCTATTAACCACCTGTTGCTGGAACAGCTCTGCAACATTTGAGAGGAGAAAAGTCATCAATAGTGGGAACCAGCAGTGGACCCTGCATGCTGGACCAACCAAGCCAAAAATACCAACTGGTGCAATGGTGGTATGTCTGTTATGAGGGAAACCAACTGTTCTCTAGTTGGACTTGAGGCCTGCTCCATGTGAGAGAATTCATGCCTAATACTGAAAACCTAGTCAAAAGCCTATAGATGAAGTCATAAACCCTAAGGGGGAAACTTCTACTGTTGTCTGGCTAAATGGATATATTTTACCCACCAAACTGCCCTCTGAGTACTTATGTTTATACCCATGTATTAATGCTACTCTCACTTTTGGTTAGAGAAGATTATTTTTTCAGATAGTGGTAACCACTGGGGAGACTCAAAACTCACCAAAGTGAAGAGAAGGGACAATGATGTTCAACACTAAGTGAGACATCTCTATCACACCCTCCAAAGCACAGGGACCATTGCAGAAGAGATGGAAGAAAGAATGTAAGAGCCAAAGGAAGGGAAGGAATGCTTATAATACTGTCTTCAAGATACCAAGCGGCCTTGATATTCATGACCTCACAGTGGCTGATGGTATCTACACAAGACCTGCATAATAGGAGGAAAAAATGAGGACATCAAAATAGAAGACAGACTAGTTGGAAAGAAGGGATTCAGTGGAGGAGGGATTCGGGAGGAGGGGAGGGATGGTGGTGGGAGGAAATTATGATCATGGTTTATTATTTATGGAAGTTGCCAATAAAAAAAAAGGTTTTGTTGTTGTTGTTGTTGTTTTAGCCTGACATGGTGGTGCATGCCTTTAATCCCAGCACTTGGGAGGTAGAGGCAGAGGATCTCTATGAGTTTGAGGCCATCCTGAGACTACATAGTGATTTCCAGGTCAGCCTGGCCTAGAGTGAAACACTACCTCGAAAAACTAAAAAAACAAAACAAAAAAAAACTTTTTTTTTTTTTTTTTTACAAAAAGAACATAGGGCTGGAGAGATGGCTTAGCAGTTGAAGCACTTGCCTGCACAGCCAATGGACCCAACTTCAATTCCCCAGGATCCATGTAAACTGGATGCACAGGGTGGTGCATGCATCTGGAGTTCATTTGCAGTACCCATTCTCTCTCTCCATCTGCCTCTTTCCTTCTCTGTTTCTCTCAAGTAAATAAATAAAAAGATTTTTTATTAAAAAAAAAAAAGAAAATCACTGGGTACAGGGATACACGCCTATAATTCTAGCACTCAGGAGGTAGAGGTAGGAGGATTTCTGTGAGTTTGAGGTCAGCCTAAGACTACATAGTGAATTCTAGGTCTGGGCTAGAGTGAGACCCTACCTCAAAAAAACAAAACAAACAAACAAACAAACAAAACCACACAAATCAGCCAACCAACCCAAAACAAAACAAAAGTTGTTTTGGATTTTTGAAGTAGGGTCTCACTCTGGACAAGATGACCTGGAATTCACTATGTAGTCTCAGGGTGGCCTCAAACTCATGCTGATCCACCTATCTCTGCCTCCTGAGTGCTGGGATTAAAGGCGTGCATCACCACACCCAGCAAAACAAGAACAACAACAAAATTAAAAATCTGTCTTACAATTTCAGATCTCTGCTTAGACCCCTCCACATGAGATGTCCCAGTGACTTGACTCTGCCCTTTCTCTCCTTGCCTTCATTTGTCCTCTGCTCCACAATTCTCTGCTACTGTTCACCCAACTCCCATACATATATCCACCTCAGAACTTTTTCATTAGCAAATTCCTACATCTGGAAGGTTCTTCCACCACTCTATTTAAAATTGGAAATGCCTCTCTCAGTTCTAGCCTGAGAACCTCCTCCAGGGACATGGCTGTAGACACAAAAGATTCAAAGTACTCATCAAAGCAGAAAATGAGAGACTGCTGAGAGCTCAACATTCAAGGAGACTCAAAGCATGCCCTCTGAGGCTCAGGACATTGTGGAGAGAGAACAGAAAGAATGTAAGCACCACAAGATGGGAAGTTTTACTCTGAGGCATTGTCTCCTGACAGAGACTGACTGATGCACTCACGACCCCACAATGCTCACTGGTAATCCCTCTATGGAGGGTCCTCAATAGAAATGGGGATGAGAGAGAAGGGATGTAAGGGTATAACCCGATAGGAATATGACCATTCTGCAATATGTTTACATACATTTAAAATATTTTTCAAAAATTGGAAATGCCCCTCCCCAATTCTGTATCTCCCATATCTACGTTCTTGGATAGTTTTTGCTTCTCACAGATTATAACCGTGTACAATACTATATACTTTCCTTTTTTTCTTTTTAGCGGTAGGGTCTCACACTAGTCCAGGTTGACCTGGAATTCACTGTGTAGTCTCTATGTAGTCTCAGTTTGTCCTTGAACTCACAGTGATTCACCTACCTCTGTCTCCCAAGTGCTGAAATTAAAGACGTGCACCACCACGCCCGGCTTCTGATTTACCTTGATCATGTCTTTCCTAAGAAGTAATAATCTTAGTTTCATTAGGATCTTTGGCCCAAATGTTAGGAACAGGACCTGATTCAGGGCAAGTGCCCCACAAATATTTGATGAATGAAGTGCTGTGAAATAAATGAGGTGGCCTGAAAGTAGAAAGACGCGTGAGAGAGAGGCAACTTGCTATTTATTCTTTTCAGTACCCTACCCGCCTTGGCTGCTGGGCAGAATCTCTGGACAAAATAATGCTTTGATCTTCCTCAAGACTGCCTCAGGTGCCACCCTGCCTTCAAGATGTGCCGAAAGGGGGCGCTCAACAGCTGGGAAACGTGTCTTCCCGGAGCCTGGAGTCAATGGGAAAGAATGCGTTGAGCGATGTGCAAGGCTGCTTACGGATAAACCAAAAGGGGGCGCGATTAACCGGGCTAAACCTTGGAGACCCACAGACCCACCCAATGGCTGTAAGAAGGAATTTTCTTTCCTTTTCTTTCCTATTTATTTATTGATTGATTGATTGTTGAAGCAGGGTCTCGCTCTAGCCCAGGCTGACCTCAAACTCCCTGTGGTCCTTCTACCTCAGCTTCCCCAATTGCTGAGGTTAAAGGTAATCAACGCCATGCCCAGAATAGAAATTTTCCTTCAGGGAGAATATCAACAAAAATCCATTGCATTTATTTTGTCTTATTGTCATAAAAATCATTTCTAAATTTCTGAAAAGTAAAAGTAAACATTACAGGGCTGGGGAGACGGCCCAGTGGTTAAAGGTACTTGCTTGCAAAGTTTGCTAGCGTGGGTTTGATTCCCCAGTACCCATGCAAAGCCAGACTCACAAAGTGGGGTGTGTGTCTGGAGTTCATTTGCAGTGGCAAGAGGCCCTGGTGCACTCACTCATACTTTCTCAAATAAATGTAATAAATATATTTTTAAAAAATAGAACTCAGCCAGGTGTGGTGCCTTTAATCCCAGCACTTGGGAGGCAGAGGTAGGTGGATCACTGTGAGTTCAAGGCCACTCTGAGAGACTACATAGTGAATTGCAGATCAGCCTGGGGTAGAGAGCGAGATCCTACCTCGAAAAAACAAAACAAACAAACAAAAAATTCAGCCAGGCATGGTGGCGCACAACTTTAATCCCAGCAGACGTAGGAGGATCACTGTGAGTTTGAGGCCAGCCTGGGACTGCAGAGTGAGTTCCAGATCAGCCTGGGCTACAGTGAGACCCTACCTTGAAAAAAAAAAAAAAAAAAAAAAAGCTAGGCCTTTAGTCCCAGCACTAGGGAGGCCACCCTGAGACTATATAGTGAATTCCAGGTCAGCCTAGGATAGAGTGAAACTCTACCTCAGAAAAACCCAAGAAAGCAAAACAAGGCTGAAGAGATGGCTTACTGGTTGAATCACTTACCTGCAAAGCTAAAGGACCCAGATTCAATTCTCTTTTTTAGGACCTACTTAAGCCAGATGCACAAGATGGTGCATGTGTCTGGAGTTCATTTGCAGCAACTGATTTACTGGCTAGTTTGTCTAGCTAAATGAGTTAGTTCCAGTTCAGGGAGAGACCCAGTCTCATAAAAATAAGGCTAAGAAGTGGTAAAGCAAAACCCTGATGTTGACCTCTGAGCTTTACACATGTGCATACATACATGTGGCAACACAAATCATAAATACCTATACACAAGTGAAAATACAGACATGGATTCACAATGTTTTTTTTTTTTTTTTTTTCGAGGTAAGGTCTTGCTCTAGCCCAGGCTGACCTGGAATTTCCTATGTAGTCTCAGGCTGGCCTTGAATTCACAGCAATCCTCCTACCTAGGCCTCCCGAGTGGTGGGATTAAAGGTATGAACCACCACACCCATCCATTCATAAGTTTTTAAAGTAGGACTGACTGGACATGGTGGTGTACATATATAATCCCAGCACTTGTATAGTAGAGGCAGAAGGATCGGGAGTTTAAAGCCAGTTTCAGCTACATAGCAAGTTTGAAGCATCTGGGCTACAGGAGAACCTGCATCAAAAAAAAAAAAAAAAAAAATCCACTGCCCCCAAATAAAGACTTAGGAATGTAACTTGGTGATAGAGTGCTTGTCTAGCATGAGCAAGGCCCTGAATTCAATACTCAACACTACCAACAACAACAAAAGGTAAATCAAATGGTACAGAGGGCTGGATGGAGAAATTGCTCAATGGTTAAGGCGCTTGCCTGTGAAGCCTAAGGACCCAGATTTGATACCTCAGTACCCATATAAACCAGATACACAAGGTGGCACATGCATCTGTAGTTTGCAGTGGCTAGAGGCCTTGGTGTGTCCATTCTATCTGCCTCTTTCTCACACGATAAATAAATAAATAAATAAATAAATAAATAAATAAATAAACAAATAAATAAATAAATAGTAAAGAAATGATATAATGAATACTCTACTCATTTCTTAGCTTCAGCAATTATTAGATTGATTTGGTGCTGGGGCTAGGCTTCCCTGGAGTTGCTGAAGGGGCACCAGGATTCAGGATGGTAAAATGATCCAGGGGGATAAAAATGTGCTACAAATCTCAGCACATTTAGTTGCTGAGCCATCTCTCCATTTCCTACAAATTGATACATAAATCTAGACCAGTGGTGTCCAATAAAAATATTTCAGGGGAGGGACATTGCTCAGAGGTAGAGTACTTGTCTAATATATATGGGACCCTCTATTCGACTCCCAGCACCAGGAAAAAAAATTGGCAAGACATAATGGCACATATACTAGGGAGCTCAGGCAGGATAGTGAGTTTGAGTCCCACCTGGGCTACATAGCCAGACTCTGTTTCAACTGTATGTGTGTCACAATATGAACCTCAAAGGAAGATTCTGTGTGTAAGTTTTAATTTTCTACAATAAAAAGAAATTCTAAACATCAGTAGGAAAAAGAACAACATTAAAAATTGGATAAAAAAATAAAGCCCTGTGTGGTGGCACACATCTTTAATCCCAGCACTTGGGGGCAGAAATAGGAGGATCACTGAGAGTTCAAGGCCACCCTGAGACTAAGTGAATTCCAGGTCAGCCTGGGCTAGAGTGAGGCCCAACTTTGAAACAAACAAACAAAAGATAAATAAATAAAAGAAAGAAAAAGAAAAAATGAATGAAAGTGGGCGGGAGAGATGACTCAGTGAGCAAAGTGCTTGCCATACAAGAATGAGGACCTGAGTCTGATCCCCAGAACCCACATAAAAGTGGGACAAGGTGGTATGTGTCTATAATCCCAGCATTGAGTAGACATGAGGATTCCTGGGGCTGGTGGCCAGTCAGGTTAGCCTAATTACTGAATCCCAGGTTCACTGAGAAACTTTGCCTCAAAGAATAATGTGGAGAGTGATTGAGGAAGATGCTGATGATACTTTTGCCTCCACACATGCATGTACCCACACACATAGGAATACACCCATGCATGCACACCATGCATGTACACACATGCAAAAAATTTGAAGTAGATATAATAAAAATGTAACAATTGAGTGAAGGTAATAATTGTATCACTCTTTAGTTATGCCAAATTATTTGAATTTTATGTTATTTTCATTTTCCAATTTAGTGTTAACTAAATCATATTTTGGTAAAACATTGGATGAAGGAAATGATGGGCATTAAATATTTGAAAGGTAAGTTATACTCATATGAAAGTTAAAAATGTGTGAGATGTCATTTCCATCTCTCAGAATGGCAAATATCCAAATGCTTAATGAAATAATTTGTTGACAATAGTGAAGGGAAATAAGTGAGCAGTCACATATTGTTGGTGTATAGTAACCAAATTCCCACTGGAAGGAAATTTGGCAGCATTTGTCTGAATTATAAACATGATCCCCTTTGACTCAGTTATTGCACTTTAAGGAATTTGACCTACAGGTATAATTGTTTATGCACAAAGTAGCAATTTGTAAGATTATTCACTTCTCACCTGTATTTTCAGCATTTAGGAGGCAGAGGCAGGAGGATCTCAAGTTTGAGGTTATCCTGAACTATGTAAGTAGACCCTGTCTCAAAAAAAAAAAAAAAGAAAAGAAAAGAAAAAAAAAAAGAAAAAGAAAAAGAAAAAAGGAACTGTTATTCTAGCACATGGAATGTGGTGGCTAGAGGATCAAGGAGTTCAAGGTCATCTTTGGCTATATACAGACTCTGATGTCAGCCTGGGGTATGTAAAACCCTGACTCAAAAAATAAAAGTGTGGAGCCAGGTGTGGTGGTACAAGCTTTTAATCCCAGAACTTGGGAGTCAGAGGTAGGAGGATTGCCATGAGTTCAAGACCATCCTGAGACCACATAGTGAATTCCAGGTCAGCCTGAACTAGAGTGAGACACTACCTCAAAAAACCAAACAGCAAAAAAAAAAAAAAAAAAAAAAAAAAAAAAAAAACACTTCTGGTTAAGATAACGGTATAGGAACCACACCAAAGCAGCCTAGGTGAGAAAAGGCCAAAAACAAAACAAAAGAAACAAACAATAACAAGAACAACAAAAAAAAAACCCTTAGCAAAATACACTCTTCTACAAAAAAGTGAGGTGTATAAGAAATTCTCAGCTGCAGAAGAGAAGTAGGAGAGATTCAGAGCATCTAGAGACCACAGAAGCAGGCAGAAGTGGCTATAGCAGTAGCTGCACCAGGTCCGCGTGGCTACGGCCACAGGGCTCAGCCTGAGCTGCAGGAAAAGCCAGCTGAAGGGATTCTCCACTCACACTGGCCTCCTTGCAAACCCAAAATGTGAAGGAGCTGGGCATGGTGGCACACACCTTTAATCCCAGCACTCAGGAGGCAGAGGTAGGAGGATCACCAAGAGTTCAAAGCCACCCTGAGACTACATAGTGAATCCAGGTCATCCTGAGCTAGACTGAGAACCTACCTCAAAAAATAAACACACACACACACACACACACACACACACACACACACATACACACACACACACACAAAGAAAAGAAACGTGATGGGAGGACAGCAAGGACCAAGGCTCCTCAGGAAGAAGATGGTGAGGACCAGCGGGAGAACTTCAGCCACCATGCACAGCCTCCCCTCCCCCGCCACCAGCACAAGCACCAGCAAGCACCAGGGACCTGGGGAAGGGAGCTCAACAACACAGCACCAAGCACAGGCAATCTGATAAGGAAACCACCCACCCAGCCAGCCTAACTGAGCCCACAGCACAGCAAACAGGGACCCAAGCAGGCGCACAGCATAATTGAGAACAAAGCCATCCCCAAAGGTAACTGGGGTTACACCAGGTCAGTACCCACCAAATAAGCCTGGTATATAGGCTTGAATTGGAAGTGCTAATTGCACCTTCCATATCAGGGTAAATTATTTGTTAAAAGTGATGGATGGTCGGATTTGCCATTCTTAAATACGCTATATTTTGGGCTGGTCATTTGGTGCTTCCTGATTTATAGTGCCTTTGTTTCCTCTTCTGTCCTTCATTGAGGAAGGGTCTCACTTGATCACAAGCTGACCTGGAACCCTCTACAGACAAGAAATCTTAGCCTCCCAGTTCACAGGATTAAGGATGTGGGGTAACACACATGTTTAGGGATTGTGACTTTGTTAGAGGATCTGGTTGTCATAATACCTACTCTTGCATAAATATTCTGTTCTGTTTTTCATTGAATGTGTACATTGTTTAGTTAAATTTTAAAATGTGACTGTATTTTGTTCCACTCAGCGTACTTAAATACACTCATAGCAAGCAAACCCAACATCTAGGGTCATTTTTGTAGTTACTCTGAGAGTCTTAAGGGCCACACCTATCACCTTAAGCTCCTACCCTGAAGATGTATAACATCAAATTGATTGATACATTTGATAATACTGCAGAGAATTAGAAAATCCAAGCATTAAATTAATCCAAGATGCGAAAATCTCTACATTATGGTACAAGAAACACAAAAAAATCAAGACACTATAAATCCACCGAAAAGTATTAATGCATCAGAATTGACCTCCAGTGAGACTGATTTAGAGGAAATGCCTGAGAAAGATTTCAAAAGAATGATTATAAACATGTTCAAAGAAATCAAAGAGGAAATCAAAGGAATCAAAGAAGATACAGGAAACCAATTTAATGAAATAAGGAAGTCAATGCAAGACATAAATGAGGAAGTAGAAATAATAAAGGAAAACCAGTTAGAAATACTAGCAATGAAGAATACAGTCATTATAGAAAATCTGTAGAAATCTCACCAGTAGAATGGATGAAGGAGAGAACAGAATATCTAAACAAGAAGACCAGGTGGCAGATGTAATATAGTCCAACAAAGAGAAAGACAAACTAATAAGAAAGTATGAATGGGAATTTCAAGATATTCTGGACACTATAAAAAGATCAAACATAAGAATTCAGGGTGCAGTAGAAAGATATGAATTTCATGAAAGGCATAGTAGACATTTTCAACAAAATCATAGAAGAAAACTTCCCTCAAATTGGGAAAGAGATGATAATATAGATACAAGAAGTCTTTAGAACACCAAAAATACAAAACCTGGATAGAACCTCTCCTTGCCATATTATAATTAAACTACCAGGGGTTGAGGATTTAGCTCAGTGGATGAGTGCTTGCCTAGCAAGTGCAAGCGCAAGGCCCTGGGTTCGGTCCTCAGCACCCCCCCCAAAAAAAAAGACAAAATAAGCTACCAAACATACAATACAAAGAAAATATATTGAAAGAAGTTAGAAAAATCAAGTCACATACAAAGGCAGGCCCATCAGGATCACAGCAGATTACTCTACTCAACACAAACTTTAAAAGCCAGAAGGGTTTGGACTGATGTATTCCATGTTCTGAAAGATAACAACTGTCAACCAAGGTTACTTTATCCTGCAAAGCTATCCATTCAAATAGAGAAATAAGGACATTCCACAATGAAAGCAGGCTAAAGGAATATTGGAAGACAAAACCAGCTCTACAGAAAATATTTGACAGGATGCTCCATGCCGAAGAGAAAGAAAAGCACACATATAAGGAAACTGGGAAAAACAAACCATACTCAAATACTAGTTAATACGAAAGAACAAAGTAAAACTGGAAGAATTATAAAATAAGAAAAATGATTAAAAAAAAATAGCCAAGTGTAGCACATGCCTTTAATCCCAGCACCCGGGAGGCAGAGATAGGAGGATTGCCATGAGTTCGAGGCCACCCTGAGACTACATAGTTAATTACAGGTCAGCTTGGGCTAGAGTGAAACCCTACCTCGACCCCCCCCCCACCAAAATAAAGAAAGAAAGAAAGAAATACACACCTTTTAATAATAACTCTTAATATCAACAGCCTCAATGTCCCAACAAAAAGACATAGGTTTGTAGACTGGGTTAAAATCAGGATCTTTCAATTTGTTGCCTCCAAGAAACTCACCTTTCTACAAAGTATGAACACTATCTTAGGGTGAAAGGTTGGAAAACAGTGTTTCAAGCAAGTGGACCTAGAAAACAAGAAGGGGTTGCTATCCTAATATTTGCCAAGGTAGACTCCAGTCCAACATTAGTTAGGAAAGATAAGGAAGGTCACTTTATATTGATTAAAGGCACATTCCAACAGGAGGACATTACAATCCTAAACATATATGCACCTAACATGGGGGCTCCCAACTTCATCAAACAAACACTATTAGAACTAAGGTCACAGATAACACCAAACACAGTGGTAGTGGGTGACTTCAACACCCCAATCTCATCAATTGACAGGTCATCCTGGCAAAAAAATAAACAGAGGCACAGCTGAATTAAATGAGGTCATAGAACAAATGGACCCAACAGATATATATAGGACATTTCATCCAAATTCTGCAGAATACACATTCTTTTAACATCACAT
Organism: Dipus sagitta; assembly: GCA_036346955.1. Lineage (NCBI taxonomy): Eukaryota > Metazoa > Chordata > Mammalia > Rodentia > Dipodidae > Dipus > Dipus sagitta. The sequence goes on along the minus strand of CM070773.1, from coordinate 70,970,061 downwards.
GGAACATTCTCTACAATAGACCATCTATTAGGACACAAAGCAAATCTTAACAAATACAAGAACTTGAAAGAATTCCTTACACTCTATCTGATCACAATGGGATCAAACTACAAATCAATAGCAAGAAAAGCTATAGAGCATACACAAAATCATGGAAATAGAACAATACACTAGTAAATGAAGATGGGTCAATGAAGAAATCAAGGAGAAATCAAAAAATTCAGTGTCAAATAATGAGAACACAACATACCAAAACCATTGGGACATAATGAAGGCAGTCCTAACAGGGAAATTTGTAGATTTAAGTGCCTATATTAAGAAATTAGAAAGGTTGCAAGTAAACAACTTAATGCTTCACCTTAAAGCCTTGGAAAAAGAAGAACAAGGCAAACTGAAAATCAGTAGATGGGAAAAAATAATAAACATTAGGGCAGTAATTAATGAAATAGGAACAAACAAAAAAACCCAAAGAATCAATGACACAAAGAGTTGGTTTTCTGAAAGGATAAACAAGATTGATAAACCCTTAGCAACTGACCAAAACAAAGAGAGAAAACACACAAAGTAATAAAATTAGAGATGAGAAAGGCACCATCACAATATATACCAGAGTAATTAAAAAAATCACAGGGACATTCTATAAGAACACATACTCCAATAAGTTTGAAAATCTGAAAGAAATATATGATTTCCTTGACTTATATGACTTACCTAAATTAAATCAAGATGAGATTAACCACTTAAATAAACCTATAACAAGTATGGAGATCCATGCCATTATCAAAAAAATCTTCCAACTAAAAAAAAGTCCAGGCCCAGATTGGTGAATTATTCCAGTCCTTCATGTAAGAACTAACACTAATGCTTCTTAAACTTTTTCATAAAATAGAAAAAGAAGGAATCCTACCAAATCACCCTCATACCAAAACCAGCTATAGATAGAACAAGAAAAGAAAATTACAGACCAATCACCCTCATGAACATAGATGCATAATTTCTCAACAAATAACTGGCCAACTAGTACTAGATTATATCAGAAAGATCATTCACCCCAACCAAGTAGGCTTTATCCCAGAGATGTAGGGATGGTTTAACATATGTAAATCAATAAATGGAATACATTCTATAAATGGACTGAAGGACAAAAATCACATGATCATCTCATTAGATGCAGAAAAAGCAATTCACAAAATCCAACATCCCTTCATGATAAATGTCCTACAGAGACTGGGAATAAATAGAAGGAACATATCTGAACAAAATAAAGGCTATTTATGACTAGCCTACAGCCAACATAATAATAAATGGAGAAAAAGTTGAAGCTTTTCCACTAAAAACAGGAACAAGACAAGAGTGTTCACAGTCCCCACTTTTGTTTAATATAATACTGGAAGTCTTAGCCATAGCAATAAGGCAAGAGACACACATAAAAGGGATACAGATTGAAAAGGAAGAGATCAAGTTATCATTATGTACAGATGACATGATTCTATATATAAAGGACCCTAAAGACTCTACCAGCAAACTGTTAGAGCTGATAAACACATATAGCCATGTAGCAGTATATAAAATAAGCACACAGAAATCAGTAGCCTTCCCATATGTTAACAACAAACACACAGAGGATGAAATAATAGACTCACTCCCATTCACAATTGCATCAAAAAATAAAGTACCTTGGAATAAACTTAACTAAGGAAGTGAAGGATATCTACAATGAAAATTTAAAAACACTCAAGCAAGAAATTGCAGAAGACACGATGAAATGGAAAAACATCCTTTGCTCTTGGATTGGAAGAATCAATGTTGTGAAAATGTCAATCTTAATGAATGCAATCTACACATTTAATGCAATCCCCATCAAAATTCCAATGGCATTCTTCACAGAAATAGAAAAAGCAATCCAAAAAGTCATTTGGAAGCACACAAAAAAACCTCAGACATCTAAAACAATTTTAAGCAACAAAAATAAGGCTGGTTGTATCACCATACCTGATTTTAACCTATATTACAGAGCCATACTACCAAAATCAGCATGGTACTGGCACAAAACAGACATGTAGATCAATGGAACAGAATAGAGGACCCAGATATAAGTCTGGGTAGCTATAGCCTCCTGATCTTCGACAAAAACTGCCAAAAATACTCATTGGATAAAAGACAGATTCTTTAGCAAATGGTGCTGGGAAAACTGATGTGCGGAAGAGGGGGCGGAAAGAATGTCAGAGCCACATGTTGGGTCATGATAAGCAGAGACATTTAGCTTACCCATAACTGTGGGCTAACTCCACAATGCATGACCCGTATACCTCAAAAAAGAGGGGCCAAGGGGAAGGGGTAGGTCACGGATGAGCCTAATAATGGTACCAAACTGACTGTATTTGCTGAATACGAAACTAACTAATAATGAAAATAAATAAATAAATAAATAAATAAATAAATAAATAAATAAAAGGATGAAAATAGATCCTTATCTCTCTCCATGCACAAGAATTAAGTCCAAATGGATCAAAGACCTTTATATCAGACCCAAATCTCTGAAATTGTTAGAGGAAAAAGTAGGGGAAACCCTTCAACATATTGGTCTTGGCAAAGACTTTCTGAATATAACCTCAATTGCCCAGGAAATAAAGCCACAGATCAACTACTGGGACCTGATGAAATTACAAAGCTTTTGTATGGCAAAGGACACCGCGAATAGAGCAAAGAGGCAACCTACAGAATGAGAGAAAATCTTTGTCAGCCATACATCTGCTAGAGTATTAATGTGTAGGGTATGCAAAGAACTCAAAAAAATTAAATAACAAGGAATCAAACAACCCAATTAAAAAATGGGCTATGGGGCCTGGAGAGATGGCTTAGTGGTTAAGCTCTTGCCTGTGAAGCCTAAGGACCCTGGTTCAAGGCTTGATGCCCCAGGACCTATGTTAGCCAGATGCACAAAAGGGCACATGTGTCTGGAGTTCGTTTGCAGTGGCTGAAAGCCCTGGCGTGCCCATTCTCCCTCTTTCTCTTTCTCTGCCTCTTTCTCTCTCTGTCTGTTACTCTCAAATAAATAAATAAAAATAAAAAAACAAAAAAATAGAAAACATCCCTTTAAAAAATGGGCTATGGAACTAAATAGAGAGTTCTCAAAAGAAGAAATACAGATGACATATAAACATCTAAAAAATGTTCTACGTCCCTAGTCATCAGGGAAATGCAGATTAAAACTACGTTGAGATTCCATCTCACTCCTGTCAGATTGGCTACCATCATGAACACAAATGACCATAAATGCTGCTGAGGATGTGGAAAAAGAGGAACCCTTCTACACTGTTGGTGGGAATGCAATCTTGTTCAGCCATTATGGAAATCACTGTGGAGTTGCTTGAGACAGCTGAAAATAGATCTATCATATGACCCAGCTACAGCACTCCTAGGCATATATCCTAAGGACTCATTTCACTACCTTACAGATACTTGCTCAACCATGTTCATTGCAGATCTATTCACAATAGCTAGTAAATGGAACCAGCCTAGATGTCCCTCAACTGATGAGTGGATAATGAAGATGCAACACATTTACAAAATGGAGTCCTACTCAGCAGTAAAGAAAAACAAAGTTATGAAATTTATAGGACAATGGATGGATCTGGAAAGGATTATACTAAGTGAGGTAACCCAGACCCAGAAAGCCAAATGTCACATGTTCTCTCTCATATGTGGATCCTCGCTACAAATGATTGGACTTTTATGTGAGTAGGAATGAAACTCAGTAGCATAGGCCAGTATGCTATAAAGGAGATATAAAGGGAATAGAAAGGGAGGGGGGACTTAATAGGATGGTATTGTATATATGTAAGTAGAAGAACAGATTAATGGGGATGAGAAGGCCTAAGTGAGGGCAGGGGTAGAGATCGAGTAAAGGAAAGGTGGAGGGAGGGCTAATCAAAATCTAAGAGGATATTAATAAGTCACATGGAAACCTACTTTTTTGGGCAATGGAACACTCAGAATCCATAGATTGTTACTAGAAAATTTTCAGTTCTAGGGATGAGATACCTTCCAGTGAGTTGCTGGCCAGGGAGGTCCCTGATGCCCCCAAAACATTACAGGCCATTGCCGAGGCCCTTGGTTTCCCACCAGTAATAGATGGTAATACCCTATTGCTGAAGATTCCACATACTTGGGCTGCAAGATCACTGGGAATCCTACTGGAGCTGAGCTGAAAACCTCCTCCATGTAGACCAGCTGACAGAAAGCTGGAAGAAGCCATTCTGCATGTAGTTCAATGGGAGAGAGAGAAATTACCAGTGAAAATACTCAACAGTATGCATTTCAAGCCTTAAATTTGGCCAGTGAGGCCAAATGAGCCAATGGGTACAATAGTGGCATGTCTATAATGGGGGAAACCAACCACTCTCGATTTTGACTGGAGACCAACTCCAAGGGAGGGAATACATCCCTGATAATGAAAACCTCCAACAGGAGCCCTAGTGGTGTAATGTCTGTTGGTGTCTGGCTAAATGTATATACTATGCTCATCAAACTGCTCAGTAAGCACTTCTCTTAATGTTCATACCCATATATTAATGCTACTCTCACTTTTGTTTAGAGAAGCTTCTCTTTTCAGATGGCAGTGACCTTGAGATGACTCTGAAGGCACCACGGTGCTGAGTAGAAGTGATAGAGGATGCTCAGCACTGAAATATCTTTATCACACCTTCCAAGGCTCAGGGTGCATTGTGGAAGAGGTGGCGGAAAGAATGCAAGAGTCACAGGAAGGGTAGGACTCCTTACAATGTGCTCCTCCAGACACAAAATGACCTCACAGTGCCTGACACTACCTACACAAGACCATCATAATAGGAGGAAAAGATCCTGACATCAAAATAAAAGAGAGACTGATTGAGATGGGGAGGAGATATGGTGGAGAGTGGAGTTTCAAAGGGGAAAGTGGGGGGATGGAGGGAATCACCATGGGATATTTTTTACCATTATGGAAGCTGTCAATAAAAAATAAATAAAGCTTGGGCCGGGTATGTTGATGCATGCCTTTAATCCCAGCACTTGGAGGCAGAGGTAAGAAGAGGATTTCTGTGAGTTCGAGGTCAGCCTGAGACAACATAGTGAATTTCAGGTCAGCCTGGGTTGGAGTGAGACCCTACCTCAAGAGTGTAAATCAAATATTTTCCTCCCATAAGCTGCTTTTGGTTAGGTGCTTTATCACAACAATGAGAAAATAACTCCAACAGCCACCATGTCTGGCTAATACTCCTACAATGCTTGCTTGTTTTGCAGGTGGAATTGGAATCCAGGACTTCACACATGCCAAGTATGTGCTTTACCACTAAGCTAGTGAGCTGCACCCAACTTCATATACACTGTTGTCACGTTTTTTCACTTCACATAAATCTCAGACATCTTTCCTTTCTTTTTTTTTGGCAGAATTGGGGATGGAATTCAGGGCCCTGCACATGTTAGGTAAGTGGTACTACTGAGCTACACCCCTAGCCACTTAGGGATCTTTTCTCTGTGTGTGTATGTGTGCATGTGCATGCACACATGTTTGCTATGGTGCATATGTGCATTAGATTGCAGCAGAGCAGCAAAAGATCCTGTGGCACATATGTGTGCATGCACACAAACACAGATGCAAATAAATACATAATTTAAATTTTTAATTTATTTGCAAGCAGGGACAGAGGAAAATAGAAAGTGTGGGTGTGTGCTGGAGAGATGGCTTAGCGGTTAAGGTGCTTGCCTGCAAATCCTAAGGACCCATGTTCAACTCTCCATGTTAGCCAGAAGCACAAAGGTGAGGCAAGTGCAAGGTCACACATGCCCACTAGTTGGCACAAGCATCTGGAGTTCCATTGCCATGGCTGAGGCCCTGGCACACCAATTCTCTCTCTCCTTCTCTCTCTTTCTCTCTCTCTCTCTCTCTCTCTCTCTCTCTCTCTCTCTCTCTCCCTCTCTCTCTGTGTCTCTCTAAAAAAATTAAAAAGAAGAAAGTTTGGGTGTTCCAGGGCCTCTTCCCACTGCAAATGAACTCCAGATGCATGTGCCACTTTGTGCATGTGACTTTACATGGATACTGGGGAATTGAAGTTGGGCCAGAAGGGTTTGCAAACAAGTGATTTTAATAGCTTAATCATCTGCCCAGCTCATTTTTTAAAAAATACTTTTTTGGGGCTGGAGAAATGGCTTAGCCATTAAGGCACTTGCCTGCAAAGCCAAAGGACCCAGGTTTGATTCCCCAGAACCCATGTAAGCCAGATGCAAAAGGTGGTGCATGTGTCTGGAAATCATTTGCAGATGCTGGAGGTCCTGGTCTGGCCAGTCTCTCTCTCTCTTTCTCTCTCTCTGTCCATCTGTCTCTCTCTCTGCCTCTTTCTGTCTCTCAAATAAATAAATAATATTTATTTATAAATAACAAAAATATATTATTTATTTATTTATTTGAGGGAGATAGAGAAAGGTGTAGATAGAGAGAATGGGTACACCAGGGCTTCTAGCCACTGCAAACAAACTCCAGACACATGCCCCACCTTGTGCATCTGGGTTTACGTGGGTTCTGGGGAATCTAACCTGTGTCCTTTAGCTTTGCTGGCAAGTGCCTTAGCTGCTAAGCCATCTCTCCAGCCCTTAAATAAATAATTTTTATAAAACAATAAGATGAGAATCAGGTATGGTGACACACACCCATAATTCCATCTCTGAGGAGGTGTAAGCAGGATCAGAAGTTTAAATTGGTTACATAGTGATTTGGAGCACAGTCTGGCCTATATGATACCCTGTTTCAAAAACAATAAAAATAAAATCTAGTGTGTCCACCAAATTGCCCTGAAAATACCTATCTTTATGCCCCTATATTAATTCTGCTCTCACTTTTTGATAGAGAAGCTTCTGTTTGCAGATGGAGGTGACAATGCTAAGAAGTGACAGGTGAAAGTTAGTAATAAGTGAGACATCTCCATCACACCACCCAAGGCACAAGGACCAGTACAGAAGAGGTGGCAGAAATCGTGCAAAAGCCAAACAATGGAAGGAGTGCTGTGGAATGCTATTTACCTGATACAAGGTGGCCAGTGCATTCATCACCTCACAATGACTGTAGTTACCTACACCAGAGCTGCACAATATTGGGTCCATTAACATACCATCATAGATGATGAAAAAAGACATAAAAAAAGAGATTAGTTGGAAAGAAGAGTTTCAGTGTAAGGGGGATAGAAAGGGGAACAAAAGAAAATATTGGCAGGTGATTACAATCAAAATATATTATGTACATGTCTGAAAACTGTCAATAAAAGGTTTAAAAATCCAGGCATGGTGGCACATGCCTTTAATCCTGGTGCTCCGGAGGCTGAGGTAGGAGGATTGCCATGAATTCAAGGCCACCCTGAAACTACATAGCAAATTCCAGGTTAGCCTGGGCTAGAAAGAGACCCTACCTTGAAAGATCAAAAAAAATTTTAAGTTAAAACAAAAACAAGCAAACAATAAAATGGCTAGTGTTACAGTTACCTTCGTGTTGCTGGCACAAAGTGCCAGACAGCTTGTGGGAAGAAAGGGTTTATTTTGGTTTACAGACTCAAAGGGAAGCTCCACAATGGCAGGGGACAATGTGGAAGAGCAGAGGCTGGATATCACCTCCTGGCCAACATCAGGTCATCAACATTAGCAGGAGAGTGTGCCAAACCCTGGCAAAGAGAAGCTGGCTATAACACCCATAAGCCTGCCCCCAACAACATAACTCCTCCAGGAGGCTTCAATTTTCAGATTGCCACAAGCTGGGTATCTAGTATTCAGAACATATGCGTTTATGGGGGACACCTACTCCAAACCACTACAGCTAGGTATGGCAGAATACACCTGTATCTCAGCTACTTGGAAGACTGAGGCAGGACAATCATTTAAGCCTGAATTTGGAGCCATCCTGGGTAACACAACACTATTTCATCAGAAAAATAAATTTCATGAGCTGGAGAGATGGCTCAGTGAAGTGAATAAAGTGTTTTTCATGCAAGCATAAGGACGAAAGTTTGTGTCCCCAGCAGCCATATAAATACCCATGTACCTGTAATCCCTGCCCCAGAAAAAAAAAAAGAAAAAAAAAAAAAAGAAGATCCCTGGGTTCACCAGCTAGCTAGTCTAGCTGAATCTGTGAGTGCTATATTCCACAAGAGACCTTGTCTCAATAACGTAAGGTGCAAAGCTACAAAGGAAAATACCTGACATCAACCTCAGACCTCCACACACACATCCACCCACACATATACAAATGGGCATGCACACACATGCACAAGCAAAAAAGGAAAATTTCTAAAACTCAGAGAGGCAGGGGCATGGTGGTTGACATCTGTAATCCCAGCACTTGGGAGGCTGAGGCAAGGAGGATGATGGAGTTTGAGGCCACCCTGTGCTACAGAGTGAAACTCTTTCTCAAAACAAACAAACAAACAAACAAACAAACAAAAAAACCTACCCAAAGACTAGTACATGAGCAACTTTATTCCTAACAGCCAAAGATAACTAAAGTCTGTCAACAGAGAAAAAACCCTGGTGTTTTGGTATCCCCAATAACAACAAATGGACTATTGTTACACACCATCAGGAAAGAATTGCAAAATAACCATGCAGGGTGAAGGAAGCCAGATAAAAATAGCATATTCTATATGATTCCTCTTATAGAACACTGCAGGAAATGAAGACTAATCTACAGAGATAGAAAGCGGATCATGAGGGCTCGAAAGATGGCTTAGTGGTTAAACCCTTGCCTGTGAAGCCTAAGGACCCCGGTTTGAGGCTCGATTCCCCAAGACCCACGTTAGCCAGATGCACAAGGGGGCGCACGCGTCTGGAGTTTGTTTGCAGTGGCTGGAAGCCCTGGCTTGCCTATTCCCTCCCTCTCTCTCTCTCTCTCTCTCTGTCACTCTCAAATAAATAAATAAAAGTGAACAAAAAAAATTTTTTTAAAAAGAAAGCAGATCATGATTACAAGGTCAAGAAGGAAGGAGCCAGTGGGAGAGATTTCCAAATAACATAAGGAAAATTTTAGGTGTAGTTGGTATGCATATGACCTTAATCATGATAATTTCACAAGGTATACATGTATCAACATTTATTAAGTTCTAGGCTTGAAATATGTATAGGTTATGGCATGTCAATGACACTTCTATAAAGCTGCCCCCCAAATTTTCCCACTATTTGTAAAATAAGAGTGTTTGCACATATAAAAAACACTCAAAGTGCTTATGAACAGATCTTTTGTTGTTGTTTGTCGGCTTTCTTTTTTTGACAGAGAGAACTGGGGGTGTGGTGGCACACAGCTTTATTTTTTTATTTTTGCTTATTTTTATATATTTATTTAAGAGCGACAGACAGAGAGAAAGAGCCAGAGAGAGAGAGAGAGAGAGAGAGAGAGAGAGAGAGAGAGAGAATGGGCACGCCAGGGCTTCCAGCCACTGCAAACAAACTCCAGATGCGTGTGCCCCCTTGTGCATCTGGCTAATGTGGGTCCTGGGGAATGGAGCCTCAAACCGGGGTTCTTAGGCTTCACAGGCAAGCGCGCAACTGCTAAGCCATCTCTCCAGCCCGTTTGTCTGCTTTTTATGAGACAGGGTCTTACTATCCAGCCCAGACTCACCTGGAATTCACTGTGTGGCCCAAGCTAGCATCAAATTCAAGATCCTAATGCTCAGCCTCTCCAGTTCTGGTTTATAGGCCTGTGTCACCATACTATGCAATACACTTTTCTTTTCTTTTCTTTTTTTAGTGGTACTGGGCTGAGCACATGCTAGGCAAGTGTTGTACCACTGAGCTATTTTCCCAGACCTTTTTTCTATTTTTCATTTTGAGAAAGGGTCTTAGGAAGTCACCTAGACTGCCCGGGATGGCCTCAAATACACTCTGTAGCCTAGACAGGCCTTGAATTCTAGATCCTCCAGCCTCACAAGTGGCTAGGATTATAGGTCTGCAACTCCATGCCTAATGCTTAGCTAAGAAAATATTCTTTTTTGGTTTGTAGGGAAAGGTTGTTTGTTTGTCGTAACTTTTTATGTTTTTGTGGTTTAATTTTTTAAAATATATTTATTTATTTGCAAGCAGAAAGAGAAATAGAGAAGGTGTATGGGCACACCAGGGCCTCTTGCTGATGCAAATGAGCTCTAGATGCATGTGCTACCTTGTACATCCAACTTTACATGGGTACTGGGGAATTGAATCGGGAACAGCATGCATTGTAAGTAAGTGCCTTCAATGGCTGAACTATCTCCCAGACCTTTTTCTTTTGTTGTTGTTTGTTTGTTTTTGTTTTGAGGCAGGTTCTTCTTACTGTGTAGCCCTGGCTGACCTGGAACTTATTCTGTATCCCAGGCTGGCCTCAAACTCACAGTGATGCTTCTACCTCAGTCTCTCAAGTGCTGGAATTAAAGATTTGCACCACCACACCCATCTCAAACATCTCAAGATGTATTTTTTTGATACACTTTCTGTGTTAGTTACCTTTCTCATTATTGGGACAAAGTATCTGACAAAAATCAGTTTTCGGGGTGCTGAAAAGATGGCTCAGTGGGAAAGAGTGATTCCTATGACAGCATGTGGGCCTGATGTGGTTTGATATCCTCTGAGTTTGATTCCCCAGCATCCACATAAACAGATGAATGTGGCCACATATGTCTGCGACTCCAACCCTGTGGGGAGGAGAGATCAGAGAATCCCTGAGGCTTGTGAAAACAAGTTCTGGAATCAGTGAGAGACTGTCTCAAGGAAAATACATGTATGAGAGATGAAGAGAACAACCAATGTTTTCCTGGCCTTACATCACACCTTATTGCACCTGCATCTGCACATGCTTACGTGCACATCACAGCATACATATGCATGCACACAAAGAAAAAAATCAGTTTAAGGTAAGAAGGGTTTGTTTTGGATTACAGTTCCAGAGACACAGTTCATCATGGCAGGGGAGGTATAGCAGCAGGAACTTAAGGCAATTGGTCAATTCAGTGCACAGTGAGGAAGAAGAGAGTGATGAATGCTGCTGCTCAGCCAGCTCTCTCCTTTTCTTGGTGGTGGTGGGGGGTAGGGTCTCACTCTAGCACAGGCTGACCTGAAACTCACTATGTAGTCTCAGGGTGGCCTGGAACTCAAGGTGATCCTCCTACCTCTGCCTCCCAAGTGCTGTGATTAAAGGCATGCACCACCATGCTGGGCAGCAATCTCCTTCTTATATAGCCTAAGACCCTGGTTCAGGGAATGGTGCTGCCCACAGTAGGGTTGGGTCTTCCTACTTCACTTCACTTAACCTAAGTAAGATAACCCCTCACAGGCTTGCCCAAAGGCTCATTTCCCACATAACACTAGGTCTTGTCAAGTCAACAATCAAATACAAACCATCATACTTCCCTAGGCCTGGGTCACCTGTTTCCCAAATTCTTTGGCTGCATGCCTCTCAGGAATGCCCTGGCCTTCAGATCTCTGCTCCAGGTAGCCATACCTGGTAGAATTGATTCCTTTTCTTGTGTGTTTTCTCCATGACAGCATAGTTCATCCAAAATTCAAACTATATGGTTAACAGGATCACAGTTAATGGTGCCAATCAGGGGCAAAGGGACATCATGTGTTTTCTGGTATCAGGCACTGAGAAAGAGATGATATCACTGCCAAAAATGTATCACAGCAACCTACTAGGGAAGAACCATCAGGATACACTCACAGGGAGGGATGTTATGTAAATAACCTGAGCACAACTCTCAGAAATGTTAGTGTCCTGCGAGACAAAAAGAACAAAGACCTTGTGGCAAAGTATAATGTGTTTTTCTAGATGGGCTCCTGGTGGGAAAAAACATACAGCTGTAAAGGACATGATCAGACTATGAAATATGGACCATAGATTAGATAACAGTAGTAGGTCAGGGTTACACTTCCTGAAGTTTCTGTCTGTAGGATAGTTATGTAAGGGTGCCTTTTGTTCTTAGTAAAGGGCAAAAGGCACACATTCAGTGGGTAACACACCTTCAAGTTGTTCAGAATAGAATGTATGTGAATGTGTAATGTATCTCTCACCATTTGTGTGTGTGTATATATATTCATATATATATGTATGCACACATACAGTGTTCTGGTGAAAACATCAAGAAAAACATCAAGGGCCTGTGCTAGGCAAACACTCATCATTATTGAGTCATAAACCCAGTATATATATAGTTGTTTTTATTTTTGGAGGTAGGGGCTCACTCTAGCATGAGATGACCTGGAATTAGCTATGTAGTCTCATGTTGGCCTCAAACTTATAGCAATCCTTCTACCTCAGCCTCCTGAGTGCTGGGATTAAAGGCATGCACCACCACGCCTGGCTCTATATGCACCTTTTTTTTTTTTTTTTTTTTTTTGAGACAGGGTCTCATGCTTCTCATGTTTTCCTCTAATTTACTTTGTACCCAAGAATGACCTTGAACACCTGATCCTGATCCTCCTGCATCCACCTCTCAAGTGACAAGTGCTATGATTATAGGCATGCACCACCATTCCCAGTTATGTGGTGCTGGGTATGAAACCCAAGGCTTTATGCATGCTAAGCAAGTGCTCTAACAACTAAGCCATATCTCCAGGCCCTATAAATATTTCTGTGTGATATATACATATATATATGTATATATATATATGTATATATATATATACACATACATATATATATGGGGTATGTATCTGAGTATGTATACAATATATATGGTGTGTATTTCTCTGTACATGTCTATTTCCATGTAAGTATTTTGTGTTCATTATATATGGATGTAGATTATATATATAGCCTTATGTGTAGGGATATATGTACACATAGGTTTTTTGTTTTGGTTTTTAAATTTTTTGTTTTTTTTTTTCTCAAAGTAGAGTCTCGCTCTAGTCCAGGCTGACCTGGAATTCACTATGTAGTCTCAGGGTGGCCTCAAACTCACAGTGCTGGGATTAAAGGCGTCCACCACCACGCCTGGCTGTTTTAAACTTTTTTTGAGGCAGAGTTTCATTCTATCCCAGGCTAACATGGAACTCAGTCTAGGGTCCTCCTACATCTGCCTGCTGAAAGTTATGGTTAAAAGTGTGAACCTCCAAGTTGGCTTTCTTGCTTTTTTGTTTATTGAGACAATGTCTTATGTATATTAGGCTAGCCGGGAACTCACTATATAGCAAGCCTGGTCTTGAACTCCTGACCCTCCCACTTCTACCTTCCAAGTAGTAGGATTACAGACATGTGCCACAATGCCTGACTTGTATAGGTATTTTTCAAAATTTGTTTTGCATGAGAGTGTGTGTAAGAGTGTGTGTGTGTGTGTGTGTGTGTGTGTGGTATGTGTGTGGTGTACGCACATGTGTAAGCCCTTGTAGCACGTCTTGCCTGTGGCGGGGATTGCTTGCCCATGGAGGCCAGAGTGAAACCTTTTATACTAATTCTGAAGCTTGTAAGGTTACAAAGATTCTTGAGTTTCTGCTCCCCTGAGGGGCTGGGGTTACAGGAGCCCTTGGCCACACCCAGCTGTTTTCCATGGGCTCTGGAGATTTGAACTGGGGCAATCTCAGGCCTCCACAGGCTCTCATGCTTGGGCAGCAAGTGCATTTAACCACTGAGCCATCTCTCCAGCCCTATAGAGTTTTTTTTGTATACCTATGTTTAATGTACATACACATATGTATATACACATATACATGTGTATATGTGTCTTTGTATATAAGTGTTGTTCATTGTAAATGTATATGCATTGAGTATATATGTCTCTCTGCATGTATTAATGTGTGTACATTATGTATTTGTGTACTATATACATGTTTATTTCTACATTATATATAACTACAAACAAACATGTGTAGCATACATATGAAAATATATATGGCTCCTGACAATATTCTAGTTACTGCCTAACCCCACTCTTTTCCACTGCGGTCAATAAACTATTTTCCCTAAAAATTTTGTTATTTTTTAATTATTATTTATTTATTTGACAAAGAAATAGGGAAAGAGAGAGAGAGAGAATGAGTGCACCAGGGCCTCCAGCCACTGTAAATGAACTCCAGGCACATGCACCCCCTAAAGCATCTGGTTAACATGGGTTCTTGGGAATTGAACCTGGGTCCTTTGGCTTTGCAGGCAAACACCTTAACCACTAAGCCATCCCTCCAGCCCAAAATTTTATTTTTTATTATTCACAACTTCAATAATTATAGTCAATAAACCATGATAATTCCCTTTTCCCCTCACTTTCCCCTTCACAACTCCACTCTCCATCATTACCCCTCCCCCTCTCCATCAGTCTCTCTTATTTGGATGTCATCATCTTTTCCTCCTATTTTAACGGTCTTGTGTAGGTAGTGCCAGGCACTGTGAGATCATGGATATCCAGGCCATTTTGTGTCTGGAAGATTGCATTGTAAGGGTTTCTACCCTTCCTTTGTCTTACATTCTTTCCACCGCCTCTTCTGCAATGGATCCTGAGCCTTGGAAGGTGTAATAGAGATGTTTCAGTGCTGAGCACCCCTCTGTCACTTCTTCTCAGCACTATAGTGCCTTTTGAGGCATCCCAGAGGCCCCTGCCATCTGAAAAGAGAAGCTTTTCTAACAAAAAGTAGGAGTAGCATCAATATATGGGTATGAACCTTAAGAGAAGTGCTTACTGGGCAGTTTGGAGAGCATGATATATGCATTTAGCCAGACACCAGAAGGCATTACACCCCTAGGGTTCATGACTTCCCGTGGCATAGGCTTTCAGTATCACACATGTATTCCCTTCTGTGGAGCAGACCTCCAGTCCAATGAGAGAGTGGTTGGTTTCTCCCATAACAGACATGTCACTATTGTACCTGTTGGCTCATTTGGCCTAGCTGGCCCATCTTAAGGTTTTCAGTGTCCACTGTTGCTAATCTCCACTGATGACTTCTCTCTCTCCCATGAAACTGCATAGCTTCTGCCAGCTTTTTGTCAGCTAGTCTCCACAGAGTAGATTTTCAGCTCAGCTCCAGCAAAATTTATCAGTGACCTTGCAGCCCAAGCATGTGGAGTCTTCAGGACTAGGGTCTTACCATCTATTTCTGGTGGGAAACTAAGAGCCTCAGCAATGGCCTGTAATATTTTGGGGGCATCAGGGACCTCCCTGGCCAATAACTCACTGGAAGGTAACCCATCTTTGGCACTGAATATTTTCTGGTTACAACCTATGACTTCTGGATGCACCAATGTCCAAAAAGTAGGCTTCCATATGATTTATTCATATCCTCTTAGATTTTGATTAACCCTCCCTCACCCTTCCTTTACTCAATCTCTTCCCTGTCCTCACTTAGGCCTTTCCACCCCAAGTAATCTGTTCATCTACTTACATATATATATACAATACCATCCCCTCAAGTCCTCCCCTCTCCTCCCTCCCTTGTAGCCCTTTTCTAGCTTACTGGTTTTTTTTGTTTTTTTCCCAAGGCACATACAAGCCCAAACATTTGTAACTAGGATCCACATATGAGACAGAACATGCAGCATTTGGCTTTCTGGGCCTGAGTTACCTCACTAAGTATAATACTTCCCAGATCTATCCATTTCCCTGCAAATTTTATAATTTCATTTTGCTTTACCACTGAGTAGAACTCCACTGTATAAATGTACCACATCATCATTATCTACTCATCAGTTGAAGGACATCTAGTTTGGTTCTATTTCCTAGCTATTGTGAACAGAGTGGCAATAAACATGGATGTGAAAGTATCTCTAAGGTAGTATGATGAGACTTTAGGATATATGCCTAGGAGTGGTATAGCTGGGTCATATGATAAAACTATTTTTAGCTGTGTCAGGATTCTCCACACTGATTTCCATAATGACTCTACTAGATTACATTCCCACCAACAGTATGGAAAATTTCCTGTTTTCCCACATCCTCATTAGCATTTATTGTCATTTGATTTCTTGATGATAGTCATTCTGACAGGAGTGAGATGGAATTTGTATTTCCCTGATGGCTAAGGATGTAGAACATTTTTTTTAGATGTTTATATGCCATCTATATTTCTTTCTTTCTTTTTTTTTTTGAGAACCCTCTATTAGTCCCATAGCCCTTTTTATAAAAATATTTTATTTTTATTTATTTGACAGAGAAAGAGGGAGAGAAAGAAAGAGAATGGGCGTGCTGGGGCTTCTAGCCACTGTGCAGCTGGCTAATATGGGTCCTGGGGAATCAATGTGGGTTCTTTGGCTTTGTAGGCAAAGGCTTTAACCGCTAAGCCATCCCTCCAGCCCTCCATAGCCCATTTTTAATTGGATTGTTTGATTTCTTATTATTTAGTATTTTGAGTTCTTTGTAGATCCTGGATATTAATACTCTGTCAGATCTATATGGCAAAATTTTCTCCTATTCTGTAGATTGCTTCTTTGCTCTATTCAGTTTCCTTTGCTGTACAAAAGCTTTGTAATTTCATGAGGTCCCAGCAGTTGATTAGTGATTTAGTTTCCTGAGCAAGTGGGATTATATTCAGAAAGTTGTTACCTATGCCAAGATATTGAAGGGTTTCCCCTACTTTTTCTTATAGCAGTTTGAGTTTCACGTCTGATATTAAGTTCTTTGATGCATTTGGACTTAATTCTTGGGCATGGAGAGAGATAATGATCTATTTTCATCTTTCTACAAATAGATATCCAGTTTTCCCAGCACCATTTGTTGAAAAAGCTGTCTTTCCTCCACTGAATGTTTTTGGTGTTTTTGTCAAAGATCAGGTGACTATAGCTGCCTGGACTTATATCTGGGTCCTCTGTTCTGTTCCACTGATCTACATGTCTGTTTCTTGTGCCAGTACCATGCTGCTTTTGTTACTATGGCTCTGAAATATAGGTTAAACTCAGGTATGGTGATATCACCAGCCTTATTTTTGTTGCTCAAATTGTTTTGGATATTTGAGGTTTTTTGTGCTTCCAAATGAATTTTAGTATTATTTTCTCATTTCCATGAAGAATGTCATTGGAATCTTGATGGGGATTGCATTAAATGTGTAGATTGCTTTTGGTAAGATTGACATTTTCACAATATTGGTTCTTCCAATCCAAGAACATGGAATGTCATTCCATTTCCTAGTTCCTTCTGCAGTTTTCATCTTGAGTGTTCTAAACTTTTCATTGTAGAGATCCTTTACTTCCTTGGTTAGGATTATTCCAAGATACTTTAATATTTCTCCCCATTTACTGATTTTTGGTTTCCCTTGTTCTTCTTCTTCTAAGGTCTTGAGGTAAAGTATTAAATTGTTTACTTGCAACCTTTCTAATTTTGTAATATAGGCACTTAATGCTATAAATTTCCCTCTTAGGACTACTTTCATTGTGTCCCAAAGGTTTTGGTATGTTGTGTTCTCATTATCATTTCATCTATGATTTTTTAAATTTCCTTCTTGACTTTCTTCATTGACCCATTTATCATTTAGTAGTGTATGGTTTAGTTTCCATGATTTCGTGTATGCTCTATAGCTCTTCTTGCTATTGATTTGATCGATCCCGTGATTTGATCAGATAGAGGACAAGGAATTATTTCAATTTTCCTGTATTTGTAAAGGTTTGTTTTGTGTCCTAATATATGATCTATTTTAGAGAATGTTCCATGTGCTGGTGAACCTAAAACTTTTATATGTCATATACATGAGGTGGAGGCAGGAGGATCAAGAGTTGGAAGTCATTCTTAGCTAACTTTGCCCCACTTTTTGTTCTCTCTTTGCTTCCTGACTAGATTTAATGTGACCTACAAAGCTCGCTGTCATGTCTTCCCAGCCATATGGGCTGTACTCTTTGGAACTGTAATCGAAAATAAATCCTTCCTGAAGCTGCTTATTTTCAGGTGTTTGTTCACCTCAAGGGGCAAAGTAGCTAATACATCCAACATGACATGAAGCAGCCACACCAAACACTTCCACATTGTGAACACCCATGCCTTCCTCACCATTAGGGACTGAGAACCTCAGAAACTATGAGCCAAAATAAATCCTCCTTTAAGATTTTTTTGTTTGTTTGTTTGAGGCAGGACCTCATTCTAGCCCCAGACTGGTCCCAAATTCATGGCAATCCTCCTACCACAGCATTTAAGGCATTCACCACCACACCTGGTCTCCTTTAAGATTTTCTATCACATATTCTGTGACACCAATGCAAAGGTATCTAATACACACTGGCTGGGGACTAAACCTTCAACATATGAATATTTGGGGGATATTTACTATCCAAACTAACAAACTACTTAACTGTTAAGTACTGTGTTTAGATATCTGTTGGGTTAGCTGCATTAGAATTGACTAAACACTGGTAATTTTCTCCTGTTCTGGTAAACAAACTCCTACACACTAATATGAGCAACTGTAATTAAACTCAATGGTCACCAAAGGGGGGAAAAACAGAAAAAAAAAATAAAGACATGAAAGTAGAAGGAGGACTTGATGGAAAGAGGAAGGGGTTCAGTGGGAGGGGGACAAGAAAGGATAGATATGTTCAAAATGCATTAAGTATAGGTAGGGAAAATTGTCAAAAATTAATTAACTGCCCATGCATGGTGGTGCACACCTTTACTCCCAGCATTTGGGAGGCAGAGGTAGGAGGATTGCAATGAGTTCGAGGCCACCCTTAGACTACATAGTGAATTCCAGGTCAGCCTGAGCTAGAGTGAAACCCTACCTCAAAAAAAATAACTAATTAATTAAAATAACAATGGTTAGTGGAATGGGGATTACTGTGAGTTTGAGCACAGCCTGGGCTGCAGAGTAAGTTTCAGGTAAACCTGGGCTACAGTGAAATCCAGCTTTAAAAAAAAAAAGAGGGGCTGAAGAGATGGCTTTGTGGTTAAGACACTTGCTGACAAAGCCTAAGGACCCAGGTTTAATTCCCCAGTACCCACGTAAGCCAGATACACAAGGTGGCGCGTGTGTCTAGAGTTCTTTTACAGTGGCAGGAGGCCCTGGTGTACCCATTCTCTCTATCTGCCTCCCCTCTTTCTCTCAAATAAATATTTTTAAAAAGAGTTCAAGGTCATCCTCATCTACATAGCAAGTTTGATGCCAGTTTGGGCAATATGAGATCTTGGCTCAAAAAAAATTAAGCGAATGGAGACTCTGACTAAGTTGCCTGGAGGTTATACAGTGTGCTCCAAGGATGCAGCTTTTGTGAGTGTCACCTATGCTGGGGTGGGCTTTCTGGTGATATATCTACTTTTGAGTCATCCAGGCTCTGTAAGTAAGCCCTCACCCGGGACTGAGGGAAAAACATCCATAGGGTAATCTGGACAGAGGAAGCTCCACCTAAGCAACTATAAGGAGGTCATCATCCAGGATGGGATGAGACTTCTAGATGGTGCTATGCTTTGGAGGCTCCATTACTCCTGTAAGCAACCCCTCACCCTGCTATGTAAGTAATCCCAATACTCATTGGTTTATCAAAGAAATTAAGCAATAACAACATAGTATTTATGTCATAAGTCTATGGGTCAGGAGTTTGGGAGTAACTTAGCTGGTTGCCTCCTGCTGGGAGCTTCAAGCAGTTGCTGACAGGTGTCATGTAAGGAGATCTCGTCTACAAGCTTAACTGGAGAAGGAAGGCTGCTTCCCAGACCTCAGTCACATGGCTGACAAATGGATGTGGGGTGGGCACCTTACTTCTCTCCAAAGGGCAGCTTGACTGTTCTCACAACATGGTGCTATGTTCACTCAGAAGTAACTGAAGCAAGAACAAGGTAGAAGCCACATTATTTATTTTAACAATTTTATACATGAACACAATGTATATTTTTATCTTATTCATTCCTATTACCCTGTTTTATCTCCCTCTCACTCCTGCTAAGCCCCTCTTCTTCCCAACTAGTCCCTCTCTTCCTTTCATGTTTTTTTTTTTTTTTTGCCATGTGTTTTTTGTTTGATTTTGTTTTTTGTGGGGTTTTGGGTGTGGACAGTACAGTATACTATGTATGGTGTGTATGGTATAGTCACATGTGTACAAATGCATGCACTGTGTACATGTGTGTTGCGCAAGAGGAGAACATCAGGTATGCTTCTCTACCACTCTTCCACCTTATTTCCTTGAGACAGTTTCTCATTGAACCTGAAGCTCACCTTTTTTCAGTTAGACTGGCTGATCAGTAAGCCCCGGGGATCATCCTGTCTCTGCCCCCTTAGTACTGGAGTTATAGGAATCTTGGTCACACCCAGCTTTTTACATGGGTGCTAGAGATAAATCTCAGGTTCCTCATGCTTGTGTAGCAAATACTTTCACCCACTGAGCTATCTCCCCAGTCTGGCCACATGATTTCTTTTATCATCTTAATTTTAGAAATCAAAGGCCTAATCATTTCTGTGATACCCTATGATTATCTTACACAGGGATAATAAATAAATATCAGAAAGTAGCAATCACATTTATTATTATTAGTAGTAGTAATAGTAGTATTGAGAAGGGTTTAGTGTAGCCTTGGATTGGCCTCAAACTATCTATGTACTCAAGGATAACCTTGAATTTCTGATCTTTCTACCTCTACCTCCAGAAAGCTGAGATTATAGGTGTGTGCCACCACACTTGGTTTGCACAGTGCTAGAGATGGAACCCAAGACCTTGTACATGCTAGGCAAGCATTCTACCAACTGAGCTAAATCCACAGCTCCACTTATTGTTATGATGGTTGATATTTTTTATGTTTTTTTTTTTTTTTTGAGATAGGTGCTCATTGTAGTCCAGGCTGACCTGGAACTCTCTGTAGTCCTAGGCTGGCCTTGAACTCACAGTTATCCTTTTTCCTTTGCCTCCCACATGATGGAATTAAAGGTGTGTGCCACTACTCCTAACTAATGGTTGATATTTTTTGCAGTGCTAGGGATAGAACCCAGATGTGGTGGTTTGAATCAGATGTCCACCATAAACTCATGTATTTTTAGTGCTTGGTCCCAAGCTGGTGGCAATTGGAGAAATAGAGCCTTGTGGGATGAGGTATGTTGTTAGGGGCATGTTTAAAGGTGTTATAGCTAGCTCCCCCTTGTCAGAGCTCAGAACACTCTCTTGCTGCTAATTTCCACCTGCAATGGCAGAGGTGATGCCCAGCCTTTGCTCATGCCATGCTTTTTTTTTTGTTTGTTTGTTTTTTGTTTTTGTGTTTTTGGAGGTAGGGTCTCACAGGCTGACCTGCAATTCACTATGTAGTCTCAGGGTGGCCTTGCACTCATGATGATCCTCCTGCCTCTGCCTTCCGAGTGCTGGGATTAAAGGCGTGCACCACCATGCCCGGCGTTCATGCCATGCTTTTCCTGCATGAAGCTTCCCTTTGAGACTATAACCTAAAACACTTTTCTCCCATCAGCTGCTTTTGGTTGGTGTTATGTCCCAGCAACATGAAGGCAACTACAAAAACAGGCCTTAATACACCCTAGGCAAATACTGTACCACTGAGCTACATCCCAAACCTGAACTATTTATGGTTAATTAAGGCAGCATATCATGGCTGCTAAGATCTCAGCTGTGGTCCAGACAGCCAGGTTTCAAATCCTAGCTCTGTATAGATGACTGTGGGAGCTTGTCATCATCTATAAAGTATGATAACTACAACAGCTACCTCATGTTGCTGCCAGGATGATAGGAGTATACAATCACTCAACTATGTGAAGTATACAGCCGGTCTGTTGTTTTCCTTATGAGAAGACCCTACAGTGACTAGTCAGCTCCTCATCCTACGCTTATAGATGGGAAAACACTGCCCATAAGACCATGTCTTATCCAGGCTGAAATCTTCCAAAGGCGAGAATTTAGTTCTTTTATTCTTCTACCCAAAATTTGGCAACAAAAAAGTCACGTTTTGCTTTCTTGTCTGATGACAGATCCTAGTTCTGAGCCACTTTTTGTTTTGTTTTGTTTTTTGTAGTGCTGAGGATGAAACCTTGGGTCCAGGGCTTTGCCTCTGAGCTATATCTCAAAACAGAGCCTAACTATGTTCAACCTGGCCTCAGACTCACTATGTAGCTCAGACTGGCCTTGAATTTATGATCCTTCTGCATTAGTCTTTTGAGTCTTGGAAGTACTCCGCTCCCCAAGTCTACTTTTTATTTTTTGCAGTACTGGGGATTAAAGCTAAGACTGCATGCATGTTAGGAAACTGGTCTGCCACTGGCTTATATCTCAGCCCAAATATAGATACCAGGCTGGGGATGCAGCATACATGAAGACTTGGGTTAGTGGTGGCATGGTGACAGTGATCACATGGAATAGCTGTGATCTCAGTACTTGGGTAGGGGAGGCAGAAAGATCTAAAGTTCAGACATCTTTAACTACATTGTGAGTTTGATGCCAACCTGAAATACATAACACCCTGTATGTTCTCAAAACCAAAACAAAAATGTTGCCAGGCATGGTGGTGCACGATTTTAATCCCAGCACTTGGGAGGCAGAGGTAGGTGGATCACTGTGAGTTTGAAGCCTCACTGAGATTACATAGTGAATTCCAGGTCAGCCTGGGCTAGAGTGAGACCCTACCTCGAAAAAAAAAATTGAGGCTACAGCACAAGTGTGAAGATCTGACTAAATCTCCAGCACCCATGTGATGCTGCATTGCACGGCCGCCAGCTGAAATCTCAGTATTGGTAAGGTGGAGGCAGATGAATGCTTGAGGCAAGGCACCTAGCTGGACTGGTCAAATCAGGGAGCTTTGAGCTCAAGTGAGAGACCCTGTCTCAGTAAAGAAGGTGAAGAGGGCTGGAGAGATGATTCAGCAGTTAAAGCACTTGCCCGCAAAGCCTAATGACCCAGGTTCGATTCCCTAGCATCCACATAAGGCCAGATGCACAAAGTAGCACATGTATCTGGAGTTCTTTTGCAGCAGCTGGAGATCCTGGCATGCTCATTCTCTCTGTTTGTCTTTCTATCTCTCTCTGTTTGCAAATAAATAAATAGATAAAATATTTTCATAAAAGAAGGTGACAAGTGATAGAGGAAGACACCTGAAGTCCACCTCTGGCCTCCATCTACATGCACATGGGTACACACACATGCAAATCCACATATACACACCCATGGACTACACACATCCACACGCAAAATATATTTTAAAAACTTCAAAACAAGAAAATCAAATAAATATAGATGAGCCACATGTATGTTAGGCAAGTGCTTTATTACTGAGCTACATGTGTAGACCTCTAATTCCATTTATTTTATCCAGAGCCTGAGATCAGGACTAGGGAGTAGGGGAATCGTGTCATGCCCACTGACATGGCCCTAGCACAGTGCTGCATATAGTGGGTACTTAGAGAGCAACCAATCAGGGTGACTGTCAAGACTGGGTGAGAGGGCACATTCTAAGAAACAGTTTTTAGGATAAAGGCCAGAACAAGCTCCAGGCCCCAAGAAGACAAGAGTCTTTTATGAGACTTACAGGCAGGTGCCTCCAAGAGCCTCTAAGGAGTTTTATGCTCTCTGAAACATGGTACTGATGAAGTCCTTGAACAGTGAATAGAGCGGAGACCATCAGCTTAGGAAAATAATTGGTTTCTTTTGTCTTAATGTTCTTTTTTGAAGCTCAAGGACAAGTTTATTTTATTAGAATTTGAAAGAAAAGCATCAGGGCAGGCAAGCTGCGTATCTCAGCAGTTGCTGGGGGAGGAGGGAAATGAATAACAGGAAGAGAGAAAGTCATACCTTTTGAGTTAGGGTCCAAGAGAACAAGCAGATTCGGTGATGGCAGTATGTACATAGCTGCATGGGGTAGGGTTCTCAGAGAAACAGTGAAAAAATCTGGAGGGCCAGGGCAAACATGCTTAAAATTTGGCTTATATCCAAAGAAGAGATAGAAAAGGAGAAAGGAAAAACTATGTTTTGGAATTAGAACTCAGAAAAGTGGGCAGACTTCCCAGTAGCGATGTGCCAGCAACTACTTTATTTTGTTTTTCAAACATGGTCTCACACAGCCAAAGATGACCTTGAACTCCTGATATTTCTGCTACTAACCACCTACCCTAAGTGCTAGGACTACAGGTGTGCATCACCAGACCTGGCTTGGTGGTTTCTCTTGATGTAAGAAAGAAGATGCGAAGAGAAAATTACATCACACACTAGTGTGGAATTACTATCATTTACACTCAGAGAAAGGTAAGAGAAGAGACGGGCCAAATAGATGG
Organism: Dipus sagitta; assembly: GCA_036346955.1. Taxonomy (NCBI): domain Eukaryota; kingdom Metazoa; phylum Chordata; class Mammalia; order Rodentia; family Dipodidae; genus Dipus; species Dipus sagitta. Next base: position 70,945,926 of record CM070773.1, on the reverse strand, counting down.
TGGACAGGTGAACTCCCTCCTTGCTGGGGGTTTCCTCTCTGCCCTTCCTGTCTGCCTGTCACTGCTAGTGGGATCAGTCATCCTGGCATGTGGCCCATCCAACCAAGTGTACAAGTGGTGGCCTGCACGTCAGCCCTGGGGCTGGTGGTTTCAGATTCCAGAGAGCTTGTTGCTGGCTCCCAGCCCTGCTGAGTCAACTCCAGCTTTTTTTTTTTTTTTTTTTGCCAATGTGTCCTAAGGGTCTTCCTGGCAGGCAGACTTTCTGTGCCAAACTCTTCTTTCCTGGCAGACTAAAGGGGAGATGGTCTGAAAGGGGATGCCTGTGCAAATTTGTTGAATGAATGCTTAACTTTGTGGCATGAACAGGGGCAGGAGCCACAGCCTCGGGTCAAGTCTTCCTTTCTCCCAAACTTGTCCCAATCCTCCTACATTCAGTGTTACAGTCTAATCCACAAACCCGGGAAAACTCACTCAGAGCTTCAGTTTGTGGAATTAATGAATGAATGAGGAAGGGAAGCCACTCAGGAACTTCCCTAAGTTCCTATTTTTAATTTTTTATATATATATTTTATATATAGGGTTAGGGTTAGGGTTATATATAAAAATATTATATAGGCCGGAGAGATGGCTCAGCAGTGAAGGTGCTTGCTTGCAAAGCCTGACAGCCTGGGTTTAATTCCCCAGCATCCACGTAAAGCCAGATGAACAAAGTGGTGCATGTGCCAGGAGTCCATTAGCAGCAGCAAGAAGACCTAGCTGGCTCAGTCTTTCTTCCTTTCTCTCCCTCTCTCCTTGCAAATAAATAAAAAAAACTTTTTAAGTATGCTTGTTTGCACATGTGTGCACATGTGTGCGTGTGTGGGGGGGCACACCAGGGTCTCTTATTACTTTCTGCAAATTAATACCAGATGCTCAAGCCACTTAGCACTCTACCAACTGAGCTACATCCTTAGCCTTTCAGCCACTACTTAAATATACAGCTCAGTGGCATGAAGTACTTTTCGCTACTGCTTTGTTTAAATTTTTCCAAAATAAGCTGGGGATGGTGTCGTCCCAGTACTCAAGAGGCTGAGGAAGGAGAGACCCTGCCTCAAACAAAGAGAGAGAGAGAGAGAGAGAGAAAAGAATTTAAAATTTCCAAAATAAAAGATTAAAATTTTGCTGAGTGTGGTGGCACACACCTTTTATCCCAGCACTTTGGAGGCTGAGGAAGGAGGATTGCCGTGGGTTCAAGACCAGCCTGGAGCTAGAGTGAGACCTTGCCTCAAAAGAAAAAAGGATTAGCCAGGCGTGGTGGCGCACACCTTTAATCCCAGCACTTGGGAGGCAGAGGTAGGAGGGTAACCGAGAGGTCGAGGCCATCTGAGACTACATAGTTAATTCCAGGTCAGTCTGGACCAGAGTGAGACCCTACCTTAAAAAAACTAAAAAAAAAAAAAAAAAAAAAGGATTAAAATTCTGATTATGCAAATGATATGCAAAATAAATCTGTTGGTAGCTGTAATACAGAGCTCCTAGGAATGACTGAGTTATTAAGCAGTAATTTTTAGTAACTTCTGTAATTTTTCTTTCTTAAATTTTTTTGCGTGTCTGTTGTGTGTGTATGTACTATGGGCACAGGAGATCAGAGTAGTTATCAGTACTCCACCTTCTTTGAGGCAAGGTCAATTGCCACTGCAAATGAATTTGGACAGAGTGGCCTTAAGTGGGTACTGGGGAATTGAAAAACTGTCAGGCTTTGCAAGCAAATACCTTTAACTACTGACCCATCTTCCCAGCCTTTTTTTCTCCTTCCTTTCTTCCCTTCCTGTCTTCTTTTCTATTTTTTTTACTTTTTATTTCAAGACAGGATCTCATATAGCCCAAGCTGACTTCAAACTCATTATGTAGCCAAGGATGACCCTGAACTCCTGATTCCTACCTCCACCACCCGAGTGCTGGACTGGCCGGCTGGCTTCCTGGGACACTAAGGCCGTTGGCTGTGGGGGGTAGGCAATAGAAAGTGAGGCCTTGCGTTGTAATTTGGACAATACAGGCAAAGATCTCTGCAACTAGGGCAGAGGGTGAGGGAATAAAAGGCCTTAGTGAATCTCAAATACATCTGCGTGGCGCGAGAAGACACGTGGAAGCCCTGAGGTGCCTCCCGGTGGAAGCGAGGGTGGAGGTGTGCGCTCCAACCTCATCTGAGAATAAAGATCTCAGGAGGCCTCCTGGAGGCAGGGGAGGTCTGAGGCTTCTGGTATGCCCCGCAGCCTCACCCTAGAAGGAACTTTCTCCCACGCACTTCTCTTGCGCTCTTCCTCGGCTTCTGACTAGGGAAAGGGGTCAGTCAGGAAGGCCTCCAGGTCAACGCAGATACGAACACCCTTTCCTCGCCTGACCGCGCAGGGAGTGGGATGCGGGGCTCGAAATTCCGGTGCGGAGAGGGACTCTGCAGAGCTGGCAGAGCCACGTCGCTCATGGTTCAGAGGACGCGTGGAGTCAGGGTTGGGCACCCCGGCCCCGCCCTCCCAACTCCCCACCCCGTAATAACTACCCAGCCAGCGGCGCACAGGACCCCACCCTAGGCCGCTCGCCCCGCCCGTGGCACTCTCCGGACCCCGCCCCCGAGGCTCCCCTCCCCGCTCTGCACCCGGTTTATAAAGCAGGGGCGTGGGGCGCAGCCTGGAAAAGCTGATCCGAGTCATCCAGAGGCGTTCAGCGCTGGAGCAAGTCTCGGTCCGGTTACCCAGGGCTCCAGCTATCGCGTCTCTCCAGCCCCCGCGTCCCACACCCAGGTCGCCCGGGAACATGCGCTGCACTTCGACAGCAGGCGCAGCTCTGGTGCTGTGCGCGGCGACCGCCGGGCTGCTGAGCGCTCAGGGCCGCACCGCACAGCCGCGTTTCGCGTCCTGGGACGAGATGAACGTGCTGGCTCACGGGCTGCTGCAGCTCGGCCACGGGCTGCGCGAACACGTGGAGCGCACCCACGGGCAGCTGGGCGCTCTGGAGCGGCGCCTGGCCGCGTGCGGGGCGGCTTGCCAGGGATCCAAGGGGACCGGTGCGCCCTTGAAAGACACAGAGAGCACAGTGGCTGGCGACAGCGGGGAGACGGCTCCGGAGACTCTGCGTAGCCTGCAGGTAGGTGCTCCCTCTGTGAGGCTTGCTCTGCGTGCTCCTGCTAGGTTCCCTACCGGCTTGCCAGAATGTGCACGAGGAGTGGAGGGAGTAGAGTTGATGATCCTGGGATACGGAAGGATGAATGGGAAATATACAGATATGAGGCTTCACCAATCTTGCACTTCTTCCCAGACACAGCTCAAGGCTCAGAACAGCAAGATCCAACAACTGTTCCAGAAGGTGGCCCAGCAGCAGCGACACCTGGAGAAGCAGAATCTGAGAATCCAAAATCTGCAGAGCCAGGTAAGGCAGTCTGTCTGAAGTAGGGAGAAACAGGGGCCAGCCTGTTGGTCTAAACATGGAACTAAGCGGATGCCAGAGCCTGAACCAGGTGACCTGATACCCTCCAACTCCTCACTGTCCGATCCTCAGATTGGCCTCCTGGCACCTGAATACCTAGAGAGTGGAGTGGCCAAGACTTCCAGAGGAAAGAGGCTACCCAAGATGGCCCAGCTCATTGGCCCACCACCCAATGCCACCCGCTTGCACAGTGAGTGTCTGTGGTTCTTTTGCTGTCTCAGCAGCTCCCCACCCTGCCACTTGCCATTCATGTCCTAGTCCCCTTTGCCAGGCCCACCTTAATGAGAAGTAAAGAGATCCTAACCCTGGGCCCCTGTGGACTTTCCAGGCTCTGGGAAAGCACCCTTGGAGAGACCACCCTCCTCAGTTCTGACCCTGCCCAACCATGCCACCCCACCTTTCTTTCCTAGCAAGCCAGAGGACTCTTCCCAAATCCTACTGGGCACTGACTGGAACAGAGTTGGGAAGGGGCATAAGGAGCTAGCGTTTTAGAGGTGCTAGTACATGGTTCTGTAGCTCAGGTTAAACCCATCTGATCTGACAGAGTGTAATGGATGAGTGTTACCAGGTGGGGGTCCTGAAGTTTGGCACCCTCCAAGATGTCTTGTGGGTCAGGACCCGTACAACTCCCAGACTAGACATACTCTCTTACATCTTACAAATCCAGGGCTCCAGATCTCTCACACCTCTTTTACTGCCCCCAAATTCCCATCCAGTACTCCCCACCTCTCACACACACACACATCATTTTTCTGCCATCACAATTTCTAGGTCCTGTGTCTCACATTTTATCATTCCAGACTGCAGCATGTGCATGCATACATGTATGTCTGACACAGGCTCCCAGTTCCCACCCGGAGTTCTTTTCCACTCTCTCACCTTGCCCAGCATCTGTGGCTATTCATAGCAAACTAGGTGAAAGTTTGGATCCCCCACTTCACACCCAAGGGATGGCTGCTGGCTTCTTGCCTAATAAATAATCTTTTAGAGTTGGCCGCTTCCCAGGCTCCTATTCTATAATGGAACATGGGGAAGGAACTTTGCGATGAGGGGCTTCCTGGGGCCAGTAGGCACAAGTTCTGAGCTGGGAGATATGGTGGAAGAGAAAGAAGGAAGATAAGGAAGGGTACTGGTTGTTTCTTGGGTTTGGGACGCCCAGACTTGCCCCAGCCAAGTAGGGGAAAGTTCAAATCTGGCCGAGACAAACAGCTGGCCCTAATGGAGACCACATGAGTGAGTTGGCTTTCTGCCTGTCCTGATTGGATGAGAGGAAAGTAGGGGAAAGGGAAGCTGCCTCAGGAGCCGGAAAGTATCCTCCCATTATTTTGGGCCTGCCCCCACTCCTGGCATTGTGTTCACACTGACTGAGTCCTGTGTGTCCCTCCCCTAGGGACCTTTCCCCCACTTTCCCTGCAGGGCTGGGGGCGGTGGTTTTTCCTGAGATGATACCAAGGCCATGTTCCTTCTTTCCTCCCTCTCTCTTTCTCTCCTCAATCCTGCTCCCTCTTTCTCTGATAGCTGAGACACCCCCACCACACACACATGCACACAGAATGTCATTCTCTCCAAGTCCCATCCAGGCACAATCAGCAACCCAGATTGCATAAACTCAGCTCAGCCTTGCCTTTCAAACCAGATTCAGATTTTTCCATCAGTCGTGCAGGTCTTTATTAAACACCTACTAATATCAAGCCTCTTGGTGGATATAACTTTCTCCTGTCCTTGGCCTCAGGAAGCCCCCACATAGAGGGAGTGAGACACTGTCATGTGACTCCAGTGAGTGGAAGTGGGAAATCCTTCATGTTCATTTTAGGAAGAGGCCTACCCTAGTTTGGGAAAGAGGGGTGGCATCCTTGCAGAATCTGGGACCCAAAGCAAAGAATAGGAAAAGGGAGTCAGGCAGAGGACTGGAATTGACTAAATCCCTGTGGTAGGAGGATGCATGGTACAGGGAAGGTGATGGGGGCAGGCCTGAGAGGGTGAGTGGCATTGCAGTGTGGGAGGAGGGTGGATGACAGGCAGAGGCTGGTCTTCAATATACCTTGTGAACCATCCTGAAGAAGGCCATAAGGAGCCCATGGAAGAGTTTAGGCAGATGCAGGGAATGGTCATGAGATAGGGGGTGCCCTTCACCTACTCATCACCACACCTGAGACCCCAGGGAGTGTCTTTTTTGCTTCACCTCCTCCCTGTGTCTGCCTTCAGGGCCACCCCGGGACTGCCAGGAGCTCTTTCAAGAAGGTGAGCGACAAAGTGGACTATTCCAAATCCAGCCTCAGGGGTCCCCACCATTCCTGGTCAACTGTGAGATGACTTCAGGTAGGATGTACTGCCCTCTAAAGAACCCATTTGCTCTTTAAAATGCAGCTCAGTGGTCAAGTGCTTGCCTAGCATGAACAGAGGCTCTGGGTTCCATCCTGAGTACCACACACAAAAAGGGGGGGGAAATGTAATATATATTTAAAATGCAACCTTTCCCTCTACTGTCATCAGCCTCAAGCTCCTTTGATAGGTTTTTGTAGTTAAAATTTGAAGGTGGCCAGGCCTGGTGGTTGAGACCAGTCATCCCAACTACTTGGAAGGCTGAGGCAGGAGAATAGAAGAAGCAGGGCTACAGAGTGAGTTCCAGGCGAGGTTAGGACACAGAGTGACACTCTTGTCTCAAAAGAAAAAAGAAAAAAACCCTGAAAAACCAGGCATGGTGCCTCATGCCTGTAATCCTGACACAAGATGGAGGCACGAGGATCAGTAGTTCAAGGTGTTCCTTGACTACATAATGAGTTCAAGGCCAGCCTGGGTACATGAGGCCATGTTTCAAAATAGAAAAAAAAATTGTTGGGTGTGGTGGCACACACCTTTAATCCTAGCACTCAGGAGGCAGAGGCAGGAGGATTGCTGTGACTTTGAGGCCAGCCTGGGACTACAGAGTGAGTTCCAGGTCAGCCTGTACTAGACTGAGACCATACCTTGAAAAAAACCAAACAAACAAATAATTTTTTAAAAACTTTAAAAATAGCAGTATAAGTGGCTGGAGACATTGGGTAGTGGTTAAGGCACTTGCCTGCAAAGTCTTCAGGACCCATGTTCAGTTCCCCAGTACCCATATAAGCCAGATGCACATGGTGGCACATGCATCTGGAGTTCATTTGCTAGAGGCCCTGGCATACCCATTCTCTCTCTCTCAAATAAATAAATAAAAATAAAATATCAAAAAATATCAGGTATTGTGGTGCCACCTATAATTACAGCACTTGGGAGGCAGATGCAGGAGGATTGCCACAAGTTCAAGGTCAGATTGCTCTACCTAGTGAGACCCCCTCTTTAAAGAAAGGAAGATGGCTGGAGAGATGGCTCAGAGGTTAAAAGACGCTTGCAAATCCTGCTGGCCTGGGTTTGATTCCCCAGTACCCATGTAAAGCCAGATGCACAAAGTGGTACATGCATCTGGAGTTCCTTTGCAGCATCAAGAGGCTCTGGTACATCCAATCTTTCTCACTATCCACCCCTCCCCTTTCTTTCTCCCTTCAAAAATAACTAATTTTTAAAATTTATTTACTTATTTATTTGCAAGGAGAGAGAGAAAGGAGGGAGGAAGCGAGAGAGGGAGAGAAAATGGGGGCACCAGGGCCTCTAGCCACTGCAAACTCCAGACACGTGTCACTTTGTGCATCTGGCTTTATCTGGGTACTGGGGAGTTGAACCCAGGTTGTTAGGTTTTACAGCTGAGTATCTTAACCACTGAGCCATCTCCAGTCCCATAAATATACTTTTAGAAGAGAAAGAAAGAAAAAAGGTAAACACCTTGAGCTGGCTTTACAGATTTCCCTGCATATCCTTGGGACTGAGTTTTAACCTGATTCCCCAGTCTGCCCACAGTATTCATCCCTCTATTTCACCTTCCTCAAGTTCCCCTGAGAGGAATGAGGGGTGTGCTGTCCTCCCTAGGATTGGGGACCTCAGCTCCCAGGCCTGGGAGCCATCAGATAGGGTTGTCAGGGTCTCTGTGAGGGGGGAAAGCCTGCTGACTTTATCTCTCTGGGCAGAAGGAGGCTGGACAGTGATTCAGAGACGCCAGGATGGTTCTGTTGACTTTAATCAGCCCTGGGAAGCCTACAAAGCAGGCTTTGGAGATCCCCAAGGTAAGTGTTTGTGTCAGGGCCAGAGGCAAGGGAGGAGGGGGTGGGCCATGAAGGTAGGTCCACCTCACTGGGAAGTCTCTTTTGCTGTAGGTGAATTCTGGCTGGGCCTCGAGAAGATGCATAGCATCACAGGGGACCGAGGCAGCCACCTGGCTATACAACTCCAGGACTGGGATGGCAATGCCAAGTCTCTGCAATTCCCCATCCACCTGGGAGGTGAAGACACAGCCTATAGCCTGCAACTCACAGAGCCCACAGCCAATGAACTGGGAGCTTCCAATGTCTCACCCAGTGGCCTCTCCCTGCCCTTTTCCACATGGGACCAAGACCATGACCTTCGCAGGGATCTTAACTGTGCCAAGAGCCTCTCTGGTAAGCAGGCTTTACCCTACTATATCCTACCTTCAACTCCAAGGTGTGATGTCCTGTCCCACCTTCTCCTTACCTACTTTCCTGTCTTGGGCCACTCATTGAATTAATATCGCCATCTCAGCTTTTCTGTCATTAAAATTGGTATAATCATGGTGCCCACTTCATAAGATTATTATGAAAACTCAATGAGAATATTTATGGAAGGCACTACTAAGATAAGCTCTTGTCTCACTTATTCTTATAACATCCAAGGCACAGTCTGGCCTCTGTGTAGGAAACAAAATGTGAAACCAACTCCAGGGTCTTGTAATGCTAGACAAGCACTCTACCACTGAGCTACAACCCCTTGTTTTGGTGGTTTTAAAAAAAATATTTGCAGGCAGAGAGAAAGAATGAATGAATGCATATAGGTGGCCTCTTAGCCACTGCAGACAAACTCCAGAGGTATGTGCTAGTTTCTGCATCTGGCTTTACATGGGTACTAGGAAATCAAACCTTGGAAGCAAGCACCTTTAACCACTGAGCAATCTTTCCAGCCCTGGTGAGGTTTTTTTTGTGTTTTGTTTTTGGTTTATCAAGGTAGGGTTTTGCTCTAGCACAGGCTGACCTGGAATTAACTATGTAGTATCAGGGTGGTCTTGAATTCATGGTGATCCTCCTACCTCTGCCTCCTGAGTGCTGGGATTAAAGGTGTGCCGCCACACCTGGCTATTGTTTTTTTTTTTTTAATGTATTTCAGAGAGAGAAAGAGGCAGACAGAGAGAGAGAGAAAAAAAATGGGCATGCCAGGGCCTCCACCCACTGCAAACAAACTTCAGATGAATCACCACCATGTATATCTGGCTTACGTGGGTTCAGGGGAATCGAACCTTGGTCCTTAGGCTTCACAAGCAAGCACCTTGACTGCTAAGCCATCTCTCCAGCCCCTGGTATTTTGTTTTTGAGACAGAATCTCCTGTAGTCCAGGCAGGCCTCAAACAACCAAGGCTGTACTTGAACTCCTGATCTTCCTATCTCCTGAGTGCTGGAATTACAGGCATGTGCTTCAGTTTATGTGGTGCTGTGGACCAAACCCAGAGCCTCATGTATAGTCAAGCACTCTACCATGTGAGCCACACCCAATCCTCCTTGTTTTGTTTGTTTGTTTGAGAGAGAGAGAGAGAGAGAGAGAATGAGCAAGCAAGGGTCTCTAGCCACTGCAAAGGAACTCCAGACATATGTGCCACCTTGTGCATCTGGCTTACATGGGTACTGAAGAATTGAACATGGGTCCTTAGGCTTCACAGGCAAGTGCCTTAACCAGTAAGCCTTCTCTCTAGGACTGTTTTTATTTTCTAAAACAACATCTGAGGCTGGAGATATGGCTTAGTAGTTAAGGCACTTGCCTGCAAAGCCAAAGGTCCCAGTTTTGATTCCCCAGGACCCACATAAGCCAGATGCAGAAGGTGGCACATGCATCTGGAGTTTGTTTGCAGTGGCTGGACACCCTGATGTGCCCACTCTTTCTTTCTTTCTCTCTTTCTCTCTCTTTCCCTCTTTTTCTCTCAAATATATAAATAAAAATAAAATATTAAAACAGCATCTCACTATGTAGCCTGGGCTGGCCTTGAATTTTCTATGCTCCTGCCTCAGCCTCCCTAGTGCTATTATTATAGATGTCCACCACAAAGCCCATAGAAATCTTTAAGAAATGTTAGCTACATGCCAGGCATAGGAAATAAGATCACAAAGAAATCTGTATGCTGTGATTGTGTAGAAGGGGACTGTGTGGGGGGCTTTGTCCCAGGCCAGAGTTCCTCAGAACACAGTTCAACAACCATTACCAAAGTCTTCCAATTTAAAAGATATAAAATCATGGGTTCAGAGGAAATAACTCAGTGGTTAAAGATGCTTGTTTGCAAGGCCAGCCAGATAAGGTTCAATTCCCCAGCACCCACATAAAGCTAAAAGTAAAGTGACACACGTGTGGCATGTGTGTATAACCCCCACCCCGACAAACAAATAGATTAATTAAAAATTTTTTAAGGTATAAAATCAGCAGGGCTTGGTTGTTTGGGAGGTAGAGACTGAAGGATCAGGAGTTCAAGGTCATCTTTACATAGGAAATTCAAGGGCCGCCTGGGATGGAAACCCTCAAAAAAAAAAAAAAAAAAAAAAAAAAAAAAGACAGGGCTGGAGAGATGGCTTAGTGGTGAAGGTACTTTCCTACAAAGCCAAAAGACTTAGGTTCAATTCCTCAGGACCCACATAAGCCAGATGCACAAGGTAGTGCATGCATCTGGAGTTTGTTTACAGTGGCTGGAGGCCCTGGAGTGCCTATTCTCTCTCTCTTCTTCCTTCTCAAATAAATAAATAAAAATAAAATGTAGAAAAAAGACAAAAAAGCCAGGTGTGGTGGCACAAGCCTTTAATCCCAGCACTCAGGGGTATGAAGTAGGAGGATTGCCATGAGTTTGAGACCAGCATGAGACTACATAGTGAATTCCAGACCAGTCTGGGCTAGAGTGAGACCCTACCTTGAAAAAACAAATAATAATAATAAAATAAAACAAAAAGATAAGACTTAAAAGAAAAGGTGTTAAAACCCAAAGCCCCTGGGGGCTGGAGAGATGGCTTAGCCGTTAAGGCATTTGCCTGCAAAGTCAAAGGATCCCGGTTCGCCTCTTCAGGACCCACATAAGCCAGATGCAAAAGGGAGCACATGCATCTGGAGCTCATTAACAGTGGCTGGATGCCCTGGTGCATCCATTCTCCCTCCCCTCTCTCTTAAATAAATAAATAAATAAATAAATATTTAAAAAAGCCAAAGCCCCATCTTGTCTTTGATCCTATCCCCCTTCTCTCCATATGAAAACCCAAGACCCTGACTATGTCTCTCCTCTCCTCTGACTTGGCAGGTGGCTGGTGGTTTGGCACCTGTGGTCACTCTAACCTCAATGGGCAGTACTTCCACTCCATCCCACTGCAACGGCAGCAGCGTAAGAAGGGAATCTTCTGGAAAACATGGCGGGGCCGATATTATCCACTCCAGGCTACTACCTTGTTGATCCAGCCTATGGAGGTTGCCACAGCCTCCTAGCCTCCTCACAGTAGCCTGGTCCCAGGCTTAAGAGGACTGTGACTTCAGCTGTGGCTAAACTATATGGCTACTCTCTGCCAGGGCAAGAACTCCAAGCAGTGCCTCTGGAGCATTGTGGACAGAGAAGAAGCCCATGAACCAAGAGACCCTCCTTTCTGAGATGGAGGGTTGCATGCATTGTCATCTGATACAATCAGGGCAACAGGACAGGGCCCAGATCCAGGAAGCATGGGATCAAGGGGCATTGAGTCCCACTTCTTGACTGCCAGAGGAGTTGGGAGATACAGAGGGACCACTCAGGGCCAGCTAAAGTTGGCCCTTGATGGCAGACTCAGTCACATTGACTGGCTGGAGGACAGGGTTCCCAAGAGCCCTCCCTGTACACCCTCATGGTGCTGTTGTGTGTAGGTGCTGTGGATGAAATGGCATCAACTGTGGTGTCCAAAAAGAGTATGCACAATTCTTGGAATAAAAGCAACATCAGAACATTTTATTCTTTGCTGTTGGGTTTGTTTTAAAAGTGAACAGTTTCAAAGTCCACATAAACATGTTCCCAGGGTGGAAGATGTGTTCCCAGGTCCCTTAATGCCAGGTCTGGTTATTCCTTCCACTTCTAACAACTGATTCCAGTTTTCCCTGCTTATTATTTCATGATGTAGGTTTCCTTTGTTTTTGTTCAGTCATTTGGAAGCAGGTAAACAGGGAAAATGAGAATCTGTTTCTTTTTTTAAAAAAGAAAATATTGTTTACTTATTTATTTGAGAGAGAGAGAGGGGGGGGGGCAAGGGAAAATATGGGCACACCAGGACCTCTTGTCACATGCATCACTTTGTGTATCTGGCTTTATGTGGGTACTGGTGAATCAAACAGACCACTGGGCTTTGCAAGCAAGCACCTTTAACCACTGAACAATCTCTCCAGCCTGAGAATCTATTTCCTTTAAAAAATATTTTATTTTTATTTATTTATTTGAGGGGGGGTAGAGAGAGAGAGAATGGGCATGCCAGGGCATCTGGCCACTGCAAAAGCATGCACAAACTTGCGTATCTGGCCTATGTGGGTCTTGAGGAATTGAACCTGGTTCCTTTGGTTTTGCAGGCAAGTTCCTTAACCACTTGCTAAGCTATCTGTCCAGACTGAGAATCTATTTCTTGATCAGTGCCAGACATAATAGTACATGCCTGTAATCTCTGCACTCAGGAGACATGACAGGAGGTTTATAAATTCCAAACCAGACTAGAGTATGCAGTGAGACCTCAGAGCCAAAAACAAAAAGACAAAATGGGCTGAGCATGTGGCTTATTGGTACCCCTAGCATTCATGAAGCTCTGGGTTCCATCCGAAACAATGACAAGGTGGTGCATCTCAGTATTCAAGGGGAGAAAACAAAGATTAGAAGATTGGGACCAGCCTGATCTATAAGAAAGAGAGAGAGAGAGGAAGAGAGAGAGAAGGAGAAGCAGGTGAAGTTAGTTTTTTTTTTTTTCTTTTTTTTTTTTATTAGTCAGTTCTGTATTCAGCAAATACAGTCAGTTTGGTACCATTATTAGGCTCATCCGTGACCTACCCCCTCCCCTTGGCCCCTCCTTGTTGAGGTATGCGGGTCGTGCATTGTGGAGTTAGCCCACAGTTATGGGTAAGCTAAATGTCTCTGCATATCATGACCCAACATGTGACTCTGACATTCTTTCCGCCCCCTCTTCCGCAAAATTTCCCTGAGCCATGTTGGGTTCATTTTTGCTCTGCTTCAGTGATGAGGTGTTGAGGGCCTCTGAGGCTCTGGCTCTCTGATTTGGTAGGAGTTGATTTTTCTCTATGCTGATCTCCTTCCCCCTTGTGCTGGTGTCCGGTTCATCAGGAAAAACAGCCCCCTTGCTTGTTTCTCGAAGTTTTCTTAGTTTCAGCCGGAGCCCTTTTGAGGTATGATGGGGTGGCTCTCTCCTTAGGGTCTACATCTATCTGAAAAAGAGAAGCAGATTCTCCAACGGAGAGTAAGTTAGCACCAGGACAAATGAGATAACCCTTACTTTTTTTTTTTTTATAGAGAATTTAATATGTGTAGGCCCTCTTGTAGCCCACAATTGATAGTAGGTTGATACTGGAGAGTGGGCTTATGTTTGGATATGGTTCTGACTTGTTTCCCAGCTCCAGCTATGGGTCCCATACCAGTGAGGGGATCAGTTAGCCAAATTGAGAGCAGTTGGTTCCCCACCATGGCTGTGTGCCACCACTGCACTTGTGTGGGCATCACAATAAGTTATTTGCTGCTAAGTAGGTTAGACCATGCGTTGCTTCGATAGATATTGGTCAATTTCCCCCAGTCGCCCATGTAGCACCTTCTGGCACTAGATGCGCTGACTGTCTGGGGACTGACTCTCATCCAACTTCCAGCCATGCCATTCTAATTTGCATGTCAATCACATAAGGTATCTTCAGCAGTAGGGTCTTACCACTAACCTTTGGTGGGTCATCAAGTACTCTGACAGAAATCTGTCTGTCTTTTAGGAAACCTTGTAGGTCTCTCTGATCAAAAGCTCATTGTGGATGATAGCCCCATGCTGGTTCTGGGAGTTACAGGTCAGTGCCCACTTAGTTTTAGAAATCTCTAAACCTTGAGGCATTGTGGTTCAATTTATTATATCAATACTCATAAAGCTGAAGAAAGGAGATCACCATGAGTCCAAGGTCAGCTATGAGTTTGAGGCTAGTGTTGGACTACTGAGTCAGATCCAGGTCAACTTGGGCTAGATAGAGTGAGAACATATCAAGAAAAAAAAAAAAAAAAAATATATATATATATATATATATATATATATATATATATATATATGAGAAGGAGAAGGAGAGAGAGACAGAGAGAGTGAGTATGGAGACATCTTTCTGTCAGCTGGTCTACATGGAGGAGGTTTTCAGCTCAGTTTCAGCAGGATTTTTCAGTGACCTTGCAGCCCAACTATGTGGAGTCTTCAGCAATAGGGTCTTACCATCTATTCCTGGTGAGAAACCAAGGGCCTCCTGTTACTGCAAAGGAATGCCAGACGTATGCTCCACTTTGTGCATCAGGCTTTTAAAAAAATTTATTATTTTTTTGACAACTTCCATGATTGTAAACAATATCCCATGGTAATTCCCCCCCTTTCCCCTTTGAAACTCCACTCTCCTTCATATCCCCTCCCATGCTTAATTAGTCTCTCTTTTATTTTGATGTCATCATCTTTTCCTCCTGTTATGATGGTCTTGTGTAGGTAGTGTCAGGCACTGTGAGGTCATAGACATCAAGGCCATTTTGTGTCTGGAGTCCTACCCTTCCTTTGGCTCTTACATTCTTTCTGCCACCTCTTCCACAATGGACTCTGGGACTTGGAAGGTGTGATAGAGATATTGCAGTGCTGAGAACTCCTCTTTCACTTCCTCTCAGGACCATAGTGCCTTCTGAGTCATCTCAAGGTCATTGCCATCTGAAAAGAGAAGGTTCTCTAACCAAAAGTAAGAGTAGCATTAATATATGGGTATGAACATTAAGAGAAGTGCTTACTGGGCAGTTTAATGAGCATAATATATACATTTAGCCAGACAGCTTACACCCCTAGGGCTCATGACTAACCATGTAGTCTTCAGTATCAGGGATGCATTCCTTCCCATGGAGCGAGCCTCCAGTCAAATGAGAGTGTAGTTGGTTTCCCCCATAAAAGACATGCCACTATTGCACCCATTGGCTCATTTGGCCTCACTGGCCAAATTTGAGGTGTTCAGTGTCCACTGTTGAGTATCTTCACTGGTCATTTCTCTCTCTCTCATTGAACTGCATACAGCATGGCATTTTCCAGCTTTCTGTCAGCTGGTCTACATGGAGGAGGTTTTCAGCTGAGTTTCAGCAGGATTTTTCAGTGACCTTGCAGCCCAACTATGTGGAGTCTTCAGCAATAGGGTCTTACCATCTATTCCTGGTGAGAAACCAAGGGCCTCAGCAATGGCCAGTAATACTTTGGGAGCATCAGGGACCTCCCTGGCCAACAACTCACTGGAAGGTATCCCATCCCTGGCACTGAAAATTTTCTAGTAATAATCTATGGATTCTGAGTGTTCCATTGTCCAAAAAAGTATATTTCCATATGACTTATTTATATCCTCTTAGATTTTGATTAGTCCTCCCTCCACCTTTCCTTTATTTAATCTCTTGCCCTGACCTCACTTAGACCTTTTCACCCCCACTAATCTGTTCTTCTGATTACATATATGCAATATCATCACATTAAGTCCCCCCATTTCTATTCCTTTTATATCTCCTATCTAGCTTACTAGCCTCTGCTACTGAGTTTTATTCCTACTCACACAGAAATCCAATCATTTGTAGCTAGGATCCACATATGAGAGAGAACATACAATATTTGGCTTTCTGGGCCTGGGTTACCTCACTTAGTATAATCCTTTCCAGATCCATCCATTTTCCTGCAAATTTCATAACTTCATTTTTCTTTACTGCTGAGTAGAATTCCATTGTATAAATGCGCCATATCTTCATTATCCACTCATCAGTTGAAGGACATCTAGGCTGATTCCATTTCCTAGTTATTGTGAATAGAGCGGCAATAAACATGGTTGAGCAAATATCTCTAAGGTAGTGAGATGAGTCCTTAGGATACATGCCTAAGGGTGGTATAGCTGGGTCATATGGTAGATCTATTTTTGGCTGTCTTAGGAACCTCCACAATGGCTGGACCAGATTGCATTCCCACCAACAGTGTAGAAGGGTTCCTCTTTTTCTGCATTCTCACCAGATTTATGGTCATTTGTTTTCATGGTTGTAGGCAATCTGACAGGAGTGAGATGGAATCTCAACATAGTTTAATCTGCATTTTCCTGATGACTAGGGATGTAGAATATTTTTTTAGATGTTTATATGTAATCTGTGTTTCTTATTTTGAGAACTCTCTATTTAGTTCCATAGCCCATTTTTTAATTGGGTTGTTTGATTTCTTATTATTTAATTTTTTGAATTCTTTGTATATCCTAGAGATTAATCCTCTATCAGATGTATACCTGGCAAATAGTTTTTCCCATTCTGTAAATTGCCTCTTTGCTCTATTCACAGTGTCTTTTGTCATACAAAATCTTTGTAATTTCATCAGGTCCCAGAGGTTAATTGCCTGAGCAATTGGGGTAATATTCAGAAAGTCTTTGCTAAGACCAATATGGTAAAGGGTTTCCCTTACTTTTCCCTCCAGCAGTTTCAGAGTTTCAGGTCTGATATTAAGGTGTTTGGTCCATTTGGACTTAATTCTTGTGCACAGAGAAAGACCAGGATCTATTTTCATTCTTCTACAAATACATATCCAATTTTCCCAGCATCATTTGCTGAAGAGGTTGTCTTTTCTCCAATGAATATTTTTGGCATGTTTGTTGAATATCAGGTGGCTATAGCTAACCAGACTTACATCTAGGTCCTCTATTCTGTACCATTGATCTACATGTCTGCTTTTGTGCCAGTACCATGCTGTTTTTGTTACTATGGCTCTGTATATAGGTTAAAATCAGGTATGGTGATACCACCATCCTTATTTTTGTTGCTCAAAATTGTCTTAGATATTTGAGGGTTTTTTTTGTGCTCCCAAATGAATTTTTGAATTGCTTTTTCTATTTCCTTGAAGAATACCATTGGAATTTTGACGAGGATTGCATTAAGTGTATAGATTACATTCATTAAGATTGACATTTTCACAATATTGATTCTTCCAATCCAAGAACAAGGGATGTCATTCCATTTCCTAGTGTCTTCTGCAATTTCTCGCTTGAGTGTTTTAAGTTTTCATTGTAGAGATATTCACTTTCTTGATTAGGTTTAATTCCAGGTTTTTTTTTCTTTTTGATGCAATTGTGAATGGGAGTGACCCTCTGATTTCATCCTTTATGTGTTTGTTGTTAGCATATAGGAAGACTACTGATTTCTGCATGTTTATTTTGTATCCTGCTACATGGCTATAGGTGTTTGTCAGCTCTATCATTTTTGCTAGTAATGTCTTTAGGGTCCTTTATGTATAGAATCATGTCATCTGCAAATAATGATAACTTGATCTTTTCCTTTACAATTTGTATCTCTTTTATGTGTGTCTCTTGCCTTATTCTATGGCTAAAGCTTCTAGTAGTATATTAAATAAAAGTGGGGACAGTGGGCACTCTTGTCTTGTTCCTGATTTTATTGGAAAAGCTTCAAGTTTTTCCGCATTTAGTAATGTGTTGGCTGTATGCTTGTCATAAATAGCCTTTATTGTGTTCAGATATGTTCCTTCTATTTATTCTCAGTCTCTGTAGGACACTGATCATGAAGCAATATTGGATTTTGTCAATTGCTTTTTCTGCGTCTAATGAGATGATAGTGTGATTTTTATCCTTCAGTCCATTTATATAATGTATTCCATTTATCGATTTGTGTATGTTGAACCATCTCTGCATCTCTAGAATAAAGCCTACTTGGTCAGGATGAATGATCTTTCTGATATATTCTTGTATTCTGTTTGCCAGTATTTTATTGAGAATTTTTGCATCTGCATTCATGAGGGAGATTGGTCTGTAATTTTCTTTTCTTTCTTTCTTTCTTTTTTTTTTTTTTTTTGTTCTATCTTTATCTGGTTTTGGTATCAGGGTGATGCTGGCTTCTTAGAAGGAGTTTGGTAGGATTCCTTCTTTATTTATTTTATGGAAGAGTTTAAGAGGCATTGGTGTTAGTTCATGAAACTCTGGTAAAATTCACCAGTGAATACATCTGGGCCTGGAATTTTTTTAGTTGGGAGATTTTTTTGATAACTGCTTGGATCTCCATACTTGTTATAGGTCTATTTAAGTGGTTAATCTCATTTGATTTAATTTAGGTAGGTCATATAAATCAAGGAAATCATCCATTTCTTTCAGATTTTGAAACTTAGTATATATCCTTATAGTATGTCCCTATGATTTTTTGAATTTCTCTGGTATCTTTTATGATAGTGTCTTTTTCTTCTCTAATTTTACTAATTTGTGTCTCTTCTCTCTTTCTTTTAGTCATATTTGCTAAGGGTTTATCAATCTTGTTTATCCTTTCAAAGAACCAACTCTTTGTTTCATTGATTCTTTGGATTTTTTTGTTTGTATTTCATTATTCTGCCCTAATCTTTATTTTTTCTTCCCATCTACTGATTTTCAGTTTAGCTTGTTCTTCTTTTTCCAAGGCTCTAAGGTGAAGCATTAAGTTGTATACTTGTGACCTTTCTATTTTCTTAACATAGGCACTTAAAGCTATAAATTTCCCTCTTAGGACTGCCTCCATTATGTCCCACAGGTTTTTGTATGTTGTGTTCTCATTATCATTTGATTCTATGTATTTTTTGATTTTCTTCTTGATTTCTTCATTTACCCATTCATCATTTAGTAGTGTATTGTTTAGTTTCCATGATTTTGTGCATGTTCTATGGCTTTTCTGGCTATTGTAGTTTATCCCATCTTGATCAAATAAGAGTGCAAGGAATTATTTCAAAATGTATTTTTTAAGATTTGTTTTGTGTCCTAACATGTGGTCTATTATAGAGAATGTTCCATGTGCTGCTGAAAAGTATGTATATTCTGCAGCTTTTGGATGAAATGTCATGTATATATGTTAGGTCCATTTGTTCCATGATCTCACCTAATCCAGATGCCTCTCTCTCTATTTTTTCCAGATGACCTGTCAATTGATGAGAGTGGGGTTTTGAAGTCATCCCCTACAACTGTGTTTGGTGTTATCTGTGACCTTAGTTCTAATAGCACTTGTTTGATGAAGTTTGGAGCCCCCATGTTTGGTGCATATATGTTTAGGATTGTAATGTCCTCAGGTTGTAGAATGCCTTTAATCAATATAAAGTGACCTTCCATATAATGTTTGACTGAAGTTTACATCATCAGATACTAGGATAGCAACTCCTGCTTGTTTCCTAGGCCCATTTGCTTGAAACACCATTTTCCAACCTTTCACACTAAGATAGTGTCCATCCTTTCTAGAAAGGTGAGTTTCTTGGAGGTAACAAATTGAAGGACCCTACTTTTAACTCAGTCTGCAAACCTACGTCTTTTGGATGTGTCGCTGAGGCCATTGATATGAAGAGTTATTATTGAAAGGTGTGTATTTATTTTTTCCATTTTTCTTTTTTGGTAGTTCTTCAGTTTTACCTTTGCCTTCTTGTATTAAGTAGTATTTGGGTATGGTTTCTTTTTTCCAGGTTCCTTATATGTTTGTTTTTTTCCTTCTGCATGGGGGATTATTTCAAGTATTTTCTGTATAGTTGGTTTTGTCTTCAAATATTCCTTTAGCCTGCTTTTGTTGTGGAATGTCCTTATTTCTCTGTCTATTTGAATGGATAGCTTTGCAGGATAAAGTAACCTTGGTTGACAGTTGTTATCTTTCAGAACATGGAATACATCACTTCAAACCCTTCTGGCTTTTAACGTGTCGAGTAATCTGCTGTGATCCTGATGGGCTTGCCTTAATATGTAACTTGGTTTTTCTCTCTAACTGCTTTAAATATGTTTTCTTTGGTTTGTATGTTTGGTAGTTTAATTTAATATGGTGAGGAAAGGTTCTTTTCAGGTTTCGTCTTTTTGTTGTTCTAAAGGCTTCCTGTATATCCATTGGCATTTCTTTCCCAATTTGGGGGGTGTTTTCTTGTATTATTTTGTTGAAAATGCCTACTATGCCTTTGGAGTGAAATTCTTCTTCTACTATATCCTGAATTCTTATGTTTGATCTTTTCATAGTGTCCAGAATATCTTGAAATTCCCAAACTTTCCTATTAGTTTGTCTTTCTCTTTGTTGGACTATATTACATCTACCACCTGGTCTTCTAGTTTAGATATCCTGTACTCTCCTTCATCCATTCTACTGGTGAGATTTTCTACAGAGTTTTTAATTTCATTGACTGGGTTCTTCATTGCTAGTAATTCTCACTGGTTTTACTTTATTATTTCTATTTCCTTATTTATGTCTTGTATTGACCTCCTTATTTCATTAAATTTGTTTCCTGTGTCTTCTTTCGTTTCTTTGATTTCCTCTTTGATTTCTTTGAACATATTTATAATCATTCTTTTGAAATCTTTCTCAGGTATTTCCTCTAAATCAGTCTCACTAGAGGTCATTTCTGATGCATTAATACTTTTTGGTGGGTTTATATTGTCTTGATTTTTTGTGTTTCTTGTATCATAATGTAGGGATTTTTTCAGCTTGTGATCAAAGGACACCCTCCCCCAATGAAGGACAGAAGAGGAAACAAAGGCACTATAAATCGGGAAGCACCAAATGACAAGCCCAAAATATATCTTTTTTTTTTTATTAATTTTTTTGTTTGTTTATTTATTTGAGAGCAACAGACATAAGGTGGCAGAGAGAGAGAGAGAGAGAGAGAGAGAGAGAGAGAGAATGGGTGCACCAGAGCTTCCAGCCTCTGTAAACAAACTCCAGATGCGTGCGCCCCCTTGTGCATCTGGCTAACGTGGGTCCTGGGGAATTGAGCCTTGAACCGGGGTCCTTAGGCTTCACAGGCAAGCGCTTAACCACTAAGCCATATCTCCAGCCCCCCAAAATATATCTTATTTAAGTATGGCAAACTCAACCACCATCAGATTTAACATATAATTTATCTTGACATGGAAGGTGCACTAGCACTTCTGATTCAAGTGTATATAGCGGGCTTATTTGGTGGGTACTGACGTGGTGTAATCCCAGTTACCTTTTGGGGTGGATTTGATCTTAATTGTACTGCACTCCTGATTGGGTTCCTCTTTGCTGCACTGTGAGCTCCGGTATGCTTACTGGGTGCTAGATTGCTGCTCTGATCATCTGTGCCAGCTGTTGTGTAGGTGAGCTCCTTTTCCCAGTCTCTGTTGCTTGCTGGCACTTGTGCTGGTGGTGGAGTAGGGGAGGCTGTAGATGGTGGCTGAAGTTCTCTTGTTGGTTCTCACTTTCTTCTTCCTCATGAGGTGCTCCTCTGTTGGTCCCTGCCATCCTCCCTTCTTGTTTCTTGAGTTTGCATGGAAGTTGGTGTGAGTGGAGAATCCCTTCACCTGCCTTTCCTGTGGCTCAGGCCAAGAATTGCAGCTGTGGCCACACGGACCTGGTTCTGCTGCTGCTGGAGCTGCTTCTGCTTCCTTCTGTGGAGTCTAGATGCTCTGGATCTCTCTTACTTCTCTGCTGCCATTAATAATTTCTTATACTCCTCACTTTTTAATAGAAGAGTATATTTTACTGGGTTTATTTTTTGCTTTTTCTCCCCTAGGCTGCTTTGGCATGGTTCCTATGCCACCATCTTAACCAAAGTTCATTTTTTGTTTTATAAATATAGATTTCTGTGTATTGAATGAAACATATCTCAGTGTTTATCTCTCAGGTTTTGAAGAACTTCATATATGTTCAAAACCTTGGTAAGATTTTTTAAAAAACTGTATTTGGTGTAAAGTTACTATTTTATGGAAATTACTCTAACTTTACATTTTATTTCCATCTGTAGATATTTCTATCTTTATAAAATATTGCAGTTCCTTTTGTTTGTTTAGATTTTTCGAGGTATGGTCTCACTGTAGGCCAGGCTGACCTGGAACACACTCTGTAGTCCCAGGTTGGTCTTGAACTCACAGGTCTCTTCATACCTCTGCCTCCCAAGTGCTGGGATTAAAGGTATGCAACCCCATACTAATACTGGATTTATTTTTCTAAGGAAAACTAAAGAAGTAGATTATGAATATTTCAACATAATCTTACAAATTATGTAAAAAAAAAGGCAAGAAAGTTATCCGTATCTTTATATTGCTTTCTTTTAAAAAATATTTGTTTATTTACAAGGAGAGAGAGGAGAGAATGGGCATGCCAGGGCTGGCTGCCACTACAAACAAACTCCAGATGCATGTATCATTTTGTCTACCTGGGTTTATGTGGGTACTGGGGAACTGAACTCAGGACATCAGGCTTTGTAGGCAAGCACCTTAACCACTGAGTCATCTCTCCAGCCTTGCTTCCATTTTTTAGTCTTTGTATCTGAACAGGCCAAGCAAGAGAGAAATGATCCTTGAAGGGAGTAGGATTCAGCAACACTCTTGTATTTGCCTCTTTTCAGTCAATTACTTTTTTAAAAAAAGACAAAAAAACTATGCATGTTAACATAAATAATGATGAACCATGTGGTAGTTTAAATAAATGCCCCCCAGTAGATTCAGTAGCTTATTAAAACTTCTTGGCTTTCCAGCCACCTGGCTGGAGGAGGTGTCACTGGGCATATCAATTAGGGACTAGCCTTAAAGTGTGGTGGTGGATTTGAAATTCTAATCTAGAGATATGCAGAGTGCCTAGTTCCTCCTGGAGTTCCTGAAGTGTGCTGTGTGGTTTTGCTTTTGGCCTCTCTCTCTACCTGGTCCTTTAAGGGTCCAGCTTCTTCTGTAAAGTTAGCAAAATGTTATATTTCTCTACACTTTTTTTTTAAATTTTCATTTATTTTTACTTATTTATTTGAGAGTGACAGAGAAAGAGGGAGGGAAGGAGGGAGAGAGAGAGGGAGAGGGAGAGAGAGAGAGAGAGAGAGAATGGGCGCACCAGGGCCCCCAGCCACTGGAAATGAACACCAAATGCCTGTGCCACCTTGTGCACCTGGTTTACATGGGTCCTGGGGAATCTAACCTCAAACCAGGGTCCTTAGGCTTCACAGGCAAGCACTTAACCGCTAAGCCATTTCTCCTGCCCTCTCTACATTTCTTTATATCTAGCTTAGAGAAAAATAGAAGTCACTTCCTTGTAGAAGCTCATAAAAGAATGGAATGAAACACTTGTTTAAGCAGATGTGGATAGTAGATAAACAGGAGGCTCGCTGATGGTAGGTAAACAGGATGCTCTTTTGGTCTGAATACCATTAGCCAGGCCTGCATTGTTGAGCAAAATCCTTAAGGGCAGATAAGCAGGACATTGGGAGACTCCTGGTCAAGGCCTACCTCACACCCTGCAGGCACTTCCTCTAACTGATTTATGGTTTAACTGCCATTCTTTTTTTTTTTTTCTTTCTATAAACACCATGTGGGGGGCTGGAGAGATGGCTTAGCAGTTAAGTGCTTGCCTGTGAAGCCTAAGGACCCTGGTTCAAGGCTCAATTCCCCAGGACCCACGTTAGCCAGATGCACAAGGGGGTGCACGCATCTGGAGTTCGTTTGCAGTGGCTGGAAGCCCTGGAGCACCCATTCTCTCTCTCTCTGCCTCTTTCTCTCTCTGTCTGTTGCTCTCAAATAAGTAAAATAAACAAACGAAAAATTTAAAAAATAAAAATAAAAACCATGTGGTTATTCTCAATAAGACTGACACTCGGAACAGTTTAGAGCTGCATCCTGAGATCCTGACTCTTGGGTGCAGACTTGATATACCAGACTTTCTTCTTTTTTACCCAATAAAACTTTGCCTCACATTCCATGATTTGATGGTCTTACTTGTGTGACACCGGGCCCCATAACACTTCTACCATTATGGAAGTTCCTCTGGATCTGTAAGCCTCAATAAATCCCTTCCTCCATAACTGTGCTTGCTCTGTAAGGTCATCTCAGCAACCTGAAACTGTCTGCTACAAACCACTTTTAGTAAAAGTAAACACAAAGCTCTAAAGGTGATATCAGTTCCCCAAGAGAATCTGATGCTACTGGATACCTTTATCTGTTCCTTTTCCCAGCATCCACTGATTGTCTCCTTTTCTGCTTTTTCTTTGTTTGTTGTTGTTTTCAGGGTTTTTGGGGGGATGTGGTTTTTGAGTTAGGGTCTCACTGTATCCCAGGCTGACCTGGAATTCACTATGTAATCTCAGGTTGCCTGCAAGCTCATAGTGACCCTCCTATCTCTGCTTCCTCATTGTGTTTGGTTTTTTCTAGGTAGGGTCACACAGTAGCCCAAGCTAACCTGGAACTCACTCTGTAGGCCCAGGCTGGCCTTGAACTTACAGTGATCCTCTCTCTGCCTCCCAAGCGCTGGAATTAAAGGTGTTGACCGCCACACCCAGCTCTTCTCTGCTTTTCAACATCACTTGTCCACTTAACCACTTAATTGGCATATTGAGACAGCTGAGCCCAGCTAGTCAGGACTGCTGGAACAGATGTTGTTACAATGTGGTGGCAGAATCAAGAGAATCAGGAGTACAAGGTGAGCCTGGGATCATGAGACCCTGTTTCAAATGAATAATAACTAAAAATTTCTATGTTGTGCCAGGCTCTGCCGGCAGGGGCAGGTACTGCTGAGGGAAGGACTGTGGGGAGCCCCCGGAGGGTCCCCAAGCGGGATTGTCTACCAGACCCAAAGACACTCACACGGAGAGCTCTCAATGCAAGCCGCAAGAGGTTTATTGTGAAGCCGGTGCACCGGGGCTCGACACGAAGTCCTCACGCAGGAGGGGTGAAGAGCCCCAAGCAGCCAGGAGGTAGGAGTTTTAAAGGGAAAGATCATAAAACATGCGGAAATATCTCAAACATGTTTCAGCTCAGGGATTCTTCAGATGTCGTCAGGGTGTCGCCTCGGCTCAGGGATCGTGACCCCAGGCAGGGAGCTAGGGCCCCTGCGGTAGGCATTGTTCAATTGTCTCTGAGCGGAGGCTTTCCAGAAATTGGGTAAGGGGGTTACGGTTGAGCAAACAGGGGTTGGGCAAACAAGCACAGGTGGGCAAACAAGCACAGATTTCTAAGGCAAAGGTCAGCATTTCAGTTAACTAGTTCCTTATCTGGGCCCGGGCGGCTAGTTGCAGAAAGTCACGTACGGCAGAAAGTCACGTATAACATGCTTTTCCTTCATAAAATGGCTGTCCTTATGTCTAGGTAAAGCAAGCAATTGTACAGAAGCCAAAGAAGCAGGTTAGTTGTATTTATTGGTAATCTTTCATTTCCCCCTTTTCTTTGTCATAATTCCAATCATGGAATTGTGGATTCATTATCTGCCTGGGCCAACTGCTGGTATTGTTGTCTAAGCACCATTATCTGCACAGCACTAATTCTTTCTCTAATAAAAGTGAGTAATTTGTTTAAAATACAAGGGCCGAAAGTGAGAAACAAAAGTAATATTAAGAGAGGTCCGAGTAGGGTAGAGATCAGGGTGGTCACCCAAGGGGAACTGGAGAACCAAGACTCATACCATGACTGTTGTTGCTGTCTTTCTCTTTTACGTTGTTCTAAGCTTTCTCGTACCCGCTTCAGACTATCTTCAACTAGACCCGTCTTATCTGCATAAAAGCAGCATTCTTCCTTTAAGGCTACACATAATCCCCCTTGCTGTAGAAACAGTAAATCTAGTCCCCGTCTATTTTGTAAAACAACCTCTGACAAGGAGGAGACTGAGTCTTTTAGATTCTGCATGCCTGATTGTAATTCTTGCAAGTCTTTATCTATTGCTGCACTGAGGGTAGCATAATGCTGGTTAGAGGTGACTAAAGAAGCTATTCCTGTTCCTGCCCCCGCTGCCCCCAGACCTACTACTAATGCTAAGGTTAAAGTAGTGATAGGCTCTCTCTTGAATCGAAGTGAAGTAGAATCAGTATTCCATATCTTCTGGAAAACATCTGCGTCTCTGATAGTAAGTCTGGGCAATAGGCTTATTAGTATACAATAGTCTTTTTCTGCTAGGAAGGTCTCTTTTTCTACATAAGTAGTGAGTCCTGTAGAGCAAGCAAGATAGGTATCTAGTGGTGCAGAGATATATTGGGAGGAGAGGCGGGAGTTGATAGTGATAGTTTGATTACAGATCTCAGAGAGGGAGCGGGGGGGGGGGGGGAGCATGTTAGGTCCTAGTAGGCATAGTCCGGCACCAGAAACAAAGCTCATAGTCAACCCTTGAGAGCCTGGAGGGGGTCTCCAACGCAAATTGTCAGTACTATTGGCAAAATTTAAATTTCCTGTAGTGGCCAGTCCCTCATAGAAAGGAGGGCTGGAGGAATAGCATATCCAACAGTCCTCTAAAGTATGGTTAATCATATTAAAGAACTGGACAGAGGAATTTACCACGGTTAAAATTAGACCTGCTGAAGAAAGGGGGTTAGGGGGCAGAGTGGGTTGGAAGAGAGTTGGAGCCGTGGAGATCGAAGTGGGGGAGGCAGGCTTGGGTAGTGGGAGAGGAGGAAGAGGTTGATTATGAAGTAAGGAGTTAGGTCCTATACTAATTTTCTGAGAGTCCGGAAATGTCTTGCTGAGCTTAATTCTGAAAGTTAGTCCTGGGTCTGTAGAGTATGCATACATCCGAAGTCCCCATTCAAATCCCCTAATTTCCCAGTCTTTAGTTTTTGCCTGGTCAGTGAAAGAAATCATCACCGGGTTACACCAAGTAGTACAAGGGCCTGAGTGTTGTTTTTTCTTAACAGTTATATAATCCCATGTAGAGGAGGGATTCCAATACCCGTCCCCTGTGGTCTCACACCCCCATTTTGCACAGAAATAAACATTAGCAAACCCACATCTTTTACCCAGGGGCCTGGGACGGTGTCCTCCTGGGCAAACATATATAGGGGTCTCTTGTAGGACTTTTCTTCCCTGAGGGTCAGAGCATTTGGGTTGAGGTGGTGGCACATAAACAGAGCCTGAGGATGACCCCTCGGGTGGTTGGTAACCTATGTTTATGGGTCCTCGCTGGGGCAAATAATAGTCGGGTGTTCCCCACCCTGATTCGGCTCCTAAGGCTAGCCTACAGAGGTCCACCTCAAGGGTGGGCCATGGAGTGGTTATGGATAGTTGTGAGGTAGAACTAGCAACATCACCTGCCTGATTAATGATCTGCCAGGTGTAGTTGTAGAGCTGGTAGGGGGAGGCTGCTATTGAGTGGGGTAGCAACAAGAACATTAGTAGTAACTGTAACCAAACCTTAAGATGAGTCATTATGACTCGAGACAGTAGTGGGAACACAGCGGAGACGCAACTTGAGGGGGTTGTCAGTCTTTGTCAGCTGCCAGCGAGAGTCAGGTGAGGGAGCCTGTTTAACGTGAGAGGCGTGGATCCAGGCGGCGATTCCGTCCACCTTCACGGCCGTTGGTGTTGTCAGGAGTACAGTGAAGGGTCCCTTCCAGCGAGGTTCGAGGTTTGTGGGTCGATGTCGTCTCACGTAGACCGAGTCTCCAGGCTGATACAGGTGTGGAACTGGGTCCTTAGCAGGCAGATAGGCTTCTTTCAATTTAGGCCACAAGTCACTCTGAAGGAGGTGTAGCGCTTGCAGCCTGCAGTTCAAATCAGAGTTAGAGATTGTATCTGGCCCTCTCTGGGTCAGCAATGTGCTGAGTGGAGTTGGGACTCCGAAAAGTATCTCAAAGGGGGTGAGGTTAAATCTATAGGGGGTATTGCGGACCCTGAAAAGGGCCCAGGGAAGGAGCATCGTCCAGTCTGTACAGCCAGTCTCCATGGACAATTTAGTAATGGTCTCTTTTAGTGTTCTATTCATTCTTTCTACCTGTCCTGAGCTTTGGGGTCTGTATGCACAATGTAATTTCCAATTAATCCCCAGTATCCTGGCCACCTCCTGACTTACCTGGGCAACAAAGGCTGGGCCGTTGTCAGAGCCTATTACCTGTGGCATTCCATACCTGGGAACAATTTCTTCTAGGAGTTTCTTGGTCACCATAGCCGCAGTCTCTTTCTTAGTGGGATAGGCCTCTACCCATCCTGAAAAAGTATCTATAAAAACTAAAAGATATTTATTTCCATATCTGGCTGGTTTTAGTTCGGTGAAATCTGTTTCCCAGAACAAGCCAGGACGGTCCCCTCTAAATCGCTTTCCCAAGTCTGTTGGGACTGTTTGTGCATTTACCTTTTGGCAGGGTACACACTGTTTTACGAGTTCTTCAGCCATATCCTTAAGTCCAATTATGTGGTAATCAGTCTTTTTAAGAGTCTCTATTATTTTTTTAGGTCCAAAATGAGTCAACTTATGTATGTGTAACAGGAGGTTCTTTGCTTGCTGTCTGGGTAGGATCTGTTTCCCGGTTTCAGTTTCCCATTTCTGTGATTTGGTGTTAAAATGCTTCTGTATTCTCGCCATATCTTTAAGGTCCTGCTCTGTATATTCTGAGGGCAGTGGCTCAGCGAGGACAGTTTCTTTTTCAATCAAAGGGAACAGGGAAGCTCCCTGAGCTGCCTTTTTGGCTTCCTCATCTGCCATCCTGTTTCCCCGAGCTACAAAGGAATCTCCCTTCTGGTGCCCTGGGCAGTGGACTATAGCCAGCTTGGCCGGTCGGTGCAGAGCATCAAGCAAATCTAAAATCTCTTGTTTATTTTTGATTTCTTTGCCTGCAGAGGTCAGTAATCCTCTCTGCCGGTAGATGGCGCCATGTATGTGCGCGGTGGCAAAGGCATACCGGCTATCTGTATATATTGTAGCCTTTTTTCCTTCTGCCATATTTAAAGCTTGGGTTAAGGCAATAAGTTCAGCTTTTTGGGCAGATGTTCCCTCTGGCAATTTGTTAGTCCAGATCACTCTGCTCCCATCTACAATAGCTGCTCCCGCCATTCTCTTACCTTCAAGGAGGTAGCTGCTGCCGTCCGTAAACCAGGTCACCTGAGCATCTGGTAGGGGCTGGTCCATGAGGTCGGGTCTGACTCCGGTGGCCTCGGCCAGGACTTCCCCACAGTTATGTAGTACGGTGGGATCCGTGTCCGGCCAGAGGGTAGCGGGGTTCAACTGGGTGGGGGGAGCAAATCTGACCCGGTCTGAATTAAGGAGGAGACTCTGGTAGTGAGTGACCCTGGCATTGGAGAGCCAGCGGTCTGGGGGTTGGCGGATAACGCTCTCCAGAGCATGTGAAGCAATGATAGTAACAATCTGTCCCAAAGTCAATTTGTCTGCATCCTTTAGAAGTAGCGCTACAGCTGCAATGATCTTTAGGCAAGGGGGCCATCCCGCGGCTACAGGGTCTAATTTCTTAGACAAGTAGGCTACTGGTTTCCTCCAAGGTCCCGTTCTTTGGGTAAGCACTCCCTTAGCAATGCCCTTCTGTTCATGCACGTACAGGTAAAAGGGCTTGGTGATATCCGGGAGTGAGAGCGCAGGTGCTGTTAGCAGGGCAAGCTTAATGCTGTCAAAAGCCTGCTGGTGTTCTTTTTCCCATTTAAAAGCTGTATTTGTCTTAGTCAGAGGATAAAGCGGAGCAGCCAGGGAGGCAAATCCGGGTATCCAAAGTCTGCAAAACCCAGCGGACCCTAGAAATTCCCGTACTTGTCTGGCATTTGTTGGGACTGGAATCTGCTCCACGGCCTGTTTACGGGCCTCCGTCAGCCACCTCCGTCCTCCTTTCAAAGAGTATCCCAGATATGTGACTTGCCTTTTGCAGATCTGAGCTTTCTTGGCTGAGGCTCGGTACCCCAAACGGGCCAGCTCCTCCAACAGCGCAGTTGTTCCCTTTTCGCATTCAGCCTGACTGTTAGCTGCAAGGAGAAGATCATCAACATACTGGAGGAGTGTTACCTGAGGGTTGGAGGCTCGGAAGGGCGCTAGGTCTCGGTGGAGGGCTTCGTCGAAGATGGTGGGTGAATTCTTGAAGCCCTGCGGCAATCTCGTCCAAGTCAATTGTCCGGAGAGTCCCATGTCCGGATCTTTCCATTCGAAGGCAAAGACGAGCTGGCTTTTTTCATGTAGAGGTAGGCAGAAGAAAGCATCTTTTAAATCCAGGACGGTGTACCAATCCCTTTCAGGTGGGAGTGAGCTCAATAGGTTGTAAGGGTTGGGGACTGTTGGGTGTAGGTCCTCCACCCTTCTGTTAACTTCTCTTAGGTCCTGCACTGGGCGGAAATCATTAGAGTTGGGCTTACGCACTGGCAGTAGGGGGGTGTTCCAAGGTGACTGGCATCTTCTCAGCACTCCTAGTTTCAAAAGTCTCAATATGTGGGGTCTTATCCCTTCCTTGGCCTCCTGGCTCATAGGATACTGTCTCACTGATATGGGCACCGCAGAAGCCTTCAGATTAATAATTATGGGTGGTTGGTGGGAGGCCAGCCCCATGCCAGCCGTTTCAGCCCAGGCTCCAGGGATCTCAGTGAGCCATTTATCAACTTCTAAGTTAGTCTGAGGTGCCTCAAATAGCCTGTGTTCATCCTCCAACTTCATAGTTAAGACTTGAATAAGTTTTCCTGTCTTATCAGTTACATGGGGGCCTTCTTTAGTAAAAGTGATTTGGGCCCCTATTTTTGTCAATAAGTCCCGTCCTAGTAAGGGGGCTGGGCAACCAGGAATCACAAGGAACGAGTGGGATACCCGGCCCACGCCTAGGTCCACCGTTCTTCGGGTAGTCCATGAAAATTGTTGGTTCCCGGTGGCTCCGAGAACCCACGATTTTTTGCCTGATAATGGTCCTCCTGGTTTTAACAGAACAGAATGTTGAGCGCCCGTATCCACGAGGAATCTAATGGGTTCCCCCTCCACTTTAAGGGTTACCCTGGGCTCGGGGAGGGGTTCCGAGCCCCGTCCCCCCTATTCATCGTCTTCCTCCAATGTCAAGATTTCTCTTGGTTTCTTTTTGGGGCAGTCTTTTATCCAATGTCCTTTTTCTTTGCAATAGGCACATTGGTCCTTTTCCAACTGCTGTCTGTTGCCCTGGTTTTGTCTCTGTCTAGGATTTCTATGCTTTTCTCTGTCTAGGTTCTTTCTATCCTGAATTACGGCGGCCAGAATTTTAGTCATATTTCTCTCATGTCTCTTATCTCGTCTATTGTCCCTTTCCTCCTGCTCTTTTACTCTTCTCTGTTCCCTTTCTTCCTCAGTTTCTCTCTTATTGTAAACTTTCTCAGCTTCCTTAACTAAGTCCGACAGCGTATACCTACTTAAGCCATCTAATCTCTGTAACTTCTTCCTGATATCTGGTGCTGACTGGTCGACAAAACTCATCAGAACTGATACCCTTTGTTCCTCTGCAGTTGGATCAAATGGTGTATATCTACGGTAGGCCTCCATGAGGCGCTCCAGGAAAACAGAGGGTAGTTCATCAGGTCCCTGAATAATCTCTCTTACCTTGGCCAAATTCGTGGGACGCCTCGCGGCTCCCCGGAGACCAGCCACTAGAGCCTGGCGGTAGACGCGGAGATGCTCCCTACCTTCAGGGTTGTTGAAGTCCCAGTTGGGGCGGGTTAAGGGAAAACCGTCGTCTATCACGTTCTGGAGCTGTGTGGGACGTCCATCATCCCCAGGAACGTTTTTCCTGGCTTCCAACAGGATGCGTTCCCTCTCCTCTGTTGTGAAGAGGGTTTGGAGTAACTGCTGACAATCATCCCAAGTGGGCTGGTGAGAGAAAACTAGAGATTCCATGAGAGCAGTTAGTTTAGAGGGATCCTCTGAGAAAGGGGGGTGATTAGCCTTCCAATTATATAAGTCCGCAGAAGAGAAAGGCCAGTATTGAAGTGGTGGCAGGGGTCTTTGATCTGGGTCATCTCCTGGTCCTAGGGGAGGAGGAGGACCTATAGCCCTAAGGGGCAGGGTGATAGCGGCATCTGGAGTCCGGGCCCGTCTGCTTCTGGTCCCCGCTGCCGGCCCCCCACGTGCTCCTTCGGCTGAGGGGTTAGGCGGAGCAGTGGGAGCGTGAGATGGCGGGTATGGCGGTGGGGTGTCTAACAGGAGTAAGTCTGTCTGTGTATCCGGATAGATCTTCTTCCTTTGTCCTGAACCTGCAACAAGAACTGTGGCGGACTGCAAGGAGTCCTTGTTAACGGATTTGGGGGAAATCCAGGGTTTTAGCCAAGAGGGAGGGTCCTGCACCAAATCCTGCCAGGTAAAAATGTAGGGTAGCTGGTCAGGGTGGCCTCCGGGCTCCTGTAAAATAACTTTCTTGACAGCTTGGATAACCTCTAGGTCAAAAGTTCCCTCCTGAGGCCATCCCACATTCAGCAAATTCCATTCTCCTTGGCATAAAGTTTGCCATTTTCCCTTCTTAACTTCTACTGATAAGTTATGAGCTCTCGTCTTAACGTCAGTCCAATGTGTTAGAGTCAAGTCCAGAGGGGTAGAAACAGTCTGTCCCATTTTGGGAGGAGGATAGAGAAAGTAGAACAAAATGAACAGAAAAACACAGAAAACAAAGAAAAAACTGAGTTGGCCTGCCCGCCGCTTAAACAAAAACAAAAGCGATTCAGAGGGCGGGGGGCTAGGCCCGGATGGTGCCTTGCGACAGATAAGAACTCGGTCAGAGTTCTTCAGATAGGAGACAGAAAACAGGTCTGTCTCCTCCGGGCAATCAAGAGCGTCCTCCAGATTGCTTGGGTGGTGGTCCTCAGGCCCGTCAGCCCCGACCTGCCACACCCCAGAGCAAGACACCCAGAATTGAGAATTCTCAAAACTGGACGAGGTTAGACAAACACAATGAACATACAGACAGACAGACGTAACAGGAGGCGCCTCTTACCTCTGAGGGATCCGGAATGAGGTCTGGGGTCTTGTAGAGATCCCGGAAAATCTCGGTGGGACCTCCAAATGTGGGGAGCCCCCGGAGGGTCCCCAAGCGGGATTGTCTACCAGACCCAAAGACACTCACACGGAGAGCTCTCAATGCAAGCCGCAAGAGGTTTATTGTGAAGCCGGTGCACCGGGGCTCGACACGAAGTCCTCACGCAGGAGGGGTGAAGAGCCCCGAGCAGCTGGGAGGTAGGAGTTTTAAAGGGAAAGATCATAAAACATGCGGAAATATCTCAAACATGTTTCAGCTCAGGGATTCTTCAGATGTCGTCAGGGTGTCGCCTCGGCTCAGGGATCGTGACCCCAGGCAGGGAGCTAGGGCCCCTGCGGTAGGCATTGTTCAATTGTCTCTGAGCGGAGGCTTTCCAGAAATTGGGTAAGGGGGTTACGGTTGAGCAAACAGGGGTTGGGCAAACAAGCACAGGTGGGCAAACAAGCACAGATTTCTAAGGCAAAGGTCAGCATTTCAGTTAACTAGTTCCTTATCTGGGCCCGGGCGGCTAGTTGCAGAAAGTCACGTACGGCAGAAAGTCACGTATAACATGCTTTTCCTTCATAAAATGGCTGTCCTTATGTCTAGGTAAAGCAAGCAATTGTACAGAAGCCAAAGAAGCAGGTTAGTTGTATTTATTGGTAATCTTTCAGGACCAGGGCTGCCGGTTCCCCCCAAGGGGTTGAGGAGGAGATGAGCGTCCGACAACTCAGACCTCTCTTGGCCACTGGAGAAAAACCACACTGAGTCAGGAGTCTTGTCGAAGCAGGAACTCGATTTATTGCTATGAGCAGTTGCCTATATAATGTTGGGGACGAAGGCGGGGATTTTAGGATGGGGGGGGGAGGAGGTAAGGGCCAATAGTAAACTGTGACTATTGAAATGATAATTTCAACTGCTGTGTGGAGGTGGCAGGCAAGAAGCCATTAGGCGTCTTGCTGAGTCCTAGCTGGCCAGAGACAGGTCACCAAACTTTAGCTAGGCTCAGGAAGTTCCACTAGGCCTCACGCCTGGGCCTTTCAGGGCCCAACATCTCCCCCTTTTGTTTTTGTAAGAGCATTAGTCACCGTGGCCCCTGTCTTAGGTTGTCCCCCTCTGGGGGTCTTACCCGTCATTGGGTACCATGTGTTTAGCTCACTGAGAACCCACTCCATGGCCTGTCTTAGGTTGTCCTGAAAGGATGAAAAATACAGCCTAAGCCTGGGCTCCATCCCCACAGCCCGACACAGCGGCGGTGAGGAAAAGAGCTCCTTCCTTTTGGGAATGGAGTTCATATGGAAATTCGAACAAAGAAGTTGGGGGCAGGAGCTAGGGGCACCCCAGGCAGGTGTCGGCTAAAGCAAACAATGGTGGCCCCCTGCAGTAGAGTGTCTCTGGAGGATCTTTGAAATGGAGATTCCTCAGAGACTTTGGGGAGGGGAGGACAGCAATTAAATGGGCAAGGATTGCAGAATTCAAAAATTGACACATTTGGCCGGCTATATTATCTATCTGAGGCAGGCCTGGACCCCTTTTTTGTTTAGAATAGTCATGATTTATTTCTCACTACCACACTCCAAAGGAGCCTTAACCCCAGCCTCCTAAGAAGCCCTAAATACCTCAAATTCCAGACCTGGCTCTCTGCCAGTGGATGGGTAAAAGGTCACACTTCTTGCTGTTCCAGAACCTGCTTTCTGGCCCAAGTGACCTATCTTAACTGCAATTTGTCACCCCCACCCAGGAACCCGTGCAAATGCAGACCCCTGAGGCTATAGGAAGAAGATTATGGTGTGTTACAAATTGATTGGTCCATGGTGTGTGGGCTTAGACAATTTAAAATGATTAGCCTAAGAACCATAAAATGTTACACATTGATTGGTCAACACTGCGCGGGTACCCGAGGTTATGGAATGATTGGTTCACAATGCGTGGGCATTGTTGTAACCCTAATAAAAGCTGTCCTGGCCCTGCACTCGGGGTCCACAGCCCTCTACCCCTGTGTGGCATATGACTGTGGGCCCCAGCACGCTGGAATAAAAATCCTCATGCTGTTTGCATCAAGACCATTTCTCATGAGTGATTTGGGGTGCCGTCTTTCCCGAGACTGAACCCGGGGAGTCCTCCGGAGCAGGACTTTCAGTCCCCCTCTGGGGATCTTACCCATCATTGGTCACATGGAGGGCAGAGGAGGTGGCAGTGGGTAATCTGAGGAACTTAATTCCTGAGTTGCCAGCCTGTGATAATGTATTTTGACCTGATGAAGTTTTATTGCCTCTAGCCATTGGTGAATAAATTGTGTAATCTTATTAATTACACAAGGTCCGACAGTGAGGAGAATAAGAAGGAGAAGGAGGAGCCCAAGTAGAGGGAGAAGGTAGGGTAAGAAGTCATGTAAACCCATCCGCAGTGGGTTGTCCTGGAGGTCCCGCCGCCTCCTCTCCAAGTCTTCCTGGAGCCTCTTAATCTTGTCCTGGATGATTCCCGATTTATTGGCATAAAAGCAGCATTTTCCTGTAAAAACAAACATATGCCTCACTTTTTGGCCATTAGTAGGTCTAGTCCTCTCCTGTTTTGTAGGACTACCTTAGCCAGGGAATCTAGCTGTTGTTGAAGATAGGTCTCCCTCTGATATAGGGATGGCCTCATTTCCAGGGATGATATCTACATCTGGAATTAAGGTGGCTGGGGCACAAAGTCCCATCCAATTGGTGGGCAGAAAGTCATAGGCCATCCCGCCTCCACAAACATAAACCATTCCAGAAGGCAGGCAGCGTTGAGCATTGGGCTCAGTTGTGTTAAAAGTACAGAAGGAAGGATGAATGTATCCCACATCTATACTGGAATTATTAGGGGAAGGCGGGGCCCAAATGTCCGGAGGAAAAGCTGGATGGGGATGGGGAAGGTGGCTGAGCAATTTTTTAAGGTCGTATGGGCAACTGTACTGCAAGCAGCTGGGGAGGCCCAGATTGGAGGCAAAGCCAGAAATCCTCCACAAGGCAGGGAGTTATTTAGTTTAGCAGGGTGAAGGACCATTTTAGGAACAGTCCTCAGGGGTGGGACACTTCCTAGAGAAGTGATTGTCAGTGTCCCCTTGTTGGGACAAATATTTTAGGTCTCTCGCTGGTACCCAAATGGGTCTTTTTTCATCTTGAGGGAAGACACATCTAACCCTCTCCCTGCTCTGAGGAGTGGATCAGGCCCTCTCCAGGCGCCAGTCAATGGGTCCCTCCATCTTACCCAGATAGAACTGTAGGTAATAGATGAGGACCAATGTTTTTGAAAAGGGGATAGTTGTTTATCTTCTTTAGAAAAGTTTAAAATATTTAGGGTAAATAATGCCTTTTTTAGTTGGTCGTGTGGGGGTAAGGATTCCCCCTTTTGTTTTTGTAATTGAGACTTGAGAGTCTGATTATATCTTTCCCTGGCATGTGCCAATGCCCAGCAGGCGCAGGAGAAGGTATTTACTGAAAGAAAAATATATTTAATCTTTCCAAATGGAGAATAGTGTGTAACATCAATTTGCCAAAGATGATTAGGGCAGAGCCCTCGAGGATTGCTTCCTGTAGTTTGAAGGGGGGGTACTTGGAGGAAAGGCTGACAGGACTTACAAGTCCAGACAATTTTTTTAAGGTCCTTGACTGGTACCTGTGGAAACCTGTGCTTGACACCTCTCCAGTTGACATTGGTCAATAAGTGGAAGCATGTAGCTTTTGTAATAGTATTACACTGAGGCAAAGAAGCCATTTTATCAGCCAAATTGTTTCCTCAACAGAGAAATCCTGGTAAATTTTGATGACCCCTGAGGTGTTGAAGAAAAATGGGGTTAATTCTTTGTTTGAGTAGGGAACGAGCTTGAATCATCAAAGGAGATGTAGGGTTGGAGTCCAGTCTCATATGGGCCTCAACCAGGTTGGGTAATAAATTAACAACATAAAGGCTGTCAGAAAATAAGTTAAATGGCTCTTGAATAGTGTCCAAAGCTAGAATGACAGCAAATAGTTCTTTGAATTGTGCTGACCCCTCAACCTCATGGGAGACTGACTTTATGGGCATAGGCTCTTTTTTTTTTTTTTTTTTTTTTTTGTTTTGTTTTGTTTTAAGGGAGGGTAAATGACTAGGGAAGCCCCCAGGCATCCTCCATTGGTAAACACGGTAAGAAAGTCAGGGTTAGGCTGAGACAGAAAAAGCCTAGGGGGCTTCCATTCTAACCTGGAGAAAGAACTCATCCATTTGTGGGGGCCATAATGGCAATCAATTTTACCTAGAAACCCCTCGAGAGCTGTAGCAACTCTGTTATTATTTTTCTGAAGCCAGGTGAAATCTGTTATCTTAAAGGGAGTGACAATAAGGTGAGGTTCTGTGCCAAACAACCAGACAGAGGTGTCTCTGCCCTTGATAATGCAATCAGCAACCTGGTTGGTTATAGAATAAACTCTGGGGACCCCACCAATTGAGAGGTGGACCCATTGGATGGGCTCACCTTCCTGGGCCAACAGTGCGGTGCATAATGTTTCCCCAGAGAAAATGTAGAGGGAGATGGGCAAATCAGGATTGAACCTCTTTAGGGTCACAGTATTTATAGCCTGTTGTACCTTACGAAAAATTTGTTGATGACAGGGGGACAAAATTACCTGAGAGGAGAAGTTAAGATCCTTTAGGAGGTCAAACAAAGGGGACAGCTCTTCAGTAGTTATGGGTATCCAAGGCCTCATCCAATTAATTTCTCCCAAGAGTTTCTGGAGTTGAGGCAAGGTGTAAGAATCCTGAATATAAAGTTGTGGTTTAACAGGTGAAACTGTATCTAGGGTAAGGATCGAGCCCAAGATCTTAAAGGGAGCCACAGTTTGAACTTTTTCAGGAGCTACTTTAAAGCAGTGAGTATGAAGGATAGTTAGACATTGGTGGGTAAGGTCCTGGAGTGTGGAGGAATATAGGCACCCAAGAATAATATCATCCATGTAAATATAAAACAGGGTATTGGGGAGATTGATAAGAGAAGAGAAAATGGATGACAGGTAATATTGACAAATGGGTGGGCTATTAGCCATGCCCTGAGGTAAGACAGTCCATTCAAATCTCCTATCTGGGCCACAAAAATTAACAGCAGGTACAGAGAATGCAAATTTTTCCATGTCTCCTGGATGGAGAGGGATAGAGAAGAAGCAATCTTTAATGTCAATGATAGTAATATGGTATATATTGGGAATAGCTGGGATCCATGGGAGTCCCCTCTGGGGGGGTTCCGAAGGGGATCATGCGTTCATTGATCTTCCTTAAGTCATGTAAAAATCTCCAGGACCCATTAGGCTTTTTAATAACAAAGACAGGAGAATTCCAGGGACTAGTGGAGGGACGGATATGTCCGGCCTCCAACTGTTGATCAATAAGTATGTGGAGTTGGTGTAACTTAGAAGAAGGGAGAAGCCACTGCTCAACCCATATAGGGTCCCCCAGTCTCCACTGGATTTTAAATGTGGGAGGGGGCTGGGCAGTGGCCCTTAGAATTGGGGGTGTTCATTGGAGTAATTGGGATGACATTCCCTCCCTTCCTCAAACTGTTGTTGATATTTTTTTTCTAACAAATCATTATAAGAGGCCTTATAGTCAGTAGTGATGAAAGCCTCGGCATCTCCAAGGATGTCTTGCCCCAGTAAGTTAGCAGTGAGCCCAGTCACCATGAGAGGGTGGACTTTTCCCCTGTCCCCACCTGAGTCAGTCCAAGGGAGCCACGTGGCAGTCTCCCAGGAGGTGGATTGCTTTCCCTGTATGTTAAACTTCCACCTACACTCCTTAGCCCAATGAAACCCCTTATTGTATTTAGGGCAGCGGGTGCGAGGGGCGTTGGTCATCCCCCCAGAGGGCGGGGGAGGCTTTGTCTTGTTGGGGCACTCCTTTTTAAAGTGGCCCTTGTCCCCGCACTGGAAACATGTTGAGTTTTTAGGATTTAACTGTAATGCGCAGATCATATTGGCCAAATCTCTCTGTTTATTTTCCTGAAGGGCGGCAGCCATGGCCCTAGCCTGATGGGAGATAGTGCCAACGTCCTTGGTGGCTACAATCCATTTACTCATGGAGTTGTCCTTGAGACCCACACAGGCGAGGTGGTAATCGGCCGTCATCCCTTCCCAGACCAACATTTTAGTAAACTGATCCCGTAATGCCCCTGGGGGAAATTTTTCTTTGGAGACTTTTTTCCACCCTATCTATAAATGTAGCCAAGTCCTCAGATGGTTTTTGAGTAATACTCATAAGGGGGGTTTCAGAGGGTCCCTCATCAAGCTTTTTCCATGCCACCAAGCCCAGTGCCCTGACCTGGTCCCTATACGGGTCAGGTATAGCCGCCTGTTGAGTGCCTGTAGCATATTGATCAGAGGTACCGGAGAGCATCCCCAAAGTTATCGGCACAGGGGGCTGTTGACTTTGATTTCATTCTGCCTGTGCATGGCATTCATCTCTAAAAAAGGCACACCACTTAATGTATAGGGGACCCGACAAGACAGCCGACTAGATTTTTCCAATCTTGGGTTGTACAAGGTTGATGGGCAAGTCCCTGTAATAGGGTCTCAGCCCAAGGAGAGTTGGGTCCATCCTCCGAGACCACCTTTTTAAGCTCCTTAAGGTCCTGAGCTTCCCAGAGATACCAGGCAGCAGGGCGATTGCCCCCAGGATTTAGATTGATGGGAAATAAAAAAGTAGCTTTATTTTCTGGTGGCTTGGCGGCCGAATATGAAGGAGGGGCCGAAGGGGTCCAGAAAGGGTTAGTCGATGGTGGAGGTGGAGGAGGTCCCCCAGAAGGCCAGGGAGCACTCTCAAAGGGATCGAGTGAGGAGTATAAAGATGTATCCTTTTTTGGGGTTTTTAAAGCTGTATCTCCAGGAGGAGTAGCCGGATCAGGCTGTATACTATCGTTTTCTTCTGTCTTTTGTTTATGTTTGGTTGGCCTTGGAGGGAAGCAGTCCTTGAGGGCCGAGATCATAGGGAGGACCCCTAAGGGGGGTATCTGACCCTTCTCCACATGTGCCCAACAAACAAGGGCCTCTACCCTATCCCACGTGTCTCAATCAAAGAGATTTATTTCCGGCAGCCATGGCGCCAGCTTGAGAAGGCAATCCCAGGTCTGTCGAGCCTGATTATCAGTCAAATTAAGCCCTCTACTCTTTAGGAGTGCCCTGAGAGATTCTAAGGCAGGATTGGATTTAGAGGTAGACTGTCCCTTCTTATAAAGTTGAGAGAGAAATGTCCATAAAATTAGGGCAATAGCAACCCACATACACATGAGTACAATACAACCACAAGGATCCAAAAGATAGGTAAACATGTTGTACAAAAGCCGCAGATGTAGCTTGTCTGCGAACTGAAAGTGAAAGGAAAGAGAAAGAGAACGAAGAGATGTCGACAAGTAAGTAGAGGTTATAGAAGCAAAGTTTAGTGCATTAAATATGAAGACTACCTCATAACTCATGAGGGTACGCTCACCTGCACATGTACATCGATTACCTCCTTAACGAATGCCTCTCACGGGGCACTAGTCTGCCGGACTCCGAGAGCTGCACATTAGGCGCCAGATGCTGGGCTCCACCGGCGGGGCAGGTAGTGCTGAGGGAAGGACCAGGCCTGCTGGTTCCTCCCAAGGGGTTGAGGAGGAGATGAGCGTCCTCAGACCTCTCCTGGCCACCGGAGAAAAACCACACTGAGTTGGGAGGCTTGTCGAAGCAGGAACTCGATTTATTGCTATGAGCAGTTGCCTATATAATGTTGGGGGACGAAGGCAGGGATTTTAGGATTGGGGGGGAGGGGGAGGAGGTAAGGGCCAATAGTAAACTGTGACTATTGAAATGATAATTTCAACTGCCACGCGGAGGTGGCAGGCAAGAAGCCATTAGGCATCTTGCTGAGTCCTAGCTGGCCAGAGACAGGTCGCCAAACTTTAGCTAGGCTCAGGAAGTTCCTTTCAGGGCCCAACAATGTTGGGGCTGGAGAGATGGCTTAGCAGTTAAAGCACTTGCCTGCTAAGCCAAAGGACCTAGATTCAATCCAGATGCACAAGGTGGTACATGTGTCTGGAGCTCATTTGCAGTGGTTGGAGGTCCTAGCATGCCCATTCTCTGCATTTCTCTCTAACAAATAAAAATAAATTTTTTTAAAAAAAAATCTGTACGTTTTATTTTCCCCTTCTCCCTTACTTCGTTTCTTCCTTCACTTTTTCCTTCCTCTCTCTTTTTCTTTATTTCCTTCTTTCTTATTTTTGTGGCACTCTAACCTACCTAGGCTAATGTGGAACTCACATGCTCCTCCTACCTCAGTCTCCCAAGTACTGGTACTACAGATGTGAGCCACAAGCAAGATGTGGCTGCCCCCCTCTAATATTGTACTTATTTATTTGAGAGAGAAAGAGGCAGATAAAGAGAGACAATGGGTACACCAGGGCCTCCAGCCACTGCAAACAAACTCCAGATGCATGCACCACCTTGTGCATCTGGTTTATGTGAGTACTAGTGTTGTGCCAAGTCCCCTGACCAGGAGCCAAGACCCCCGGTCACCCAGGAGTCACCCAGAGAACCGCCACAGAAGCCAAGACACTCAAATGTAAAAGCAACAGGTTTCTTTATTGCAAGCCTAGGCCTGGGCTTCATCCCTACAGTCTGGCACAGCGGCAGTGAGGGAGAGAGCCCCTTCCTTTTGGGGGAAGGGGTTCATATAGGAATTCGAACAAAGAAGTAGGGGATAGATACATGATTGGTTGATTTAAACAGTTTTGGTTGGCTTGGGGTTTCAGCGGGCAAAATTGGGGGCAGGAGCTAGGGGCACTCCAGGCAGATGAGG
The DNA here is from genome assembly GCA_036346955.1 of Dipus sagitta. NCBI lineage: Eukaryota > Metazoa > Chordata > Mammalia > Rodentia > Dipodidae > Dipus > Dipus sagitta. The sequence continues at coordinate 70,904,668 of CM070773.1, read as the reverse complement.
TAATCTCCATTGTGATGGGTTAAGTAAACAGTGGTACTTTGCGACTCCTTGAAGTGGAGATTCCTTAGTTTCTTATCTAAGCAAGTGGTCGGAGGCCTCCGCAGTGGAGTGTTTCTGCAATGTCCTTGAAATGGAGATTCCTCAGAAACGTTAGGGAGAAAGGCAGCAATTGAGCAAGCAAGCCAAGTTTACAGAAGCAGAGGTCAGCACATTAGCGGGCTAGTTCTCTATCTAAGTCAGGCCTGGGCCTTTTTACTTAAAATGGTTATATTTGGCCTTTCACTAGGTACTCAAACCTGGATCCTTAGGCTTCACAGGCAAGTGCCTTAACTGCTAAACCATCTCTCCAGCCCATTTTTTTTTATACAGGTCTCATGTACCCCAGGCTGGTCTCAAATTCACTATGTAGCTGAGGATGACCTTGAACTCTTGATCCTTCTGCCTTCACCTCCCAAATGCTAAGGTTATAAGCCCTGCAGTACCACACCTGGCTTCTTTTCTTCTTCTTCTTTTTTTCTTTGTATGGTTTGTTGCTATGTAGCTGAAGATGATCTTGAACTCCTAATCCTCCTGGCTCCACCCTTCCCAGTACTGCCATGAAATGTGTGTGCCACCATGGCCAGTTTAATGGTGCTGGGGACTGAACCTAGGGCTTCATTCTTGGGAGGCAACCAGAGGTCCCTTTAGCCCTGAGGTATGACTAGTTAATCAGTCATGGTTAAGGTATGGTCTCATTGATCACTATCTCAGCTCTGGTTCTGCCAGTTGGTCCACAGAAGTTGTTCTGGCTGGTCCCTGAAGATGGTTTTTGCTCCAAGATGAAGAGGGAGAGGTCTGTTCTACAAAGATTCATTCTTCCTGAAATTCAAGGTCACTGCTGATTTAGAACACTGACTTATCTCTGTATCTACAGTCTTGAAGAGGGATGACTTAGGTTGGATTAGACATGCATTCTAGGCCAGTCAAGCAGGAAGGAGTCTGACCCAAGTTGAATGGACAAATGCAAAATGGAGGCAGAGAGGCCAGGCTTTCATGCTGTTTTTAGTTACCATGTGGGCCTGAGGACACAATTCTTGTTGTTGTTTCAAGGTAGGGTCTAGCCCAAGCTAACCTGTAATTCACTAGTCTCAGGCTGACTTCAAACTCACAGGGACCCTCCTACCTTGTCCTCCAAGTGCTGGGATTAAAGGTGTGCATCCAGCACAATTTTTAAAAAAATCATTGTATGTACACAGATGTGTGGGAATACATGTGCCAAGGTGAGCAAGTGGAGGTCAGAGGACAGCCTTCAGGTGTCAGTACACACCTTCAACTTTGAAACAGGTTATAGGGCTTGTTAATCCATTAATAAAATAACTCAGAAATGGACTCAGAAGAAAGCTCCAGGACAATTTTGTTAGCCTTTGAGAAGGAAGCAACAGGGCAGACAAGCTGTAAATCTCAGCAACTATTGGAAAGAGGAGAGAAAGTCATGCTTTTGGAGGTAGGGCCCAGGAAAGGAGGCAGGTTCAGCAGTGGAGGTCTGCAAGCAGCTACATGGATGGGAGGGGGCCTTCAAACAGCTGCCTAGTGTGGATCTTCAGAGAAGCAGTGAGAAAACCCAGAGTGTCTGGGCAAGCATGCTTAGGATTTTGGCCATAATCCAAGACAGAAAGCAGGAAAAGGAAAAAATTATGCTTTTTGTTAGAACTTAGAAAATGGAGCAGGTTTAGCCGTGATCTGCAAGAAACTGCCTCAGATGAGGAGCTCTCATTAAGGAGATAATATTCTTCCCAACTGCTCAGCACGCCTATAGGTGAGGTGTGGTCTCTAAGCCAGGTGATATTGATATGGGGAGCCAGAACTAAAATGGGATGCGTGGGAATAATCCTGGAACTCCAACCCCTGAGTTTGTGTCTGTTAATTAACCAAAGAATTTGCAATCCAGACTAAAGAGAATGATTTTTAAATTATAACATTTTATCCGAATATCGCAGGGATGTGAGAGTTGGAAGGGCCAAGGAAGGAAAGGTAAATATAGCACCATGGTCTGGAAGCATGGACCTGGGATTTTTTTTAAAAGAAAGTGACTTTTTTTTAAGGCGTATATTTACAAAGAGATTAAAAAGTAAAAACACTAATAAAAAGTGTCCCTTCCCACCCTGGCAGCCTGTGAGGTCTCCATGCCCTGTAAAGTCTTCACCCTGAGCCTGAGGAAACAGCATCCACAGGGATAACCCCGAAATAGCTCCATCTAAGCAGTTGTGGGAAGTTCTCATCCAGGATAGGATGAGACTTGTCTGTGGTGTGGCTGTTCTGGGGTCTTCTTACTCCTGGGCAGGGACAAGGAGCTCCTTGTGTGGGGAGCCCCAGAGGGTCCCCCAGATGGGATTGTCTACCAGACCCGGAGACACTCACACGGAGAACTCTCAATGCAAGTCACAAGAGGTTTATTGTGGAACCGGTGCACCGGGGCTCGACACGAAGTCCTCACGCAGGAGGGGTGAAGAGCCTCGAGCAGCGGGGAGGTAGGGGTTTTAAAGGCAAAACATGCAGAAATATCTCAAACATGTTTCAGTTTGGGGACTTTTCAGACGTCACCAGGCAGTCGCCCGGGCCGTGCCGTTCTCGTGTTATCTTGACCTTGTGCAGGGAGTTAGGGCCCCTGCAGCTAGGCGTTGGGCTTCCCAGAGAGCCAAGACTTTTCAGAGATTAGGTATGCACAGGTTACTAAGGCAACGGCCGGTACTTCAGTTAACTATTTTCTTACCTGAGCCTTATGTTAAGCAAGCGATTGTACAGAAGCCAAAGAAGCAGGTTAGATGTATTTATTAGGGATTGGTGACCTTTCATTTCCCCCTTTTCTTGGTCATAATTTCAATCATGGAATAGTGGATTCATTATCTGCCTGGGTCAACTGTTGATATTGTTGTCTAAGTACCATTACCTGTACCGTACTAATTTTTTCTCTAATAAAAGTAAGTAATCTGTTTAAAATGCGAGGGCCGAGGGTGAAAAGTAGAAGTAATATTAAGAGAGGTCCAAGCAGGGTAGAAATCAAGGTGGTCATCCACGGAGAGCGGGAAAACCAGGACTCATACCATGATTGTTGTTGCTGTCTTTCTTTTTTACGTTGTTTTAAACTTTCTCGTACCCGTTTCAGACTATCTTTAACTAAACCTGTCTTATCTGCATAAAAGCAGCATTTTTTCTTTAAGGCTGCACATAATCCCCCTTGCTGTAGGAACAGTAAATCTAATCTCCTTTTATTTTGTAAAACTACCTCTGATAAAGAGGTGACTGAGTCTTTTAGATTCTGCATGCCTGATTGTAATTCTTGTAAGTCTTTGTCTATTGCTGCACTGAGGGTAGCAACAAAGGCATTAATAGTTTGAACCAAACCTTAAGATGAGTCATTATGATTTAGGACAGTGACAGGAATACGGCGGAAACGCAACTTGAGGGGGTTGTCAGTCTTTGTCAGCTGTCAGCAAGAGTTAGGTGAGGGAGCTGGTTTAACGTGAGAGGCGTGGATCCAGGCAGCGATTCCGTCTACTTTCACGGCCGTTGGTGTTGTCACGAGTACAGTGAAGGGTCCCTTCCAGTGAGGTTTGAGGTTTGTGGGTCGATGTCGTCTCACGTAGACCGAGTCTCCAGGCTGGTACGGGTGTGGAGTTGGGTCCTTAGCAGGCAGGTAGGCTTTTCTCAGTTTAGGCCACAAGTCACTCTGGAGGAGGTGTAGCGCTTGCAGCCTGCTGTGCAAATCAGAGTTAGAGATTGTATCTGGCTCTCTCTGAGTCAGTAATGTGCTGAGTGGAGTTGGAACTCCGAAAAGTATCTCAAAGGGGGTAAGATTAAATCTATAGGGGGTATTGCGAACCCTGAAAAGGGCCCAGGGAAGGAGCATCGTCCAGTCTGTGCAGCCAGTCTCTACGGACAATTTAGTAATGGTCTCTTTTAGTGTTTTATTTATCCTTTCTACTTGTCCTGAGCTCTGGGGTCTATATGCACAATGTAATTTTTAATTAATCCCCAGTATCCTGGCCACCTCCTGACTTACCTGGGCAACAAAGGCTGGACCATTGTCAGAGCCTATTACCTGTGGCATTTCATACCTGGGAACAATTTTCTCTAGAAGTTTCTTGGTCACCATAGCCGCAGTCTCCTTCTTAGTGGGATAGGCCTTTACCCATCCTGAAAAAGTATCTATAAAAACTAGAAGATATTTATTTCCATATCTGGCTGGTTTTAGTTCGGTGAAGTCTGTTTCCCAGAACAAGCCAGGACGGTCCCCTCTGAATCGCTTTCTCAAGTCTGTTTGGACTGTTTGTGCATTTACTTTTTGGCAGGGTACACACTGTTTTACAAGTTTTTCAGCCATATCCTTAAGTCCAATTATGTAATAATCAGTCTTTTTAAAAGTCTCTATTATTTTTTTAGGTCCAAAATGAGTCAATTTATGTATGTGTAACAAGAGGTTCTTTGCCTGTTGTCTGGGTAGGATCTGCTTCCCGGTTTCAGTTTCCCATTTCTGTGATTTGGCGTTAAAATGTTTCTGCAGTCTCGCCATGTCTTTAAGGTCCTGTTCTGTATATTCTGAGGGCAGTGGCTCAGTGAGGACAGTTTTTTTTTTAATCAAAGGGAACAGGGAAGCTCCCTGAGCTGCCTTTTTGGCTTTCTCATCTGTCATTTTATTTTCCCGAGCTACAAAGGAATCTCCCTTCTGGTGCCCTGGGCAGTGGACTATAGCCAGCTTGGCTGGTCGATGCAGAGCATCCAGCAAGTCTAAAATCTCTTGTTTATTTTTGATTTCTTTGCCTGCAGAGGTTAGTAATCCTCTCTGCCGGTAGATGGCACCATGTATATGTGCAGTGGCAAAGGCATACCGGCTATCTATATATATATTGTAGCTTTTTTTTCCTCTGCCATATTTAAAGCTTGGGTTAAGGCAATAAGTTCGGCTTTTTGGGCAGATGTTCCCTCTGGCAGTTTGTTAGTCCAGATCACTCTGCTCCCGTCTACAATAGCTGCTCCCACCATCCTCTTACCTTCAAGGAGGTAGCTGCTGCCGTCCGTAAACCAGGTCATCTGAGCATCTGGTAGGGGCTGGTCCATGAGGTCGGGTCTGACTCCGGTGACCTCAGCCAGGACCTCCCCACAGTTATGTAGCACGGTGGAATCCGTGTCCGGCCAGAGGGTGGCGGGGTTCAACTGAGTGGGGGGAGTAAACTTAACCCGGTCTGAGTTAAGGAGGAGACTTTGGTAGTAAGTGATCCTGGCATTGGAGAGCCAGCGGTCTGGAGGTTGGCGGATAACGCTCTCCAGAGCATGTGAAGCAATGATTGTAACAGTCTGTCCCAAAGTCAATTTGTCTGCATCCTTTAGGAGTAGTGCTACGGCTGCAATGATCTTTAGGCAAGGGGGCCATCCCGCGGCTACAGGGTCCAATTTCTTAGATAAGTAGGCTACTGGTTTTCTCCAGGGTCCTGTTCTTTGGGTAAGCACTCCTTTAGCAATGTCCCTTTGTTTATGCACATACAGGTAAAAGGGCTTGGTGGTATCTGGGAGTGAGAGCGCAGGTGTTGTTAGCAGGGCAAGCTTAATACTGTCAAAAGCCTGTTGGTGTTCTTTTTCCCATTTAAAGGCTGTATTTGTCTTAGTCAGAGGATAAAGCGGGGCAGCCAGGGAGGCAAATCCAGGTATCCAAAGTCTGCAAAACCCAGCGGACCCTAGGAATTCCCGTACTTGTCTGGCATTTGTTGGGGCTGGAATCTGTTCCACGGCCTGTTTACGGGCCTCCGTCAGCCACCTCCGTCCTTCCTTTAAAGAGTACCCCAGATATGTAACTTGTCTTTTGTAGATTTGAGCTTTTTTAGCTGAGGCTCGGTATCCCAAACGGGCCAGCTCCTCTAACAGCGCAGTTGTTCCTTTTTCGCATTCAGCCTGACTGTTAGCTGCAAGGAGAAGATCATCAACATACTGGAGGAGTGTTACCTGGGGGTTGGAGGCTCGGAAGGGTGCCAGGTCTCGGTGGAGGGCTTCATCGAAGATGGTGGGTGAATTCTTGAAGCCCTGTGGCAATCTCGTCCAAGTCAATTGTCCGGAGAGTCCCATATCCGGATCTTTCCATTCGAAGGCGAAGACGAGCTGGCTTTTTTCATGTAGAGGTAGGCAGAAGAAAGCATCTTTTAAATCCAGGACGGTGTATCAATCCCTCTCAGGTGGGAGTGAGCTTAATAGGTTGTAAGGGTTGGGGACTGTTGGGTGTAGGTCCTTTACCCTTCTGTTAACTTTTCTTAGGTCCTGCACTGGGCGGAAATCATTAGAGTTGGGCTTACGCACTGGCAAGAGGGGGGTGTTCCAAGGTGACTGGCATCTTTTTAATACTCCCAGTTTCAAAAGTCTCAGTATGTGGGGTCTTATCCCTTCCTTGGCCTCTTGGCTCATGGGATACTGTTTCACTGATATGGGCACAGCAGAAGCCTTCAGATCAATAATTATGGGTGGTTGGTGGGAGGCCAGCCCCATGCCAGCTGTCTCAGCCCAGGCTCCAGGGATCTCAGCGAGCCATTTATCTACTTCTAAGTTAGTCTGAGGCGTTTCAAATAGCCTGTATTCATCCTCCAACTTTATTGTTAAGACTTGAATAAGTTTTCCTGTCTTATTAGTTACATGGGGGCCTTTTTTAGTAAAAGTGATTTGGGCCCCTATTTTTGTTAATAAGTCCCGTCCTAGTAAGGGGGCTGGGCAGCCAGGAATCACAAGGAACGAGTGGGATACCCGGCCCACGCCTAGGTCCACCGTTCTTCGGGTAGTCCATGAAAATTGTTGGTTCCCGGTGGCCCCGAGAACCCAAGACTTTCTGCCTGATAATGGTCCTTCTGGTTTTAACAGAACTGAATGTTGAGCGCCTGTATCCACGAGGAACTTAATGGGTTTCCCCTCCACTTTAAGGGTTACCCTAGGCTCGGGGAGGGGTTCCGAGCCCCGTACCCCCTATTTATTATCTTCCTCTAAAGTCAAGATTTTTCTTGGTTTCTTTTTAGGACAGTCTTTTATCCAATGTCCTTTTTCTTTGCAATAGGCACATTGATCCTTGTCTAACTGCTGTCTGTTGCCCTGGTTTTGTTTCTGCCTAGGATTTTTATGCTTTTCTTTGTCTAGGTTCTTTTTATCCTGAATTACGGCGGCCAGAATTTTAGTCATATTTTTCTCATGTCTCTTATCTCGCCTATTGTCCCTTTCCTCCTGTTCTTTTGCTCTTCTTTGTTTTTTTTCTTTCTCTGTTTCTCTCTTATTGTAAACTTTCTCAGCTTTCTTAACTAAGTCCGACAGCATATATCTACTTAAGCCATCTAATCTCTGTAACTTCTTCCTGATATCTGGTGCTGACTGGTCAACAAAACTCATCAGAACTGATACCCTTTGTTCCTCTGCAGTTGGATCAAATGGTGTATATCTACGGTAGGCCTCCATGAGGCGCTCCAGGAAAACAGAGGGTACTTCATCAGGTCCCTGAATAATCTCTCTTACCTTGGCCAAATTAGTAGGACGCCTCGCGGCTCCCCGGAGACCAGCCACTAGAGCCTGGCGGTAGACGCGGAGATGTTCCCTACCTTCAGAGTTGTTGAAGTCCCAGTTGGGGCGGGTTAAGGGAAACCCGTCGTCAATCACGTTCTGGAGCTGTGTGGGACGTTCATCATCCCCAGGAACGTTTTTTCTGGCTTCCAACAGGATGCGTTCCCTCTCCTCTGTTGTGAAGAGGGTTTGGAGTAACTGCTGACAGTCATCCCAAGTGGGCTGGTGAGAGAAAACTAGAGATTCCATGAGAGCAGTTAGTTTAGAGGGATCCTCTGAGAAAGGGGGGTGATTAGCCTTTTAATTATATAAGTCCGCAGAAGAGAAAGGCCAATACTGAAGGGGTGGTAGGGGTCTTTGATCTGGGTTATCTCCTGGCCCTGGGGGAGGAGGAGGGCCTATAGCCCTAAGGGGCAGAGTGATAGCGGTATCTGGAGTCTGAGCCCGTCTGCTTCTGGTCCCCGCTGCCGGCCCCCCACTTGCTCCTCCGGTTGAGGGGTTAGGCGGAGCCGTGGGAGCGTGGGATGGCGGGTAAGACGGTGGGGCGTCTGACAGGAGTAAGTCTGTCTGGATATCCGGATAGATCTTCTTTTTTTGTTCTGAACCTGCAACAAGAACTGTGGCGGACTGCAAGGAGTCTCTGTTAATAGGCTTGGGGAAGATCCAGGGTTTTAGCCAAGAGGGAGGGTCCTGCACCAAGTCCTGCCAGGTAAAAATGTAGGGCAGCTGGTCAGGGTGGCCTCTGGGCTCCTGCAAAATAATTTTCTTGACAGCTTGGATAACACCTAGGTCAAAAGTTCCCTCCTGAGGCCATCCTACATTCAGCAAATTTCATTCTCCCTGGCATAAAGTTTGTCATTTTTTTTTTTTTAACTTCTACTGATAAGTTATGAGCTCTCGTCTTAACGTCAGTCCAATGTGTTAGAGTCAAGTCCAGAGGGGTAGAAACAGTCTGTCCCATATTGGGAGGAGAATAGGAAAAGTAGAAGAACAAAATGAACAGGAATATACAGAAAACAGAAAGACTGAGTTGGCCTGCCCGCCGCCTGAGCAAAAACGAAAGTGATTCAGAAGGCGGAGAGCTAGACCCGGATGGTGCCTTGCGACAGATAAGAACTCGGTCAGAGTTCTTCAGATAGGAGACAGAGAACAGAGAACAGATCTGTCTCCTCCGGGCAATCAAGAGCGTCCTCCAGATTGCTTGGGTGGTGGTCCTCAGGCCCGTCAGCCCCGACCTGCCACACCCCAGAGCAAGGCACCCAGATTGAGAATTCTCCAGATCGGACGAGGTTAGACAAACACAGTGAACAGAGACAGACAGAGACAGACAGACGTAACAGGAGGCGCCTCTCACCTCTGAGGGGTCCGGAGTGAGGTCTGGGGTCCTGTAGAGATCCTGGACAATCTCGGTGGGACCTCCAAAATGTGGGGAGCCCCAGAGGGTCCCCCAGATGGGATTGTCTACCAGACCCGGAGACACTCACACGGAGAACTCTCAATGCAAGTCACAAGAGGTTTATTGTGGAACCGGTGCACCGGGGCTCGACACGAAGTCCTCACGCAGGAGGGGTGAAGAGCCTCGAGCAGCGGGGAGGTAGGGGTTTTAAAGGCAAAACATGCAGAAATATCTCAAACATGTTTCAGTTTGGGGACTTTTCAGACGTCACCAGGCAGTCGCCCGGGCCGTGCCGTTCTCGTGTTATCTTGACCTTGTGCAGGGAGTTAGGGCCCCTGCAGCTAGGCGTTGGGCTTCCCAGAGAGCCAAGACTTTTCAGAGATTAGGTATGCACAGGTTACTAAGGCAACGGCCGGTACTTCAGTTAACTATTTTCTTACCTGAGCCTTATGTTAAGCAAGCGATTGTACAGAAGCCAAAGAAGCAGGTTAGATGTATTTATTAGGGATTGGTGACCTTTCACTTGCAGCCACCAGAACATTGTCTACCAGGGTGAGACGAGGTATCTCAGTGATGTAGCTGCACTGCTCACCCTAAATCTGAGGGAGAAGCAGCCAAAGGAGAAGCACCCCCAAGGCACCAAACTGGTATTGGTGTAATGTACTTTGGTCTGCCATCTTAGCCCTGTCTGGGGTGAAGATGTAAATTGTGAGTCCGAGTTTCCCCAGGGAAAAAGTTTCCTGACAACTCTTCTCCCTTTACCATTGAAAAGGGAGGCAAGAGGGAGGGATCCACCCTTAATGGACTTCAACCTGCTAATGCCTATACACAGGGTCTCCTAGTTCTTGGGTAGGAGAACTGGGGATTCTCTTGTCTCTGCCTCCTATCATCATGAAAGCACTGGATTAAGACTGTCTGAGGATCTGGACCCAAACCCTCTTGAGTTTCAAGTGTTTTACCCACTGAGCCATTTCCTCAGCCCTCAATGCTTTTTAGCAAAAGCAGCTTCTAAAATGCTGAGGATTGAATCTATCTTTACATATTCTAGAAAAATGTTTAATTACTGCGTCTTCTAGTATTCCCCCTGCCTCTAAATATCTGTAAAATATTTGTGTTTAAGGATATCCTCCACGTGCTAGGGAACAAAAGGAGAAAACTGAGGAAAAGAGTAACTTACAAGTCACTAGATGGTAACTGTAACCTAGAAAAGAGACCACCCCTCCTCACTCCCACCAGGAGATGGTCAGTTACGGCCTTGGGTGGGGAAGAGGCCAAGTTAAACTGTCCTATGACGTCATAGTAACGTTAAGCAACTACCAACAACTGGACCCAACTTCATTTACTTTCGCTGACAGACACTGTCTTAATACTAAAGGGCCTGAATCTAGGTTCTTATTGGGTAAGCACTCCGTCAATCCATTTCATTACATCAGATTTCCGCCCCGCCTTCCTAACCGTACTTCTGATAGGCTGCTGAGGCTGTCATTTCAGAAAGGTCCGCATTCCTTCCGCCTTTCTCCAGGAGACCGAGGGCGAGGAGGGTGGATCCCAGGAGATACCCACCCGAGGGCCTCTGCTTCTGCCTCTGAGTGGCTACCCTGGGTGTCAGTCGCGAGTGCTTACACCGCTGATTGGTCGTCAGACCCGCTCTGTGCGGCGTTGGTTCCGCCCACGTCGGGTGTTTGTGGTGGGACTGCGGAGTCGCCGATCCGCCGGAAGCGCCAGGACAATGGGGACCCGGGACGACGAGTATGACTACCTATTTAAAGGTGCGACCGGCGGGGCCCAGACAGGCGAGGGCGATGCAGAGACGCGGTACCAGACGGGCCAAGGCCGCGCTCCGGGGCGGTGAGGCCGAAGGTGGAGTTCGGGGCTTGAGGCCTGGCAGGTAGCGAGCCGGGAAAGCCCCGGGCAGGCCGAGCTCGGTCAGCCTGAGGCCCTAGTGCGAAATGCTGAGAAGCCAGAGGCCCGAAGCGTGCGGGGCGGGGGCCTGGAGAGGGTGAGGCCCCGAGGGGTGGGAGAGGCCGTGGGAGGCGTGGCCTCTTGAGGGGGCGGAGCAGCCACAGGGCCTCTGGAGCTCGCAGCGCCCGAAGCCGTTAGAGGCGGCCCCGAACGTGGTAGACGCCTTCTATGAGTAGTAGGGGTGGTGGAAGTGGCGCCCGGACTCTTACGAGGTCCCGTCTGATTGGTGGCAGCCTGCGTTGGGCCGAGCCTGGGAGTGGAGAGGCAGGCCCTGAGGACCGGGCCGAGTTGGGACTTTCGTGATGGAGTGGGGGTGAGGGAGCCCTGGATTGTAGTGTGGAGGAAGGAATTGGGTGCAGCGTTCCTTGTGTGTGCAGCACTAATTCTAAGAACTGAGGCTTGGGGATACAACTCAGTCGATAGAACGCTTGCTAGCATGCACGAGGCTCTGGATTGAATACTCAGCACCTCATAGATTGGGTAACTCGGGAGATGGAGGCAGAAGGATCAGAAGTTTTAAGACCAACCTGGGCTACATAGGATGAGCCTTTTTCAAAGGAAAAGGGAGGATTGGGGAGATGACCCAGTGGTAAAACGTGCTTGGTGCAAGCAAGCAGGATGTGAGTTCAGATACGCAAGCGTCCATGTGATAGCTGGGCACCTTGCCATGCGCCTGGAACCCCAGTACTGAAGAGCTTGCAAGGTAGTCTAGTGGAATCGGTGATCTGTAGGTTCAGTGAGTGAGAGATCCTGCCTCAAAAACCAAGGTGCAGAGCAATTGAGGAAGGTACTCTATGTTGATGTTGGCTTACATACACAACCACATATCGTCCATAGACAAAAAGAAGTGTGTGTGTGAGGGGGGTGAGGATTGAGAGACAAATTCATAAGGATTACAGCAGAGTTGAGCCTAAGGCCAGCTGTGTGTTTTACCTCATATTTGGGATATAGCGATTTCAGACCTCCTCCCTTCAACACATGCACAGTGATGGCTCAAGTTCAGGTGTTCCCACCTGTGTAACATCTAGGCATATCAGGCAGCTGTGAGGTTTCCTTCGTGGCACTGGGGTTCCCTTCTCAGTTGAGCAGCTCCAGGGATTCTTATCTTAGCACATTCTGTGCCCAAATGAGCTTTGATCCTTTGTGTCTGTGCTGCACCTCTTGGCTGGTAAGAGCTAGCCTCTGGAGGTAGGGGCCAGTATTTTCCTCTTGTTAGAGAGATTGGTCATACTGAGTGTCCTACACCCAAAGCTATTCTTAGTAGTATCCAGCATCTTGGGATCATGGAGAATAGGACAGAGGAGGGGTCCCAGAATATTTATGTGGTAAAAGAATCCTAGACAGAGGGAGAGTGTTTACACATATAGCACACAGGTGTGAAGGTGTGAGGCTTGGAGACTGAAGCTTTGAAGGACCCTCTAGTGACAAGTGGAGCCGACTCAGATCCAGCTGTGGCAGGAATCCATCCCCATTCAGCCCACCTTGAGGTAGCTGCTTTGGATTGTGACCTTTGATGGCAGAATGGGGGCCTTTTCCCCAAACGGCACATCCAGTAATCTGTGGTCATTCTCTTGCTATTATAAATAGCTCAGCATTGAATGTCTGCCCAAGCCCTCTTTTTTCCCTTTCAGTTATTTCCTTGATCTGTGTGTGTGTTCCCAGAAGCACAGTTACTGGGTCAGGGGCAATGGCATGGTGTTGCCATTCCTGGGACTTGCCTCCAGAACCTACTTCCTGGAAGCGCCAGTCCAGCTTCTGCAGTAGCTGTCACGAAGAGAGTGCCAGCCTGCCTATTGCCCTCCCCAACTGGCCTCCTTTCTCTGAGTCAAGCAGGTGTCTTCTCGAGCTAGGCATAGCAAAAGTCTAATCCACAAGGTTAGCATTTTCTGACGTCATCATCCCAGGTCTCCCCACCACTGTTTACGCCTTGCTGCGTGTCTGAGGCTCCCCCCCCCACACCGTTTTCTTTCAACATTTGTTCTTCACTCTGTTCCAGTTTTCACTCCATTAGTTGGACAAAGGATCTCTCTGTGGCTCTAGGAAATTAAAAAGGAAAGAAGTGAGCAGCAGCAGGCAAGCCAGTACCGGTTACGTCACTCAGCCTACCTGTGGCACATCCACAGAAATGTAAATCGATTGCACTCCCAGCCTTCCTGAGTCCCATGCCTGGAAGAGCTGAGCCATTCATGGTGACCCTGACTTGGAGAGGGATCTAAAATATAATGACAAGCTAAGTGTGGTGGTGCACACATTGTCTCAATACTTAGAAGGCTGAGGCAGGAGGACTGAGAGTTACAGGCTAGCCTGGGCTGCATAGTGATAACCTGTCACAAAAACAAAACCAAACTAAGAAAAACCCTACAGTTTTGCTAGAAGTGTTGACTGACTGATTTTGTTACCCCGTGGTTCTCTCATCCTGCCACCTGTGGAAAATTCCCTGGGAGTTGGGAGGGACAACAGTCTCCAGTACCTAACCCTATACCTAGCCTGCCCCACTCCTCCTTTCACCTCCCTACACTGGGCTTTGGTCACCTTCCCCTAACATGGTGGCTCTACATCTCTTTGCATGGGATGGTGGCTGCCCTCCCCCCCACACCCCAGAGTGTTTTTGGCAGCCACATCACACATTGGCTCAACATTGGGCCAATAGGTCACAAGAATGTGTGACCATGTGCCATTTGTTTTTCTCCCTATTCTCCTCCCCAGGATTGAAGTTGTTTATTTGTACTAATTATAGATCCTCACGTTTATCCCCTAATGTTTTCTCCTGTCAGCCATTGGCCATTTTCCTAACCTCCTGAAGAATCCCTGGAAATCCCCGTAACTTCTTTGATAGACACTGGGGTGGGGGCTTCACATTGGGACCACTAAAGTACCCTCCCCCAGGCCCTTCTCCCAGAGCTCTTGGCCAACCTGTCTCTCAAAGACATGAGTCACATGGAAAACTGACTGTGGTGACCCTTGGCCCTGTACTTTGGATTGTGCCCATCCCTGCCTGAGGAGAGAAGTAGCTTGACCCTGGGACCAGGCTAGACCCAGAGCTTGCTTCTCTGCTGAGTATACCAGACTGGGCAAGGTCCCTACCAGGCCTACTCTTTAGGTTGCAGTATTGCTATATTGGGTCCAAGCATACCATTGTCCCTTATTTGGACCAGGAGTTCGAGTTTCCTCACTCCCTAAGAAATAGCTGAGGTGGTGCGTTCCTAATCATTTCTTTGTGGCCCTCGAAGGAGGCCTCGTTTTGGTCTCCAGGAACCCAGCAGATGCCTACCCCAGACTGCAGACCAGGGCAAGATGTGTTATGAGGAGTAGAGCCATGTGGCCGAAATGTTTCTCTTCATTGAAGACCAGGAGGAGGACCATAAAATCCTGTTCTTCTGCTCCAAGGCATTCATTGGTGGAGTAAAAATTGCCCCGAGGGCCAGAGAGATGGCTCAGTGGCTAAGGTGCTTACCTGCAAAGCCTAATGACCCAGGTTCAGTTCCCCAGTACCAACATAAAGCCAGATGCACAAAGTGGCCCATGCATCTGGAATTCATTTGCAGCGGCTGGAGATCCTAGCATACCCATTCTCTGTGTCTGTATTTCTTCCCTCTTATCTCTCTCTGCTTGCAAATAAATAAATAAAAATATTAAAAAGAAAAGAAATAGCTGAAGTAAGAATGCTCCTGTGTTCCTGGAACAGTTAGGGCCTCCTTCCTGGAAGATAGGTCCCTCACTGAATGGCCTCTCAGTCAGCAGAACACCAGGATCTGGACTCTGGGGATGCTACCCTATCATGAGACAGACCAGGGCATCCAGGGCTTCTGAGAGGTGCCAATTCTTTGTTTTTGCTAACTGGGCTTGCCTGCTTGGCATGCCAAGTGGCATGTCCAGGGGACAATTTCTCAGCCAGCAAAGCCACTGACTTTTTTAGAAATGCTGGGGCCTGTGTCCTTAAGGGCCCATTATTTCCCTAAGACAAGTGATCACTTACATTTTCCACAGTACCATTTTCACACCCTCGTGCACACAGGGCCAGCCCAGCCACTGTACCACTTGCCAGTCTGCATCAGGCATTCTGTGCCAGGGACAGCCAGAATGAACCAGCCTTCCTGCTATTAACCTGAGTATGGCCTTTTGACCCTGTTCTTGGTGGGTAACTTTGGGCCAGGGACTCAGGCACTGTGTTGAGTCTCCCTAATTGTGCAGAGGAAATAATAATGTTTGTGTCTGACCCTAGCGTGGCCTTGAGAATTTGCTAAGCCTAGGTCTTCAAGGTATTTTGAATGGGCCTGACCCAAGGAACCGAGGAGACTGTTAGCCAGGCCAATAGCTGCTGGGGCTAAGGGTTCTTGAGTTTGTACAATTCAAGGTATAGCTAAGGAGACATTGTGGGGACCCCTGAGCAGGGCCCAAGTTTCCTGTTCTATTCCTATGAGAATGGGGTTCCTTATCTATGGCTAGGCTCCTGTAGCCACTGTGAGAAGGAGGTTAGAGGTTCATGCTGTGGATAATGATCCCCATATGGCCTGGAAGACAGTTTTTGTCCCCACCAACATAGTCAGAAGTTCTTGGCTCAAGGCTTTGGTCCAGCTTCACCTCTTTTCCATTTTTCTCTGAACTTGACATTTTTTTCCCCAGGCACCTACAGAGTTACAAGAATATGCTAGCCACATGTCTTGTAGGCCAGTCTGCAGGAAGAGGAGAGGACTAAGCTGAGGGTTCTTGAAGGATGAGTAGAAGCTTGTTGGCTGCCCCAGAGTAGGATGCCCAGTTGGTGGGAGCTAGAGAGGCAGGCAGGCTGGGGTGCTTGGTTCTTTAGTTCTCTGTGAGACAGAACCAAGACCCCTGAGCCAGGGACTAGGGAAAAATAGCTTGAGGACATGAATTGAGAGGGAAAGGACTTAGAAACTTGAGCTCAGATTCTTTCTAGACCACTTGTTGGGCAGGTGGTCCTGGACATGCTTGGTGGGTATGATTGGGAGGTGGGGACAAATCTGCAAGTATTCATAGGCTCAGACTCCTGCTCTGTCCTTATGCCCCTGTTCACAGCATGCCTTGAGTTCATCATACTACATTAGAACTTTAATTTTTCTTCTCTGTAGAATGGGTTCCATGAGGTTTTGTGAAGTTATGTATACCAGGAACTTTCTCAGTAGTCTTTTTGTTCTCCCTCTTGTTATCCTGTTTGTTTGTTTGTTTGTTTGTTTGTTTTTGTTGTTTTTGAGACAGGATCTCATGCAGCCCATGCCTGCCTCACACTCATTTATGTAGCTGAAGATGACCTTGAACTTCTGATCCTCCAGCCTCAACCTCTTGATGCTAGAATTACAGGTATGTACTACTACGTTCAATTTTATGCAATGTTGGGGATGGCTTTGTACATCCTAGGTAAGAACTGACCAAATGAGCTACATCTCTGGGCCTGTTTTTTTTTTTTTTTTAATTAATTGAGACAGGGTCTCTATTTGTATTTAGCTCAGGCTGGCCTTGAATACATGATCCACCTGCTTCAGCTTCCCATGTGCTGGGATTCCAGGCATACATCACTATGCCTGGCTGATCTTACTATTCTTGGTTCTAAGCAGCCAACCTAGAAAGCATGCTCAACTGGGTTCTGGGAGCTGCCTTATCTGTTCCTATCCTCACCTGTGGCCTAATGGCGGGAATCTCCCATGTGTGCTCAGGGTCAGATGAGGTTGGCCAGGTTTTTGCCAGCTGCTTTGGATGTATTTACTCATTTGACAAACATTTGTTGCTGCTTATGATGAGCTAGGCTCTACTAGAGCCTTGGGGTACAGCAGGGAACAAGACTGTCCCAAAATCCCTGCTCTTAATAAATGAACCCAGTATGGCCCAGGTGAGGGTTGCAAGAAATGTGATGGGAAAGCTAGGACAGAGAGTGGAGAGGGTTGGGAAAATGGAGCTATAGAGTGGCAGGGAGGGCCTTTTTGACCAAGTAACATTTGAAGGGCCTCACAAAGAGATGGAGGAGTGAAGTTGTGCCTGGGAAAGAATTGTTGGGCAACCAGGATAGCCCATGCAAAAGCCCTGAGGTAAGGCTGTGCCTGATGTTTGGGAACAGAAGGCAAGGTGGGAAAATAAGGAAGGAAATGGGGGTAGGTTATTTAGTGCTTTGTGGGCTGCAAGAGAGACTTGGTGAGTTTTTGCTTGTTTGTTTTTTGTATTTTCTTGGTACCCCTGGTAGAACAGGTAGACTTAGGCTTTGACCCTCAGGTAGGTGGGTGGTTTGATGCTTCTGGCAGAGATAGACTATAACTTAGGTACTCCCAAATTCCTGCTCCTAGCTGTGAGGAGTACAGACTTTTGGTAGGGATGAGCATGGATACAGGGAACCTGGGCAACAGGCTGGTGCTATGTAACCCTAAGGAATGATGGTGGCCTGGTCTTCAAAAGTGTTAAAATGAGTATGTGTGCATGAATGCACACAGACACACACATGCAACTTTTGATCCAGTAATTACATTTAGGTAGAAAAGTAAGCTGGGTATGGTGGCTCATGCCTGTAATTCCAGCATTTGGGAGGCTGAGGCAGGTGGATTGCCATGAACTCAAGGCCACCTTGGTCTATATAGTGAGTTTAGGACTCACTGAACTACAGAGTGAGAAAAGAAAACTATATATATAAGAATATAATTAGTATGTTTTCACCAACTGACCACTTTGTGGAATCCACACATGGGTCCAGAAACAGAACAATGACTCAACACCTGAATTTCCCTCTCAGTGACATTTTAGTTTTGAAGGGCCTTCAGGATTCATCCTACAATGTGAGAGGAAGAAAGGGATTAAAGATAAGTAGATTCTGGCCTGAGCCAAAGGAAGGACTATGCCACATTTAACTGAGATAGGAAAGGTGTTTGGAGGGCACTGAGCGGGTTTGGGGTAGGAGTTCAGGTCTGCTAGGCTGACCTTGATGGGCTGTGACCCTCTAATGGGATATAGAAGCAAAGGGCATGTCATCCTGGGTTTGCAGGAGAGAAGTTAATTAGAGTCATTAGGCCAAAGCCAGTATTTGCAGCCAGAAGCCTGAACAGGGTCACCTTGGGACCCAATCCTGAGGAAAGCCTGTAGAGGAGACAGGGTATGAGGTTCTGAAGCATAAGAAGAAACAATGTGTGTGGGGGAGTTAGGGTGGCTGTTGAGTGCTGAGTGCATAGGAACACAGGGCTGAGCCATTCTCTCTAGCACCTTCAAGTTCTGCAGGTTGATGTATTGAGTGAGAGGCCCTGGGTCCATCTTGTTGGCCCTGCCAACAGCCTGCCCCAACCCCACTGAGCATTGGCCAGTAAGCTCAGCCTCAGTCTGTGGCCTAGTCATACCCATCTCTTACCTGTGTAAAGGAGGCCTGATCCAGGATAGATGCCCCTCCTCCCCCTCCGGCCCCATGCTATGTTTTAGTCCTAGAGAGTCTGGAGTACAGGAGGTGAAGACAGAGTATAGATAGCACCTTCTAGGGCTTTGGGTGTTTAGAAGAGAAGATCAGGGTGATACCTGGAGCATTAAGTGGAGTCCTGAGAGAATGTAATTTTTAGCTGGACATGGTGGTATATCCTTGTAATTTCAGCATTTAGGAAACTGAGGCAAGGAAGATCATGAATTTGAGACCAGCCAAGGCTACTTATCTTATGAACCCTCCAAAAAGAAAAAGTAAAAGAATGTGTTCTTTTTAGGAGGAGGGGAAGCTGCCAGGTGAGGCCTGGACTCTTGTGTTGTCAGTCAGGGCTGACAAGCTGGCTGTAGGTTCCTTCGGAGGGTTTTTTCTGCTTGCCCTTTGCCGTACTCAGCAGAGCCAATGAGTTCAGTCTCAGTTTGTAGCCCAGGCATGCCTGCCTCGACCCAGACCAAGGGAGCCTGCTCCAAGATCTCCTTAGGGTCTTGTATGAGGAAGCCTGCAGATTCCTGTGCTGCTTCTCTGGGTACACCCCCTACCCTCAGTCATCAGGGCCCCAAGCTTCCAGAACCATGTGGTTTCTGACTGGAGTAACTGATTAGAAGCCAACTACTTGTTAACATCTGTGCTACATGTACATGTGAGCACATGCACATGTGTGTTAATACACACACCTTAATCTCCCTTGGCAGGATGCACCCTGGATCTGAGAACAGACCACCCAGGCCACTGGAGGCGCGGTGTCCATGGCTGAGCTGGTCTCACTTTACATCTTGGACTACCCTTCCTGCTGTGCTTCCAATATCCCTCAGCTTGCCTGAGGCAGTACCTTCTGCAAAATCTGTGTCTACTGGTCTATTGCTCTGATGTCCCTAACAAAAATAAGATTTTCATCTTTTTTTTTTTTTTTTTTTTTTTTTTTTTGAGGTACGGTCTCAACTCTAGCCTAGGCTGGCCCAGAATTCACTGTGCAGTTCCAGGCTGGTCTCAAACTCACAGCAATCCTCCTCGTCTATCTCTTGTAGGATTAAATGTGTGAGCCACCACACCTGGCTACTGTATCTTTTTTTTTTTAACCCTCTTTGCCATTTTGAAACAAGGTCTCATGAAACCTACGCTGGCCTCAAATTTGCTGTGTAGCTATGGGTGACGCCCTGAATTCCCACTTCTCAATTGTTGGGATTTTGTTTTTTTGTTTTTGAGGTAAGGTCTCACTCTAGCCCAGGCTGACCTGGAATTTACTAGTCTCAGGTTGGCCTCAAACTCAGAGCTATCTTCCTACCTCAGCCTCCTGAGTGCTGATGTGCACCACTTGGCCTTTTCTTTTTTTTTTTCCATTGTATTCTATTTCTTTGTTTTGAGACAGGGTCTCCAGACTGGCCTCTCTTAATGCCCTGTGTAGCTATGGATGACCTTGAACTTCTGATTTTCTGCCTCTTCTACCTCCTGGTGCTGGGATTGCAGTCTTGCACCATCAAGCCCAATTTATGTGGTGCTGGGGATTTTGTATCAAGGGCTTTGTGCATACTAGGCAAGTGCTGTACCCACTGAGCTACATCCTAGCCATAGATTTGCAAATTGTTAAAGATTTTAGAGAGTAGGGGAAAAAAAGCAGAAAAGTTCCCAAGCTGAGAGGGGAAGTCAGGAAAATCCTAGGTTTGCATCTTAATGAGTCACTCCAGCTGCAAACAGGCATGTGCTGGGCTAGATGGAGACCCACTCTCCCCATCACTGAAGAAAGCCCTCAGGCATGACATGAGAGACTCATGAACACACTGTGTGTCTCCTGTGACATGTACCTATGTGCACAAGTGTGACCCTCCCCTTGTCCCCTTGCACCAAAACTTATCCAGGATCATGATGTGGTTTAATAGATCAGTTCTGACCCCAGGCAGGGGTGGTGGCCAGTTTTGTCCCTTCTATGTTGCAGCCACAGTGCATATTCCTCTTCTTCATGGAGATAAATGGGCATTGCTGTAGGTGAAAGTGTATTTGCCTGCAACAGTTGGACAAGGGGAAGCATGGAACAGGGTAGCTTTTCTCTTTCTGTCACTTAAAGCAGCAGACATTACCCACATAGGTGCCAACCCTCTAGAATCTTGACCCATGCTTTGCCCTAAACAAAACCACAGTAATGATGACAATTGCTCATTCATGTCTCTTCCTGTATGCTACATGCTGGCCAAGTACTGACCCTGTGTTTTTTCACTTCTTCCACCCAAAATGGCCTTTACTGCTTCCCTGATTACACATGTAGAAAGGGTGATGTAGAGAGGTTAAGTGACTGCACAAAGTCGTCCAGTTTCAGAGCTTTTCTCTGACCATTCTTAGCTAGACACCAGGCTGCTTAGGGGTTGATAAATATCAAGCCACATTGCCTGAAATACCCCATGCATCAGCAGACAGCACTCCTCCAAAAATCAGAGACAGGCAAAGGTGTTGTGGTGGTATGCTCTCTGTACTGGCTGTTTCTGGAATATGGAAGACTCCATTTGCTTGTGTGTTAACAGGGTGGGTGCCTGTGGGTGACAGGATCCAAGGAACCACTGATATGTGGACATGGGGAAAACTAGAGGATTCCCAGATCCTCACCTCTCTCTCTCTCTCTCTCTCTCTCCCTCCCCCTCCCCCCATACCCTTTCAGTGGTGCTTATCGGGGATTCAGGTGTGGGCAAAAGCAATCTGCTGTCACGCTTTACCCGAAACGAGTTCAATCTGGAGAGCAAGAGCACCATTGGAGTGGAGTTTGCCACACGCAGCATCCAGGTGGATGGCAAGACCATCAAGGCACAAATATGGGATACAGCCGGCCAGGAGCGCTACCGTGCCATCACTTCTGCGTGCGTGTTGGCTAGGGCCAGGGCCTGGAAATAGCATGGGCATGCAGGCACATGAAATAAGCCTGCAAGGATTTGTAAGGGTTGGGCAGAAGAATGGAAAACTCCTGAGAGCAGGGAGTGAAGGGTGGAGGGAAAGCCCTACAGCTGTGTGACCTTGGGGCCCAGTGTGGCCCTGGGGCCTGTCACTGGATGCACATTGAGGCCTGGCTTGTTTCACACTACTCTGCCCCCTCCCAGCCTGGCAGCCTTCTCTGCCTTCTTTCCGGTTTCCTCTTTTGTCTTGGCTCATAGCCTCCCTCCATGAGTGCTCCTGGTTTGCTAAGACCCACCTAGCCTGCCTCTTCCTGGACCCCTTACGTCCCTGCTTAACCCTCAGTGTTCTATGGACTCTTCACTGTGGTCTGGTTATCTCCCCCTGTCCTTCATCCCCCAGGGGGTGTAAAAACATCCATCTCTGATGCCATCCAGGCCTGACCTGCACAGCAGGTATCCGAGCATCTGTCCAACAATGGTCTTTTCCCCACACAGCTGCTAAACCCTTATCCGCTTCTGTTGATGGCTTTGCGTCTTCTAACTCCAGGTCCCAAATGACCTCCATAAGCCTTCACATCCCTTATCTGAATATGGGTGGCTTCAGAATACATGTCTGTCCTTCAGTTATGAAGCCCACCCCTCAATGGGGCCCTGTGCATGCATGGACCAAGAAGCCACTGCCCCCGGGGTTCCCATAAAGCTGTTTCTCCAGTGCCTGAAGCTCACTATTGCACTTCAACCCTGCAGGTACTACCGTGGTGCGGTGGGTGCACTGCTAGTATATGACATTGCCAAGCACCTGACATATGAGAATGTGGAGCGCTGGCTAAAGGAGCTGCGGGACCATGCAGACAGCAACATTGTCATCATGCTGGTGGGCAACAAAAGTGACCTACGCCACCTGCGGGCTGTGCCCACTGATGAGGCCCGTGCCTTTGCAGGTGAGCTTGTAACAGGCATGTCCAGGGAGTGGCAGGCACTCACCCACATACCATAGCCACGGTGCCAGCCTCTCATCCCTGAAGAGTCAACCTCTTGATTGCACCCACTGGCAGCAGCCTTTCAGGTCCTAGGTTGGGGAGTGGGCAGGTGTGACCTCTGAGAGGAGTGTGGAAGCCAGACACCCACTCCCACTCTCTGGATGAGGATTCTCTCTGTTCCAGAAAAGAACAATTTATCCTTCATTGAGACCTCAGCCTTGGATTCTACCAACGTAGAGGAAGCATTCAAGAACATTCTCACAGGTGGGCATGAGAAGGGTGCCTGATATACAAGATACAATGCAACCCCCTGGGCCTTTACTCATTATACCTGCTGGTCAGTCTGGGCAGTCACACCCCATAAGCTTAGCCCCCATATGTAGCTTTTGCTGGCATATGGAACCAGACTCCTTTACCCAGCTCCCCATGTGTGGACCCTTCCTGGGGCAGCAGAGGAAGTAAGTGGCCTCTGAAGTTAGGGAACAAGAAACCTAGGCTGACTGTGACCAGGTTTGTGCCCTGCTCTTGCCCACATTGGCTGGGAGTCCAGCCCCTGTTACTGTTTTCTGCTGATGTGATGGGCACCATTCAGGACACCATGGGGACATTTGGGAGTACATCCAGCCTGTGTCCTGCAGGGGAATAATTTGTCTTGTGAAGGTCACACAGCTTGTTCACTGCTTCCTCCCATTTGCAGAAATCTACCGCATTGTGTCACAGAAGCAAATTGCTGATCGTGCAGCTCATGATGAGTCCCCTGGCAATAATGTGGTGGACATCAGCGTGCCGCCCACCACCGACGGACAGAAACCCAACAAGTTGCAGTGCTGCCAGAACCTGTGACTACCCCACATCTCCACCTTCACCCAGCGTGCGTGCAAAGCTGGTCTCAGCCCGCCCTTCACCAGTGTCCTGGCCCTCCCCCTCATCCCTCTGGGACTGTCTCCACCCTCCAAATGAGCTCTGCCTGTCAGCCACCCAGCCCAGGAAGAGCAGAGCATCAAGCAGCACCTCCCTCTAGCCTGTTTGAGAGAAGCTAGAAGCCCTTGCTTGTGTACTTGCTTTCCTTGGGTCCCTGTGGGCATCGTGACTAGGTGGGGAAATTGGCAAGAAGGATAGTGCCAGCCAGAGGTGAGGAGGAAGAGTGGACAGAGCTGGCTTCTCCCATTTTCCATGGCAGACCCCAGGGAGCAATCACTTCCCTTTCACTCTGGCCATTTGGCCCAGCTGGTCCACATCCCCACCCAGAACCATCTCTGGGCTGATACCCGAAGAGCCAGGCAGCAGGGGCTGTGTAGGTGGACATTTGATGCTGCCTCCCGCCTGTACCACCACAGCCAGTACAGCCTCGAGTGCTCCTGGGCCTGCGAAACTTCTGCTCCTGCCTGTAGATTTATGCTGGGAGAAGATCCCTCACCCCTCTTCTTGCCCTCCTCTGCACGCAGCAGTTCCTTTAACCCCACCTGTCTTCCCTTCTCTGTCTTGTCTCCCTGTCTGGTCAGGAACCTGTTTGCAAGTGAAGCAATATCTCCATGTTTTGTATATACAACTGCTCTTGTAGCCTTTGGTTTTTGTTATTGTAGAGAAACACAGATTCTTTATACACTTTGTAAGATTTATGCCAAACCCTAGCTCTTGATCTCTTATTTTCCCTGTGGCCCCTGCACTGTTGCCCATTACTAAAATGTATAAGCCAACTTCCTGTACAGAAACCTGCCACCCAGCCTTTGTCTTCTTTCTCCGCCAAGCTGCATGCCTTTAGTTGTATAATGTAGTCTAGATGCCTTAGTCTTGGAAAACCTTAGTTTGTTACCTGCCAAAGCCCCCTGAACTGATCCATTAGAGGGGCTGAGCCCTGGGGAGGGGAAGGCAAACCCTCCTCAAGCAGCTCCTGTGGCAGAGAGGGAGGGAAGGATGGTGACCTTGTCTTGAAACACCTTACATCTAGGACCATGTGCCTCCTTACCACAGTAGGCAATGCTTCAGTTTCAGTCTAGGACTGCTATCTCTAAGGGCAAAAGGCGCCCTCTGTTGGTGGTGGAGAAGAGTGGCTGTGTCCACAACTGCCTCATCTGTGATCCTGGCAAGTATGGGTGGTGCCAACCCTACCTCAACTCTCTCCCAGACATGAAGAGGGCCAATGAGGGAACACTGCTGACAGGTAGAGTGGGTAGCTCTGGGTTTCTTTTCCCAGGATGCAGCTTCTCCCTCCATGTGGGCAAGGCTGACCTGACCTGATGAAAAGGCATGGGCTTCCTCTCTACCCCAGAAGCCCCAGCCTCTGGCTGAAGAGGCTGCTCAGACTATAGATACCTTGAGGGTTCCTTTTGATCTTGGGCTTGGCCACCCTGACAGGAAGGGCATTCCCAGATTCATCCATGTTATGAGCCACCAGGGCTGTTTTAAGTAGGTAGTTGTGGATGAACCAGGTGTGCCATGGACACTGCTGATAGTTGGTGAGGGTCTGGCATATGCAATCAGGCAGCCAGACACCACATGTCCAAGGTCTTGCACACTGACCAGAAGGGATAGCTTACCTGGTTTTGAGCAGGGAAGGACATATTTGATGGTGTATGATGGATGATACCTGAAGGATCTAGGTGAAACAAATGGGGCACTCAAGCAGTCAAAAAATCCTCAGATCTGGACATGGAGTTCAGTTGTTAGGCTGACTAGCATGTGTAAGACCCTGGGTTCCATCTCTAGCATAGTGTACACTGGAACTGTTGGTGAAACATTTGTTGTCCCAGCACTCAGGAGGTAGAAGTCTGGGATCAGGAGTTTTAAGATTATCCTTGGCTACATAGTAAGTGGGAGGCCAGCCTAGGCTACATGAGACCCTGTCTTAGAAAAAGGGGGAGCAGGGAGATAGCTCAGTGGTTAAAGATACAAACTTGGAAAGCCTACCAGCCTGGGTTCAATTTCCCTGTGAAGCCAGATGCATTAAGAGAGAGATGTGGAGTTCATTTGCAGCAATAAGAGGCCCTTGTGCACCCATACTCAAAAATATTTGAGGGGCTGGAGAGATGACTCAGCAGTTAAGGTGCTTGCCTACAAAGCCAAAGGAGTTTGTTTTCAGTGGCTGAAGGCTCTGGCATGCCCATTCTCTCCCGCCCCCCCAATAAATAAATTATATATATATTTGCTGCATGTGTGGCACATACCTTTAATTGTAGCACTCAGGAGGCTGAGGTTAGAGAACCCCTGTGAGTTTGAGGCCACCCTAAGATTGCATAGTGAATTCCAGGACAGCCTGGGCTAGAATGAGTCCCTACCCCACAAAAGTAAATTTTTTCTTAAATCACTGGGGGCTGTTTGCCTGAAAGGAAACATGGCAGGCTGTCTGTGAAGAAAGCTGGAGCTGCTGATGGGAAATATGTGGTAGGCAGACCTTGACAGAAGCTGGACCTGTGTGTAATCGATACAGTCATGAAGCTAGGAACTGGTTTTGGACTAGGAATTGTTTTCTCGCCTTCATTAAAAGAATAGGTGGCTGGAGAGATAGCTCAATGGTTAAGGTGCTTGCCTGCAAAACCCACAACCCTTGTTCAGTTCCTAAGTACCCACATGAAGCTGGATGCACAAAGTGGCACATGCATCTGGAGTTTGTTTGCAGTGGCTAGAGGTCCTGTTACACCCATTCTCTCTCTCAAAATATTTTTTTTTAAAAATTGAATGTGTCCATTATCTTTTGATACTGCTATGGGATTGGGGATGGCCTCCTCCAACTGTCAGCATGACTTCTAGCTCTGTGTCTTCTATATGGAAAATGTGTGATTTCTGCTGAGAACATCGAGGAGGAAAGAGCATCTGAACACTGCAGCACCCTGTGAGTGCTTTAAACTTGGCACACTGTTCATGTATTTGAAAACAACTCTTGGGGCTGGGGAGATGGCTTACTTGTTAAGGTGCTTGCCTGCAAAGCCAAAGGACCCAGGTTCAATTCCCCAGGACCCACATCAGCCAGATGCACAAGGTGGCACATTCATCTGGAGTTCGTTTGCAGTGGCTGGATGCCCTGGCATGCCCATTTTCTCGCCCTTTCTCTCTCTGGCTCTTTCTGTCAAACAAATAAACATAAAATATATTTTAAAGTTTCTTTTAAGAAAAACTTCTGTATTTTCTCTTTGGTAATTGTAAGCAGGTTGCAGCCTGGGCTAGGGCAGGACCCTACCTCAAAAAACTGAAAGGAAATAATACTGGGAATCCCTCCCCCCCACCCAAAATAAAATCACTGGTGACTGGGGAGATTGCTCAGAGGTTAAAGGTGCTTGTTTGTAAAGCCTGCTGGGGCCAGGTTTCAATTTCCCAGCACCCACATAAAGCCAGACACAAAAAGTGGTGCATGCATTTGGCATTTGTAGCAGCCAGAAACTGGCACATGCACATGTATGTGCACATGTACAAATAATACAAGGAATACCTAAGTACTTTCCTAAGTTAAAAAAATATTTATTTCCCATTTATCTACTATTTGCCAAGGCTAAGACAAGAATTGGCCACCTTCTAGTCCTATTATGAATCACAGGCCAAGGTTGAGATGCTGTTTGTTTTTTGTTTTCAAGGTAGGGATCTCTAGCCCCAGCAGACCTGGAACTTACTCTGTACTTCCAGGTTGGCCTTGAACTCACAGTGATCCTTCTACCCCTGGCTCCTGAGTGCTGGGATTAAAGGCATGTGCCATCACACAGGTTTTTTTTTTTTTCCAGTTCCAAGGGTACTTTATTGGTAAATATGCTTTAGAAAAGAATGTTGCATCCTATCACGTCTGGTCAGTGGAATGAAGAGCTGTGTGTCCAAGGACTCATCAGGCAATGCTAAAGGGGACCTTGTTTTGTCCACCTTTACTCATAGACCCAGTCATGAGCACAAGACTTGTAATCAACCAATTCTTCCGGCTTAAACCATAGACTGATCTCTTTTTCAGCGCTTTTCACTGAATCACTGCCATGAATGATGTTCCTGCCAACTTGAATGCAGAAATCCCCTCAAATGGTGCCAGGCTTAGAATCAGCTGGATTAGTCTCCCCAAGCATTACTCGACCAGTTTTCACCACATTCAGCCCCTCCCAGACCATGGCCACCACAGGCCCTGAGTTCATGTATTTCACCAGCCCTGGGAAGAAAGGACGGTCTTTGAGGTCACTGTAGTGCTGCTTCAGGTGGTCTTCAGATGCCCGGAGGAACTTCATGGCCACCAGGCGGAATCCCTTCTGCTCGAAATGCTTGGTGATCTCGCCCACCAGGCCACGCTGCACGCTGTCCGGCTTGATGGCGAAGGTGCGCTCCAGGTTGGCCATGGTCCCGAGAGCTGGCGAGCGGTCAGGAAGCTGCAACGCGATGCCTTTTTTTTTTTTTTTTTGACAATATCATACATTTATATAAATATATTGTGATTTGATCACATAAATCCCCATTACACTCTCTGGTTCCTCTCCCATTGAATCCCATTTTTATTATGTGTGGGTAATGTTATGTGTGTACATGTGTGTATATGGATGGGCATGCAAATTCCATGCTGCATGTGTAGAGGTCTGAGGACATGAGAGGACATGAGGATATTTGTCCTCTCCTTCCAATTTGCTTGAGACAGGGTCTCTCTTGTTTGGTTTGTTTTTTAGATAGTGTTATTTATTTGCAAGTAGACAGAGATGGAGAATGGGCATGCAAGGGCCTCTAGCCACTGCAAACTTACTCCAGATACATGTGCCACTTGTACATTTGGCTTTATGTGGGCACTGGGGAATCAAACCCAGATACTTGGGCTTTGCAGGCAGGCGCCTTAAACGCTGCATCATCTCAGCTTAGTGTGCACCAATCTAGCTGGCCCACAAGCTTCCAGATTCTTCTGACTCTGCTTCCCATTGCCATTAGGCGCTTTGGGATCACAAACATGTGCCACTTTACATGGATGCTGAGGAATTGAGCTCTGGCCAGCAGACTTGCAGGCAAGCACCTTTAACTGCTGAGCCATCTCCCCAGCCCCTGAGCCCCTAATTCTCCAAACATACTAATGGATACATCATTGAGGAAAATGATTGCAC
Organism: Dipus sagitta; assembly: GCA_036346955.1. Taxonomy (NCBI): domain Eukaryota; kingdom Metazoa; phylum Chordata; class Mammalia; order Rodentia; family Dipodidae; genus Dipus; species Dipus sagitta. The sequence goes on along the minus strand of CM070773.1, from coordinate 70,876,460 downwards.
CTCCCTTCAGCAGCCATTGGCTACCAATAGCTCCTGAGGAAGGGCCAGGGGCTCTAAAACACTTCTCACATCCATGACAGATTGGCCCTATCTTATGCAGATAACCAGAGTTGCTGTGGTTTCATTAGTGGAATGTCCATGTCATGCCCAGGCAAGAGGGTTCCAAAGCCTTCCCAACATCTAGATCTTACATTCTTTCTGCCCCTGAGAGACTCCCCTTGGGAGTCCCATATAGGGCTGAGCACTCAGCAGTCAGTTTTTGACCAATTATGACTGCATACAATAGACTGCAAACAGCAGCCTTCTGCCTAAGGATGCTGTGTAGTTATGCTGAGTAATTTAATAAGTGCATTATGCTCATGTGTGACAGCCTCTGTTCTTGACAGCTTGTTAGTTTTTCAAAATATTTATTTGAGAGAGAGGAAGAGAAAGAGGTAGATAGAGGAAGAGAGAGTGGGCATGCCAGGCCCTCCAGCCACTGCAAAAACTCCAGATGCATGCGCCACCTTGTTATGTAACAAACTGGGGGCTGGAGAGATGGCTTAGCAGTTGAGGTGCTTGCCTGGAAGCCTAAGGACGCAGGTTAAATTCTCCACCTAAGCCAGATAACAGATGTTCAATGGTTAAGGCACTTACCTGCAAAACCCCATGACCTGAGTTCAATTCCTCAGTACCCACATAAAGCCAGATGCACAAAGTGGCACACACATTTGGAGTTCATTTACAATGGCTAGAGGCTGTGACATGCCCATTCTCATCCCCCCCCCCCTCCTTTGCAAATAAATAAATAAAAAGAAGGTCAAGGGCTGGAGAGATGGCTTAGCGGTTAAGGTGCTTGCCTGCAAAGCCCAAGGACCCATGTTCGACTCTCCAGGTCCCACCTAAGCCAGCCACACAAGGTGATGCAAGTGTGCTAAGTTGCACATGCGTGCGAAGTGGTGCACCTGTTTGAGTTCAAGTGCAGTGGCTGGAGGCCCTAGCATGCCAGTTCTCTCTCTCTCTCATAAACAAGTGAGTAAATAGATAAATAAGATAAAGGTTAAGAGCCAGAGGGTGAGAAGTGCTTTCATACTTTGAAATGCTGTTTTCTGGACATGAAGTAGCCATTGCATTTATGTCCTCATAGTGACTGTCATTACTTGCACACAAAGACTTGCAAAATATTAGACCCATCAACATTTTTCATAGATGATGAAAGAGGACAAAAAACAACGAGAGACAATAAAAATGGTGGATTTAGAACTTCAGGGGAGAAAGGAGGCAAGATTTTGGGGCTCCAGTACCAGAGGGAATCTACTAGACCCCCACCCACCCACTGGGCCGACTCAGGATTGCACATATGGGAATCTGCTGATTCCTACACGCTCTGTGCTCTGAGACTAGGGCACCAAAGCAGTCAACCTACCAGTTTCTCACACTGGGGTGCGCTGGTGCCTGTCTAACCCCCACAGCCCAGCCCCTCGGATTGCTGCAGGGCAGACAGGTGATCAATCTTCCTCTACAACCCCGAACTGAACTCTCAGACTGGGGACCAGCCCACAGGGCAGGTGGTGTGCTCAAGAGCAGTGCCAGTCCGGCTTCCACAAGCTGTGTGGCTGTGCTAGGGAACGTACTCTTGCAAGTGGCCTGAGCTCCACGCACACACAGTGAGCTGTACCCCTGGTCTTCACGGGTGTGGCACAGCTGAAGGCTCACACCAGCTGAAGGTCTCCCTGACCACACAGGCAGCAGCTGAGGTGATCAGCAGGTGATTAGCCTGAGTAACTAGTGTGCTCAGATGGGTGGGACCGGCCCAACATCCACAGACTGCACAGCTGCGGTGATGGGAGTGGGGCAGAGACAGGAGGAAGGGGAAACTGGGACACTCACTTATGCTGGCAAGTACCTCAATTTACTTGGACACACACACGCACGCACGCACGCACGTTCCTCCTCCCCCACCTCCGGCTCCATGGGCATGGCATAGTTGGGGGCCATATCCCACCTCCCCCACTGCCCTCAAACAGGCATCAGCTCAGAGCAGCTGTGTACAGGTAGGACGAGCCTGACCTCCACAGCAGCTCAGTGAGGGCACAGGAGCTGGCTCTACCAGACCACTGCACACTGTCATCCTGGAGGGAGCAGACAAATGGGCAATCTGCCTGAATCTCACACACTGAACAAAAAGTGTAAGAGCTTGCATAAGCCAGGAACCTGCCTGCTCCACACACACAGAATGGTCTGCACCAAGGCACTAATGCCTCCTGCACAGTCAATAAGTTCAGGGCAGGGTCACAGAGACCCAGACCATCCATACAACTGTGTGCTCCAGACAGCCCCCTATACACCCTGATTAAGGCCCAGTTCCAATAGTAGAATGCTCTCACCCACTGAGCCTGCCACCAGCAGCTGCAGCCAATCTCACCACCAAAGGCTAGCAAGGAAGCAACATGGGAGAACAGGACCCTGCTTAGCCATCGACTTGGCCAGGCTTTCTAGGGTCTCACCCAGAACCTCTAAGAGACAGTACATACAAGGAAGACCCTCTCCAGACCAAAGGGCACCCAACAAAAACCTGTGGATAGAATGCCATCCCACTCCTGTTTGGATCAAGCCAGAACAGAACACTCACTAAAGATCTCACAAAAGTTACATCCTTAACAAGACATCTACCCCTAAGATGGGGCAAACCACAGTGCAAAAACAAACAAAAAACAATGCAAGACAACAAACCAAGAGATCTCCATCAAGAATGCCTAGTCCTACAATGGAAGCCTCTAATGAAAACAGTGATGAGACATCAGACATAGAATCCCAGAATGAAAGCATGATAAGCTTATTAAACAAACTTAATGAGACCATGAACAAATGGCTAGAAGAATTGGAAGAAAATCATCAAAAAACCAATAACCACATAATGAAATGTAACAGAACCATCAATGACAACAGACCATTCTCATCACTCATCTCAACATAATTGAAGAAAATCAGAGAGCTCTTAATAAATAGATAAATGAATTGAAGGTGAGTCAACAAATAGAGGATCTCAAAAATCAGTTGATTAAACTTAATTAGTACATGATCTAATGTAAAAATGAATTCCAAGAAGCATCAAGAAAATGGAAAGCCAGGTATGGTGGCACATGTCTTTAATCCCAGCACTCAGGAGGCAGAGGTAGGAGGATCACTGTCAGTTAGAGGCCACCCTGAGACTACATAGTGAATTCCAGGTCAGCCTGGACTAGAGCAAGACACTACCTCAAAAAAAAAAAAAATCAAAAATGGACCTGAAAATGGAATTCAGTTAAGGAATGAATATGATGCAGAAAAATGCAACAGAAAACAAAAAAACAATAGCTATTTTATTTAATTTTTTAAAATTTATTTTATTTATTTGAGAGAGAGAGAATGGGCACTCCAGGGCCTTCAGCTGCTGCAAACAAACTCCAGACACATGTACCACCTTGTGCATCTGGCTTACATGGGCCCTGGGGAATTGAGCCTGGATCTTTTGGCTTTTCAGGAAAGTTCCTAAACCACTAAGCCACCACTCCAGCCCTAGCTTATTTATTCTTTTTAAATATTTTTATTTATTTATTTACACAGAGAGAGAGAGAGGAGAGACAGAGAGAGTGAGTGAACCGGTGCCTCCAGCCACTGCAAATGAACAGATATATGTGCTACTTTGTGCATCTGGCTTTTATATGGTCACTGGGGAATCAAACACAGGTCATTAGGCTCTGTGGGCAAGCACCTTAACTGCTGAGACATCTCTCCAGCTCCAACTAGGTCCTATAAAAGTCTCCCTAGAAATCATCACTAACAGAGTAAACCATGTGGAGGTCAGAATTTCAGAACTCAAAACCAAAACAAAGGAAGTTGACCGGGAGTCCAAAAACTATGCTAAGTTCAAATATCATGTGAACAGAATGTAAGGGAACTGTGGACATCCCTAGAAAGACCAAAAAAACTGGATCATGGATGTACAAGAAGGGGAAGAAATATAGGCTAAAGGCATGGAGAACATCTTCAACAAAATCATTGAAGAAAGATGTCCTATTGTCACAAAAGAGAAACCCATCCAGATACAAGAAGCTCACAGAACACGAAATAGATAGGACCAAAGAAAAAACTCTCCACAACACATAATTCTTAAAACTGTAAACAATGAAAACAAAGGGAATGCTAAAAGCTGCAAGAGAAAAATAGCTCATTACATACAAAGCTAAACCCATGAGAATTACCTCTGATTTTGCAATATAAACTTTAAAAAGTCAGAAGGGCTTGGAATGTACTCCAAAATCTAAAAAATGTTGCCCTCCAACTCCAGCTACAGTACCCAGCAAAAGTATCCCTCATAATAGAAGATGAAAGAAAAACTTCCCATGATGAAAGAAAACTGTATGTGAGAACAAAGCCAACCCTTACAGAGAGTACTTCAGGGAATAATCCACACAGAAGAGTCAAACAACCAACCTCAACAGCCAACAAAATGGAAAAATAATAACAGAAATGAGGACAGGAAAATGTACAAAGCTCAAGAAAGCACCAAACCCCACAAAGCCTTCAGCATGACAGGGATTAAGTTGAACCTCTCAGTTATAATTTTAGGCAACAATGGTCTCAACTCCACAATCAAAAGACACAGGTTAACTGGGTGGATCAGAAAAATGTATCTATCCACCTGCTGTCTTCAAGAAACCAACCTCACCATTAAGGATAAACACCTCCTCAGCGTGAAAAACGATTTTTCCAAGCTAACAGAAATAAGGAACATGTGGGTATGGTCATACTAATATCTGCCAAAATAGTCTTCAAACCAAAAGTAATCAAAAAAGACAAAGAAGGCCACTTCATACTCAAGGGAATGATTCAACAAAAGAATAACACAATCATAGATTTAAATCCACCAAACATAGGTGCATTTTATAAAGCAAAATCTACTTGACAACAAACCAGAAATAAATCCTAATAACATCATAGTAAGGGACTTCAATACCCCACTACCATCAGTAGATCATCCAAGCAGAAAATTAACAGGAAAATAACAGAGCTTAACACAATAGATGAATTAGGCCTAATAGGCATCACAAGAACATTGCACTCTAATTCCACAGAATGCAAATTCTTCGCAGCAGTTCATGGAACCTTCTTTAAAATAGATCATATATTAGGGCATAAAGCATGCCTCTACAAATTCAGGAAAATTGTCATAGACCCCTGCATTACATCTGACCACAATGCATTAATGCTAAAAATTAATAATAAGAGTGTGGTAGTTTGAATGCATGCCCTATAGACTAAGGTATTTATTTTATTTTATTTTTAAAAATATTTTATTCAGCTGAGCATGGTGGCACATGCCTTTAATCCCAGCACTTGGGAGGCAGAGGTAGGAGAATTACTGTGAGTTCTAGGCCACCCTGAGACTACATAGTAAATTCCACATTGCTGGCAGAAATCACCCGACCAAAAGCAGCTTTTGGGGAAAAAAGGGGGTGTTATTTTGGCTTACAGACTTGAGGGGAAGCTCCCTGATAGCAGGGGAAAACGAAGGCATGAGCAGAGGGTGGACATCACCACCTGGCCAACATAAGGTGGACAATAGCAACAGGAAAGTGTGCCAAACACTGGCAAGGGGAAACTGGCTATAATACCCATAAGCTTGCCCCCAACAATACACTACCTCCAGGAGGTGTTATAATTCCCAAATCTCCATCAGCTGGAAACCTAGTATTCAGCACACCTAAGTATATGGGGGTCACCTGAATTAAACCACTACATTTCAGCTCCAGCCCCCATAAACTGATAACTATACATGATTTAAAATGCAATCCATTCATCCAGCTTTAAAAGTCCCCATAGGCTTTTCTTTTGGTGGTGGTGTTTGCTTTTTTATTTTTGTTTGTTTTGTTTGTCAAGGCAGGGTCTCACTCTAGCTCAGGTTGACCTGGAGTTCACTATGTATTCTCAGGGTGGCCAGTTTTTATCAATCCCAATGATGTTCATACATTCCTATAATCCATGATGTTTTTCTAAATTTTAATTTATTTATTTGAGAGTGACAGACAGACAGAGAGAGAAACAGGCAGATAGATAGAGAGAGAATGAGCACGCCAGGGCCTCCAGCCACTGCAAATGAACTCCAGAAGCATGCACCACCTTGTGCCTCTGGCTTTCGTGGGTCCTGAGGAATCGAGCCTTGAACTAGGGTCCTTAGGCTTCACAGGCAAGCGCTTAACCACTAAGCCATCTCTCCAGCCCAATCCAAGATCTTTTAACTGAGTCCTAATACCAAAAAAAAAAAAAAAAAACCCTCAAACCCATAATGGCACCGAATAACATTCACACTGCAAAAAATGGCATTGGACATAGCAAAGAAATACTCAACTAATACAAGATTTAAACAGGGCAATCATCAAACTCTGTAGCTCCAAGTCCAACAACTTTATTCAATGACAAGTCTCCAAGTCTGATAATTCTAACCAGCAACAAGCCTCTAGAGTTTCAATTCTGCCCCTCCAGCTAGGCTACGTACAGTCCTGAAAAACTTCATTCAGGGCCAGAAGCTGTCCTTAGCAGCCATCTCATGGTCTTGGCATTTCCACTGGGTCTCCACTGAAACCCACTGTCAATCCTCACGGCCCCATGGGGTCTTTATGCAGGCATCCAGCAAACCTACTTCACACTGCACATGGCCGTTTCCAAAATACAAGACCATGTTGCTAATCCAATGACCCTCTCTTTCCTTCATTTCTTTTCTTTTTTCTTTTTTGTTTATTTTTATTTATTTGAGAGCGACAGAGAGAAAGAGGCAGATAGAGAGAGAATGTGCATGCCAGGCCCTCCAGCCACTGTAAATGAACTCCAGACGCTTGTGACCCCTTGTGCATCTGGCTAACATGGGTCCTGGAGAGTCAAGCCTCAAACTGGGGTCCTTAGGCTTCACAGGCAAGTGATTAACCACTAAGCCATCTCTCCAGCCCACTTTCCTTCATTTCTTATACTCCATAATACCAGGTGGGATGCCAGTTTGTTATTCCAGGGGAAAAGAAAGCAGACTTTGAAGAACAACTCCTCCAGCATTCAAGCCTGCAAACCTGACTGCAATAGTAAAGTTGGTTCTGAGGAGTAGTGTCATTTGCTGCTAGACACTTGACTGTGTGGCTTTGACCTTTTGGAGCTGATTTTCAAGAGGAATGTGGAAGGATTTGAAACTTGACCTAAGAGATGGCTTGCAGTGCTGTAAGTACTGGTCAAAGTTGAAAGACCTGAATGCAGTAAGAACTATGGACTGTGAGGTTTTTCTGATGAGTGTGAGAAAGAGCTTTGCTTGGACTGGGCTAGAAGCAGTTTGTATGAGAGGCTTACTGTTATGCCTGTGTCCTGAGAACTTGTTCAGGGTTGTACTGCATAGAAATGGACTGGTGTGAGCAGAGGGATATGGTACAGAAAAAAAAAAAAAAAAAAGAAATCTTTGGGTGAAACTGCTGCCCATTCATCTGCAATTGAGAGATTGCAACCATTGAGATTGGGCCAGCTGGACTGCACTGGAACCACAGAAAGAATGCAGTCTTTTGTAGGGGTCTGGGGGGGGCAGACCTTGGGGCCCAGCCCTAAATTGTTACTGGGACCAAAGGTATAAGAGAGAAGTCTGAGCTCTGCCTGGGTCCCTATTGTTTTGCTGTCTGCAACACAGAGAGGAGAGAGAAAGAGAGACCGAGGGAGGGAGAGAAAATGGACATGCCAGTGTCTCTTACCAACTCCAGATGCATGTGCCACTTTCTGCATCTGACCTTATGTGTATACTGGGGAATCAAACCTGGGCTGTTAGGCTGTTCAAGTAAGTGCCTTTAACCACTGAGCCATCTCTCCAGCAGACTCAGGTGTTTTATTTAAGCTTGTAACTTGGATCTTCCGCTGCCTGGCTGGAGGAAGTATTACTTGGGGGCAGATTCCATAGTCCAGCCCTAAGGTGTCAGTAGGGGTATCAGATCTGAATTCCAGCCCAAAGGTGTAAAAGAGAAGTCCAAGTTCTGGCCAGGTCCCTGCTGTTTGCTGCTGGTTTTGTGCTTGTTGCTTTTGGTGGTTGCTGACTGGTGATGGTTCCTCTCTGCTTGGATGTATGGAAGTAGCTTCTGCTACTGATTGAACTTCCTCCCTGGATCTATCTGTAAGCTTTAAATAAATACCTTCTTAAACTGTGCCATATATGGTTGTTCATCCCAACATGAAACTGACTACAACATAAATTTGGTACTGAGGGTGGGGTTGTGATACTGTGCAATGAATCTGACCATGTAGACTTTGGTCTTATGGAACTTTTATGTTGGAGGAATGTGACAGAACTTGCAACTGAAGACACTTTCCAAAACAGTAAGCCAAATTGTATGGGCTTTTCTGATAAGAGTTTGAAAATGCTAAATGCAGAGAGAATGGTACTTGCAGGTTTTGCTTATGAACTTTCAAAGGGGAAGGAAAGACCACAGAGAACGTTATTGGAACTGGGCTACTGGCGTAAGGGCTGACTGTGTTCTTCTGCCCAAGCCCTAAGATTTTGATCAAAGTTGAATTTTTTGTTTGTTTGGTTTTGTTGAGGTTGGGTATCACTCTAGTCCAGGCTGACCTGGAATTCACTGTGTACAGTCAGGCTGGCCTTAAACTCATGGTGGTCCTCCTAACTCTGCCTCCCAAGTGCTGAGATTAAAAGCATGTGCCACCCTGCTCAAAGCTCAAAGTTGAACTTGAAACTAATGGGCAATTAAAGAACTGAGAGTTATAAGTTTAAAAGTTAGAAAAATTTAGGGCTGGAGAGATGGCTTAGTGATTAAGGCACTTGCTTGAAAAACCTAACAACCTGGGTTCAATTCCCCAGTACCCATGTAAAGCCAGATGCACAAAGTGGTGTGTGTATCAGGAGTTCATTTGCAGTGGCTGGAGGCCCTGGTGTGTCCATTCTCTCCCCCCCCCCCACTCTCTCTCTTTTCTCAATCTGTCTTTCTCTCTGCTTGCAAATAAATAAAAATAAAATGTAGAAAATAAAGTTAGCAAAATTTAAAGAAGTTTAAGGTTACTGGCAAAGATACTGGTTGCTAAAGCCATATTGTTAAGGATATTAACAACATTAAGGATGGTTCAACTACCTTACATTGAATCAATGGGAAAAAATGTCTGAGGTGATTCCACCCAGAAAAGACTAAATGTTTGAAATCCAAACACTTTTTTTTTTGAGGTAGGGTTTCACTCTAGTCCAGGCTGACCTGGAATTCACTATGTAACAAAGACAGGTAGAGCTCAAATTAATAACTTAACCATCCTCCTAAAGGCATTGGAAAAACAAGAACAATCCCTTCTGAAGAGTTCCAAATGGAAAGAAATAATTAATGTCCAAGCAGAAATTAATTACTTGGGAATTAAGAGAACCATTTTAAAAAATTGATGGAAGGCTGTAGAGATGGCTTAGTGGTTAAGGTGCTTGCCTTCAAAGCCCAAGGACCTATGTTCGACTCTCCAGATCCCATGTAAGCTAGTGCACAAAGGTGAGTCAAGCACAAAGTCACACATGCCCACTAAGTGGAGCAAGTGTCTGGAGTTCAATGATTGCAGTGGCTGAAGCCCTGGCATGTCAATTCTCTCTAAATAAATAAATTTATGTAAAAAAGATCTGGTTCTGGGGGTTGGAGAGATTGTTCAGTGGTTAAGGTGCTTTCCTGCAATGCCTAATGACCTGTATTTGAGTCCCCAGTTCTCACATAAAGCCAGATGCTTTAGTAATACATGCATCTGGAGTTCATTTACATTGGCCAGAGGCTCTGGCATACTCATTTTCTCCCTCTCTCTCTCTCTCTCTCCTTGCAAATAAATAAAATATTTAAAGAAAAAAAAAGATTTAAAAATAAGAGCTGGTAAGAACCAGGTGTGGTAGCACAAGCTTTTAATTTCAGAACTCAGAAGACAAAGGTAGGAGGATCAACATGAGTTGGAGGCCATCCTGAGACTACATAGTAAATTCAAAGTCAGCCTGGGCTAAAGCGAGATCCTACCTCTAAAAATCAAATAAATAAATATACATTTAGGGCTGGAGAGATGTCTTAGAGGTTAAGGTGCTTACCTACAAAGCCAGGTTTGATTCCCTAGGATCCACATAAGCCAGATGCATAACATGGTACATCTGGAGTTTATTGCAGTGGCTGGAGGCCCTGGTGCACCAATATTCAATCTTTCTTTTTCTTTCTTTCTTTCTTTCTTTCTTTCTTTCTTTCTTTCTTTCTTTCTTCCTTTCTTTTCTCTCACTCTCTCTCTCATAAATAAATAAAATAAATTATTAAGAAAAAGAGATGATTCTTTGAAAAATAAATAGGATTTGTTAACTCCTTGCAAATTTGACCAAAGGGGGAAAAAAAAGAGAGACATCTCACCTTAACAAGATTAAAACAAAATGGAGAGGTCACAACTGACACCAGTGAAATTTGAAGAATCATGAGCACATATTTCCAAAACCAAAATTCCACAAAATTTGATAACCTGGAAGAAATGGATGAATTAAACATGTATCACCTACTAAAAATAAACTCAGAACAGATAAATTTTCTTCATTTTTTTATTAATTTTTTTATTTTTTTGGTTTTTCGAGGTAGGGTCTCACTCTAGCCCAGGCTGACCTGGAATTCACTCTGTAGTCTCAGGGTAGCCTTGAACTCACAGTGATCCTCCTACCTCTGCCTCCTGAGTGCTGGGATTAAAGGTGTGCGCCACCACGCCTGGCTCATTTATTTATTTATTTATTTCATTAGACAGAGAGGAAGAGGGAGAGAGAGAGAGAGAGAGAGAGAGAGAGAATGGGTTTGCCAGGGCTCTCAGCCGCTGCAAACGAATTCCAGATGCATGTGCCACCTTGTGCATCTGGTTTACATGGGTCCTGGGGAATTGAACCTGGGTCCCTTTGCTTTGCAGGCAAGCACCTTAACCACTGAGCCATCTCTCCAGCCCAGAACAGATAAATTTTCTTAAAAAACTTATCATATCCAACAAGATTAAAAATAATTATATTTAATTATATAATTATATTTAATATATTTATTTATTATGTATGATTTAATATAATATTTATTTAAAATATTTAATTATATTTAATATAATTGTATTTAATTATAAAAGCCCCCTAATAAAAAAGTCCAGTACCTGATAGATTCTTGGCCAAATTCTACCAAACCTTCATCCAAGAACCAAAACGACTTTTTCTCAGGTTATTTCACACGATTTGAAAAGAGGGAGTACTTCCTAACTCTTTCTATGAAACCAGCATTACTCTAATACCAAAACAAGACACAGACACAAGAAAACTACAAACTGATATCCCTGGTGAATTTAGATGCAAAAGTTCTCAATAAAATCTTCACAAACTGAATTTAAAAGTAAATCAAAAGCATTATCCACAATGAACAAGCAGGCTTAAGCATTCAGAACACTTAAGTTAATGGGGCACACCTGAATCAAGCCACCATATTCTACCACTGGCCCCATAAACTGATAACCATCCATGATGTAAAATGCAATGCGTTCAGTCCAACCCTAAAAGTTCCCATAATTTTTATCAATCCCAGTGATATTCAAATATCCCCATAGTCTAAGGTCTTTTAACTGAGTCATGAAAAGACCCATAATGGAACAGAATAAACATTCACTCTGCAAAATATGACATTACCAAAATAAAACAAACAGGGTAAACATCAAACTCTGTAGCTCCAAGTCCAACAACTCTAACCAGTAATACATCTCCAAGTGCAATAATTCTAAACAGTGACAAATCTCTGGAGTTCCAATTCTGCCCTTCCAGCTAGGCTACTCACAGTCCCAGAAAACTTCATCAGGTGCCAGCAGCTCTCCTTGGCAGCCTTCCCATAGTCCTGGAATCTCCAAGTCTTCACTGCAGCCCAATGCAGAACAGATAGTCCAATCTCAATGGTTTTAATCTCTCAGTTTAACAGGCAGCAGTTTCAGCCCAACCTTTTTTCTGTCATATCCTTCTGCTCACACCAGTCCATTTTTGTGCAATGCAACGCTGTACAAGTTCTCAGGACTCAGGCATAACAGCAAGCCTCTCACACAAACTGCTTCTAGCCCAGTCCAGACTAAGCTCTTTCTTCCCCTCATAAGCCAAACCTCACAGTCCGTAGTTCTTACTGCACTCAGGTCTTTTAACTCTGACCAGAATAGTCCATCAAGCTGTACTTACAGCACTGCAAGGTATCTCTTAGGCCAAGGTTTCAAATCATTCCACATTCCTCCCACAAATCAGTTCCCATTGACCAAAGTCATATAGTCAGGTTTCTAGCAGAAATGATACCACTTCGCAGTACCAATTTTACTGTTGCAGTCAGGTTCACATTGCTGGAAGAAAGCACTCAACAAAGAAATAAATGGGATACAGATTGGAAAGTAAGAAGTCAGACTAGCTCTATTTGCAGATGACATGATTCTATACATTCCTGTGGTGGGTTGAATTAGATACCTCCCAAAAACTCATATGTCCTGAACTCTAGGTCCCCAGCTGGTGGCAATTTGGGAATTAGAGCCTTCTGGAAGTGTGTATTTGGCGGGTGGGGGGGAGGTGGACTTATGGGTGTTAGTTTCCTCTAGCCAGTATTTGGCTCAGCTTCTTGCCACTGTTTACCACATGCTATGGCAGAGGTGATGTCCAGCCTCTGCTCATGTCATGATTTCCCCTACCATAATGGAGCTTCCCATTTCCTTCCACAAGCTGCTTTTGGTTAAGTGCTTTGTGCCAGTATCATGAAGCTAACTGCAACAGTAAATTGGTACCAGGAGTGGGGTCATTAAGCAATTTATAAAGCACCCAAGGCCCAGATCACAGTAAATGGGGGAAAACTTGAACATTTCCCTTATAGTCTGGACCAAGACAGGGGTGCCCACACTCACCATTTTTTTCAACAGAATACTTGAAGTACCTGATCTTTCAAAAAGAGGTCAGCAATACAACAATGACTCATTTTCATCAGAGGAGTCATTTGGATTGGCTCTACAGATCAGCACACATCCTTGGTACCCATTTGTCCATGTTTTCTCCTCAAGGGCATGTCAGTGAATTCTTTGTGAAATCAAGACTTCCCTTTGGTTTGGTTGGCTGTTCATTGATTTATTCCAAGTTGTTTATTTGGATAACCTCATTTGTTTTCAGAGTACTTGGACAAAGCCTTCATTTATTTTTGTTTTCAGAGCAATTTATTTTCTAGCATTCCATCTTTTTCTCCTGTCACTCCACTAATATCTAATTTTTGTGTGTCCTCTCTTTAAAATAAAAAACAACTTTTTTTTCATTTTTTTGAGGTAGGGTCTCACTGTAGCCCAGGATGACCTGGAATTCACTATGTACTTTCAGGGTGGTCTCAAACTCACAGTGGTCCTCCTACCTCTGCCCTTGATCAATGGCATGCACCACCATGCCCAGCCCCCTCATTTTTTCTTATTGACAACTTCCATAATTATAGAAATAAACCATGATAATTTCCTCCTCTCCCCTATTTTCCCCTTCATAAATACACCCTCCATCATATCCCCTCTCCCCTCAATTAGTCTGTCTTTTATTTTGATATCATCATCTTTTCCTCATATTATGAGGGTCTTGTGTCTGTAGTACCAGGCATTGCAAGGTCATGGATATCCAGGCCATTTTGTGTCTGGAAGATTGCATTGTAAGCAGTCCTACCCTGTCTTTGGCTAGCCTTGTAGATTCTTTAACATAGGTGTGGCTTTTCCCTAGGAATTTGAATTCACAGTGCTTTATGTTTGTTTGTTTGTTTGTTTGTTTGTTTGTTTTTGAGGCAGGGTGTCATAGTTTGAATGTGTGGTGTCCCTCCATAGTCTTAAGTGTTTGTGATTGAACCTCATGCTTAATTGCCAGCTGGTCGAGCCTTTGGGAGGTAGAATGTTGCTAGAGGAGGTATGTCACTGGGATCAGGTCTTTAGTTTTTAGGGCTTTTTCAAATACAAAATTAGATTTATTTATTTATTTATTTGAGAGAGAGAGAAAGACGGCAGAAGGAGAGAAAGAGAAAATGGGCACATGCCATGGCCTCTAGCCACTGCAAACTAACTCCAGACACATGTGCCCTCTTGTGCTTCTGGGGAATTGAACATGGGTCCTTAGGCTTTTCAGGCAAATGCCTTAACCACTAAGCCATTTCGAATTAAGCCAATTAGAATTTTTATTCTATGTGATATAAAACAATATGCATAGATTATTCAGATTTACTTCTGGAGAAAGAAAAAATGAAAAACAAGGATTATAAATCTTTCAGTTCCTTGTATGAAATGTATTGGAACCAGCAATCAGTTGCATGTACAACTACAAATTCTAAGCACATTTATACCTAGGAATTTATACCTAGGAATCAGACCAGCATCCTTAGTGCCCCCACACACCTTGCAGAAAATTGCCATGGTGCCAGTGCCCCAGCCACTGCTGGTTGTGTCCCAGTAGTGCATGGCACTACAGGCTTCACAGGGACACTGTCCCTTAGTTTTGTTAGTCCAGCCCCACTGGATATTCAGGGTGCACTCTTGCTGCTTCCTCCCTGTTCATGTTACAAGATTTGACACCCAGTTATCTGCTTGTTCCATGCTTTCCCTGCCATGATGATACTTCCCCAGAAAACTAAACCATAAACCTCTAACTCCAATACTCCTGTATCAGCATGCTAAATGCTGGGATTATAGGCATGCACCAACTCACTGGTCTTTAAATGATTTATTATGGAAAATTTGAAACATATGTAAAACAAAATAGTTTCATGAACCCCCTGCCTATGCCTGTTACCCAGGGCCAACAGAGTAATCTGGTTTCATCTATATTTATATTCCCTTCAATCTTACAAATCCCAGATGAATTACACTTACCAATAGGTCAGAGTATCTCTTTAAAATACCAAGACATTTCTCATAAGACAAGTTCAGAGCTACTGTTGTGACAAAAGGAATGAACAATAGAACTGGGTGTGATGGTGCTTGCTTGTAATCCCAACACTTTGGAAGTAGAGGTGGGAGGATCAGGAGTCCAAGGTTACTTCTGCTACATAGTAAATTCAAGGCCAGACTGGGCTTCATGAGACTGACTCTCAAAACAAAAAGCCAAATTTCTGCCAGTTAATGTTCACGTTTACCTAATTATCTTGTCTTATAAAATATTTTACTGATTTATACCTAAACATGCTCTACTCATTTATATTGGTCAATATCTCTAGTTTCGTTTTAACATATAAAATCTCCTCTTTGGAGGGTGGGGTGAGATTTTGGGCTTGGAACCCAGTACCTCATACATGCTGAGTTGTATCCCCAGTCCCATTAATGTGTGTATTACTATGTGTGTGATGTGGGTGTTGCATATGTACATGCCCCATGCACATGTGTATAGAAGCCAAAGTGGTGATAGGGAAATTTGGAGTATCCTTGAGAACACAGAGCCTTTTTTGACTCTTGGGTGGGCAGTAACTCAGGAGCTAGGGTGCCAGACATTTACAGTCATGTAAAGCTTCCACTGAATTAGTCACCTCTGAGTTCTTGTCTTATGAATTTGAAGAATGACATTAACAGACCATGGAGGATTAAGTTTAAATATACTTTATTCCAGAGATTATAGATAGGATTTAAGGGGCCAGGAGTGGTGTCACACATCTTTAATCCCAGCACTTGGGAGGCAGCAGTAGGAGGATTGCCATGAATTCCAGCCACCCTGAAACTACATAGTGAATTCAGGTCAGCCTGGGATAGAGCCTCAGGAGCCATAGATCGTTGTTAGAAAATTTTCAGTGCCAGGGATGGGATACCTTCCAGTGAGTTGTTGGCCAGGGAGGTCCCTCATGCCCCCAAAACATTATAGGCCATTGCCGAGGCCCTTGGTTTCCCACCAGGAATAGATGGTAAGACCCTATTGCTGAAGACTCCACATACTTGGGTGGCAAGGCCACTGAGAAATCCTGCTGGAACTGAGCTGATAACCTTCTCCATGTAGACCAGCTGACAGAAAGCTGGAAGAAGACATTCTACATGTAGTTCAATGGGAGAAAGAGATACCACCAGTGAAGATGCTCAACAGTGGACACTGCAAGCCTTATAATTGGCCAGCTAGGCCAAATGAGCCAATGGGTGCAATAGTGGCACATCTGTCGTGGTGGAAACCAACTGCCCTCCAATTGGACTGGTGGCCCGCTCCATGGGGGGGAATACATCCCTGATACTGAAAACTTAAAACAGGGGTAGTCAGGAGCCCTAGGGGTGTAACATCTGCTAATGTCTGGAAAAATGTATATACTATGCTTACCAAACTGCCCAGTAAGTACTTTTCTTAATATTTATACCCTTATGTTAACGCTACTCTCACTTTGGGTAGAGAATCTTCTCTTTTCAGATGGCAGTGACCTTGGGATGACTCAGAAGGTATCATAGTGCTGGAAAGAAGTGACTGGAGTACTGAGTAACATCTCGATCACACCTTCCAAGGCTCAGGGTCTAATGCGGAAGAGGTGGCGGAAAGAATGTAAGAGCCAAAGGAAGGGTAGGACTCCTTACAATGTGCTCCCTCCAGACATAAAATGTCCTGGATATCCATGACCTCATAGTGCCTGACACTACCTACACAAGACCATCATAAGAGGAGGAAAAGATCATGACATCAAAATAAAAGAGAGACTGATTGAGATAGGGAGGGGATATGATGGAGAATGGAATTTCAAAGGGGAAAGTGGGGGGAGGGAGGGTATTACCATGGGATATTTTTTATAATCATGGAAAATGTTAATAAAAATTGAGAAAAAAAAAAGGATTGAATGAAGGAATACAGAGCTCTTGTCCAAGACGAAGTAACAGGGCATTCTGGAAACTGGAAAACCTTACTTAGTGACCCAGACTGTGGTCTGTATGGAGTTGACTGGGGACTGAATTTGTTAATCTAGTTCCAATGTCAGGTTTCTACGTAGGGGGTCAGGTTTTTTGGGAATGGAGGCAATCTTCCCAGGAATCTTTGTTTGCAAGCTGAGAGAGATCCAGAGAAGAGACAGACAGAGAGAACAGGCATACCCAGACCTCAAGTCATTGCAAACGAACTCCAGATACACATGCCACTTTGTGCATCTGACTTTACGTGAGTATTAGGGAATCAAACCCTGGTTGTTAAGCTTTGCAGCCAAGTGCCTTAACCTCTGAGACATCTCTCCAGCCTCCAGGAATCTTTGTGTTTGTTTGTTTGTTTGTTTTAAAAGCATTTATTTATTTATTTATTTTGCTTTTTCAAGGTAGGGTCTCACTCTAACTCCAGCTGACCTGGAATTCACTCTGGACCCCGATTAGCCTCCAACTCATGGCAGTCCTCCTACCTTAGGTGCCCAACTGCTAGGGTTAAAAAACATGTGTGGGCTGGAGATATGGCTCAGCAGTTAAGGTGTTTGCCTAAAAATCCTAAGTACCTGGGTTCAGTTCCCCAGTACGCACGTTAGCCAGATTCACAAACCGGCACATGTGTCTGGAGTTCATTTGCAGTGGCTAGAGACCCTGGAGTGCCCATTCTCTCTTTCTCTTAAATATTTTTTTTTTAAATCATATACCAGCAGGGCATGGTGGCACATGCCTTTAATCCTAGCACATGGGAGCCAGAGGTAGGAGGATTACCGTGAATTCAAGGCCACCCTGAGACTAAAAAAAGAGAAACAAGATTCTCCCTTATAGGCTCAAGGACACTTCTCACCTTCAGTCATGCTTATTTGACTTTCAAGGCCCTGTTAACCCTAACTGCCTCAGGATGACATTGGGTGCTTCCTCTATCATTCTTCCACCATAGTTAATTGAGACAATCTCTCAGTGGACCTGAAGCTCTAACTTTTTTTCTGATTAGACTGGCTGACTGGTGAGCTTCAGGATCCCTTCTGTCTTCACCCCATCAGAGCTTCAGTCTAGGCCTGAACAGCCATGCCCAGCTTTTTATGTGGTTGCTTGGGTTCAAACGCTGGTTCTCATGTTTGCACAACAAGCCCTCTTACTCTCTGAGCCAGTTCTTTTACCACAATGTTGCAGACCCATCAGTATCTAATTACAAAAAGGTTTTTCATCATTCAAGAAAAGCAAAACAAAACAAAACAAAACAAACAACAACAACAAAAAAAACCCAGGAACCTCTGCCACCATTGTTACAAAGTAGGGAATCCGAAACTGATCTTACTACACAGCACCAGGCACTGAGTAGGAAGGCCACCTAGGATTCAGGTTGGTACCCATCCCCCTACAAAAATGGATACCACCCCTGCACCTATTTGCTGGGATTGGAAATCAGCCCCATTTGGCACTGACCTCACTCCCTAGCTTGCCTGCCTGCACTGCCCTGAGTAAGGACCCCAGAACTGATCACACTCTACAGTCCCTGGCACTGAGTAGGCTAGGCTTTCCAATGTCTAGTCAAGACCCACCTGGAGATTGCACACACACACACACCTGTTCAGCTTCCAGTATGCCCAGACTAAACTTGTGTTTAGACCCCTATCCCACACCTACCTGAATCAAGGCTGACAAAGGCACTCAACACAGGCTCTGTAAGAGCTGCTGTTGCTGAATTCTCAGCAAGACAAAAGGGCTATCTTATAAAGCCAGATACAAAAGGTGGTGCATGTATCTGGAGTTTGCAATGGCTGGAGGCCCTGGTGCACCCATTCTCTATCTGTGTCTTTCTCTCTCTCTTAAATAAATAAAAATAAAATATAAAAAAGGACTATCTTGAAATGGGCAAACCCCAGTGCAAAACAAATAACACAAGAAACCAAGGCAAAGTATCCCCACCAATAATGCCTACTCTCATAGTGGAAACTGCAAATGAAAATATAAACTCCAGGTATAGAATTCCAAAATGCAATTATGATGAGCCTATTTAACAAACTTAATGAAGCCATGAACAAATGTGTAGATGAAATGGAAGAAAAACAAGAACTCAATTGACGGCTGAATAAATTAAAGAGAATCAAAAAGATCTCAATCAATGGTTGAATGACATGGATGAGAATCAACAAAAAAATTCAATGGACAGTGGAATAAACTCAATGAGGACATGATTAAACACAGGAATGAATTCCAAGAGACAATAAAAAAGTCAAATCAAGAAATGGAAATGGGCCAGGTGTGGTGGTGCACACCTTTAATCCCAGCTCAGAAGGCAGAGGTAGGAAGATCACCATGCCTTCAAGACCACCCTGAATCTACATAGTGAATTCTAGGTCAGCCTGCACTAGAGCGAGACTCTACCTGGAAAAAAAGAAAGAAAGGTAGGAAGGAAAGAAGAAATGAAAATGGGGCTGGAGAGATGGCTTAATGGTTAAGACATTTTCTTTCAAAGCCAAAGGACCCAGGTTTGATTCCCCAGGACCCACACAAGCCAGATGCACAAGCTGGCACATGCATCTGGAGTTTGTTTACAGGGGCTGAAGGACCTGTGCACCCATTCTTTCTCTTTCAATCTCTTTCCCTCTTTCTGAAATGAAAAAAAAAAAAAAAGCCAGGAGTAGGGAGGAGAGCATCTAGATGTGGCTCAGTGGGTAGAGTGCCTGCTTAGCATGCACAAAGCCCTGAGTTTGTGGTTCAGTACTGCATAAAAACAGGCATGATAGTGCATGCCTATAATCTCAGCACTCTGGAGGTACAGGTAGGAAGGTCAGGAGTTTGAGACCAGTCTGAGCTATATGAGCTATATGTCTTCAAAAAAATTCCATTCTCTTTTCTTCTTCTTTTTCTGTTTTTGTTTGTTTGTCTGGAAACATGGCCTTATGTAGACAAAGGTGGCCTCGAATTCACTGGGTAGCCAAGGGTTTGAATCTTCTGATCCCCCTGCTTCCAGCTCCCCAGTGCTGGTACTATAGTGTGATTCCTGGCCACCCTGGGGCCACGCGCATCAGTTTCCTGGAAGTGTTCAGGCAAGTGTGGAGCAGTTGTCTTGAGTGGCCATGAGTGCAACAGAAACACCCGGGAGACTGTGTCAGAGAACAGATCATTTATTTATTAGGGGAATGGGCTTATAAGCATTCATGTAGTGATGGGAAAAGGTACAGGGTATGGGTCACAGGGGGACTGGCTGTGCGAAGGCTGCTGGATGATACCTCATTAACATACAGTGTTAGGATGGGGGTACAGGTCACATGGCCATGGGAAAACTGAAAGCTAAGTCTTATGAGTATGTCCAGGTACCCCAGGAAGGGGAGGGAGTGGCCTCACTCCTGCCAGTCTTGAGGTGAGATTATCAGGGTCTAGGCCTGCTGCAACCTCCTGTGGCCTGGGGCCCTAAACTGTACCTGACACCTGCCCCTTTGTTTTTGTGTTTTTTTTTTTTAATTTTGTTTATTTTTATTTATTTATTTGAGAGTGACAGATAGAGAAAGAGGCAGAGAGAGAGAGAAAGAGAAAGAGAATGGCCACACCAGGGCCTCCAGCCACTGCAAATGAATTCCAGATGCCTGTGCCCCCTTGTGCATCTGGCTAACATGGGTCCTGGGGAATCAAGCCTCGAACCAGGCTTCACAGGCAAGCACGTAACCACTAAGCAATCTCTCCAAAGCCCCCCTTTGTTTTTATAATGGGGCAATACCATCATATTGAGTGAGATCTTTATAGTCTATCGCAGGTCTAGATAGAGCTAGATGGTGCACAAGGACCTGACTGGTAGCAACCTTAGCAATATCAGTTATGTGTCATCTGAGAAATTTGATGAGGCAGGAGGCCATAAATAACAAGGTACCTATAGCTAGGAGGGGGCCAAGGAAAGGGAGGAGCCATGTGACTAAGGGGTTAGGAGAGAGTCTTGGAAAAGAACATTGGGGAGAAAGAATAAAAGTAAGGAGTTAATGAGGAGCAAGCACAGCAAACTGGTTGCCTTCAGGGCTATCCTTATGGACTTCTAGGCATTGGGGAGTATTCAAGTAAACCCAGATAGATGGAGCTGGATTGTCTCAGGACCATCAGAGCGTGGAGCTGGCTGAGATTTTCTTCCAGAACCGTTCATTGAATGGCACAGTCATGTTTGACATGGCCAAAATCTGTTTCCATATGGCTTGTAAAACAGATGAGATATTAGCAGAGTTATCAGAAACATATACACAACATTTAACCTTGATAATAGCCTTCCAGAGTGTACCTTTTAAAATTCATCCTGGGGCTAGTCAGGGCCAAAGGTTGGTACCATAGAGCCATTGGGTGCCATTAAAGGCTGTAAAAATATATTTTTGGTCTCAGAACTTACTTAAGGATGCCCTGGAACTAGTTAGAAGAGATTCACCATTGTTCCCAGTATAAGGAGGTCTTTTGAATTAAGTGACCTTTAGGCAGAGTCATCTATATATATTCTAGATTTGAAAATAACCCTTTTGAAATCTAGAGTTGTTTGTCCTTATTATAGAATTAGAACTATTAGACATGGGGGAAACATGTCTTAAGGTCTTGTTTGTTTCCCCTCTTGAAAAGCTCTTGTTGTATTAATAGGCCATTTATATATTTGGTTATACATATCTCTTATGTATCTTTGGTTATACATATCTCTTTGAATGCTTAAGACCAAGCAGATAGCCAAAATTTAATCAAGGATTAATTTTGGGGGTCACTAATGGCTCTCCAAAGGAGACTTCAGGGACCCAGGAGTAGCTCTATAGCTTACTGGTGTTTTCTGTCTGTTAGGAGGAGCCAGGGCCATGCTGGCCAAGTAGTTTTCCCTTCTTTGGGAAGTCAGGAAGACTGATTGATCCTCAATGGTGACTCTTGTTTCAGACTATACATCAATTTTCTTTTGTTTGGGTCTCAGTATCCTCCCTGCTCAGGAAGACAGGTGCCTTACCAGGGGGCCAGTGTTCCATCATCTCCAGTGGTCTCATGACCTGGGAGCACAGGCCAAAATATTGGCCTTTTGCTCTCATGCTTTCAATTAGCTTTGGCTTCTACATAGTTGATTAATACACTTAGAAAGGAAGTTACAGCAGCCTGGATGTATGTGCATATAGAGCACATCTGATTACTGAAATAGAATTAGTTAAAGAATGGCACAAGAGCTTCTTAAAATCATTTTGTCCAACCTTTTAAAATTTTGTTGTACTGTGGCAGCATAAGCCATATCTGAGGCATAGAAAGTAGGCATATAGCCTTTAAATATCTGTTGCAGTCAGGTTCGCATTGCTGGTAGAAATCACCCAACCAAGAGCAGCTTGTGGGAGAAAGAGGTTTATTTTTACTTACAGGCTCGAGGGGAAGCTCCACGATGGCAGGGGAACATGATGGCATGAGCAGAGGGTGGACATCACCCCTTGGCCAACATAAGATGGACCATAGCAACAGGAGAGCATGCCAAACACTGGCATGGGGAAACTAACACCCATAAGCCCACCCCCAACAATACACCACTTCCAGGAGGCTTTAATTTCCAACTTCCATCAGCTGAGGAACCTAACATCCAGAATACCTAAGTTTATGGGGGACACCTGAATCAAACCACCACAATATCTAATAGTTATAAATACCGACAGAACCTATTATCAGTCGTGAAAATAATACAAATTTAACCAATTAATTTAACCTAGAAATTGTCAGAGAAGGACAAATAAGACAGTATAAAGTCTTAGCACCTGTGTTTGAAAACAACTTTTATTAGTTCATATACATGTGTGGGCATTAATTACCCAGGGAACGTAGGAAACAGAACCACAGAGCTTGAAATTATTTCTCTCAGATGACGACCATTCTTTGAGCATGAGGCTGTACCTTAAAGTGGGGAATATGTCTTAAGAGTTAATTTTATTATAAGCACTGGACTTGAGATGCCAGAACTGAGACAGTAACTTTACATACAATAGAGCAGAATCTGGCCTTTGTGGAGCCAAAACAGCTAAGCTCTAACACAACCTTTAACAAATCTGTTTTGAAAGAAAAAACACCATTTGACAGCCAATGATTTTAGCTTAATCTTGATAGCCACTGATTTTATGTACCATAGAAATTTTTATTAACATAAAACAATTCTATGTTTTACCCATGACTTAAATTTAATAAAGCTTAAGCAAGCTATCCCAACATATTTTACCTAACAGAAGCATAAAGGTTATAGTGACAGAAATTAAATCACTTAAACCTAAGTGATTAAACCTAGTGATGAATTAGAATTAGAATTAGAATAAAACAGAAGGTACCTTTGAAGTCACAATGTCTTTAGGTATGAGTACCTCATCTTTGGAACTTAAACACTTATATGTGAACCTTTATCTTAAGGTCAGTTTCTCCAATAGTTAAAATCTTGATGAGTAGAGGAACCTAACTTACTTTATGAGAGTCTTAATGGCAGTTTTTATAACCCTTAAACCATAACAAATTAGCATCAGTGAGCTGTTAATGAGTGAGGCCTTAATAATAAGACTCAGTTTTTCTGATTAAACTTTGGCAGCAGGTAAACATATTTTAGATTTTATCCAATTAAATGCCCTTCCCCGAGCAACCTTTCATTACTATCATGATGTCCTGGTGATATCTATCTTTTTCTTTTTCACCCTCTCTAGACTTTTTTTTCTTGGTTTTCCGATTATAATAAGATAGAAGGTGCCTCCTGGAGCAGCTGTTTTAAAGTTCTTATCTGGTTTGGTTACCAATTTTTGTAATTTCTTACAAATATCAGATGTTGACTGAGTTATCAATTTATAAGAATTTCCTCCTCCATGGTGTCTTGAGTTACATTAGTATGTTTTCTAATTGTCTCTTTAAGTCTCTGGAGAGAAGCAATGGACAATTCCTGTTCTTCCCTGTATTATCTAAATGAGACCAGTTCTTTTTTTTAAGATTTTTTTGTTTATTTATTTATTTGAGAGGGACAGACGACAGAGAGAGAGGGAGGGAGAATGAGTGTGCGAGGGTCTCCAGCCACTGCAAACTCCAGGTGCATGTGTCCCCTTGTGCATCTGGCTTTTGTGGGTCCTGGGGAATTAAGCCTCAAACCAGGGTCCTTAGGCTTCACAGGCAAGCCCTTAACTGCTAAACCATCTCTCCAGCCCCATGAGCCCAGTTTTTAAGGAGACAGGCTAGCAGAGACTTTGGGCTATCTTGAAAGCTGGTTGTCTCATCTGAAATGAAATGGAGGAAAATCAAAGAAGAATCTGTAGTCAAGTTATGCCCCATCCTGACTTGAATCTTGTTGGATGTTGGATGGGGGTATCCCTCCAGCTGGATTAGGGAGAAGAAATCTCCCTTGAGGTAAGGTCATACTTTATCTTAAGCTTACCTGAAATTCAGGGTGGCCTCAAACTCATGGCCATCCTTCTATTCAGCCTCTCTGAGTGCTGGGATCAAAGGCATGCAATGGCATGCCTGGCTGAAACTTTTCCCTGTTTTCTCCCCAATCAAAAGGGGACACACAGTGCAGTCGATGTGCCTCCTGGAGCAAGGAAGGTCCAAGAGAGGTATCCATGGTCACCCATAAGGTCGGCTTCCAAGCTCAGGATCTTCCACACTATTTCCCCAGTCCCTGGCATGCACCTTACATCATGGCATATAAGGTCACACTAAGTGCAAGTGCGGAGATTTCTGCCCTTACTCCTGTCTTGGACACTTAGATGCCAAACTGGAGGTGGGGGGGTTCCCCTGGGACCACTTTCCTTTCTTTGCTCTGTGGGAGTCTGGCTTATGGGACCCCAAGTGGTAGGTGAATGTTTGGGACTAAAGGGTTGTTATTATTTTAAAGGTAATCTTTGGTTTTATTACCTTAAATATAGGGATCCTACCCTTTGTTGATATTAGAGAGATAGATGAGATTATGTACTTGATGTCTTTTTATCATGTTTTTACTTTGTTATACACTTTAGGTAAGCCTGATGCTTGTTTTATGTAAGGAGTTTGTAACCTGATCAAATACCTTGACACAGTTTACCTATTTGACTTCTTTATCTAGTGAGAAATTTCATTTGACAGAGGTGACTTTAGGTGTTCAAAAGAGAGGAACTATAAAGAGAATCAGAATTATATGCTGTTTGTCATTCCCTTTTCCTCGTCAGAGACAATTGGCCATTTTGTCTCTGGACAGGGTCTGGGGGACACATGGCTTAAACCTGAATGGAGTCTGAGATAAAGGGAACATCATCCCTTTATCCAGAGTCCAGCTTGCCATGACTTTAAATAGCATATAACAGTAAGCAAGAGTGAAAGGAGATAACAGATAACAGAGCTAAGCATCCTGACATTTCTTGTCTTACTCTGAAGTTGCTTGTTTTTACCTAGGACATTTATTTTACTTCATTTGTAAGTAAGGTGATAGGGTCTTGTCTATGTCTAATCTGGTTAAACCTCCAAAGAATGTGAATTACACCTAGGCTTATGACTTTGTGATCTAACTAGCATTGAACCTGTGTCTAATGTAAGCTGAATTTAGGTTAAGTCTATGTCCCTAGATAACTTTTAGAGCATCCTTTAGAGTCTGTAAACAGTTGAAAAATCTTTAATTTTAGGCATGATGTATAGGTTTAGCCTGAAAATTAGCTTTCTGTTATTTATAAAAGAAAATTAATTTTAGGAAAAATTTGTTTTTGTTTTAGATCTCCTATATCTTTCCTACATACACACACCTTCATCCACATACTTTAACATTCTGATCTAAATTCCACTCAAAAAACATTTTTAACAAGCATCCTATGTCCAACATTGGAAAATTCATTCCCAGTTCCTTCAATCAACTCATCTCATCCCATAGTTAACCATCTTTCTTGTAAGACTATTAAGAGAAACTACATCAAATTGATTAATCCTATTACCCACTGACAAGCAAGTAGTCTAGATTAAGACAATTTTATGGCATCAAAAATCTCTACCTACCAACCAGATTTGCATTATAATAGCAGTATATATACCTATAGATTTTATATAACCCATTAATTTGCGATATCTCCTATTAATAAACTCCATGAAATACACTTTTTAAAGTTATAAGTCTATGAATACAGACAAAATATGACAACCATTTTGGGGGTAATCTTTTTCAATGCCTCTAACACATTTGGAAATGCTTTTATTAGGAGTAACTAAGGCAAATTTTTGTTTCTGTAATGAGGCTGGCTGGCCTAGAACTCAGACCAGTTCCCTCATCCTCTTAAGTAACAGGATATTACAATCTTTTTGAAATACCTGGCAAATTATGAGTCACCACCTCAGAGAGAATTCTGTTGTTTTTCAATGATCTTCTATGTAAGTTGAAGTTGACCTAGGACATAAACTCAGTAATTATATTTATGATATCATGTAACAAAGTATGGCATTGTTTACATAAAATTGCAGCTCACCATAGGCTTTAGTTACATCTGACTTCTTTGTTGTTTATTTTTTGAGGTAGGGTCTCACTCTAGCCCAGCCTGACCTGGACTTCATTCTGTATTCTCAGGGTAGCCTCGACCAAGAGATATCAGTTCCCATCACTTGACAGACAATGGGCCACGCCCACTGGGGCTTGAGTTTCACTATTGTGTGGTGGGTGGGTGGCCTGTGGCAGCAGCAGCAACAGCCCAGGAGGCAGCGCCACTGCCATCTTGGACAAAAGGACTCCTGCACAGAGGTGGAGGGCAGGGCAGGAGCTCACATAGTTGTGTGATTGTCAGTGAGGGGGTGGATGGAGAAGGGTCCTAGTCAGGGGAATTTATCATGTTGAGATTCTTTTGGCCTGTGTAACATAAGTCACAGCCCAGAAGGACAGCCCAGATAGGGAAGTGGGTAGGGTGGTCTGGATGGGTAAAGTGGAGTGGGTGTGGAAGAGTCTGGGGTCATATTTTCTAATTTGTTCTATAGTCTTTTTAAGGGAACTGATGTCTGCCACTGGCTGGTCCTTGGGGCCCTCCTCATCGAAGTCATCATCAGATTTTGGCATGGTGGTGTCTAATAGCTGCTATAATTGGGAGGAAAGAGGGGGGAATGTAGAACAAGGAGTTCAATCTGTAACTGACTGTGAAGAATCAATTGAGATAATTCACTACCTTCGGACCAGCCCCGCCCAGCTCCCAGACTCTCACCCAGGGTCAGGTCTGGTAGGCACAGAGGCAGTGGCTGAGACACTGGGCTGCCCACTGGCCCAAGTGGAACATGGTCTTTGGGAGTGAAGAGGGCACCTCCCAAGGAGTCCAGCCTCCTCACAGGGCGAGTATGCCCCAGTGCCAGCTTTGTGAAGGGGAAAAGTGGGAGGGGACCAGGGAACCTGGGGAGGGAAGCAGAGACACTGCACCTGTGCTGGCTGAGGTGCCACTGTTCCAGCATACATGCGCCCACCAATGGACTTGAGCCACCTTTGGCCAGCTTGCAGCCCTGCCACTGCCCTAGAGGAGAAGCTTGAAAGGAGATGAAAAGGGAATGTGTGTGGGGCGGGGGAGAGGATTTCCTTCCTGAACTTCTCATCTCCTAGCCAGATAAGCTATGCAAGTCCATATGTCTGGGTCATGTGGACCCCAGGAAATCATCCAGGGGGCAATCTGGAGGACATCCTCCCAAAAAGAGATGGCTTCTTTCTGGGAAAGCTTAGTGTCTCTAGCCTTGAGAAGCACTCATAAACCTTGAATTTGTGACTCCTTTTGGTGGAAGGTGATGTTACCCATGATAGAAAAAGAATGGAGAGGCTAAGACCAGAGGGCACCATATTCAGTCCCTCACAATGGTGAGAACTGAAAGTAAAGGAGGAAAGGGAGAAAACTGCCAGCCCTCAGTTATGGAGGCAAAGCCACAGAGGGCCAACGTCCCTCAGGGAGAGCACTCACCTATCCGGGCACATCTCAGAGGGTCCCTGTTCAGGCACCAGCTGTGGTTCCTGGACCCCCTGGTGCTGCTGTGCATTGGTTTCTTGGAGATGTCCAGGCAACTGTAGAGCAGGGTCTTAGGTAGTCATGAGTGCAACAGGAAGAAACACCCAGGAGACTGTGTCAGAGGACAGATCATTTATTTGTTAGGGGAATGAGCTTATAAGCATTCATGTAGTGATGGGAAAAGGTACAGGGTATGGGCCACAGGGGGATTGGCTGTGTGAAGGCTGCTGGATGATACCTTATTAACATACAGTGTTAGGATGGGGGGTATAGGTCACATGGCCATGGGAAAACTGAAACCTAAGTCTTATGAGTACATCCAGGTGCCCCAGGAGGGGGAGGGAGTGGCCTCACTCCTGCCAGTCTTGAGGTGAGATTATCAGGGTTTAGGCCTGGTATAACCTCCTGTGGCCTGGGGCCCTTAGCTGTGCCTGACAGCTCAGACCTGCTAAAACCTCCAGTGGTCCGGGGCCCTCAACTGTGTTGGACATTACAGGTATGCAACACCTCACACCACACCTGGTTTTCTGTGGTGCTGGAGATTACTACATAAGACTTTAAAAAATATTACTTATTTATTTGCATGGAGAGAAAAAAATTAGAATGATAGAATGATAATGGGTGTGCCAGTGCCTCCCAAAAGAAGTCCAGATGTCTTCACCACTCTTTGCATCTGGCTCCATGTGAGTACTGGGGAACTGAACCCCTGCTGGCCAGCCATGCAAGCAAGTGCTCCCAACCACTGAGCCATCTCCCCAGCCCAAAACTGTGAAATGTATTTATTTTTGTTTGTTGTTTGTTTTATGAGGTAGAGTTTCACTCTAGCTTTGGCTGACCTGGAATTCACTATGTAGTCTCGAACTCATGGTGATCCCCCTGCCTCTGCCTCCTGAGTGCTGGGATTAAAGGCATGCGCCATCACGCCCGGCTCGTAAAATATGTTTTTATGCAAACAAAGCTTAATAGTTTTGTTTGTGAAGTTCCCAGAAAATATCTGGGAAAGAAGCTGGGTGACTCACACTTATAACTCCAGTCTGAGGTAGGAGGATTACCATGAGTTTGAGGCCATCTTGGGCTATAGAGTGAGTTCCAGATCAGCCTGGGCTAGAGTAAAACTCTGTCTCAAGACTTAAAAGAAAAAAAAACTGGGCATGGTGGTACATGCCCTTAATCCCAGCACTCAGGAGGCCTGACATCGGAGGATTGCCATTAAATTTGAGGGCAGCCAGGGATAAAGAGTGAGTTCCAGGTAAGCCTGGGCTACAGTGAGAACTTGCCTCAAAGAAATAAACAAAATCTGGATAAGAAGTAAGACCATAGTTGAATGTCATATAGGCATAAAAGCCATGAGCGTGGTTCACTGCTACTTAACACTCTTTTTTGTTTATTTGTTTGTTTTATTGCTATTTAACATTCTTATTTAAAAATATCTCTATTTATAGGAGGACTATTCTCTGTATGTTGGCAACCTTCATAGCAAATATTAATTGTGCTGGAATTTTTGACTCTGAGCTGGTGAGAGGCTTCAACCAGACTCCAGGGTGAGGGAGTCCTTTCCTTTCTCATATCCTCATGATTTTCATTATCTATCCTGTTTCATTATGCTATGTATTCATTACTTTCATATGGCTGTGACTAAAATACTTGACAGAAACAACTTAGGGGAGGAAATATGTACTTTGGATCATGGTTTCAGTTAGATTTCAGCCCATCATGGTGGGGAAGGCACTGTGGTAGTTTGAATGTATGCCCCCTAGACTCAGGCATTTTATTAAAGCTTATAACTTGTATGTCCAGCCTCCTACCTGGAGGAGATGTCACGGGAGAGGGGGGGTAGATTCTGGAGTCTAACCCTAAGGTGTCACTGGCGGTGGTGGGTCTGATTTCCAGCCCAAAGGTACGCAGAGAGGTCTGAGCTGGGGTGGAGGAGGGGGGTCCTACCTGCTACAATTTCCTGCTATTTTTCTGCTTCTGGTGTTTGATGGCTGGTGGTGGGTTCTCTCTTTGCTTGGGTTTATGAATGTGACTGTAAGGTTTGTGAATGACCAGACCACACAAGACCACTCTGAAGCAAAGTAAAAGTTATATTCATGAAAGACATCAGCTGCCAGGCTGTTTTATGAAAGAATAGCACAGCATTCGTGGGTTTTATAAGGCCTTTCTGCTGGGTGAGGGATAGGAGAATAAGAGACTTGATTGTGAAGTTAGGTAGGGGAGTTTCTTCAGGGGAATTTTTCTGTTAATCACAAGATTATGGTCAGGCAGTTAGGGTGTGTTAATAAAACAGAGGTCAGCTCCCTCTTGAGATAAGGTAAACAGGAAATTGTGGCCTAGGGGTAAGGGGAAAGAATGGGTCATGTGGTTCCTGAGGGATATAGTCAATTTGGGTCTTCTTTTTCCTGTAAGGCTGCTTCTCATCACTATTTTTTCATCCACAGCAACTCCATCTTGGGACCTGGTCTGACCTACCATTCCAGCATATTATTAATAATAACTGGGCACCATTTTGGCTTCTGTATTTACTTCCTGCTGAGTGACGGCCATTATTGTTCTAGGGGATGCTGGATCCTAGTGGAAAAATAGGTCCACAGTGGCTAGAGGCTGATATGAACTAAGAAAAGGAGAGGTCAGTAATAGTTGGTTAAACTTTTTTTTGTTTGTTTTTGTTTTATCTTTTTATTTATTTATTTGAGAGTGAGAGTGAGAGTGAGAGAGAGGAAGAGAGGAAGAGAGAGAGAATGGGCACGCCAGGGCTTCCAGCCACTGCAAACGAACTCCAGACACGTGCTCCCCTTTGTGCATCTGGCTAACGTGGGTCCTGGGGAGCCGAGCCTCGAACTGGGGTCCTTAGGCTTCACAGACAAGCGCTTAACCACTAAGCCATCTCTCCAGCCCTGGTTAAATTTTTGATGGGTAAGTTTGTCTACCTGATTTTGATGCACTTCAGGAGGCAGGGGCCAGGAGACACAGTAGGCATACTACAGTCAGAGGTCCCAGTAGCAGCAAGAGCCAAGGCCGAACAGTTCCAAAAATATTCCATGACCCTGCAGTAGATGGTATTCCTACCTGAAACTGATCTGCCAGATTTTTAAGCTTTTTTTTTTTTTAGTTTTTTTTTTTTTAGTTTGTTTAAGGTTGGGTCTCATTCTAGACCAGGCTGACCTGGAATTCACTATGGAGTCTCAGGGTGGCCTTGAACTCATGGCAGCCCTCTTACCTCTGCCTCCCAAGTGCTGGGATTAAAGGTGTGCACCACCATGCCTGGCTTGTGTTTTTTTTTTAAGTAATTTATATTTTATTAACAACTTCCATGATTGTAAACAATATCCCATGGTAATGCGCATCCTCCCAAAAGTTTCCCCTTTGAAACTTCATTCTCCATCGTATCCTCTCCCCTTCTCAGTCAGTCTCTCTTTTATTTTGATGTCATCATTTTTACCTCCTATTATGATGGTCTTGTGTAGGTAGTATAAGGCACTATGAGGTCATGGATATCCAGGCCATTTTGTGTTTGGAAGAGCACGTTGTAAGGAATCCTACCCTTCCTTTGGCTCTTACATTCTTTCCACCACCTCTTCCTCAATGGACCCTGAGCCTTCGAAGGTGTGATAGAGATATTGCAGTGCTGAACACTTCTCTGTCACTTCTCAGCACCATGGTGCCTTCTGAGTCATCCCAAGGTCACTGCCATCTGAAAAGAGAAGGTTCTCTACCAAAAGTGAGAGTAGCATTAATATATAGGTATGAACATTAAGAGAAGTGTTTACTGGGCAGTTTGATAAGCATAGTATATACATTTAGCCAGACAGCAGCAGATATTACACCCCTAGGGCTCATGACTACCCATGTTGTAGGTTTTCAGTATCAGGGATATATTCCATCACATGGAGTGGGACTCAAATAAAATTAGAATGCAGTTGGTTTCCCGCATGACAGACATGCCACTATTGCACCCATGGCTCATTTGCCCTGGCTGGCCAAATATAAGGCTTGCACTTCCACTGTTGAATATCTTCACTGGTGATTTCTCTCTCTCCCATTGAACTGCATGCAGAATGGCTTCTTCCAGGTTTCTGTCACCTAGTCTACATGGAGGAGCTTATCAGCTCAGTTCCAGGAGGATTTCTCGGTGGCCTTGCCACCCAAGTATGTGGAGAAAAGACTTCATTCTTCAGCAAATGGTGCTGGGGAAAGTGGACTTGTATCTGTAGAAGGATGAAAATAGATTCTTCTCTCTCTCCATGCACAAGAATTAAGTCCAAATGGATTGAAGACCTTAACATCAGACCTGAAACTCTGAAACCGCTAGAGGAAAAAGTAGGGGAAACCATTCAACATACTGGTCTTGGCAAAGAATTTCTGAATATAACCCCAGTTGCTCAGGCAATAAAACCACAGATTAATTGCAGGGACCTCATGAAATTACAAAGATTTTTGTATGGCAAAGGTCACTGTGAATAAAGCAAAGAGGTAACCTACAGAAGGGGAAAAAATCTTTGCTAGCTATACATCTGATAGAGGATTAATATCTAGGATATACAAAGAACTCAAAAAATTAAATAATAAGAAATCAAACAAGCCAATTAAAAAATGGGCTATGGAGTTAAATAGAGAGTTCTCAAAAGAATAAATACAGATGGCATATAAGCATCTAAAAAAATGTTCTACATCCCTAGTCATCAGGGAAATGCAGATTAAAACTACATTGAGATTCCATCTCACTCCTATCAGATTGGCTACCATCATGAAAAGAAATGACCATAAATGATGGCGAGGATGTGGAAAAAGAGGAACCTTTCTACACTGTTGGTGGGAATGCCATCTGGTCCAGACATTGTGGAGATCAGTGTGGAGCTTCCTAAGACAGCTAAAAATTGATCTACCATATGACCAAGCTATAGCACTCCTAGGTATATGCTAATGACTCATCTCATTACCTTAGAAATACTTGCTCAACCATGTTTATAGCCGCTCAATTCACAATAGCTGGGAAATGGAACCAGCCTAGATTTCCTTCAACTGATGAGTGGATAGTGAAGATATGGCACATTTATACAATGGAGTTCTACTCAGTGGTAAAGAAGTATGAAGTTATGAAATTTACAGGAAAATGGATGGATCTGGGAAGGATTATACTAAGTGAGGTAACCCAGGCCCAGAAAGCCAAGTGTCACATGTTCTCTCTCATATGTGGATCCTTGCTACACATGATTGGGCTTCTGTGTGAGAAGGAAAAAACTCAGTAGCAGAGGCCAGTAAGCTAGAAAAGAAATATAAAGGGAAGAGAAAGGAAGGGAGGGGGGTACTTAATAGGATGGTATTGTATATATGTAAGTAGAAGAATAGATTAATTGGGGGTGAAAAGGCCTAAAGTGAGGTCAGGGGAAGAGATTGAGTAAAGGAAAGGTGGAGGGAGGGCTAATAAAAATCTAAGAGGATATAAATAAATCATATGGAATCCTACTTTTTTGGACAACGGAACACTCAGGAGCCATAGATTGTTGCTAGAAGATTTTCAGTGCCAGGGATGGGATACCTTCCAGTGAGTTGTTGGCCAGGGAGGTCCCTGATGCCCCCAAACCATTATAGGCCATTGCCGAGGAATAGATGGTAAGACCCTGTTGCTGAAGACTCCACATACTTGGGCTGCAAGGCCACTGAGAAATCCTGCTGGAACTGAGCTGATAACTTCCTCCATGTAGACTAACTGACCAAAAGCTGGAAGAAGACATTCTGCATGCAGTTCAATGGGAGAAAGTGAAGATACTCAACAGTGGACACTGCAAGCCTTATATTTGGCCAGCCAGGCCAAATGAGCCAATGGGTGCAATAGTGGCATGTCTGTCATGGTGAAAACCAACTGCCCTCAAATTGGACTGTACGCCCGTTCCATGGGAGGGAATACATCCCTAAAAACTTAAAACAGGGGTAGTCATGAGCCCTAGGGGTGTAACGTCTGCTGCTGTCTGGCTAAATGTATATACTATGCTTATCAAACTGCCCAGTAAGCACTTCTCTTAATGTTTATACCCATATATTAATGTGCTACTATCACTTTTGGTAGAGAATCATCTCTTTTCAGATGGCAGTGTCCTTGGGACGACTCATAAGGAATCATGGTGCTGGAAAGAAGTGACCAGAGTGGTCAGTACTATAATATCTCTATCACACCTTCCAAGGCTCAGGGTCTAATGCGGAAGAGGTGGTGGAAAGAATGTAAGAACCAAAGGAAGGGTAGGACTCCTTACAACGTGCTCCTCCAAACACAAAATGGCCTGGATATCCATGACCTCACAGTGCCTGACACTACCTACACAAGACCATCATAAGAGGAGGAAAAGGTGATGACATCAAAATAAAAGAGAGACTGATTTGAGATGGGGAGGGGATATGATGGAGAATGGAGTTTCAAAGTGGAATGTGGGGGGAGGGAGGGTATTACCATGGGATATTTTTTATAATCTTGGAAGTTGTTAATAAAAATTTGAAAAAAAAAAGGGAGAATAAAGAATTGAGAATAGACACCATGATGTGATAGAAAGGGTAAGATCATGTGGGTCATGTTGAAGTTTACTATGAACCTGCTTGATGTGTATAACAGTCTTAATGTGGACACTTTAGATAATCTTAGGGACATGCTGGTGGAATCTAAAAATTCTTATTCTGCCTCTGCAGTGAGACTGAAGGGGATATAAACTTGCCATTCCCTCAAGTCCACTGGCCACTTCTGATCCCAGGGTCCCTAATAGTAAATACCATGTATGATTCCTGAGACTCGAGTTGGGCAGTTGAACACTGAAACCTGTCTGATAGGGTTGTTGAAATGGAATCAGCAGAGTGTTGAGATTGAGGCACAGCACCCCCAAATGGTACTGGTGTAACATGTCGAGTCAACCTTATCCCAGGCAAAGCAGAGATTTCTTGCATCCTATTCTTTTCGGCACTAGCCTCAGGAGATTCATTAGCAGCATCTGTGATGGAGAATGTAACAGGGATAGGCTCTGTACAGCCTTGAGAGTGCAAAAGGAAGTTTTAAGGAGTTTGTTGTCTTTGTCCATGGCTAAAATGTTGAAATGCCAGGCTTAAGGGAGAGATGAGAATTCAGAAGTGAGAGAGTTCAGTGTGAGGGAGATGAGGCAGAGGGGTGTCAGTATACCTAGGGAGAACATTCTGGGATCAGAGAAAGCATAGGAGCATGGTAAATCATGAGTCTGAGGGGACTGGTTGAGTTGGAGGTGTACTTATCTCCTGATGAAGTAGAGTCAAGTGGCAGTGTCTTGACTTGCTTGAGCTGTGATCCACTCGCTGATGCCTTGGAGCTTTGCAGCCACAGGGGTGGTGAGGTTGACTAAATGAGGACCAGTCTAACATGGTGTGAGGCTCTGTGTGTGAGATTGTTTGAGGTATACCTGGTCACCAGGTTTAAGAGAGAGGGTGATGGATCCCTTTGAAGGTTGAGGTAGGAGGTGATCAACAAGTTCTCAAAGGAGTTTTCTGACAAGTATGAAGTCTGGCAAGTACCCATGGAAGACTTTTTTGTAAAGTAGGAAGGTTTCCTAGCAAGAAAGGGTGGCCATACATAATTTCAAATGGGCTGAGGAAAGAGGGAGCACGTGGAGTAGATAAGATTCGGCTAAGACCAAGAGGGAGGAGGCTAGTCCAGGCTAGGTGAAGTTCAGGAGTTAGCTTTGAAAGATGGGTCTTGAGAATGGCATTGACCCATTATACCTTACCCAAGGACTGGGGCCTATGTGAAATGTGGAGCTTCCAGTCCACTCCCAGGACCTTAGAGATGAAAGCCAGTCCATTGTCTGACTGGATAGTAAGGGGAAGGCTGAAGTGAGGTAGAATGGACTTGAGAATGTGAGAGGCAATCAGGCTTGCAGTCTCCTGAGTTGTTAGGAAAGCTTTGACCCATCCCAAGAAGGTATCCACCATAGTGAGAAGGTATTTAGTCATTTTGTTAGAGGGCATGTGGGTGAAGTCTATTTGCCAATCAACCCTGGGGAGAAAGCCTCGGTATTGCTGAGGTTTGAAGGAAGGAGAGGGTCAGGACCCACCTTGTGGGGAGGCCTTAGTGCAAAGAAAGCAGGCTTGTGTCACAGAGGAAACCAGTGAGGAGAGGCAAGGATGCAAAAGAAGTGGAGTCAGGAATCTTTGTAGGGGGTTGGCACCGATATGGAAAAGATTATATAAGTGGGTTAATATGGTAGTAGCCTGGGGATCATAAGACAGACAGTAATGGTCTTGCAAGGTTACCAGCCCTGGACAGAGGTTTCTACCTGCTTGGAGAGTCTAAGCCACCAGGGCAAAAGGGGGGCCTTTCATCTGTCCCACAACTCCCAGCGCCATTCCTCCCTTTTCAGTGCTATAGAGAAGAAATGCCTGTTGGAGATCAGGAAGAGCTAGGGCTGGTGCTGTCAGGAGAGCGTCTCATAGGCGAAAAAACTGTGTGTTTCAGTCTTGCGATTGAGCAGTTCATGTGGGCCCCTTAGCTTTGTCATAGAGGGGTTTTGCCAGGAGGGAAAAATTGGGAATCCGTGTTCTGAGAAACCCAGTGAAACCAAGAAAAGATAGGATTTCTTCCTTAGAGGTAGGAGGGGAGAGGGAGTGAAGATGCTGTTTACGGTCTAGGGTTAGTTGTTGTGAGTGGGAGTAAGCAGGAAACAAAGGTACTTAGTTTGGGTTAGAGAGACCTGAGCCTTTTGTGGGTGAAACTCTATAACCCTTGGAGTCACTAGAAAGTTGAAAAGTTTGTTCATGTGTTGTCTGAAGTCCAGAAGAGTGAGGAGAGCAGGTCATCAACATAATGCAAAAGTATGCTAGGTGTCAGGTTGAGGAACAGGAGGTCAGTGAACAGAGCTTGGCCAAACAGATGAGGGCTGTTTCTAAACCCTTTGGGGATGACAGGTTAGTTGAGTGGCAGTGTGGGTGTCAGGGTCTTCCCAGGTGAAAGCAAAGAGATCATAGGAGTCAGAGTGAAGAGGTATAGAGAAGAAAGCATCCTTGAAGTCAAGCACTGACAAATGAGTGGTAGAAGAAGAAATGGGAGAGAGAAGGGTGTATGGGTTGAGCACTACTGGGTGAATGGGCAAGATAGCAGCATTGATTAAGCAGAGGTCTTGGACTAAGTGGTAGGTTCCATCAGGCTTGATGATGGGCAGGATTGTAAGGAGAAGAGGTAGGGTGGAGGAGGAGAGCCTGAAGGAGGTGAGAGATAATGGGTTTAAGTCCCTGGTGGTGTTTGAGTAAGATTTGGTATTGAGGCTGACAAGGAAACACTGTAGGATCCTTGAATATGATATAAGCAGGTGGGTGATGAGAGGCCAGAGAAGGTGATGAAGTGTTCCACACTTGGGGATCAACCTCAGAAGCAGGAATGAGAAAGCTGAGGTCTTGGTAAGGGAGGGAGCAGGGTGAGAATGAAGATGAAGGGTGAGTGAGAGGTCAGGGAGAAGGAGAGTTTTTGCATGAGGTCTTGACCTAGAAGTGGAGCAGGACAAGAATGCATTACAAGAAAGGAGTGGGAGAGTGGAGTATCCCAAATATTGCAGAGCAGAGCAACAGTAATAGGAGGAGAATGAAGTCAGCAATCTACACCCACCACAGAGATCCATGAGGGAAGAGTCTGGCCAGAGCAAAATAGCAGGACTGACCATGTGGCCCCTGTACCTAATATAAATGAGACAGGCCTATCTGCCACATGTACTATTACCCAGGGCTCCTCCTTTATGATGTGGAGGGTCTTATCAGGGGCTGAGGTCCCAGGGCACCACCAGTCTTCAGCTGCTAGGCCAAAACCACTGAGCAGCTCTTGTGGGGGCTGGCCTACTTTGGTGAAGCAGGGAGGGACAGTCAATTTTCCAGTGTCCCCAGAGTCCACAGTGAGGGCAGGGTCCTGGCGGTGAGTGTGGGCTGGGGCAAACTCTGGCCCAGTGATCAGTGGTGTCACACTTGAAGCAGGGTCCCAGTTGTGATCATGAGTACCCAGTGTCTTCTTTGGAGAAGTTCAGAGAGCCACAGCCAGGAGCTGGTATTTTTGTTTGTCTTTGGCCAGAGCATCAGTCTGCTCCTGTTCCTCTTGGCTGTTAAAAACCTTAAAGGCTATTTCAAGCAGATCTTGGTGGGGGTGGGGGGGTGAGATCCTTTCTCAAGGAGTTTGAGTTTTTTCCAAAATGTCAGGGCAGATTGAGATAGGAAGTGGATGTTAAGAATTCAAACACCTTCCTGGGAAGTGGAATCGAGGTAGGTGTAAGTGCATCCCATGAACTCTGCCAGGTTTTCATAGTGGTTTTTTTTTTTTTTTTTTTGAGGTAGGGTCTCACTCTGGCCAAGGCTGACCTGGAATTCACTATGGAGTCTCAGGGTGGCCTTGAATTCATGGCAATCCTCCTACCTCTGCCTCCTGAGTGCTGGGATTAAAGGCATGCGCCACCACACTCGGCTCATAGGGCTTTTGACTTATTGAGAGGAGTTTCTTAAAGTTAACAACCTTGGGCTGGAGAGATGGCTTAGATGTTAAGCACTTGCCTGTCAAGCCTAAGGACCCTGGTTCGAGGCTCAATTCCCCAGGACCCACGTTAGCCAGATGCACAAGGAGGCGCACATGTCTGGAGTTCGTTTGCAGTGGCTGGAGGCCTTAACACGCCCATTCTCTCTCTATATCTGCCTCTCTCTGTCTCTCTCAAATAAATAAATAAAAATAAACAAAAAAATAAAAAAAGTTAACCTTGTGGAAAGCATTCTGGAGGCCCACCAAGAGGCAACCAGCCAGTCCCGGGGCCACCCTCCCTGTGGAAGGGGGTTGTGGGCTTGAGCCGTTGGGGCAAGGATTTGGTAGTCCCAGTTTGGGTCTTCCTGGGAACTGCCACAGCACTTAATAGATAAGTTGGATCAGTTAGATGGATGTCGTCAGAGTGGACCTGGGCAGCCACCCAGGTATGCTCATGTTTGTCTGGGGTGAAAGAAAGGAAGACATAGATATCATGCCAGGTAAGATCATAGGCCTGAGTAAAGTAACGATTCTTTAGTATAGTGGACAGGGTCAAAAGAAAAGGATCCTAGGAGCACTTCAATTTGAGACAGGTCAGGCATAGAAAATGGGACATGGATGCATACAATTCCCTCTCTCCCTTCATACCACCTCGCATAGAGGAAAAACTCTGTCTATGCATGAGCAAGTGCATTGGGCAGGAGGGGAGAGAGGAGGGGAAGGAGAAGGTAAAGGTGGTGAGCATGGATCAGATGGAGGTGGGTTGGGAGGCTGAGGAGTAGTGGGAGAAGCAGTAGGGGGCAGGTTATTGATGGCATTGGGGTTGAGAGCTGAAGGTGGGAGAGAATAAGGAGTGGGTGTTGAATGTGATTTTGTCTCTGAGAGCTTGGCCAGAAGAACCTGGTGAGTAGGCAGAGCAAAGAGGGAAAAAAAAAAAAGCTTGAATATAGGGAATTTCAGACCACTTGCTTTTGCAGGGGCAGAAGTTATCTAAATCAATAAGAATTTGGAAACTGAAAGAACTGTTTGGGGCCATATCGACCCATTGTCCAATTTATATTGTGGCCAAGCCATATTACAGTAAAAAATTAGGCAGCATGGTTTAATATCATCCTGTAGTCTCAGTGGTTTTAAGTTCTTAATGAGACAAGCCAGGGGATGATGGGGACCAGTTTAGAGGCCTTATTTCCCATCTCAGATGAGAGGGAGAGGGTTCAGACACTGAGAGAAGACAGGAAAGAAGGAAAGTAAAGATGGAAGAAAAGAAGCAGAGAAGGAAGGAGGAAAGTGTCCCAAAGCCAGTAAATTGAGCCAAAAGGCATCCCTTAGGGCTTGGTAGTCTGGAGAGAGAGAAACCCAAGGTGTTGAAAGTGCATCTTTCTTGGAACCTGGGGTGCCTGAAGTGGGCAAAGGGTATAGACTGGCATGTCAACACAGCTTAGACAAGAAGGGGATAAACCTGATAACAGGTCAACCTGTTAGGGACACTTACTGAGAAGGATGGCAGAGACAAAGAATGGAAGAAGAGCAATGCCAAATCATGGTGAGTGGGAG
Organism: Dipus sagitta; assembly: GCA_036346955.1. Taxonomy (NCBI): domain Eukaryota; kingdom Metazoa; phylum Chordata; class Mammalia; order Rodentia; family Dipodidae; genus Dipus; species Dipus sagitta. The sequence continues at coordinate 70,836,599 of CM070773.1, read as the reverse complement.
AGCTAGCACCAGGCAGAGATGGTCCGAGGCCTTCAGAGGGTCTGAGGCTGCTCAGTGGTCTGGTCAGGAAAAGGAGGTCTGTCCATCCAGGAGGGCACCTGGGAGCCTCCGATCAGAGTCACAGCACCAGATGTAAGGTTTGTGAATGACCAGACCACACAAGACCACTCTGAAGCACAGTAAAAGTTTTATTCAGGAAAATATGAGCTGCTTGGCTGTCTCATGAGAGAACAGCACAGCACCCCTGGGTTTGCAAAGGTTAGGTTTTATTTTTAATTATTTTTATTTATTTATTTGAGAGAGAGAGAGAGAGAGGCAAATAGATAGAGAATGGGCATGTTGGGGCCTCCAGCCCCTACAAATGAACTCCATATGCATGTGCCACCTTGTGCATCTGGCTTACATGGGACTTTAGGCTTCACAGGCAAGCACCTTAACCACTAAGCAATCTCTCCAGCCCAAGGTTAGGTTTTATAAAGCCTTTCTGGTGGGTGGGAGATAGGAGAATGGGGAGATTTTTGTGAAGTTAAGTAAGGAATTTTCTTCAGGAGAATTTTTCTGTTAATCACAAGGTTGTGGTCAGGCAGTTAGGGTATGTCACTAAAACAGAGGTTGGCCTAGGGGAAACAATGGGTCACGTGGTTTCTGAGAGATGCATTTCTGAGGGATGAGGTTCATCCCTCAGAGGTCATTCACAGCAACACCATCTTGGAACTTGGTATGGCCTAACAGGCACTGAGATTTTTCTGCCATTATAGAACGTCCCCTGGATCTGTAAGCTTAAATTCCTTCCTTCCATAAGCTGTGTCTGGTTTAGATATTCATCCCAGCAACATGGAACGGACTAAAACAGGCATCATGGAGTTCATCATGGTGAAAGATGCTCATATTACAGATGTCTGAGAGTAGGGAGAGTGCCAAGAACTGAGAGTCAGGCTAGCATCTTCAGGGCCTGCCCCTAATGGCTTGTTCTTCTTCTAACGAGGTCCCACTTCCTAAAGGTTCCACAAACGCCTAAAATAGGGGTGTCATATGGACAGCAAGCATGAGCATATAGGGTAGGTATTTCAGGTTCATGTTCTCACACCATGGTATCAATGAACACAGGTTTTGATTTCTGAACATTCTTCACTCGAGGGAACCAAGGCTCCTGGGAAAATGGTTGATTCCAGATCCAGGGCAGAGAAAAATACAAGTCATCTGGAATATCTTGTTGGCCCAGCAGATGGAATTGGAAAATCATTTTTTGGTAGCCATGATAGTGTAACTGTGATCTCATGCTAAAACTGACAAGAAAACAAATAATATTCGAGGTGTTTTACACCTCCCTTCAGCTATCAGACTGTCACCTCTCCTTTCTCTTTTCCTTCCCTTCCTCTTTCCTGCCCTCTCCTTTCCTCCCCTTTTCTTTCTCTTTCTCTGTTTCCTCCTCATTATTATTTTTCAGTGTGTGTATGTGTGTGATGTATTGTGTATGCATGTTCATGTGTTTGAGTATGAACACATGAATACCACAGCATGCATATGTAGCGCTGAAGACAACTTTTAGATGTTGGTCCTCGCCATCCACCTCCCTTAGAGGCAGAGATGGTCATTCTCATTGTTACTCATTGTTGCATTTGCCAGGCTAGCTGGTCCACAAGACTCCTGGAGATTCTCCTGTGTCTGCCTCCCATCTTGCCATCTGTATCCTGGGACTATAGAAGCCTAACAAACTTCTGGCTTTTACATGGGGTCTGGAGCTATGAGCCCAGACTTGTGTGACAAGTGCTTAATCCACCAAGCTATATTCCTAGTCCCTCTATTTCTTTTCTTATTTTATTTTTTTTTCTCACTTTTTTGAGTTAGGGTTTCACTCTAGCCTAGGCTGACCTGGAATTCACTATGTAGTCTCAGGGTGACCTTGAACTCACAGCAATCCTCCTACTTCTGCCTCCCAAGTGCCAAGATTTAAGGCATGTGCCACCATGCCTGGCTGGTTTTTCTTTTTGAGACAGGATTTCATGTAGCCCAGGTTGGCCTGGAACTCACTATGTGGCTGAGAGTGAATGACTCTGAACATTCGATACTCCTTCCTTCACTTCCGAGTACTTAAATGACAGGTGTGCACCACCAGATTCATACATGCTAGGAAAATACTCTACCAATTGAGCTATATCCCCAGTCCCTTACTTTTACTTCATTTGCAAAATTAGCATGTTTAACAAACATGACAGAATTGGAACTTGAAGCTGACCCCTATATACTCATCGTTGGCTTGGACCTGAGAATTCCCCAGCCACTTGTTAGACTCTCAGATCCCTGTGTCCAGTCCCCTGTCCTTCCTCTCAATTTGCCATAATTGAGGCTTCAAGGGTCTCCCTTTCCCAAAAGGGCTCAACTGGGTGTCTAAATCAGCTTGAGTCCTTCCCCGACCATCAGTCCATACTTTTGCACAGGCCCTTCTCTCACAGGGTAGCTCCTCCTTCCCCAAAGGAGGCATATATAAGGCCTCTTTAAGTGCCTTCCTGTTTTTCCTCTGCTTCTCCATCTAAAGTGTGTGCCACATATCTCCATGTCTCTCCTTCTCTGTTTCTCTCTCTCTCTCTCTCTGTACCTGTTCTTCCTCTATCTTTCCCTTCTATTTATTGTCTTTCCTGTTCTCTCCCCCCCACCCTCTCTACTTCCTAATTCAGATATGATTAGATTTCCTCAGCTCCCTTTCTCCCTCTTTTGCTATTCTGCCTCAGGTTTTTAGAAGTTCCTGTACACCTACCCATGACAGCTACCAGCCTGGGTGCAGGGACCACAGCTTCTACCTCCATGTTTCTTCTGAAGATGGCAGCCCACCTTCTGTCCTCCACCCCTTGGCTGCTGCCATTTTTCCCATCCCTATCACCCTCTCCTACCAAAAACATACATCTCTACCACTGACCTATCTCTCTCCCCACCTCCCTCCACTGCCATCCCTTTCCTTCCCCTTCTGGAGTCTACCCTGCCCCAAAAGAAACTGTGTCCCAGACTTCTATTCTGAATCTAAGAGCACCTACATAAAACCAAAGGCAAAAGTGGCACAAGCCAGAAGCATTTATTTGCAGCATCAAGAGATTCTGGCATGCACATGTGCATACACACACACACACACACACACACCTGCATGTAAATACAAATTTAAATATATATATCTGGGCTGGAGAGATGGCTTAGCAGTTAACACAGTTGCCTGAAAAGCCTAAGGACCCAGGTTGGATTCTCCAGGACCCAGGTAAGCCAGATGTACAAGGTGGTACATGCATCTGGAGTTTGCTTGCAGTGACTGGAGGCCCTGGCATGCACATTCATTCTCTCTCTGTCTGACCCTCTCTAAAAAGTAAATAAAAATAAAATATTTACAAAAAACTAGATAGATAGATAGATAGATAGATAGATAGATAGATAGATAGATGGGTCTGGGTAAGTGACTCAATAGTAAAAGGTGTTTGCAAGCCTGCCAGCCCAAGTTCAACTCCCAGCACCCATGTAAAGCTGGACACAAAGTGGTGCATGTGCCTGTAATCCTAAATCACATATGCCAATGGAAGGCAGAAGCAGGAGAATCCAGAAGCTTGCAGGCCATCTAGACTGGTGAGTTCAAAACAACAAGGTGAGCCTGTCTCAAGCAAAATGGAAGGAGAGGCCCCCCAAGGTTGTCCTCAGACTTCCACAAGTGTGCCATATCATACACATACCCACACTCTACCACATACACAATGAAAAAAATGTCTCAGGCTGAGGAGAGGGCTAAGTGGTTAAAGGCAGTTTCTTGCAAAGCCTTCAGCCCAAGTTTGATCCCCCAGTACTCATGTAAAGCCAGATACACAAAGTGGCACATGCATCTGAAATCCATCTGTAGTGGCAAGAGGTCCTGGTGCATCCATACTATTTGTCTGTATGGATCTTTACTGCAAATAAATAAATTAAAATTAAAATTAAATAATTTTTTAAAAAGTTTCTAACACAGATCATAAACAAGAGACAATCTGGGGTGCAGGATCTCTAACACCAGATAAAGACTGGTTAGTCTTTTTTACAGCTAAATTAACATTTGGGGTTTAGGAGGATGGGTTAATGGTTAAAAGTGCTGTGCTACAAGCCTGTCAACAGTGTGCAAATCAGCCAACCCACTGGAATATCTAGTATTCATGTAAAGACAGACACATACCTATGACAAGGGGTGTCAGAAATAGGAGACCAATCCCTCATGCCAGAAGAGGACTAGTTAACCTGTTTCAAAGCTAAAGTTGCATCTGTTCTAGCCTTTGTCTCACAGCTTTTTATAAATTCTAAGACAGTCAAATTCACAATGAGAAGGAAATTAGACATCCCCCATTTGACCTAACTGTAATCAAATCAATTTTCCTTTATGATATAAAATTATTAGGCAGGGCTGAGAACATAGCTCACTTGGTAGAGTGCCTAGTGTGTTAGTTATCTTCTTGTTACTAGGACAAAATGTCTGACAACAGTTTAAAGGAGGAAGAATTTATTTCTTCTTACAGTTCAGAGTTACAGTTCATGGCAGAGAAGGCATGGTGGCTATATTACAGGAATTAATGAGACAATGAGAATAATCAGGCAAAATCCACTTCAGAGAAAGGGAGAGAGCCACATGGACCTCTGCTGGCTAAGCCAGAAACCAACTGAGGCCCTGAATTCAGATTGTGCTGGACTTACATACCATTTACAATCCTGGGTCTGAATTCTCCCCCACTTAGAGTGGGGGAGAGAGTTACATCCATGAGTGCAGGATTCTGTCAAATAAGATTAAGCACAGGCAGCTGTCTCCTGAGATAAGGCAGTTATATATTATCCAAAGGGGTCAGGCTCAGAGCCACAGAATTCTTGTTAGCTACCATCAGAGAAATCTCTCCCGCTGCAGTTTCAGAGGAGGGAAGTGTAACATCTATCACTTCACTGGAAGTCCTAGGTACATTTACATTTCATATAGATACATTTATTACATTCCATCTAAACTAATATAAGCTAGGAACATTGAATATATGGTATTCCTTCAATAGTCTCTCCCCTTTTGAAGTATTATCAATTTCATATAAGACTTCAACTTTAAGCTGAGACTTCTTATTTCACTGGACTATAATAAGCCCTTGGGTGGAGATCATCTAGTGCTGATAAGTCTACTTAGGAGGTCCAAGATGCAGGGCCCAAATAATAATCCTAAGAGGATCTTTGTTAGTGGTCTGATCAGGGGCATAGACCAGTTAGCCTATGACCAATAGCTATCCCACAACAGGTGTTTACTAATTTTTTCTTCTTTTGCCACACTTTCTTTAAGTATCTGAGGTCTATTCATAGTAACTGCACATTTGTTTGTGTACAGAAGCTTTCCTTATTTAAATAAGCATAGTCCTCCTTTATCAGCTGTAAGAAGATTAAGGCCTCTATAGTTTTGTATAACCATATCAGCCAGGGAATTAACTGCTTTTGTAGGTCATGAATGGCTTGGCTATTTGGTGTACATTATCCATGAATTTTGCAAACAAGATATATTAAAAGTGTCTAGAAACTCCTATTTTTCATATTTAGTTCCTATTCATGGGTGCTTCCCAGTACTGTATGGCTTGATATGGCATAGATTGCTGCAAAAATAGATAGCCCCTCCAATCGTGTTTTCTGTCACAATGTAGTATAGGGATATAACTATCCTTTCCCCAAGTTTTAACTCCATGGGGCATTCCCCCTAGTCCCCACTGGGATTACCAGCAATGGTACCATTGCCAGACCTAATTGGATGGATTGGCATCATGACCATGGTCCAGAGGTGCTCCCCATAGACTTCCTCAAGCTTCCGGCATGCATGAGCCAATTGGCTCCTGGTGTGCGATTGGCTACAGGCCTGTAGATCCTCAAGCTTCAGCTGTGAGTAGACTGACCAGCTTTTGTATGTGGTCAGAGGAGAGCTGCAGATCTTTGGAACACTTCTGGTGCCTCTGCAGTGTGATTCGGAGTGGATGGTGCGGACATTGTTGTGCCATCCAAGACCTGTTCCCTTCAGCTGCATGAGCCTTTTTTATCTACAGAGTAGCACCTGTAACTTTAATAGCGGTTAGAGTGATGTATTACAGTAGGGGGGCCCAGTCCAAACTAGCTGCAGTGGCTCCTTCTTCCAATCTTTTATTTAGATCATATCTCCAGGCTGGTGGGGGGTGTCCAGTTTCCTAGGGGTAAGTGGGTCTCCTTGTGTTACAAATTCCAAGGGAACACCATCAAACAATCAGCATCACTAGTATGTTAAATCTTCAGGTTGGGCTCCAGATTTGTTCCAAACACACCTTTTTCCTTGGTAGGGCTTTATCCATTGGAAACAAGATTGAGGTCTGATTTTTATGGGCCCATACCATTAACATTTTTTCCATAAACTCATGACTTTGTCATAACATAAACTGTATTTAGATTAGCATTATAAGTCCCCATAACATTTTACTGAATTTAAGACAGTTCTAAAGCTTCAAGCCCCATCTGAGATTTAGGACTGTTTAATAACTATGAATCCTATAAAATCAAAACAAGCTACATATTTCAGCACATGATGGCAAAGTAATCATTTTCATTGTGATAAAGCATATTGAGGAGAAACTGGGCCAGTACAAATTGATAACAACTAGGTAAACATAACCAGTAATGACAATATTTGGATTGTCTATTTTACCCCTCCACTTGGGCTGATCACAGCCTGGTCAAACATCCCATCCTGAGCCATCAGTATAGAATAGGTTACGTATGGATTTTTCCTTCTTGAGTTATCTCCTTTTTAAAGAATTTATAATTTTAGTCATTGTACCTTCCCTGGGTGAATTTTACCCTTAGGCATTTTTTTAACTTTATTTTTGTTTTTTCAAGGTAGTGTCTCACTCTAGGCTGACCTGAAATTCACTATGTAGTCTCAGGGTGGCCTCAAACTCATGGCAATCCTCCTACCTCTGTCTCCTGAGTGCTGGGATTAAAGGCATGCACCACCATGCCTGGATTTTTTTTATTATTATTATTTGAAGGCAAACAGTGGCTAATTAACCAGAGCCAGAAATAGGCAGAAGAAAATATGAGTTAACATAAGAGCTTAGCAATGTAAGCCAACATCAGACAAAGGAACCTATTAGTCTGAATTTTCATTTATATTGTAACATTTTGTGGTTATATTCTTTTACTGGGTGCTTAAGACCATACAGGCAGCCATAATTAACAATATATTGTACTTTAGAGGCCAGTTATGGCTCTTCAGGAGAGAATCTTAGGAACCTGTGAAGAACTCTAGGACTGTCACTGTTGTGTCATCTGCTAGGATGAGTCAAGGCCATGTGACCATGTGGCTTCCCTTAGAAGCATCTGTAGTGACTCTCCTGCAGATATACTGACTTGGAGTCCAGTTCCTGGTCTCTGGGTTTCTATATCCTCTTTGACCAAGAAGACAGGTAACTTACCAGAGACTAGAGGTTAGAAGTCTCCGGTCATTTCCTGTGGCCTTCTGACCTGGGAGTAGGAACCAAAATATTGGTTACCCTCTTAACTCTGCTGTTTACAATTGACTTTGGCTTCCACATATGGAGATTACACACAGCTGATTAGCAAAAGAGATCTGCTTAAAGAAGTACAGAACATATCTGGTTAATAAGGCAGATCTGGTTAGAGATAACACAAAAGTTTAAATGATTTGTATTGATATTTAAGTTTAATTGTCAGGTGACAAGAAGCCATATCTGGAACATAGAAAGAATACATATTTTATCTTTTAAGTATCTGTTAGTTATAATTACAGGCAGAACATGTTAGTAGCCCTGTAAACAATTGTTTACCGACAACTTTAAATCAATTAATTTGATCTAGAACTGGTATACCAGGAAAAGACAAGTCAGTATAAAAACTTAGCATCTGTGTTTGAAAACAACTTTAGTAAAACTGGAAGCAGAATAGCAGAGTTTAAGATTTTTCTTTCATCTATAAAGACCACTTGGACATGAGGCTGTGTCCTAGAGCAGGGAACATGTCTTAAGTATTAATATATCTATAAGCAATGAACTTAAAATTCCAGTAATGAAACAACTATTTAACTAAAACCTTGACTGAGTCTTTGATTACACACAGCTTAAGAATAATGCAGAACCTGGTTATTGTTGAGCTAAACCAACTTGAATTTTACATATTTTAGAGACATTCTGACAGACACAAAGTAATCATGTAAGTAAGCACCTCTAACCATTGGACAATTTTATAACTTAATTTGTGACAGTTCACAATAACTAAATCGTTTCCATAAGACTTATAATTTCAGAAATGACCACCTAGCAGAACCAGCATGAACAAGACAGGGACATCTCATAGTTACAGTATCTTTACATATAATAATCTTCTAGTAGAAGATTAAATAATAATGAGTATTGACATTAACCTTGATGTTAAAGCTCAGTTGTTTTAGTAGCTAAAAGGTTGACATAGGAGCATAGCTAATTTGGCTGAGTTAGAAACATTACCAAGCACAGGTTAACATCTGTGAGCTATAGTCTTAACTTTGACATCTTGAGGCATGGAAATCACAATTTATAACATGGATACCATGATATAACTGGTTAACAAATACATATTTTGGACAGAAACATCAAAATGTTACCTTTTAATCATCTTAATTAACAACATTTTAAATATCTGTTATCCTTATATTAAAATTGATTAACTAGGGCTGGAGAGATGGCTTAGCAGTTAAGTGCTTGCCTGTGAAGCCTAAGGACCCAGGTTTGAGGCTCAATTCCCCAGGACCCACGTTAGCCAGATGCACAAGGGGGCGCATGCATCTGGAGTTTGTTTGCAGTGGCTGGAGGCCCTGGTGTGCCCCTTCTCTCTCTCTATCTGCCTCTTTCTCTCTCTGTCTCTCACTTTAAAATAAATAAAAATAAACAAATTTTTAATTGATTAATTATAAATGTCTCCAAATATTAAGCTACATTTAAATATATGTGTATTTTATCAAGTTTTATTTAAAAGTTATTTTTTGAAATAGTACTCTGTATACTTTATTTTCACCAGTTTTCCAAAATCATCATATTATTTTTCTTGTTATGATAACTGACCTCTGTAACATAATAATTGTACATTATATACTAACATTTATAAGGCATTCTTGAAACATTACTCAGGATCAGATCAATGTATAAATTTTGCTAACAGAACACATTACATATTACCATATAGGTTTATATCTTTTATGCTGCAAAGCTAAATCCCAATGCCATCACATACCACTGTAAAAGTTATTTTTCACTATAGTTGACTTTCTGGGTTTCCTCTTGTTGCTGTCTAAGGCCTAGCACATAAGAGTAAAGATTTTATAACTCCTTATTATCCATTTCCAGTGTAGAGAAGTGAGATTGAGTTAACATCCATTCTCCAAATTAGTATGGGTTCTAACTCTTAAAAGGAATGATATAGAGATATCAGTTAGGCTCAAAGGCTAACAAAGACTGACCCAACTTTGTTAACATTAAAAAGAACTATTTTCTTCTAACCACAGGACTGGTCCCAGATACCTCTAACTTGAAAGATACTGAGCAGGTTAAAATTACATTACTAGATGGTATCGTTATTAGGGAATATTAAATTCCCATAACCAAAATTCAAGTCTCAGTAAATCCATTTTTATTCTTAGATATTGCTGTACTTCTATTGATGTTTATAAAAGTTGATTTCAAACAGAACTTTATATTCATGTTTTTTATTAATTAATCCCTGATTGTATTTTTTGGTTCATAACAAGATTTCTTCCATTAAAATATTATCTTTTTTCAAGGAAGCCTTTGATAATTCCCATTTAGAGTTATGCCTGAATGTTAAACTTGTGTTTTCCCAATGAACAAACTGGCTGTTTTGATATAATACATAAGTTCCTCTCTAGATAGATAGGTAGGTAGGTAGGTAACTAGGCAGGTAGATAGATAGATGGATAGATAGATAGATAGATAGATAGATAGATAGATAGATAGATAAACCTTATTTAATAGGGAAATTCATTTCAACAGACAACACTAGGCCCAATGATACAAGACTCATAATTTCCTGGTTATATAAAACTTGACAAAAATAATCAAACCTTTAGTCTTTTTAGATTGACATTCTTTCATGTCTGTAGATCTTTTGCCTGTACTAAATAAAGTACTTTATTTATTAGTCTCTTAATTTTAATTAACTTTCTTTATCTAAGTTAATGTCTCCTTTTATAGACCAAACTTGTTTCTCTCACCTGTAATTGTCATTTTTGACCTTGGATATAATATTTGTTGGTGTCACTTGTAAATGTCATGCCACATACAGAAAGGTTGTATAAGGTAATATTCAGGCTATGGTGGATAATAGACGTAACATAATCCAGGGAATTATGTCCTTGATGGGTCTGATAAGCAGCCTTTTCCTGAAGAGTGGTTTCTGTGCCTGTCCAGCATACAAAAAGGAATTAAAACTGAAGTTTCAAAGAGCTACACCTGTATTATTAGAACTTCATCTTCAGCAGTTAAGGAGGACTGCTGTCTGTTCAGAGTTGTCCTGCCTGCTCTGAATACACATAGAGCAGTCTTGTCAGCTCCAAATACACATGGAGCAGTCCTCTAACCTCTAAATACACATGGACCAGGCATCTCAGCTCTTAATACACATAGAGCAGTCCTCTGAGCTCTGAACACACATGAAGTCCTCTCAACTCCAAATACACATGAAGCAGTCCTCTGAGCTCCAAATACACATGGAGCAGTCCTCTGAGCTCTGAATACACATAGAGAAGTCCTCTGAGCTCTAAATACACATGGAGAAGTCCTCTCAGCTCCAAATACACATGGAACAGTACTGTCAGCTCTGAATACACATGTAACAGCCCTCTGAGGACCAAATACACATGGATGAGCCCTTTCAGCTCCGAATACATATATAGCATCCTCTCAGCTCTGAATACACATGGAGCAGTCCTCTGAGCTTTGAATACACATGGAGCAGTCCTGTCAGCTCCGAGTACACATGGAGCAGTTATGTCAACTCCGAGTGCACATGAAGCAGTCATGTCAAGCTGAATACACATGGGATAGTCCTATCAGATCTGAATACTTTCAGCTCTGAATACAGATGGACCAGTCCTCTCAGATCCAAATACATGTGGAGCAGTCCTGTCAGCTCCAAATACACATGGACCAGTCCTCTGAGCTCTGAATACACATGAAGCAGCCCTCTCAGGTACCCAATACAAATGGAGCAGTCTGCTGAGCTCTGAATACATATGTAGCAGGCCTGTCAGCTCCAAATACACATGGAGAATCCCTGTCAGCTCTGAATACACATGGGTCAGTCCTCTTATCTCTGAATATACATGGAGCATTACTTTCAGCTCTGAATATGCATGGAGCAGTCCTGTCAAACCAAATACACATGGAGCAGTCCCATCAGCTCTTAATATTTTCAGCTCCAATTATACATTGAGCAGTCCTCTCAGCTCTGAATACACGTGGAGCAGTCCCATCAGCTCCAAGTACACATGGAGCAGTCTTATCAGCTCTGAATACATGTGGAGCAGTCCTGTCAGCTCTGAGTACACATGGAGCTGTCCTTTGAGCTCTGAATACACATGGCGCAGTCCTCCCACCTCTGAAAACACATGGAGCAGTGTTCTGAGCTGCCAACACACATGGAGCAGCCCTCTCAGCTACAAATATACATGGAGAATCCTATAAGCTCCAAATACACATGGAGCAGTCCTCTGAGCTTCAAGTACACATGGAGCAGTCCTCTCAGTTATGAATACACATGGAGACTCCTATAAGCTTCAAATACATATGCAGCAGTCCTGTCAGCTCCGAATACATGTGGAGTATTCCTGTCAGCCCTGAATAAACATAGGTAAGTCCTTTGAGCTCCGAATGCACATGGAGCAGTCCTCTAAGTCCGAGTACACATGGAGCACACCTAACAGCTCCAGATACACATGGAGCAGTCCTCTGAGTTCCAAATACACATGGCGGAATATTCTCAGCTCTGAACACATGGAGAATTCCTCTCAGGTCCGAATACAAATACAGCAGTCCCGTCAGCTCTGAGTACACATGGGGCAGTTACATCAGCTTCAAAAACACATGGATTAGCCTCTCAGCTCCAAATACACATGGAGAAGTCCTGTCAGCTCTGAATACACATGGAGCAGTGCACTGAGCTCTGAATACACATGGAGCAGGCCTGTGAACTCTGAATATACAAGGAGCAATCCTTTGAGCTCCCAATACACATTGAGCAGCCCTCTCAGCTCCAAAAACACATGGAGCAGTCCTCTGAGTTCTGAATACACAGAACAGTCCTCTAAGCCCCAAATACAGATGGAGCAGCCCTCTTAGCTTAGAATACACATGAAGCAGTCGTGTCAGCTCTGAGTACATATGGAGCAGTCCTCTCAGCTCCAAACACATGGAGCAGTCTTCTGAGCTTTGAATATACATGGAGCGGACCTTTCAGCTTCGAATACATATGAAATAGTCCTCTGAGGTCCAAATACGCATACAGCAGTCCTCTCAGCTCTGAACACACATGGAGAAGTCTTCTGAGGTTTGAATACACATGGAGCATTTCTATCAGCTTCAAATACACATGGAGCAGTCTTCTTAGTTACAAATACACAGGGAGGAGCCCCCTCAGCTCCGAATACACATTGAGAATACTATAAGCTCCGAATATATATGGAACAGTCTTGTCAGCTCAAAATACACATGGAGCAGTTCTTTCAGCTCTGAATACACATGGACCATTCCTGTCAGCCCTGAATACACATGGGCCCATCCTCTGAGCTGCGAATACACATGTAGCACTCCTCTGAGCTCCAAATACACATGGCACAGTATTCTCAATTCTGAACACACATGGAGCATTCCTCTCAGGCCTGAATACAAACATAGCAGTCCCTTCAGCTCTGGGTACACATGGAGAAGTTACATTAGCTCCAAAACCACATGGATCACCCTTTCAGCTCCAAATACACATGGAGCAGTCCTGCCTGCTCTGAATACAAATGGAGCAGTCTTGTCAGCTCTAAATACTTTCAGCTCTGAATACACATGGAGCAGTCCTCTCATCTACGAATGCAGCTGGAGCAGTCCTGTCAGCACTGAATGCACATGGAGCAGTATTTTGAGATTGTAATATACATGGAGCATTCCTCTGAGCTGCGAACACACATGGAGCATTCCTATCAGCTCCAAATACACATGGAGCATTCCTCTGAGCTGCGAATATACATTGAGCATTCCTCTGAGCTGAAAATACACAAGGAGCATTCCTGTCAGCTCCAAATACACATGGAGCAGTCCTCTGAGCTCAAAATAAACATGGAAGAGCCCTCCCAGCTCTGAATACACATGGAGAATCCTATAAGTTCTGAATACACATGGAATGGTCCTGTTAGCTTTGAATACACATGGGTCAGTCCTCTGATCTCTGAGTATACACGAAGCACGCCTCTCAGCTCCGAATGCACATGGAGCAGTGCCATCAGCTCCAAATACTTTCAGCTCTGAATACACATTCAGCAGACCTCTCAGCTCAGAATACACATGGAGCAATCTTTTGAGTTCTAAATACAGATGGAGCAGTCCTGTCATCTCTGAGTAAACATGGAGCAGTCCTTTCAGCTCTGAGTACACGTGGAGCTGTCCTCTGAGCTCCAAATACACATGGACCTTTCCTCCTAGCTCTGAAAACACATGGAGCAGTCCTCTGAGTTCTGAATACACATGGAGCAGTCTGTCAGCTCTGAGTGCACATGGAAGAGTCCTCTGAGCTCCAAATACACATGAAGCAGCCCTCTCAGCACTGAGTAAAATGGAGCAGTCCTCTGAGCTCCGAATACACATGGAGCAGCCCTCTCAGCTCTGAATACATATGGAGAATCCTATAAGCTACAGATACACATGGAGCAGTCCTGTCATCCCTGAATAAACATGGTAGTCCTTTGAGCTCCAAACACACATGTAGCACTCCTCTGAGCTCCGAATACATATGGATCAGTCCGCTGAGCTCTGAGTACACATGGAGCACACCTAACAGCTCCAGATACAGATGGAGCAGTCCTCTGAGCTCCGAATACACATGGCAGAGTATTCTCAGCTCCGAACACACATGGAGCATTCTTCTCAGGTCTGAATCCAAATACAGCAGTCCCGTCAGTTATGAGTATGCATGGAGCAATTACATCAGCTCCAAAAACACATGGATTTGCCTCTCAGCTCCAAATACAGGAGCAGTCCTGTCAGCTCTGAGTACACATTTTACACTCCTGTCAGCGCCAAATACATATGGAGCAGTCTGGAAACCCCTAGATACAGATACAGCAGTCCTCTGAGTGCCAAATACACATGGAGCAATCCTGTCAGCTCTGAATACACATGGAGCAGTGCTCTGAGCTCTGAATACACATAGAGCAGGCCTCTGAGTTCTGAATATACAAGGAGCAGTCTTTTGAGCTCCCAATACACACTGAGCAGCCCTCTCACCTCCAAAAACACGTGGAACAGACCTCTAAGCTCCTAATATAGATGAAGCAGCCCTGTTAGCTCTGAATACACATACAGCAGTCTTGTCAGCTCTAAATATACAAGGAGCAGTCCTCTGCTCTGAGCACACGTGTAGCAGTCTTCTGAGCTTTGAGTACATATGGAACAGAACTTTCAGCTCCAAATACACATGAAGCACTCATCTGAGCTAAGAATACACATGGAGCAGCCCTCTCAGATCTGAATACATAGGGAGAAGTCCTCTGAGATCCAAATACACAGGAAGTAGTCCTCTAAGTTCTGAATACTCAATGGAGCAGTTCTGCCAGCTCCCAATACACATGGAGACGTCCTCTGAGCTCTGAATACACATGGAGCAGTCCTGTCAACTTGGAATAGATATGGAACATTCCCATCAAGTCCAAGTACACATGAAGCAGTCCTGTCAGCTCAGAATACATGTGGAGCAGCCCTGTCAGTAATAAATACACATGTAGCTGATCCCTCAGCTCAGAATAACACATGGAGCAGTCCTCTCAGCTCTGAATACACATGGAGGTGTCCCATCAGCTCCAAATACATGTGGAGCAGTCCCACCCATTCCAAACATATGTGGAGTAGTCCCATCAGCTCTGAATACATGTGGAACAGTTCCGTCAGCTCCAAATACACATGGAACAGTTTTCTGAGCTCGAATACACATGGAGCAGTCCCCTCAGCTCTGAATACACATAGAGCACTTCTCTGAGCTCCAAATACATAGGGAGTAGTGTTCTCAGCTCCTAATGTAGATGGAGCAGTCCTCTGAGCTCCAAATACACCTGAATCAGCCCTCCCTGCTCTGAATACACATGGAGCAGTCCTCTGAGCTTTGAATACATGTGGAGCAGTCCTGTCAGCTCAAAATACACATGGAGAAGTCCTGTCAACTCCGAATATACATGGGGCAGCCCTCTGAGCTCCAAATACACTTGCAGCAGCCCTCTCAGTTCCGAATACAAATGGAGCAGTCCTGTCAGCTCCAAATACACATGGAGCAGATCTGTCAGCTCTGAATACACATTAACCAGTAATTGGAGCTCCAAATACACATGGAACAGCCCTCTCAGTTCCCAATACACATGGAACAGTCCTCTGACTCCTGAATACATATGGAGCCGGCTTGTCAGCTCAGAATACATGGGGAACACTCCTGTGAGCTCTGAATACACATGGAGCAGTCCTCTGAGCTCTGAATACATATGGAGCATGCTTATCATCTCAGAATACACAGGGACCAGTCCTTGAGCTTTGAATACACATGGTGTAGTCCTGTCAGCTCTGAATACTCATGAAGCACTCTTCTAAGCTCTGAATACACATGAAGCAGGCCTGTCCACACTAAATATACATGGAGCAGTATTGTCAAGCTGAATACAAATTTTGTAGTCCTATCAGATCCAAATATGTTCAGTTCCGAATACACATGGAGCAGGCGTTTCAGCTCTGAATACACATGGAGCAGTCCCATTAGCTCTGAATATACATCTAGCTGTCCTATCAAACCAAATACACATGAACCAGTCCTGTCAGCTCCGAATACTTTCAGCTCCAAATACACATTGAGCAGTCCTGTCAGCTCTGAGTACATATGAAGCAGTCCTGTCAGCTCCTGATACATGTTAAGCTGTCTTCCGAGCTCTGAATCACATGGAGTAGTCCTGTCAGCACCAAATAAACATAGATCACACCTCTCAGCAATGAATACACATGTCGCAGTTTTGTCAGCTCTGAATATACATGGAACAGTACTGTCAAGCTGAATACACATGGAGCAGTCCTGTCAGGTCTGAATACTTTCAGCTCTGTATACACATGGTGCAGTCCTCTCAGCTCTGAATACACAGGGAGCAGTCCTTTCAACTCCAAACACATGTGGAGCAGTCCAGTCAGCTCCAAATACACATGGAGCAGTCCTGTCAACTCCAAATACACATGGAGCAGTCCTCTGATCTCTGAATACATATGAAGCAGTCCTCACAGCTCTGAACACACATGGAGCAGTTTTCTGAGCTTCAAATACACATGGAGCCATCCTCTGTGATTTGAATACACATGGAGCAGTCCTCTCACCTCCAAATACATGTGGATCAGTCCTTTGAGCTCCGTATACACATGGAGCAGTCCTATCAGCAATATACATGGAGCAGCCCTCTCAGCCCTGAATACACATGGAGCAGACCTTCCAGCTCCAAACACACATGGAGCCATCCTCTGAGATCTGAATACACATGCAGCAGTCTTCTCACCTCCGAATATACATGGAGCAGCCCTGTCAGCTCTGAATACACAGGGAGAAGTCTTCTGAGCTCCAAATACACATGGAGCACTCCTCTCAGCTACGATACAATTGGAGCAGTCTTCTGAGATCTGAATACACATGTAGCAATCCACTGAGCTCTGAACACACACGGGGCAGTTCTGTCAGCTCTGAATACATTTGAAGCAGTCCTCTGAGATGCAAATGCACATGGACCAGCCCTCTCAGTGCCGAATATACAGGGAGCATCCTGTCAGCTCCAAATACACATGGAGCAGTCCTCTTAGTACCCAATACACATGAAGCAGTGCTGTCAGCCTGAATACACATGGAGCAGATTTTCCAGCTCTGAATACACGTGGAGCCATCCTCTGATCTCTGAATACACATGCAGCAGTCTTCTCACCTCCGAATATACATGGAGCAGCCCTGTCAGTTCTGAATATACAGGGAGAAGTCCTTTGAGCTCCAAATATGAATTGACCAGTCCTCTCAGCTACGACACTAGTGGAGCAGTCTTCTGAGCTCTGAACACACATGGGGCAGTTCTGTCAGCTCTGAATACATTTGAAGCAGTCCTCTGAGATGCAAATGCACATGGACCAGCCTTCTCAATGCCAAATACACAGGGAGCATCCCGTCAGCTCCAAATACACATGAAGCACTCCTCTCAGCTCCGAATACACATGGAGCAGTCCTGTCAGCCTGGAATACACCTGGAGAAGTCCTCTCAGATCCAAACACACGTGGAGCAGTCCTGTCAGCTCTGCATACACATGGAACAGTCCTCTGATCTCTGAATACACACGGAGCAGGCCTCTCAGCTCCAAATACACATGAAGCATCCTATAAGTTCTGAATACACATGGAGCAGTCCTCTGAGCTCTGAATACATATGGAGCAGTCCTGTAAGCCCCGAATACATGTAGAGCAGTTGTTATCTGAGCTCCAAATACACTTGGATCAGTCCTCTGAGCTCTGGATACACGTGGGTCAGTTCTCTGATCTCCAAATACACATGGAACTGTCCTATCAGCTCTGAATACACATGAAGCAGTACTCTCAGCTCTGAATAAACACATAGCAGTCCTGTCAGCTCTGAATACATATGTAGCAGTTTTCTCAGCTCCAAAAACACATTAAACAGTCCTCTCGGCTCTGAACTCACATGGAGCAGTCCATTCAACCCCAACCATGCAACTGGAAGTCCTATGAGCTCCGAATACACATGGAGCAGTCCTGTCAGCTCCAAATACTCATGTAGCAGGCCTCTCAGCTGTGCACACACATGGAGAAATCGTCAGAGCTCCAAATACAAATGGAGCAGTCCTATCAGCTCCAAATACACATGGAGCAGTCCTGTCAGCTCTCAACACGTATGGAGCAGTCCTCTCAGCTCCGAACACACCTGGAACAGTCCCTTTAGCTCTGGAAAATCATCAAGCTGTCCTCTCAGCTCCGCATACACATGGAGCTGTACTGTAAGCTTCAAATACACATGGAGCAGTCATGTCAGCTCCAAATACACAGGGAGCAATCCCATCGACTTTGAATACACACGGAGCAGCCCTCTCATTCCTGAAAACACATGGAGCAGACCTTCCCACTCCGAATACACATAGAGCTGTCCTCTGAGGTCCTATTACACATGCATCAGTCCTCTCACCTCAGAATACACATGGAGCAACCCTCTCAACTCTGAATAAACAGGAAGCAGACCTCTGAGCTCCAAATACACATGGCCCAGTTCTGTTAGCCCCAAATAGACAAGGATCAGTCCTGTCATCTCTGAATACATATGGAGCATTCCTCTGAGTTCTGAATACACATAGAGCAGGCCTCTCAGCTCTGAATACCTTCAGTTCTGAATACAAATGAAGCAAGTCCTGTCAGCTCGGCATACACATAGAGTAGTCCTGTCAGCTCCAAATACACGTGGGGCAGTCCTCTGAACTGCGAATACACATGGAGCATTTCTCTCAGCTCCAAATACACATGGAGCATCTTATAAACTCTGAATACTCAAGGAGCAGTCCTGTCAGCTAAAAATACACATGGAGCAGTCTTGTCAGCTCTGAATACATGTGCAGCAGTCCTGCCAGCTCCGAATAACATTTAGAGCTCCGAATACACATGGAGCAGTTCTCTGAGCTCCGAATATATGTGGAGCAGTCCTGTCCCCTCCAAATACAAATGGAGCATTCCTGTCAGCTCCAAATACATATAGAGCAGTCCTGTCAGCTTTGGAAACACATGTAAGCACTCCTTTCAGCTCAGAATAACATTTAGAGCAGTCCTCACAGCTTCAAGTACACAGGGAGCAGTCCTCTGTGCTCCAAGTACGCATGGATAAGTCATGTCAGCTCCAAATACACATGGAGCACTCTTCTGAGCTCTGAGTACACATGGAGTAGTCCTCTCAGTTCCGAATACACATGGAGTAGTCCTGCCAGCTCAGACTACACATGGCGCAGTCCTGTCAGCTCCAAATACATGTGGAGCAGTCCTCTCAGATCCGAACATGCATGGAGCACCCCAGTCAACCTTGAACACACAACTAGTAGTCCTCCTTTCTCCGGACAGACATGGAGCAGTCCTGTCAGCTCTGAAAACACATGGAGCAATCCTCTCACCTTCAAGTACACATGACACATTCCTCTGAGCTCTAAATACACATGGCACAGTCCTCTGAGCTCCAAATACACATGGAGCAGTCCTCTCATCTCCTAATACACATAGAGCAGCCTTCTGAGCTCCAAATACAAAAGGAGTAGTTCCTTCAGCTCCAAACACACATGAAGCAGTCCCATCAGCTCTCAGTACACATGAAGCAGCCCCATAAGCTCTGAATACACATGGAGAAATCCTCTGAGTCTGAGTACATGTGGAGTAGTCCTGTCAGCTCCAGGTACACATGGAGCAGTCCTCTCTGTTGTAAGCACACATGGAGCAGACCCGTCAACCCCAAACACACAAGTAGCAGTCCTCTGACCTCCGAATACATATGGAACTGTACTCTCAACTGTGAATACACATGGAGCAGTCCTCTCAGCTACGAATACACATGGAGCAGTCTTCTGAGCTCCAAATATACATTGAGCAGTTCTTTGAGCTCTGAATACACATGGAGCAGTCCTCTCAGCTCTGAATGCATATTGAACTCTGAGGTCTGAATATACATGCAGCAGTCCTCGGACCTCAGAATACATGTGGAGCAGCCCTCTCAACTCCGAATACACAGGGAGAAGTCTTCTGAGCTCCAAATACACATGGTGCAGTTCTGTCAGCCATGAATAAACAAGGTGAGGTCCTGTCACCTCCAAATACACATGGATCAGTCCTCTAAGCACCAAATACACATGGACTACTCCTCTCAGCTCTGAATACTCATGGAGCAGTCCTGTGAGCTCCAAATACATATGGAGTAGTCCTCTCAGCTCCAAACAAACATGAAGTCTTCTCAGCTCCAAACTCTCATGGAGCATTCCAGTCAACCTCAAACACATAATTAGTAGTCCTCTGAGCACCGAATACTCATGGAACAGTCCCGTCTGCTCCAAATACACATGGAGACGTTCTCCCAATTCAGAGCACACATAGAACATTCCTGTCACCTCCGAATACACATGGAGAAGTCCTCTGAGCTCAGAATACACAAGGAAGAGCCCTCCCAGCTCTGAATACACATGGAGAATCCTATAAGTTCTGAATACACATGGAGCAGTTCTCTGAGATCTGAATACACATGCAGCAGTTCTCTGAGATCTGAATACACATGGAGCAGTCAGTCCTGTCAGCTCTGAATACACATGGAGCAGTACTCTGAGCTCCAAATACACATTCAGGAGCCCTATCAGTTCCGAATACACTTGGAGCATCCTGTCACCTCTAAATATACGTGCAGCATACCTGTCAGCTCCGAATTCACACGGAGCTGTGTTGAAACACCCCAATACAGATGCGGGAGTCCTGTGAGGGTCAAATGAACATGATGCAATTCTCTCAGCTCCAAATATACATGGAGCAGTGCTATGAGCTCCAAATACACATGGAGCAGGCCTCTAAGCTCTGAATACTCATGGAGCAGTACTTTGAGCTCTGAATACACATGGAGCAGTCCTCTCAGCTCCAAATACACATGGGTCTGTCCAGTCAGCTCTCAACCCACATGAAGGAGTGCACTCAGCTCCAAACACACATAGCAGTCCCATCACCTCCAAAAACACATGGAGCAGTCCCGTTCACTCCTAACACACGTGGAACAGTCTTCTCAGCTCTGAATACACATGGAACAGTCTTCACAGCTCTGAATACACATAGAGAAGTCTTCTCAGTTCCAAAAATATATGAAGCAGACCAGACAGCCCAAAACACACAACTGGTAGTCTTCTGACCTCAGAATACATATGGAGCTGTACTCTCAGCCCCCAGTACTCATGGAGCAGTCCTCTCAGCTCGGAATACACGTGGAGAAATCTTCTCAGGTACAGATACACATGTAGCAGTCATTTGTGCTCTGAATACACATAGAGCAGCCTTCTCAGCTCCAAATACACATGGAGCCACCCTCTTAGCTCTAAATCCACATGGAGCAGTCCTCTGAGCTCCAAATACACATGGGGCAGCCCTCTCAGCTCCAAATACACATGGAGCAGTCTTCTGAGCTTCGAATACACATGCAGTAAACCTTCTAGCTCTGAATATACATGGAACTGTCCTCTGAGTTGTGAATACACATGAAGCATTCCTGTCAGATCAAAACACATGGAGAAGTCCTCTGAGCTCAGAATACACATGGAGCAGCCCTCTCAGCTCAGAATACACATGGAGCAGTCCTGTCTGCTCCAAATACACATGGAGATGTCCTCCCAATTCACAGCACACATAGAACATTCCTGTCAGCTCCAAATACACATGGAGAAGTCCTCTGAGCTCAGAATACACAAGGAGCAGCCCTTTCAGCTTGAATACACATGGAGCATCCTACAAGCTCTGCATACTCAAGAAGCAGCCCTTTCAGCTCTAAATACACATGGAGCAGTCCTGTCAGCTCAGAATACCTATGGAGCAGTCCACTAAGTTCCAAATGCACATGGACTAGTTCTCTGAGCTCTGAATACACATGGAACAGCCCAGTCAGCTAGCTCTGAATACACAGGGAGCAGTCATCTGAGCTCCAAATACACATGGAGCAGCCCTATCAGCTCCAAATACACATAGAGCATCCTGTCACCTCTGAATACACATGCAGCACAACTCTGTCAGCTCCGAATACACATGGAGCTGTGTTGAAACACCCAAATATGGGTGCAACAGTCCTGCGTGTGCCAAATACACATAGTGCAGTCACATCAGATCCAAATACACATAGAGAAGTGTTCTGAGCTCTGAATACACATGGAGCAGTCCTTTCAACTCTGAATACACATAGAGCAGTCTTCTCAGCTCCAAATACACATGAGTCTGTCCTGTCAGCTCCCAGCATACATGGAGCAGTGCTCTCAGCCCAGAACAGACATACAGCAGTGTCGTCCCCTCCAAAAACAAATAGAGCAATTCTGTCCACTCCAAACACACATGGATCAGTCCTCTCAGCTCTGAATACACATGGAGCACTCCTCTCAGATCTGAACAAACATGGAGCACTCCTCTCAGCTCTGTACACACATGGAGCACTGCAGTCAAACTCAGACACAACTAGTAGTCCTCTTAGCTCCAAATACACATGGAGCAGTCCTATCAGCTCAGAATACACATGATGCTGTCCTCTCAGTTCCGATCACACATGGAGCAGTTTTCTGAGCTCTGAATACACATGGAGCACTCCTCAAAGCTCTGAATACACATGGAGCATTTTTTTCCAAGCTACAATTACACATGGAGCAGTCCTGTCAGCTCTGAAAGCACATGGTGCACTCCTTTCAGCTCTGAATACAACTTAGAGCAGTCTTCTCAGCTCCAAATACACAGGAAGCAGTCCTCTGAGTATACATGGAGATGTCCTGTCAGCTCCAAATAAACAAGGAGCAGTCTTCTGAGCTCTGAGTACACATGGAGCAGTCCTCTTAGCTCTGAATACACATGGAGCAGTCATGCCAGCTCCAAATACACATGGAGCAGTCATGTCCACTCCAAATATACATAGAGCAGTCCTGTCAGCTCCGAATACATATGGAACAGTCCTCTCAGCTCTGAAAACACATGGAGCATTCCAGTCAACCTCGAACACACAACTAGTAATCTTCTGAGCTCCAAATACACATGGAGCAGTCCTATCTGCTCTGAATACACATGGATCTGTCTTCTCAATTCCAAATACACATGGAGCAGTCCTGTCAGATTCAAATACACATGAAGCAGTCCTTTCAGCTCCAGGTACACATGGAGCCACCCTTTGAGCTCTGAACACACAAGGAGCAGCCTTCTGAGCTCCAAATACACAAGGAGCAGTTATGTCACCTCTGAAAACACATGAAGCAATCCTGTCAGCTCTGAGTACACATAGAGCAGTCCTATCAGGGCCCAGAACACATGGAGAAGTCCTGTCAGCTCCTAATAACCATGGAGCAGTCTAGTCAAGCCCAAACACAAAACTGGCAGTCCTCTGACCTCCAAATACACATGGAGCTGTATTCTCAGCTCCCAATACACATGGAGCAGCCCTCTCAACTCTGAATACACAGGGAGCAGTCCTCTGAGCTCTGAATACACATGGGGCAGTCCTGTCAGATCTGAATACATGAGAAGCAGCCCTGCCACCTCCGAATACACATGGATCAGTCCTCTGAGCACGGAATACACATGGAGCACTCCTCTGAGCTCTGAATACGCATGGAGCAGTCCTGTCAGCTCTGAACAAACATGGACAGGCCTCTGAGCTCTGAATACCCATGGAGCATCCTATAAGCTTCGAATACACTTGGAGCAGACATGTCAGCTCAAAATATCCATGGAGCAGTCCTGTCAGCTCCGAATATGTATAGAGCAGTCCTCTGAGCTCTGAATACACAAGGAGCAGTCCTCTATGATCCAAATACACATGGAGAGGCCCGATCAGCTCCAAAAACACATGGAACATCATGTCAGCTCCAAATACACATGGAGCAGTCCTCTCAGCTCTGAACACATGTAGCAGTTCTGTTAGCTCTGAATATACATGGAGCAGTCCTGTCAGATCCAAAAATGCATGGAGCATTTCTCTCTCAGCTCCGAATACACATGGAGCAGTACTGTCAGTTCCAAATACACAGGGAGCAGACCTCTGAGCTCTGAATACACATGGAGCAGTCCACTCAGCTGCAAACACATGGAACATTCCTGTCAGATCAGAATACTCATGGAGCAGTCCTCTGAGCTCCAAATAGACATGTAGCATTCTTCTAATCTGCAAATACACATGGGGCCTTCCTGTCAGCTCTGAATACACATGGAACAATACTTTCAGCTGTGAATACACACAGAGTATCCCTGTCAGCTCCAAATACACATGGAGAAGACCACTGAGCTCAAGATCCACATGGGGCAGCCGTTTCAGCTCCGAATACATATGGAGCATCCTGTAAGTTCTGAATACAAATGGAGCAGTCCGATGAGCTCAAAACACATGTGGAGCAGTCCTTTCAGATCTGAATACATATATAGCAGACCTGTCAGTTCTGAATACACATGGAGCAGTGCTCTGAGCTCCAAATGCACATGGAGCAGCCCTGTCAGCTCTGCATACACTTGGAACATCCTGTCACCTCTGAGTACACATGCAGCACCTCTGTCACCTCTGAATACACATGGAGCTGTGTTGAAACACCACAATATAGGTGTAGTAATCCTGTGATGGCCAAATATACATAGTTCAGTCCTCTCAGCTCCAAATACATATGCAGCCAGTCTTCTGAGTTTTGTGTACACATGGAGCAGACCTGTGAGCTCTGGATACATACGGAGCAGTCATCTCAGCTCTGAACACACATGGAACAGTTTTCTGAGCTTCAGCTACAAATGCAGCAGACCTTGCAGCTCTAAATACACATGGAGCCATTCTCAGATCCTAATTCACATGGAGCAGTCCTCTCAGCTCCAAATACACAAGGAGCAGACCTCTTAGCTACAACATACATGGAACAATCCTCTGAGCTCCAAAAATACATGGACCATCAGTCCTATCAGCTCTGAAAACACATGGATCACCATCTTGGCTCCAAATACACATGCAGCAGTCCTGTCAGATCCAAATACATGTGGACCAGTCCTCACAGCTCCAAATAAACGCGGACCAGTTCTCTCAGCTCCAAATACATGTGGAGCAGTCTTGTCAGCTCTGAATACACATGGAGCAGTTCTCTGAGTTCCAAATACATGTGGACCAGTCCTCTTAGCTGCAAATACACATGGAGCATTCCTGTCAGCTCTGAATACATATAGAGCAGTCTTCTGAGCTCTGGATACACACAGAGCATCCTATAAGCCCAAATACACATGGAGCAGTCCTGTCAGCTCAAAATACACATGGGTTCTGTCCTCTGATCTTGGAATACATACAAAGCAGTCCTTTTAGCTCCTAATCCATGTAGAGTAGTCACCTGAGCTCCAAATACACATGGAACAGCCTTCTAAGCTTTGAATACATATGGAGCACATCTTCCAGCTCTGAATACACATGGGGCAGACCTATCAGCTCTGAATACACAGAGCAGTTTAAAGGCTCAAATATAGATGCAGCAGTCCTGTGAGGGCCAAGTACACATTGAGCAATCCTCTCTGCTGTGAATACACATGGAGCACTCCTGTCAGCTCTGAATACACATGCAGCATTCCTATGAGCTCTGAATACACATGGAGCTATGTCAAAACACTGGAATACAAATGCAGCAATCCTGTGAGAGCCAAATACACATGGTGCAGTCCTCTCATCCCTGAATACACTAGGAGCAGTCCTTTGAGCTCCAAATACACATGGAGCAGGTCTCTGAGCTCTGAATACACAAGGAGAAGTCCTCTAAGCTCCAAATACACATGGAGCAGCCCTCTTAGCTGCAAATACATATGGAGCAGACCTTCTAGCTCCGAATACACATGGAGCTGTCTCCTGAGATCTGAATGCACATGAAGCAATCCTCTGAGCTCCAAATATACATGAAGCAGTCCTGTCAGCTATGAAAACAAATGGATCACCCTCTCAGTTCCAAATATACATGAAGCAGAAACCGGGTGTGGTGGCGCACGCCTTTAATCCCAGCACTCGGGAGGCAGAGGTAGGAGGATCACCGTGAGTTCGAGGCCACCCTGAGACTCCATAGTGAATTCCAGGTCAGCCTGGGCTAGAGTGAGACCCTACCTCGAAAAACCAAAACAAAAAACAAAAACAAAAACAAAAAACAAATATACATGAAGCAGACATGTCAGCTCTGAATACACATGCAGCACTCCTGTAAGTTCTGAATATATATGGAGCAGTGGTGAAATGCTTGAATACAGATGCAGCAGTCCTGTGAGGGGCAAATACATATGGAACAGTCCTCTCTGCTCCGAATACACATGAGGCAGTCCTCTGAGGTCCAAATACACATGCAACAGTCCTCTCACCTCAGGATACCCATGGAGAAGCCCTCTCAAGTCCAAATACACATGGAGCAGTCCTTTCAGCTCTGAAGCAGTTTTCTCAGCTCTGAACACATATGGAGCAGTCCTGTTAGCTTTGAAAACATATGGATCACCCTCTCAGCTCCAAATATACATGGAGAAGTCTTGTCAGCTCTGAATACATATGTAGCAGTCCTATCAGCTCTGAATACATGTGTAGCAGTCATGTCAGTTCTGAATAAATGTTGAGCCTTCCTGTAAGCTCAGAATACATGTGGAGCAGTCCTCTCAGCTCAGAATACACCTACAGCAGTCCTGTCAGCTCCAAATACATATGGAGCAGTCCTCTGAGCTCTAAATACACATGGAGAAGTTCTCTGAGATCCAAAAACACATGGAGCAGTCCTGTCAGCTCCAAATACTTTCAGCTCCAAATGAACATAAAGCAGTCCTGTAAGCTCTGAAAACATGTAGAGCATTCCTGTCAGCTCTGAATACACAGGGAGCAGTCCGCTGTGCTCTGAAAACATATGGAGCAGTCCACTCAGCTCTGAACACACATGGAGCACTCCAGTCAACCTCAAACACACAACTAGTAGTTCTCTGAGCTCCAAATACACATGGAGCAGTCCTATCAGCTCCAAATACACATGAAGTTGTCCTCTCACTTCCAAACACACATGGAGCAGTCCCATAAGCTCTGAGTATACATGGAGCAGTCCTGTAAGCTCCTAATATGTATGTAGCAGTCCAGTCAACCCTAAACACACTACTGGAAGCCCTCTGACCTCTGAAAACATATGGAGCTGTACTCTCAGCTCCCAGTACACATGAAGCAGTACTCTGAGCCCTAAATACACATGGAGCATTCTTCTAAGCTTTGAATACACATGGAGTAGACCTTCCAGCCTGAATATACATGGAGCTGTCCTCTGAGGTCTGAATACACATGCAACAGTCCTCTCTCCTCAGAATAGACATGAATCAGCCCTCTCAATGCCAAATACACAGGGAGGAGGCCTCTGAGCTCTGAATACACATGGAGCAGTCCTGTCAGCCCCGAATAGACAAGGAGCAGTCTTGTCACCTCTGAATACACATGGATCAGTTCTCTGAGCACCAAAAATACATGCAGCATTCCTAACAGCTCCAAATACACATGGAGCAGTCTTCTGAGCTCAGAATACACATGGAGCAGCCCTGTCAGATCTAAATACAAATGGAGCAGTCCTCTGAGCTCCAAATATACATGGAGTAGTCCTCTGAGTTCAAATAGACATAGAGCATTCCTAACAGCTCCAAATACACATGGAGCAGTCTTCTGAGCCCAGAATACACATGGAGCAGTCCTCTGAGTTGCAAATGCACATGGAGCATTCCTGTCATCTCAGAATACACATGGAGCTGCCCTCTTAGTTCCAAATACACATGGAGCAGTCCTGTCTACTCTGAATAAATATGGAGTAGTCCTCTCACCTCTCAACACACAGAAAGCAGTCCTCTGAGCTCTGAATACACATGGACCAGCCCTGTCAATTCCAAATACACAGGGAGCAGTCATCTGAGATCTGAATACACATGCAGTAGTCCTCTGAGCTCAAGTACATATGGAGCAGTCCTATCAGCTCTGAATACATGTGGAGCAGTCCTGTTAGCTCTGAATACATGTGGAGCAGTCCTGTCAATTCCAAATGCACATGAAGAAGTCCTCTGAGTTCCAAATACACATAGAGTAGTCCTCTGAGCTCAAATACACATGGAGCAGTCCTGTCAGCTCTGAATACAAGTAGAGCAGTCCTCTCAGCTCCGAACACACAAGAAGCAGTCTTTTGTGCTTCAAATAACATTGATCAGAACTTCCAGCTCTGAATAACCATGGAGTAGTGCTCTAGCTCTGATTATACATGCAGCAGTCCTCTTACATCAGAATATACATGGAGCAGCTCTCTGAACTCTGAATACACAGGGAGCTTTCCTCCGAGCTCCGAATACACATAGATTTCTCCTGTCAGCTCTGAATATATATATGGAGTAGTCCTCTCAGCTCTGAACACACAGAGAGCAGTTTTCTGGGCTTTGAAAACAAATGGAGCAGTCCTCTCATCTCTGAACACACATGGAGCAGTCCTCTGAGCTTCAAATACACATGGAGCAGACTTTCCAGCTCCACATACACATGGAGAAGTACTCTGAGCTCTGAGTATACATTCAGCAGTCCTCTCACCTCTGAGCACACCTCTCAACTCATAATATGCATGGAGCAGTGCTCTGAGCTCCAAATACACATGGAGCAGTCCTCTGAGGTCCGAATACATATGAAGAAATCCTATCAGTTCTGAACACACATGGGGCATTCTATTCAGCTCTATAAACACATGGAGCAGTCCAGTCAACACCAAACACACAACTGGAAGTCCTCTAAACTCCAAATACACCTAGAGCATTCCTGTCATCTATGAATGCACATGGAGCAGTCCTCTGAGCTGTGAATACACATGGAGCAGCACTGTCAGATCCAAATATACAGGGAGCAGTCCTCTGAGCTCTAAACACACATGGAGTAGTCCTCTGAGTTCAAATACACATAAAGCAGTCCTGACAGCTCTGAATACACATGGAACAGTAATGTCAACTCTGAATACATTTGGAGCACTTATCTGAGCTGCAAATACACATGGAGCATTCCTTTCTGCTCCGAATACACATGTAGTAGTCCTCTGAGTTCTGAATACACATGGTGCAGGGCTCTGAGCTCTGAATACACATGGAGCAGTTCGCTGAGCTATGAATACATGTGGAACAGTCCTCTTACCTCTGAGCACACATGGATCAGTCTTCTGAGCTTTGAATACACATGGAACACACTTTCCAACTCCGAATACACATGGAGAAGTTCTCTGAGCTCTGAATACACATGCAGCTGTCCTCTGACTTCAGAATACACATGGAGCAGCCTCTCAACTCTGAATACACAAGGAGCAGTCCTCTGAGCTGCAAAGACACATGGAGTTGCCCTCTTAGCTCCGAATACACATGGTGCAGTCCTGTCAACTCTGAATATATATGGAGCAGTCCTCTCAGCTCTGAACACACACGGGCAGTTTTCTTAGCTTCAAACACATATGGAACAGATCTTTTAGCTCTGAATAAACATAGAGCCATCCTCTGAGATCTGAATATACATGCAGCAGTCCTCCTTACATCAGAATATACATGGAGCAGCTCTCTGAACTCTGAATACACAGGGAGCTTTCCTCCGAGCTCGAATACACATAGATTTCTCCTGTCAGCTCTGAATATATATATGGAGTAGTCCTCTCAGCTCTGAACACACAGAGAGCAGTTTTCTGGGCTTTGAAAACAAATGGAGCAGTCCTCTCATCTCTGAACACACATGGAGCAGTCCTCTGAGCTTCAAATACACATGGAGCAGACTTTCCAGCTCCACATACACATGGAGAAGTACTCTGAGCTCTGAGTATACATTCAGCAGTCCTCTCACCTCTGAGCACACCTCTCAACTCATAATATGCATGGAGCAGTGCTCTGAGCTCCAAATACACATGGAGCAGTCCTCTGAGGTCCGAATACATATGAAGAAATCCTATCAGTTCTGAACACACATGGGGCATTCTATTCAGCTCTATAAACACATGGAGCAGTCCAGTCAACACCAAACACACAACTGGAAGTCCTCTAAACTCCAAATACACCTAGAGCATTCCTGTCATCTATGAATGCACATGGAGCAGTCCTCTGAGCTGTGAATACACATGGAGCAGCACTGTCAGATCCAAATATACAGGGAGCAGTCCTCTGAGCTCTAAACACACATGGAGTAGTCCTCTGAGTTCAAATACACATAAAGCAGTCCTGACAGCTCTGAATACACATGGAACAGTAATGTCAACTCTGAATACATTTGGAGCACTTATCTGAGCTGCAAATACACATGGAGCATTCCTTTCTGCTCCGAATACACATGTAGTAGTCCTCTGAGTTCTGAATACACATGGTGCAGGGCTCTGAGCTCTGAATACACATGGAGCAGTTCGCTGAGCTATGAATACATGTGGAACAGTCCTCTTACCTCTGAGCACACATGGATCAGTCTTCTGAGCTTTGAATACACATGGAACACACTTTCCAACTCCGAATACACATGGAGAAGTTCTCTGAGCTCTGAATACACATGCAGCTGTCCTCTGACTTCAGAATACACATGGAGCAGCCTCTCAACTCTGAATACACAAGGAGCAGTCCTCTGAGCTGCAAAGACACATGGAGTTGCCCTCTTAGCTCCGAATACACATGGTGCAGTCCTGTCAACTCTGAATATATATGGAGCAGTCCTCTCAGCTCTGAACACACACGGGGCAGTTTTCTTAGCTTCAAACACATATGGAACAGATCTTTTAGCTCTGAATAAACATAGAGCCATCCTCTGAGATCTGAATACACATGCAGCAGTCCTCTCACCTCCAGATATACATGACACAGCCCTATCAGATCCAAATACACAGCAAGCAGTCATCTGAGCTCCAAATACACATGGAGCAGTCCTCTCAGCTACGACACATATGAAGCAATCTTCTGAGCTCCAAATACACATGGAGCAGTCCTCTGAGATCCAAGTACACATGGAGCAATCCTGTCAGTTCTGAAATACATATGCAGCACTCCTGTCAGCTCCAAATACACATGGAACAGTGTTGAAACCCTCAAATACAGATGCAGCAGTCCCATGAGGACCAAATGCACATGGAGCAGTCCTCTGAGTTCCAAATATACACGGAGCTGTCCTATCATCACTGAATACACATGGAGCAGTCCTGTCAGCTCCAAATACATATGGAGCAGTCCTGTCAGCTCTGAACACACATGCAGCAGTCCACTCAGCTCTGAACACACATGGAGCACTCTGGTCAGCTCCAAATGCATGTGGAGCAGTCCTCTCAGCTTCAAATACACATGAAGCAGTCCTGACAGCTCAAAAATACACGTGGGGAGTCCTGTAAGTTCTGGATACACATAGAGAATTCCTCTCAGGTCCAAACACACTAGAAGTCCTGTCAGCTCTGAATACACATGGAGCAGTCCTGTCATCTCTGAATATGTATGGAGTGGTCCTCTGAGATCTGATTACACACGGAGCAGTCCTCTGAGCTGCAAATACACATGGAGCAGGACTCTCAGTTGCAAATACACAAAGAGCATCCTATAAGCTCCGAATACACATGGAGCAGTCCTTGAGCTTCAAACACACATGAAGTAGTCCTGTTGGCTTTGAATACACATGGAGAACTCCTCTCAGCTCCAAATACACATGTAGCATTCCTGTCAGCTCCAAATATACATGGAGCAGTCCTGTTAGAACCGAATACTTTCAGTTCAGAATACACATGGTGCAGTTCTCTCAGATTTGAATACACGTGGAGCAGTCCTGTCAGCTCCAAATACACAGGGAGCAGGCCTCTGAGCTCTGAAAACCCATGGAGCAGTCCTGATAGTTCTGAGTACACATGAAGCAGTCCTATCACCTCTGAATACACATGAAGCGGTCCTCTCAGTTCCGAGTACACACGGAGCAATCCTGTCAACTCTAAATACATATGAAGCATTCCTGTCAGCTCCAAATACATATGGAGCAGTCCTGTCAGCTCTGAACACACATGGAGTGGTCCATTCAGGTCCAAACACACATGGAGCAGTCCAGTGAATGCCGAACACACAGCTGGCAGTCCTCTGAGTTCCGAATATACACAGAGCATTCCTGTCAGTTCCAAATAGACATGGAGCAGTCCTGTCAGCTCCAAATACACATGGAGCCATCCTCTCAGCTTCAAATACACGTGGAACAGCTCTGAATATGCATGGATCAGTCCTTTGAGCTGCTAATACACCTGGAGAATTTCTATCAGTTCCAAATACACATGGAGTAGTCCTCTGAGCTCCAAATACACATGGAGCAGCCCTGTAAGCTCAAAATATGAATGGTGTAGACCTCTGAGCTCTGAATACAAATGGAGCCATCCTATTAGCTCCAAATACATGTATAACAGTCATCTGAGCTCCAAATACACATGGAACATATTGACAGCTCTCAATACACATGGAGCAGTCCTTGAGCTTTGAATACACATGGAGTAATCCTGTCAGCTCTGATTACACATGGAGCATTCATCTCAGTTCCAAATACACATGTAGCAGTCCTGTCAGCTCCGAATATACATGGAGCAGTCCTGACAAGCTGAGTACACATAGAGCAGTCCTGTCAGGTGCAAATACTTTCAGCTCCAAAAATACATGGTGCAGTCCTCCCAGATCCAAATACACACGGAGCAGTCCTGTCAGCTTTGCATACACATGGAGCAGTCTGCTGAGCTCCAAGTACACATGGATCAATCCTCTCAGCTCTGAACACACATGGACCAGTCTTCTGAGCTTCCAGTACACATGGAACAGAACTTTCAGCACCAAATACACATGAAGCAGTCCTCTCAACTCAGAATACACATGGAGCAGACCTCTCAACTCCAAATATGCAGGGGACTGTCCTCTGAGCTTCAAATACACATGGAGCAGTCCTGTCAGCTCTCAGTACACATGGAACAGTTCCATCGTATACATGGAGCTCTGCATACACATTGAGCAGTCATCCAAGCTCTGAAAATACATGGAGCAGCCCTCTCAGCTCCAAATACACATGGAGCAGTCCTGTCAGCTATGATACACATGGAGTAGTTCTCTGAGCTCTGAATATACATGGAGCAGTCCTATCAGTTCTGAATACACATGAAGCACTCCTCTCAGTTCCAAATATACATGAAGCAGTCCTGCCAGCTACAAATACACATGAAACAGTCCTGTCAGCTCTGAATACATAGGGGGAAGTCCTGTCAGCTCTGAACACACATGAAGCAGTTCACTCAGCTCCAAACATACCTGGAGCAATCCAGTTAATGCCTAACACACAACTGGCAGTCCTCTGAGCTCAGAATACACATGCAGCATTCCTGTCAACTCCAAATGCACATGGAGTGGTCCTTTGAGATGTGAATACACATGGGGCATTCCTGTCAGCTGCAAATACAAAGGGTGCAGTGCTATGAGAGCCGAATACACATGGACCATCCTACAAGCTCTGAATAAACATGGACCGAACCTGTCAGCTCAAATTACCCGTGGAGAAATCTTGTCAACTGAATACACATGGAGCAGTCCTGTCAGCTACAAATACATATAGAGCAGTCCTCTGAGCTCCAAATACACAAGGCACAGTTCTCTGAGCACTGAATACACATGGAGCAGTTCTGACATGTCTGAATTAAAGAAGAAAACAAACTCCTGAAGGAATCCAAAGAGAACACAGGAAACCAGCTTAATGAAATAAGGGGGTCATTACAAGTCACAAGTAAGGACATAGAAATACTGAAGAAAAACCAGGCTGAAATTCTAGCTCTGAAGAACACAGTTAGTCAAATAAAAACTTCTGTGGAAAGTCTCACCAGTACAATGTGTGAAGGAGAGAACTGAATATCTAAACTAGAAGACCATGTGGCAGACTGAATACAGTCCAACAGAGAAAGACAAGCTAATATGAAGGCATAAGTGGGAATTTCAAGATATCTGGGACACTATGAAAAGACCAAACAAGAATTCAGGGTATAATACAAGGAGAATTTCAATCCAGAGGCTTAGTAGGCATTTTCAACAAAATCATAGAAAAAAATTTTCTCTGAATTGGGAAAGAAAGGCCAGTGCAGATACAAGAAGCTTTTAGAATACCAAACAGAAAAAAACAAGAAAGAACCTCTCCTCGTCATGTTATAATTAAACTATTAAACACGCAAACCAAAGAAAATATATTGAAAACAGAGAGAAAAAGCAAGTCCATCAGAATAACAAAGGCAAGCCCATCAGAATAACTGGAGATTACTCAACACAAACTTTAAAAGCCAGAAGGGCTTGGAATGAAGTATTCCAAGTACTGGAAGATAACAACCTGTGAACCATGATTACTTTATCCTGCAAAGTTATCTATCAAATTGACGGAGAAATAAGGACATTCTACAACAAAAACAGGCTAAAGGAACTTAGGACAACTAAGCCAGCTCTACAGAAAATACATGAAGGAATCCTTCAAGCAGAAGAGAAAGTAAAACACACAGGAGGAAACAGGAAAAAATAAACCATACTCAAATAACAGCTAAAACAAGTGAGTAAAGTGAAAGCAGGAAGTACTACAAAATAAGTAAAATAGCAAGAATAAATACATACCTTTCAACAAACTCTTAATATCAATGGCATCAATGCCCCAACCAAAAGACACAGGCTTGCAGACTGGATTAAAAGGCAGGATCCTGCCATTTGTTGCCTCCAGGAAACTCATCTCTCAATAAAACATAGATACTGTCTATCTTTGTGAAAGGATGGAAAAATGGTATTTCAAGCAAATGGGCCTAGGAAACAAGATGGGGTTGCTGTTCTAATATATGGCAGGATAGACTTCAAACCAACATTAGTAGGGACAGACAAAGAAGCATTTTCTACTGATTAAAGAAACATTCCAACAGGAGGACATTACAATCTTAAATGTATATGCACCTAACATGGGGGCTCCCAATTTCATCAAACAAACACAATTAGACTTAAGGTCACAGATAACACCAAACAATTGTAGTGGGTGACTTCAATACCCTAATCTCATCCATTGACAGGTCATCCCAGCAAAAAATAAACAGAGAGTGTGGTGATTTGATTCAGGTGTCCCCCATAAACTTAGGTGTTCTGAATGCTAAGTTCCCAGCTGGTGGAGATTTGATAATTAACACCTCCAAAAAGCAATATATTTGGGGGCAGGGGAATTATGGGTGTTATAGCCAGTTTCCCCTTGCCAGTGTTTGGCACACTTTCCTGTTGCTATTGTCCATCTAATGTTGGCCAGGGGGTGAGGTCCACCCTCTGCTCATGCTATCATTTTCCCTGCCATCATGAAGTCTCCTCCTGAAGCCTGTAAGCCAAAATAAACCTCTTTTTCCCACAAGCTGCTCTTGGTTGGGTGATTTCTTCGAGCAATGTGAACCTGACTGCAGCAGTAGAGTGGTACTAAGGAGTAGGATTGCTGCTAGACACCTGACTGTGTGGCTTTGGCATTTTGGAGCTGATTTTCAAGAGGAATATGGAAGGATTTGAAACCTTGGCCTAAGAGATGTGGTGCAGTGCTGTAAGTACAGTTTGATGAACTATTATGGTCAGAGTTGAAGGGCCTAAATGCAGTAAGAACTATGGACTGTGAGGGTTGGCTTATGAGGGTGAGAAAGAGCTTTGCTTGGACTGGGCTAGAAGCAGTTTGAGTGGCTTACTGTTATGGCTGTGTCCTGAGAAGTTGTACAGGGTAGCACTGTGTAGAAATGGACTGGAGTGAGCAGGGGGGTATGGCACAGAAAAACTGAAGCCTTTGGTCATAAACTTCTGCCTATCCACTGCAAACTGTTTGAGAGATTAAAACCTTTCAGAATGGGCCAGCTGTCCTGCACTGGGGCAACAGAAAGAATGTAGACTCTTTTGAAGGGGCCTGAATGCTCAAGGAGTGTCCTGTTCTTCAAAGTCTATTTTATTCCCCCCCCCTGGATTAACAAATTGGAACCCTTCCTGGTATTTTGGAGTATACGAAATGCACAAAAGAGAAGGTCATTGAGTTTTCAACACAGTCTTGTGTTTTGGAAACGGCCATGGGCAGTGTGAAGCAGGTTTGCTGGATGCCTGCATGGAGGCCCGATGGAGCCATGAGGATGAACCATGGATTGCTGTTGAGACCCAGTGCAGATGCTGGGATCACAAGAGGGCTGCTAAGGAAAGCTGCCAGCCCTGATGAAGCTTTTCAGGACCGTGAGTAGCCTAGCTGGAGGGGCGGAATTGAAACTCAAGACTTGTTGCTAGTTCTAATTATTGGACTTGGAGACTTGTCACTGGCTAGAGTTGTTGGACTTGGAGCTAGAGACACTGATGTTTGCCCTGTTTAAATCTTGTATTGGTTGAATATTTATCTGCTTTGCCCAATGCCATCTTTTGCAGTGTGAGTGCCATTATGGGTTTTTTGTGGATTCTTTTTGGTATTATGGCTCAGTTAAAAGAACTTGGACTATGGGGATAAATGAATATCATTAGGATTGATAAAAAAAACTATGGGAACTTTTAAAGATGGACTGAATGCATTGCATTTTACATCATGTATAGTTTCATCATGTATCAGTTTATGGGGGCCAGGGGCGGAATGTGTTCAGGTGACCCCATAAACTTAGGTGTTCTGAATTCTAGGTTCCCAGCTGATGGAGATTTGGAAATTAACACCTCCAGGAGGCAGTGTATTGTTGGGAGTGGGCTTATGGATGTTATAGCCAGTTTCCTCTTGCCAGTGTTTGGCACACTCTCCTATTGCTATTGTCCACCTTATGTGGGCCAGGGTTGATGTCCACTCTCTGCTCATGCCATCATTTTCCCTGACATGAAGCTTCCCCGTCAAGACTGTAAGCCAAAATAAACCTCTTTTTTCCTACAAGCTGCTCTTGGTTGAGTGATTTCTACCAACAATGTGTACCTGACTGCAACAGAGAGATATCTGGATTAAATTACGTCTAGAACAAATGGACCTAACAGATATATACAGAACATTCCATCCAAATGCTGCAGAATATACATTTTTCTCAGCAGCACGTAGAATATTCTCTAAAATGGGCCATATATTAGGACACACAGCAAATCTCAACAAATACAGAAAAATTGAAATAATCCCTTATACTCTATCTGACCACAGTGGGATTAAATGGCAAATCAGCAACAAGAAAAACTACAGAGCATAGACAAACTCATGGAGATTAAACAGTACACTATTGAATGATGAATGGGTCATTGAAGAAATCAAAAAGGAAATCAATAAATTCAGAGAATCAAATGATGATGAAAATACAACATACCAAAACCTTTGGGACACAATGAAGGCAGTCCTAAAACAGAAATTTATACCTCTAACTGGCTATATTAAGAAATTGGAGAGTTCACAAGTAAACAATTTAGTGCTTTGCCTTAAGTCCTTGGAAAAAGAAGAATAAGGCAAACCAAAAATCAGTAGATGGGAAGCAATAATAAAGATCAGGGCAGAACTTAATGAAATAGAACCCCCCCCCCAAAAAAAATCCAAAGAATCAACAAAACAAAGAGTTGGTTCTTTGAAAGGATAAGCAAGACTGATAAATCCTTAGCAAATCTGACCAGAAGAAAGAGAGGAGAGACAAAAATTAATAAAATTAGAGATGAGAAATGCATCATTAAAACAGATACCACAGAAATTCAGAAAATCATAAGGACATACTTTAAGAATATATATGCCTCTAGCTTTGAAAATCTCAAAGAATTGGATGACTTCCTTGATTCATATGACCAACCAACATTAAATCAAGTTGAGGTAAACCAATTAAATAGACTTATAGCAAGTACAGAGATCCAAGCAGTTATAAAAAAGTCTCCCATGTTTAAAAAAAAAAAAAGCCCAGGCCAGATGGATTCACTGGTGACTTTACCAGACCTTCATGGAAGAACTAACACCAATGCTTCTTAAACTTTCCCATAAAATAGAAGAAGGAATTTTACTGAACTCCTTCTATGAAAGCAGCATCACCCTGATACCAAAACCAGACAAAGAAAGAACAACAACAAAAAAGAAAATTACAGACCAATATCCCTCATGAACAAAGATGCAAAAATTCTGAACAAAATATTGGCAAAAAGAATACAAGAATAGGACTTCTGGGTAAGATGGTGGCTTAGGAGCCATGCCAAACCAGCCTAGGGAGGGATTTAAGCAAAACTCCAGCAAAATACACTCTTCTTCTGAAAAATGAAGGGGTATAGGTTATTTGTGGACACAGCAGAGAAGCCAGAGAGACCAAGACCCACCAGAAAGGAGAAAAATGGCCAGAGTCCCCACTGAGGTGATTGCAGCCCGAGATCTGCACCCGCATGGTACAGTCCCACCAGGCATGCCAGGCAGCAGCAGCAGAGACCAAGAAATAGATTTTTCAGCTGGGTGTGGTGGTGCACACCTTTAATCCCAGTACTCAGGAGGCAGAGGTAGGAGGGGCACCATGAGTTCGAGGCCACCCTGAGAATACAGAGTGAATTCCAGGTCAGCCTGGACTAGAGTGAGACCCTACCTTGAAAAACCAAAAAAAAAAAAAAAAAAAAAAAAAGGAAAGAAAGAAAGAAAAAAAAAATACATTTTTCAACTCCATCAGCCTGCTTGCAAAGTTAAGAAATCTGAAGGAAAGACACATGAGATCAACTAAAGAGCTACTGAAAGTGCAAGCAACTCCAGAAGTCTGAACTCCCCATCCCCCATCATCAGAACTAGGAACCTCCAGCATTCAGCCCCAGTGGCAGTGTAGCCTTCAGAGAAGATCAGAGGTACAGCTGCACAGCACAACACGGAGGGATTGAGGCAAGCACTCAGCATTGATGAGATTGGAAGCAACCTCAAAAGGTAATGAGGCTGACTGACAAAAAAAGGAAAAGAAAGAAAAGAAAAGAAAAGAAAGAAAAGAAACAGGTACACAGTCCTGCAAGAGCTAATCTCTCTTTCCTTGTCAGGGCAGGTTATGGGGTATATATTCTTGGTTGGCTTTACCATTTTCAAAAAACCTGTATTTGGGGGTTGAATTTCATTGCCTTTGGTGCTTTCATATACATAGGCCCTTTGTTTTTTGCTTCTGTCCTTATTGGAGTCAGGGTCTGATCCAGATCCAGGTTGACCTGGAACCCAATTCAGAACAGAAATTTCTACCTCCCAGCTGACAAGATTAAGTGTGTAGAACAACACATACCCTTAGGGATTTTGGCTTTATATGGCTATCTGTTTTAATCCCCACAATTGCATACTTTGTGCTGGATTTATTGATTGTGTATGTTACTCAGTTGAAGTTTAGAAATAGCCAATAAATTATTCCACCCACTCCACTAGAATACTTGATTAGCAAGCAAATTCAACACCTACAATTACTTCTGTGGCTTTATTGGGGTACAAGAACTACACCTGGCGTGTTGAACTCATATCCTGAGGGTATATAGTGGTGGATTGGCATGTCTGGGTACACTGTAGATAAGTAGAAAACCCAAGCATCAAATCAATTCAGGATACAAAAGTCGCTACAATAATACACAAGAAACTCAAAGAATCAAAACAATACAGTCCCACCAAAGACTATAAATCCATCAGAAATGATCACCAATGAGACTGTTTTAGATGAAACACCTGACAAAGATTTCAAGAAAATAATGGTATCTATGCTCAAATAAATCAGGGAAGAAATGAAGGGAATCAAAGAAGAAAAAAAAGAATTAATGAAGAAGACAAACTTCTGAAAGAGAACACAGTGAACCAGCTTAATGAAATAAACAGGTCATTGCAAGACATGAGTAAGGAAATAAAAATACTGAAAAAAAAAAAAACCAGGCTGAAATTCTGGCTGTAAAGAATACAGTCAATGCAGGAGTGCTCAGCACCGCAATATCTCTATCACACCTTCCAAGGATCAAGGTCTATTGCAGGAGAGGTGGCGGAAAGAATGTAAGAGCCAAAGGAAGAATAGGACTCCTTACAACATGCTCTCCCCAGACACAAAATGGCCTGGATATCCATGACCTCACAGTGCCTGACACGACCTGCACAAGACCATCATAACAGGAGGAAAAGATCATGACATCAAAATAAAAGAGAGACTGATTGAGAGGGGGAGGGGACATGATGGAAAGTAGAGTTTCAAAGGGGAAAGTGGGGGAAGGGAGGGCATTACCATGGAATATTGTTTATAATCATGGAAGTTATTAATAAAAAAATTTGAAAAGAAAAAAAAAGAATACAGTCAATGAAATAAAAAAAAAAAAAACTCTGTGGAAAGTCTGACCAGTAGAATGGATGAAGGAGAGAATAGAATATCTAAACTAGAAGACCAGGTGACAGATCTAATACAGTCCAACAAAGAGAAAGACAAGCTAATAGCAAGGTATGAATGGGAATTTCAAGATATCCAGGACACTATGAAAAGATCAAACATAAGAATTCAGAGTATAACAGAAGGAGAAGAATTTCAATCCAGAGGCTTAGTGAGTGTTTTCAACAAAATCATAGAAGACAAATTTCCTCAAATCGGGAAAGAAATGCCAGTGCAGGTACAAGAACCTTTTAGAACACCAAATAGACAAAACCTGGAAATCATCTCTCCTCACCATGTTATAATTAAACTACTAAACACACAAACCAAAGAAAATGTATTGAAAGCAGTTAGAGAAGAAGCATGTCACCTACAAAGGCAAGCCCATCAGAATAACTGCAGATTACTCAACACAAACTTTAAAAGCCAGGAAGGCTTGGAATAACTATTCCAAGTTCTGAAAGCTGACAACTGTCAACCAACATTACTTTAACCTGCAAAGCTATCTATCCAAATTGATGAAGAAATAAGGACATTCCACAACAAAAACTGGCTAAAGGAATTTATGACAACTAAACCAGCTCTACAGAAAATACTTGAAGGAATTCTTAATGCTGAAGAGAAAGCAAAACACACACAGGAGGAAATAGAAAAAAATAAACCACACTCAACAGTTAAAACAAATGAGTAAAGGGAAAACAGGAAACAATACAAAATAAGAATGGCGAGAATAAATACATACCTTTCAATAATAACTCTTAATATCAATGGCCTCAATGCACCATCCAAAAGACACAGGCTTGCAGACTGGATTAAAAGGCAGGATCCTTCCATTTGTTGCCTCCAGGAAATTCATCTCTCAGTAAAAGATAGACACCACCTTAGGGTGAAAAGATAAAAAGCGGTATTTCAAGCAAATGGACCTAGGAAACAAGCAAGGGTTGCTATCCTAATATCTGACAGGATAGACTTCAAACCAACATTAGTGAGGAAAGATAAAGAATGTCATTTTATACTGATTAAAGAACTCTCCAGCAGGAGGACATTATAATCCTAAACATATATGCACCTAACATGAGGGCTC
The DNA here is from genome assembly GCA_036346955.1 of Dipus sagitta. NCBI lineage: Eukaryota > Metazoa > Chordata > Mammalia > Rodentia > Dipodidae > Dipus > Dipus sagitta. Next base: position 70,795,121 of record CM070773.1, on the reverse strand, counting down.
CCAGTTTCATAAAACAAACACTATTAGACTTAAGATCACAGATAACATCAAACACAATTGTAGTGGGAGACTTCAATACCCCACTCTCATCAATTAACAGGTCATCCCAGCAAAAAATAAACAGAGAGACATCTGAATTAAATGATGTCATGGAAGAATTGGACCTAATAGATATCTACAGAACATTCCATGCAAATGCTGCAGAATATACATTTTTCTCAGCAGCACATGGAACATTCTCTAAAGTAGGCCATATATTAGGACACAAAGCAAGTCTCAACAAATATAGGAAAATTGAAATAATCCCTTGTACTGTATCTGACCACAATGGGATTAAACTGCAAATCAGTGACAAAAAATGCTACAGAGCATACAGAAATTCATGGAGACTAAACAGTACACTATTGAGTGATCAATGGGTCATTGAAGAAATCAAAAAAGAAATCAATAAATTCATAGAATCAAATGATGATGATAATACAACATATCAAAAACTTTGGGATACAATGAAGGCAGTCCTAAGAGGGAAATTTATAGCTCTAAGTGCCTATATAAAGAAATTAGAGAGTTCACAAATAAACAATTTAATGCTCCACCTTAAGGTCTTGGAAAAAGAAGAGCAAGGCAAATCAAAAATCAGTAGATAAGAAGAAATCATAAAGATTAGGGCAGAAATTAATGAAATAGAAACAAAAGAATCAATGAAACAAAGAGTTGGTTCTTTGAAAGGATAAAGAAGATTGATAAACCCTTAGCAAATTTGACCAGAAGAAAGTTTCAAAGAAAGAGACAAAAATTAATAAAATTAGAGATGAAAAAAGCAACATTACAACAGATACCCAAGAAATTCAGACAATTATAAGGACATACTTTAAGAATATATGTGCCTCTAAGTTTGAAAATCTCAAAGAAATGGATGATTTCCTTGATTCATATGACCTACCAAAATTAAATCAACATGAGATAAACCATTTAAATAGACTTATAACAAGTACAGAGATCCAAGCAGTTATAAAGTCTCCCAACTAAAAAAAGCCCAGGCCCAGATGGATTCACTGGTGAATTTTACCAGACCTTCATGGAAGAACTAATGCCAATGCTTCTCAAACTTTTCCATAAAATAGAAAAGGAAGGAATTCTACCAAACTCCTCTATGAAGTCAGCATCACCCTCATAGCAAAACCAGGCAAAGACAGAACACAAAAAGAAAATTACAGACCAATCTCCCTCATGAATATAGATGCAAAAATTTTGGACAACATATTGGCAAACAGAATACAAGAATATATCAAAAAGATCATTCATCCCAACAAAGTTGGCTTTATCCCAAGGATCTAGCGATGGTTCAACATACACAAACCAATAAAAGTAATATGTTATATAAATAGTGTGAAGGACAAAAATCATATGATCATCTCAATAGATGCAGAAAAGGCATTCAACAAAATCCAACATCCTTTCATGGTAAAAGTATGACAGAAACTGGGACTACAAGGAACATATCTCAACATAATAAAAGCTATTTATGACAAACCTACAGCCAACATAATACTAAATGGTGAAAAACTTGAAACTTTTCTACCAAATTCAGGAACAAGACAAGGGTGTCCACTGTCCCCACTTTTATTTGATATAGTACTGGAAATCCTAGCCATAGCAATAAGGCAAGAGACACTCATAAAAGGGATACCAATTGGAAAGGAAGAGATCAAATTATAACTATTTGCAGATGATATGATTCTATACAGAAAAGACCCTAAAAACTCTATCAGTGTAACAGACAGCTTCAGGTTCGCTGAGATGAACTTCCAGACCAGGCACAGTTATGGAGGAAGGGGTTTATTGGAGCTTACAGATCCAAGGGAAGTTCCATAAAAGCAGAAGAAACTGGCCTGCTTTCACAGGCCCAAGCAGAGAGAGACAAGCCTAAAAGCCAAAAGCCACAGCACACTTCAGGAACTCCAGCTAGGCACACTTTGCATATCTTTAGATTGAAATCTGAAACCCACCACCACACCTTAAGATCCACACAATGGCACTGACAGACTCCAGCCAGGTGGCTGCAGATGCAAACTACAAACAAACAACTGAATATATTGGGGGCCATCTATTCTATTCAAACCACCACAATCAGTAAACTGTTAGAGCTGATAAACACTTTTAGCAATGTAGCATGATACAAAATAAATGCACAGAAATCAGTAGCTTTCCTATATACTAACAACAAATGTGGGGAGAATGAAATCAGGGAATCTCTCCCATTCACAATTGCCTCAAGAAAAATAAAATACCTTGGAATTAACTTAACTAAGGATGTAAAGGAGCTCTACAATGAGAACTTTAAAACACTCAAGTGAGAAATTGCAGGAGACACAAGGAAATGGAAAGATATCCCATGTTCTTGGATTGGAAGAACCAATATTGTGAAAATGGCAACCTTACCAAGAGAAATCTACACATTTAATGTAATCATTAAAATTTCAATGACATTCTTCACAGGAATAGAAAAAAATCCAAAATTTCATTTGGAAGCAGAAAAAAACCTCAAATAGCCAAAACGATTTTGTGCCAAAAAAAATAAGTTTGGTGGATTCACCATATCCAATTTTAAGCTATATTACAAAGCCATAGTAACAAAAACAGCATGGTATTGGCACAAAGACAAACATGACCACTGGGATGACCCAAAAAGCAACATAGTGCTGAGAAGTAGGGATGGAGGAGTGTACAGCACTGAAACATCTCACACCCTCCAAGGCTCAGGGTCCATTGCGGAAGAGGTGACAAAAAAAAATGTAAGAGCCAAAGGAAGAGTACCACTCCTTGCATACAACTCTCCAGACAGAATTTGGCCTCGATATCCAAGACCTCACAGTCCCTAACAATACCCACACAAGACCCTCATAATAGGAGAAAAAAAAAATGATGACATCAAATTGAAAGAGAGACTAACGGAGAGGGGGGGTATATGACAGAGAACAGGATGAAATACAGGTGGCACATAAACATCTAAAAAGTGTTCTACATCCTTAGCCATCAAGGAAATGCAAATAAAAAGTACTTTGAGGGGCTGGAGAGATGGTTTAGCAGTTAAACACTTGCCCATGAAGCCTAAGGACCCCAGTTCAAGGCCCAATTCTCCAGAACCCATGTAAGCCAGATGCACCAGGTGGCACATGCATCTGCAGTTCATTTGCAGTGGCTGGAGGCCCTGGCACACCCATTCTCTCTCTCTCTCTCTGCCTGTGGTGGTTTGATTCAGGGGTCCCCCGTAAACCTAGGTGTTCTGAATGCTAGGGTCCCAGCTGATGGAGATTTGGGAATTAACACCTCCTGGAGGCAGTGTATTGTTGGGGGAATGGGCTTATGGGTGTTACAGCTAATTTCCACTTGCCAGTATTTGGCACACTCTCCTGTTCCTGTTGTCCACCATATGTGGGCCAGGGAGTGATGTCCACTCTCTGCTCATGCCATCATTTTTCCTGCCATCCTGGAGCTTCCCCTTGAGCCTGGAAGCCAAAATAAACCTCTTCTTCCCAAAAGCTGCTTTTGATTGGGTGATTTCTACCAGCAATGCGAGCCTGTCTGCAACACTGCCTCCTTCTCTCTGTGTCTGTTGCTCTCAAATAAGTAAATAAAGATAAACAAAAAAAAAAATTTAAGTACTTTGAGATTTCATCTCATTCCTGTCAGAATGACTACCATCAAGAAAACCAATGACCACTTCTGGTCAAGATGGCATCTGCCTAACCTCACCTCACCTCACAGGGAAGAAAAGGCAAGACCCTTAAGGTTCAGAGGGGGTTATTTTTTGTTCATGGGTTTGCTGATTCTAGCAGGCTTCCAGCACGAGGATGTGGAGGAGCAAAATAGGGAATCCTCTGATTCCCACACTCTCAAGAAACCCACCAGTCCCCAATCCCCTCAAGCTGCCATCCTAGCCACAATCCCCATAGGAGGTCCCTCCTGCACTAACTGAAGGTCAAGTGGACCCAAGCTAGCAAGCTAGGTCCTCCACCCTAGGCTTTCCCACCAAGCAGAGCTCCACAGGTGCGATTGCAGTCCCAGTTGCCATTCCTGCCTATCCCTGCTGGCCCTCACCTGCAATCACCATTCCCACCCAGCCTTGCTGACTACTGCACACAATCACCAGTCCTGCCCAACCTTGCAGACCCACACACACAATCGCCATTCAGACCTAGCCTTGCTGACCCCCACTCGTGATCATGCAGCCCAGTTGCCATTCCACCCAGCCTTGCCGACCCCCACACGTGATCACTGGCCCAGTCGCCATTCCCGCACAGCCCCTCTGAGCTCCATAAAATCACCATCCCACTAGCTGCTCCATACCACCTCTGAACAGGACCCAGGCTAGTGTCTCCACCCTAGCCTTTCTGAAATGTGTGGGTGATCGCTGTCCCACTCACTGCTGCCCCCCACCCCTGGCCAGCAGGCTAGCATCCCACACCCTAGGTTTCCTGAAACATTGTGATGAGCAGACCACAGTGAAAAAGGAATAGCATGAAAAATCAGATGCAAGTGAATCCAGCTAGATTGCCCAGTCCCACAATGGATGTCTTTAATCAAAACATAGAAAAGACAATAGGATCAGAACCCCAGAATGAAGAAACAAACTACACAACTCAGGCCAAGAAAATAGCAGAACTTGCAGAAACTCAATAGAGCACCAATAAGTGTATGAACGGTATGCTCACTAGATTAGACCTACTACAAAAGGGCCAGGAAGGGTTCCTAAGACAGCTAAATGATCTGAAGGGGAAAAAAAAAAGAGGACCTCAATAACCAGCTGGCTAAGCTCAATGAAGACATTAAAAAAATATAAGGTTGAACTCCAAGAAGTAATGAGAAAATCAGAAAATAATGTGAAAAGGGAACTTGACAGAGGGTTGGAAACTATAGATTAAAAAAACAGTACAGGGACTTCCAGTTAAGATGGTGGCATAGGAACCATGCCAAAGCAGCCTAGTGGTGGCAGCAGGTCCGAGGGGAAACAGCTGCAAGGCTCGGCTTCAGCTGCAGGAAAGGCCACGTGAGGGGATTTCACACACGCATCAGAGCTCTTTGCAAACTCAAGACACATGGAGAACAGCAGCAAACAACAGAGGAGCAGATCACAAAGTAGAATCACGTGGGCCAGCAGGAGAAATAGAGCCACAATCACCAGCCTCCACAGCACCAGCAAGCACCAGAGAACATGGGAAGGGAACTCACAGCACCCAGCACTGGCAACAGGGGAAGCAAGCCAACAACTCAGCCAGCCTACTTGAATCCACAATGCACCAAAGAGGGACCCAAGCAGGAGAACAGCTAACTGAGACCAAAATCATCCAAAAAGGTAACTGGGATTACACCAGGTCAGTACCCACCAAATAAGCCTGGTCTATAGGCCTAAACCAGAAGGGCTAATTGCACCTTGCATATCAGGATAAATTATATGTTAAATCTGAGGGATGGTCAGATTTGCCATTCTAAAATAAGCTATACTTTGGGCTTGTTATTTCTTGCTTCTCGATTTATAGTGGCTTTGTTTCCTCTTCTGTTGTACATTAGGGAAGTGTCTCACTTGGTCACAAGCTGACTTGGAAGCCTGAACAGACTAGAAATCTTAACCTCCTTGTTGACAAGATTAAGGGTGTGGGGCACCACACACGCTAAGGGACAATGAGTTTGTTAGAGGATCTGGTTGTCAAAATACCTACTGTTCCATAAATAATCTGTGCTGTTTTTCATTGGAAGTGTACATTGTTTATATAATTTTAGAATCTGCCTGTATTTTGTTCTACTCAGCCTAATTGAATAATCTCATAGCAGGCAAACCCAACACCTAGGGTCACTTTTATAGATATTCTAAGAGTCTTGAGAGCCATGCCCAGCACCTTAAGCTCTGACCCTGAAGATATATAACATCAGATTTATAGATGCATCTAATAATACTGCAGCTAACTAGAAAATCCAAGCAGTAAATTGATCCAAAATGCAAAAATATGTATATTATAACACAAGAAACACCAAAAATTAAGACAATATAAATCCACCAAAAATTATTCATGCATCAGAAATGACCTCCAGTGAGAATGAGTTAGAGGAAATGCCTGAGAAAGATTTCAAAAGAATGATTTTAAATATGCTCAAAGAAGTCAAAGAGGAAATCAAAGGAATCAAAGAAGACACAGGAAACCAATTTAATGAAATAAAGAGGTCAATACAAGACATAAATAAGGAAATGGAAATAATAAAGAAAAACCAGTCAGAATTACTAGCAATGAAGAACACAGTCAATGAAATAAAAAACTCTGTAGAAAATCTCACCAGTAGAATGGATGAAGGAGAGGAAAGAATATCTGAACTAGAAGACCAGGTGGCAGACATAATACAGTCTAACAAACAGAAAGACAAACTAATAGGAAAGTATGAAAGGAAATTTCAAGATATTTACGACACTATGAAAAGATCAAACATAAGATTCAGGGTATAGTAGAAGGAGAAGAATTTCACTCCAAAGGCACAGTAGGCATTTTCAACAAAATCATAGAAGAAAACTTGCCCCAAATTGGGAAAGAGGTACCAATGCAGATGCAAGAATCCTTTAGAACACCAACAAGACAAAACCTGGAAAGAGCCTCTCCTTGCCATATTATGATTAAACTACCAAACACACAAACCAAAGAAAAAGTATTGAAAGCAGTTAGACAGAAAAATCAATGTATAAGGCCGGGCGTGGTGGCGCACGCCTTTAATCCCAGCACTTGGGAGGCAGAGGTAAGAGGATTGCCATGAGTTCGAGGCCACCCTGAGAGACGACATAGTGAATTCCAGGTCAGCCTGAACTAGAGTGAGACCCCTACCTCGAAAAACCAAAAAAAAAAAAAAAAGAAAAAAAAAGAAAAATCAATGTATATACAAAGGCAAGCCCATCAGGATCACAGCAGATGCCTCAACACAAACTTTAAAAGCCAGAAGGGCTTGGAGTGATGTATTCCAAGTTCTGAAAGATAACAACTGTCAACCAAGATTACTTTATCCTGCAAAGCTATCCATTCAAATAGACGGAGAGGGCTGGCTGGAGAGATGGCTTAGTGGTTAAGCGCTCGCCTGTGAAGCCTAAGGACCCCAGTTCGAGGCTCAACTCCCCAGGACCCATGTTAGCCAGATGCACAAGGGGGCGCATGCGTCTGGAGTTTGTTTGCAGTGGCTGGAGGCTCTGGCACGCCCATTCTCTCTCCCTCTCTCTATCTGCCTCTTTCTCTGTCTGTTGCTCTCAAATAAATAAATATAAATAACAAAAAAATTTTTAAAAAGACGAAGAAATGAGGATATTCCATGACAAAAGCAGGCTAAAGGAATATTTGAAGACAAAACCAGCTCCACAAAAAATATTGAAAGAATCCTCCATGCTGAAGAGAAAGAAAAGCATACATATAAGGAAAATGGGAAAAACAAAGAATACTCAAATACTAGTTAATAAAAGAGAGCAAAGGCAAAACTGGAGGAACTACAAAAAATGGCAAAAGTAGAGGCCCTTGGTTTCCCACCAGGAATAGATGGTAAGACCCTATTGCTGAAGACTCCACATACTTGGGCTGCAAGGCCACTGAGAAATCCTGCTGGAACTGAGCTAATAACCTCCATGTAGACCAGCTGACAGAAAGCTGGAAGAAGCCATCCTACATGCAGTTCAATGGGAGAAAGAGATATCACCAGTGAAGATACTCAACAGTGGACAGTGCAAGCCTTATATTTGGCCAGCCAGGCCAAATGAGCCAATGGGTGCAATAGCGGCACATCTATCATGGTGGAAACCAGATGCACTCTAATTGGACTAGAGGCCTGCTCCATGGGTGGGAATATATCCCTGATACTGAAAATTTAAAACAGGGGTAGTCATGAGCCCTAGGGGTGTAACGTCTGCTGATGTCTAGATAAATGTATATACTATACTTATCCAACTGCCCAGTAAGCACTTCTCCTAATATTCATACCCTTATATTAATGCTACTCTCACTTTTGGGAGAGAATCTTCTCTTTTCAGATGGCAGTGACCTTGGGACGACTCAGAAGGTATCATGGTGCTAGAAAGAAGTGACTGGAATACTGAGTAATATCTCAATCACACCTTCCAAGGCTCAGGGTCTACTGCAGAAGAGGTAGCGGAAAGAATGTAAGAGTCAAAGGAAGGGTAGGAGTTCTTACAACGTGTTCCTTCCAGACATAAAATGGCCTGGATATCAATAACGTCACAGTGCCTGACACTACCTACACAAGACCATCATAAGAGGAGGAAAAGATCATGACATCAAAATAAAAGAGACTGATTGAGATGGGGAGGGGATATGATGGAGAATGGCATTTCAAAAGGGAAAGTGGGGGAGGGAGGATATTACCATGGGATATTACTTATAATCATGGAAGATGTTAACAAAAATTGAGAAAATAAATAAATAAACAAACAGGAGCTGGGGAGTTGGCTACACCACTAAAGGCTCTTGATCGCTAAGCTTGCTGGCTCAGGTTCAGTTCTGCAGCCACCCATGTAAAGCCAGACAGGTGTTCGTTTGCAGCTGGAAGAAACCTTAGCATGCCCCCCTATAAATAAATAATTTTAAAAGGTAAAAAAAAGGCAAAAGTAAATACACACCTTTCAATAATATCTCTTCATATCAATGTCCTCAATGCCCCAACCTAAAGACATATGTTTGCAGACTGGGTTACAAAGCAGGATCCTTCAATTTTTTGCTTCCTAGTAACTCATCTTTCTACAAAGGACGGATATTATCTTAGGGTAAAAGGTTGGAAAATGGTATTTCAAGCAAATGAGCCTAGAAAACAAGCAGGGGTAGCTACCTAATATCTGACAAGGTAGACTTCAGTCCAACATTAGTTAGGAAAGATAAGGAAGTTCATTTTATATTGATTAAAGGCACAATCCAACAGGAGGACATTAAAATCCTAAACATATATGCATCTAACATGGGGGCTCCCAAATTCATCAAACAAATGCTATTAGAATTAAGGTCGCAGATAACACCAAACACAATGGTAGTGGGGGACTTCAACACCCACTCTCATCAATTGACAGGTCATCCCAGAAAAAATAAACAGAGAGGCATCTGGATTAAATGAGGTCATAGAAGAAATGGACCTAACAGATATATACAGGACAATTCATCAAATACTACAGAAATTCCATTCTTTTCAGCAGCACATGGAACATTCTCTAAAATAGACCATATATTAGGACACAAAGCAAATCTTAACAAATACAGAAAAATTAAAATAATTCCTTGCATTCTATCTGACCACAATGGAATCAAACTACAAATCAATAGCAAGAAAGGCTATAGAGCATACACAAAATCATGGAAACTAAACAATACACTACTAAATGATGAATGGATCAATGAAGAACTTAAGAAGGAAATCAAAAAATTCATAGAGTCAAATGATAATGAGAACACAACATAACAAAACTTTTGGGACACAATGAGGGCAATCCTAAGAAGGAAATTTATAGCTTTACGTGCCTATATTAAGAAATTAGAAAGGTCTCAAGTAAACAACCTAATGCTTCACCTTAAAGCCTTGGAAAAAGAAGAACAAGACAAACTGAAAATCAGTAGACAGGAAGAAATAATAAAGATTAGGGCAGAAATTAATGAAATAGAAACCAAAAAAATGATCCAAAGAATCAATGAAACAAAGAGTTGGCTCATTGAAAGGATAAACAAGATTGGTAGATCCTTAGCAAATCTGACTAAAAGAAAGAGAGAAGGGACACAAATTAATAAAATTAGAGATGAAAAAGGCAACAACAGATACCAAAGAAATACAAAAAATTATAGGGACATACTATACAAACATATACTCAAATAAGTATGAAAATCTGAAAGAAATGGGTGATTTCCTTGATTTATATGACCTGCCTAAATTAAACCAAGATGAGATTAATCACTCACATAGACCTATAACAAGAATGGAGATCCAAGCAGTTATCAAAAATCTCCCAACTAAAAACAGTCCAGGCCCAGATGGATTCACGAGTGAATTTTACCAGACCTTCAGGGAAGAACTAACCCCATAGCTTTTTAAGTTTTCCATAAAATAGAAAAAGAAGGAATCCTACCAAACTTCTTCTACAAAGCCAGCATCATCCTGTTACCAAAACCGGGCAAAGATAGAACAAAAAAAACAAAATTACAGATCAATCTCCCTCATGAATATAGATGCAAAAAAATTCAACAAAATATTGGCAAACAGAATACAAGAATATATCAGAAAGATCACTCATCCCGACCAAGTAGGCTTTATCCCACAGATGCAGGGATGGTTCCACATACACAAATTGATAAATGGAATACATTATATAAATGGACTGAAGGACAAAAATCACATGATCATCTCATTAGATGCAGAAAAAACATTTGACAAAATCCAACATCCCTTCATGATAAAAGTCCTACAGAGACTGGGAATAGAAGGAACATATCTCAATATAATAAAGGCTATTTATGACAAGCCTACAGCCAACATATTACTAAATGGGGAAAAACTGGAAGCTTTTCCACTAAAATCAGGAATAAGACAAGGGTGTCCACTGTCCCCACTTTTATTCAATATAGTACTGGAAGTCTTAGACATAGCAATAAGGCAAGAGAGACACATAAAAGAGATACACATTGGAAAGGAAGAGATCAAGTTATCATTATTTACAGATGGCATGACTCTATACATAAAGGACCCCAAAGACTCTACCAGCAAACTGTTAGAGCTGATAAACACCTATAGCCATGTAGCAGGATACAAAATAAATACAAGGAAATCAGTAGCATTCCTATATGCTAACAACAAACACACACAGGATGAAATCAGAGAATCACTCCCATTCACAATTGCGTTTAAAAAAAAGCTAACCAAGGAAGTGAAGGATCTCTACAATGAAAACGTTAAAACACTCAAGCAAGAAATGGCGGAAGACACTAGGAAGTGGAAAATCATCCCATGTTCCTGGATCAGGAGAATCAATATTGTGAAAATGGCAATCTTACCAAAAGCATTCTACACATTTAATGCAATCCATATCAAAATTCCAATGGCATTCTTCACAGAAATAGAAAAAAAAAAACAATCCAAAAATTCATTTGGAATCACAAAAAATCTCGAATATCTAAAACAATACTGAGCAACAAAAATAAGGCTGGTGGTATGAAATTTACAGGAAAATGAATGGATCTGGAAAAGATAATACTAAGTGAGGTAACCCAGACCCAGAAAGCCAAGCGTTGCATGTTCTCTCTCATATGTGGATCCTAGCTACAGATGATTGGACTTCTGTGTGAGTAGAAAGAAAACTCATTAGCAAAGACCAGTGAGCCAAAAGAGGATATAAAGGGAAGAGAAAGGAAGGGATGGTATTGTATATATGTAAGTAGAAGAATAGATTAATGGGGGGTGAAAAGGCCCAAAGTGAGGTCAGGGGAAGAGATTGAGTAAAAGAAAGGTGGAGGGAGGGCTAATCAAAATCTAAGAGAATATAAATAAATCATATCAAATACTACTTTTTTGGACAATGGGACACTCAGGAGCTGTAGATTGTTACTAGAAAATTTTCAGTGCCAGGGATGGGATACCTTCCAGTGAGTTGTTGGCCAGGGAGGTCCCTGATGCCCCCAAAACATAATAGGCCATGCCGAGGCCCTTGATTTCCCACCAGGAATAGATGGTAAGACTCTATTGCTGAAGACTCCACATACTTGGGCTGCAAGGCCACTGAGAAATCCTGCTGGAACTGAGCTGATAACCTCCTCCATGTAGACCAGCTGACCAAAAGCTGGAAGAAGACATTCTGCATGCAGTTCAATGGAGAAGAGAAATCACCAGTGAAGATACTCAACAGTGGACACTGCAAGTCTTAAATTTTGCCAGCCAGGCCAAATGAGCCAACGGGTACAGTAGTGGCATGTCTGTCATGGTGGAAACCAACTGCCCTCTAATTGGACTGGAGGCCTGCTCCATGTGAGGTAATACATCATTGACACTGAAAACTTAAAACAGGGGTAGCCATGAGCCCTAGGGGTGTAACGTCTGCTGCTATCTGGCTAAATGTATATACTATGCTTATCAAACTGCCCAGTAAGCACTTCTCTTAATATTCATACCCTTCTATTAATACTACTCTCACTTTTGGTAGAGAATCTTCTCTTTTCAGATGGCATTGACCTTGGGATGACTTAGAAGGCATCATGGTACTGGAAAGAAGTGACAGGAGTGCTCAGTACTGCAATATCTCTATCACACCTTCCAAGGTTCAGGGTCCATTGCAGAAGAGGTGGTGGAAAGAATGTAAGAACCAAAGGAAGGGTAGGACTCCTTACAACATACTACTTGAGACACAAAATGGCCTGGATATCCATGACCTCACAGTGCCTGACACTACCTACACAAGACCATCATAATAGGAGGAAAAGATCATGGCATCAAAATAAAAGGGAGACTGATTAGGACGGGGAGGGGATATGATGGAAAATGGCATTTCAAAGGGGAAAGTGAAGGGAGGGAGGGTATTACCATGGGATACTTTTATAATCATGGAAGTTGTTAATAACAAAATTTGAAAAGAAAAAAATACAGTAGAAAATATGAACCAAATTGAACAAGCCCAAAACTCTGTAGAAGCTCTCAAGAACAGAGTGAGCTATGTGGAGGATAGAAACTCAGTACTGGAAGAGAAAACAGAAGAAACAGTTCATGATTCAAAATGTTTGAAGTTCAAAAATTTCTGTGAACAGAACATGAGGGAACCCTTAAGTGACCCAACATTTGGATCATGGGAATATCAGAAGAGGAAGAAATACAGAGCAAAGGCATGGAAATCTTATTCAACAAAATTATGGAATAAAACGCTCCCAGTCTCTCAAAAGAAAGTCCCATCGTGTTATAAGAAGCTAGCAGCACTCCAAACAGCCTGGACCAAAGGAGAAATTCTCCAAGACATATTATCTCTAAGACTCTAAACATTGATCACAAAGAGAAAGTCCTAAAGACAGCTAGGGAAAGGTAACATGTTAGATATAAAGGAAACCCCATCAGAATTACTTCAGACTTCTCAATGGAAACCCTAAAAGCCAGAAGGGCCTAGAACGGAACACTGAAAACTCTAAGAACTTATGGATTCCAACCCAAACTACTCTTCCCAGCAAAAGTATCCCTCACAATAGATGGTGAAAGAAAAACTTTCCATGATAAAACTCATCTTTACAAGCTGGACATGGTTGTTCACACCTTTAATCCCAGCACTTGGGAGACAGAGATAGAAGGATCACTGTGAGTTCAAGGCCACCCTGAGACTACATAGTGAATTCTAGGTCAGCCTGGGCTAGAGTGAAAAACAAACAAACAAACAAACAAACAAACAAAGAAAAAAACCCTCAGCTGTACAACTATATGAACACAAAGCCGAACCTACAGAGAGTACTTCAGGGAATGTTCCACACAGAAGATTAAAATAACCAACCTCAAGTGCCTACAAGAAGCAGATCACAATAACCAAATTTCAAGAAGGCACAAAAACTACAAAGGCCAAGAAAACACCCAACCACATAGAGTACCACAATATGGTAGGTATTAAATCAAATATCATAGTTATTACCCTAAATATTAATGGCCTTAATTCACCCATCAAGAGACATAAGATAATAGGGTGGATCAGAAAATAATACCCATCAATCTGCTGTCTTCAAGAAACCCACTTCACCACTAAAGACAGACACCTCCTTAGGTTGAAAGGGTGGAAAATGATATTCCAAGCAAACAGAAATAAGAAGCAAGCAGGTGTAGCAATACTTATATCAGATAAAATAGACTTCAAGCCAAAAGTAATCAAAACAGACAAAGAAGGCCACTTCTTATTTATCAAAGGAACAATCCAACAAGAGAACATCACAATCATTAATCTTTATGCACCAAACACAGGTGCACCATAATTCATAAAACAAAACCTACTTGACAAGAAAACAGAAATAACCACCAACACCATCATAGTTGGGACTTCAATACTCCATTATCAGCCAAAGATAGATCATCCAAATAGAAAATTAACAGGGAAGTAAGAGAGCTCAACAACACCATAGATCAGTTAGACCTAATATACATCTACAGAACATTCTACCCCAAATCCACAGATTACACATTCTTCTCAGCAGCCCATGGAACCTTCTCTACAATAAATCATATACTGGGTCATAAAGCCTGCCTCCATATATTTAGGAGGATTGACATAATTTCCTGCATGATATCAGATCACAATGCTGTATTGTTAGAAACTAACAACAAAAGATGCCCCTGGAACCCAACCAACTCCTGGAAACTGAAAACACACTCTTAAACAATAAGTGAGTAATGGATGAAACAAAAAATGAAATTGCTGGGGCTGGAGAGATGACTTACTGGGTAAGGCACTTGCCTATGAAGCCTAAGGATCCCAGTTTGATTCCCCAGTACCCACGTAAGCCAGATGCACAAGGTGGCACATGCATCTGGAGTTTGTTCACAATGGCTGGAGGCCCTGGTGTGCCCATTCATTCTCTCTCTCTCTCTCTCTCTCTCTCTCTCTCTGTTTGCCTCTCTCTCTCTCATAAATAAATAAAAATAAAATATTTTTTAATGAAATTGCAAAATTTACAGAAATGAATGACAATGAGAACACAATGTACCAAATCTTATGGGACACAATGAACATGGTCCTCAGAGGAAAATTCATTGCACTAAATGCCTTCATAACAAAGACAGAGAAATCCTAAATCAATAACCTAACCATCCACCTAAAAGCATTGGAAAAACAAGAAGTATCCAACCCAAAAAGCTTTAGATGGAAAGAAATAATTAAGATCAGAGCAGAAATTAATGAATTGGAAACTAAGGAAACAATTAAGAAAATTGATGAAACAAATAGCTGGTTCTTTAAAAAATAAACAAGATTGATAAACCCCTGGCCAATGTGACCAAGCAAAATAAAGAAACACTTCAAGTTAACAAAATTAGAAATGTAAAAGGAGAGATCTTAACAGACAGGACTGAAATTGGGAGAATCATCAGAACTTACTTCAAAAACCTCTACTCAGCCAGGCGTGGTGGCACACACCTTTAATCCCAGCACTCAGGAGGCAGAGGTAGGAGGATTACCATGAGTTCAAGGCCACCCTGAGATGACAGAGTTAATTCCAGGTCAGCCTGGACCAGAGTGAGACCCTACCTTGCAAAAACAAAAACAAAAAAATTAAAAATTAAAAAAACAAACCTCTACTCCACAAAATTGGATAATATAGATGAAATGGATGAATTCCTGGACAGATACCACCTACCAAGGCTAAACTCAAAGCAGATTAATCTCCTAAACAAACCTATCACAAACACCGAGATTGAAAGGGTAATAAAAAAAATCTTCCTAAAAAGAAGAGTCCAGGACCAGAAGGCTTCTCGGCTGAATTCTATCAAACCTTCATGGAAGAACTGAAACCAATTTTTCTCAAATTGTGCCACATAATCAGAGAACAGGAAAAGCTCCCCAACTCCTTTTATGAAGCTACTATCACCCTAATGCCAAAACCAGACAGAGATGTCACAAGAAAAGAAAACTACCAGCCTATTTCCCTGATGAACTTAGATGCAAAGATCCTGAACAAAATGCTTGCAAACTGAAGTCAACAGCACATCAAAAGCATTATCCATTCGGATCAAGTAGGGTTCATTCTACACAGGGATGGTTCAACATATGGAAATTATAAATAAGCTTAAGCACAAAAACCACATGATCATCTCGATAGATGCACAAAAGGCCTTTGACAAAATACAACATCACTTCATGATCAAAACATTGGAGAGAATGGGCATGGACAGTCTATATCTCAACATAATAAAGGCTATATATAAAGATCCTAAAGTCCAAATAATACTCAATGGGGAGAGACTGAAGGAATTCTCATTGCAATCAGGAAAAAGACAGGGGTGTGCACTCTCACCTCTGCTCTTCAACATAGTACTGGAAGTACTAGCTCAAGCAATAAGACAGGAGAAAGAAAAAAAGGGATACAAATTGTAAAGGAAGAAGTTAACTTAGCCCTATTTGCAGACGATATGATTCTATACATAAGTGACCCAAGAACCACCATCTCAAAACTCTTAAAAGTCATTTACTCCTTCAGTAAGGTAGTAGGATACAAAATCAATGCACAAAAGTTAGTACCCTTTCTATAAGCAAAAAAGACACAGAGAAATAAATAAGTGACATTGTCCCATTTTCGATAGCACCAAAAAATAATCACAAAATACCTTGGAATAACATTAACCAAGGAGGTGAAAGACCTTTACAATGAAAACATAAAAACACTCAAGAAAGAAATTGAGAAGAACTTGAGAAAATAAAAAAACCTCCCATGCTCCTGAATAGGCAGAATTAACATTGTGAAAGTTGTGATCTTACCAAAAGCAATATATAGATTTAATGCAATACCAATAAAAATCCTAACATCTTTCTTCACAGAGACAGAAAAAATGATCTCAAAATTCATATGGAATGGTAGAAGGCCTCAGATATCCAAGCATATCCTCAGCAAAGAAACACCTCTGGAGGCATCACCATACCTGATCTAAAGCTATACTACAAAGCCATAGTAATAAAAACAACATGGTACTGGCATAAAAACAGGAACATAGACCAATGGTACAAAATTGAGGACCTGGACTTTGGGCCTAGTAACTACAGCTACTTGATATTTTACAAAGGCCCTAAGAATGTAAACTGGAAAACAGACAGCATCTTCAACAAATGGTGCTGGATAAACTGGATAACCATATGCAGAAAAATGAAACTCAATCCACACATTTCACCATGCACAAAAACCAAGTCCAAATGGATCAAAGACCTCAATATAAGACCAGAAACCTTGCTACTACTGGAAGAAAAAAATAGGAAGAGCTTTCTATGATATAGGAGTGGGAAAAGACTTCCTGAAGAAAACCCCAGTAGCTCCGGAAATTAAACAATCACTCAACCATTGCGATCTCAGGAAACTGAAAAGTTTCTTCATAGACAAACAAACAATAAGCAGAGCCAATAGATTTCCCACATAATGTGACAAAATCTTTGCCAGATACACATCAGACAAAGGCTTAATTTCTAGAATCTACAAAGAACTCAAAAACCTAAACAATAAAAAGTCAAACAACCCACTCACTAAATGGGGCAAAGAACTTCACAGGGATTTCTCAGAGGAAGAGACACAAAAGGCAAACACACACTTAAGAAAATGTTCAACATCCCTAATCATCAGGAAAATGCAAATTAAAGCAACTATAAGAGTCCACCTCCCCCCAGTAAGGATAGTAAACATTTAAAAATCTAATGACGACAAAGGCTGGTGAGGTTGTGGAGAAATAGGAACCCTCATTCATTGTTGGTGGGAATGCAAGCTGGTACAACCACTATGGAAAGAAATATGGAGATTCATGAAAAGGATGAATATAGAGGTACCAAGAGACCCAGTTGTTCCCTTACTGGACATTTATCCAAAATCTCCAAACCTCAGCTCAGAGATGTTTGCTCAGTCATGTTTATAGCTGCTCAATTTATAATAGCTAAGAGCTGGAACCAACCCAGATGTCCATCATTAGATGAATGTATAACTAAGATGTGGTATATCTACATGATGGAATTCTATGCAGCAGTAAGGAAAAATAACACAATGAAATTTGAAGAAAAATGGCCAAACTTGGAACAGATCATTTTCAGTGAACTCACCCAATCACAGAAAGATAATTGTCACATGGTCTCACTCATCTGTGGCTCCTAAACTAAATCTTCCCATGATGCTGACATACCTAATTAACATCTAGGGGACTGGACAATAGGGAATATGGGGTGGGAGTGGAAGGTAAGGGGGGGCAAAAACTGGACCCAAATGGAAATGGTACCATAAAATCCAACAGTCTGAAAGACATACTAAATAGTCAAAGCTTCATCAGGTGCTAAGAGAGAACACCTGATTCACAGGGGCCTAGAGATGGTATGATAAAGACTATCCTCAAACTTCTCCTGTTTCTCTTTCTCCCTCTCTTTTCTCTCTTTCTCTTTTATATTACCTATATTTTTCTTCCTTCTTCTCCCTTGGCACTGACCTGTAACTCCTAGTACTATCATCCACAATGAGCTGTTGATCAGAGACCTACAAGGTTTCCAAAAAGAAAGAATTGTCAGAGTACTTGGTGAACCACCAAAGGTTAATGGTAAGACCCTACTGCAAAAGACACCATATGCTGTTGGGAGGGAACATGGAGTGACCTGGCTGGAAACTGGAAGTGAGTCAATCCCCAGAGTTAGCTTGTCTAGTGCCAGAAGGTGCTACATGAGCGACTGGGGGGGAAATGAGCAACATCAGTCCTCTGAGCTGTGAACATACATGGAGCAGGCCTCTCTACTCCAAATAAACATACAGCATCCTATAAGCTCCAAATTCAAATGGAGCAGTCCTGTCAGCTCAAAATATACACGAAGCAGTCTTCTGAGCTCTGAATAAAGATGGAGCAGTCCTATTAGCTCCGAATACATGTAGAGGAGTCATATGAGCTCTGAATACACATGAAGCAGACCTCTCAGCTCCGAGTACACATAGAGCAGTCCTCCTAGCTCTGAATACACATGGAGCAGTCCCATCAGCTCTGAAAACACATGGATCACCCTCTCAGCTCCAAATACATATGGAGCAGTTTTCTGAACTTCGAATACACATGGAGCAGACTTTCCAGCTCTGAATACATATGGAGAAGTCCTCCGAGGTCTGAGTACACATGCAGCAGTCCTCTGACCTCAGAATATACATGAAGCAGCCCTCTCAACTCTGAATACACAGGGAGCAGACCTCTGAGCTCTAAAGACACATAGAGTTGCCCTCTTAGCTCCAAATACAATGTGGAGCAATCCTCTCAGCTCTGAACACACATGGAACAGTTTTCTGAGCTTCAAATACATGTGTTACAGATCTTTTAGCTCTGAATAAACATGGATCCATCCTCTGAGATCTGAATACACAGCAACAGTCCACTCAGATCCAAATACACGTGGAGCATTCCTGTAAGCTGCAAATACACACAGAGCATGCCTCTGAGCTCTGAAAACACATGGAGCAGTCCTCTGAGCTCCGGATATACATGGAGAAGTGCTGTCAAGCTGAATACACAAAGAACAATCTTGTCAGGTCCAAATACTTTCAGCTCCAAATTCGCATGGAGCAGACCTCTGAGCTTGAAATACACATGCAACAGCCCTCTGAGCACCAAACGCATATGGAGCATCCTGTCAGCTCTGAATACACACGTAGCAGTCCTGTCATCTCCCAATACACCTGGAGCACTCCTCTGAGCTCTGAATACACATGGAACAGTCCTCTCAGCTCCAAATACAAGGGGAGTATTCCTGTTAGCTCCGAATACACGTGGAGCATTCCTGTCAGCTCTGAATACACATGGAGCAGTCCTGTTAAGCCAAATACAAATGAAACATCCCTCTGAGCTCTGAATACACATGGAGTAGCCATCTCAGGTCAGAATACACATAGGGCAGTCCTATGAGCTCCTAATACACATGGAGTAGCATTCTCATCTCTGAATACAAATGGAGCAGTCCTCGAAGCTCAGAATACACATGGAGCAGCCCTCTTCCCTCCAAACACACGTTGAGCAGTCCCCTGAGCTGCAAATACACATGGAGCATTCCTGTTGGCTCAGAATACACATGGTACACTCCTCTGAGTTCTGAATACACAGGGAGCAGCTCTCTCAGCTCCAAATACACATGGAGCATCCTATAAGCTCCAAATACACATGAAGCAGTCCTCTAAGCTCCAAATACATATAGACCACGCCTGTCAGCTCTAAATACATATGGAGCTGTGTTGAGACACCCGAATATATATCCATTAGTCCTGTGAGGGCCAAATACACATGGTGTATTCCTCTCAGCTCCAAGTACACATGGAGCAATGCTCTGAGCTCTGAATACATACAGAGCAGCCTGATTAGGTCTGAATATACATGGATCATTCCTGTGAACTGCGAATACATATAGAGCATTCTTGTCAGTTCTGGATACACATGGTGCACTCCTCTGAGTTCTGAATACACATGGAATAGTCCTCTGATCACTGAACACACAGGAAGCAGAACTCTCAGCTCCGAATACACATGGAGCAAGCCTCTTAGTTCCGAATACACATGCAGCAGTCCACTTCTCTCTGAATACACATGGAGCAGTCTTCTGAGCTTTGAATACACTTGGATCAGTCCTCTGAGCTGTGAATACACATGGATCATTCCTGTCAGATCCAGATACACATGATGCACATGGTGCAGTTTTCTGAGCTCAGAATACACATGGAGCAACCCTCTCAGCTTCAAAAACACATGGAGCCTCCTATAAGCTCCAAATATACATGGAGCAGTCCTATCAGCCTTGGATACACATGGAGCAGTCCTGTCAGATCTGAGTACAGCTGGAACTGTCCTGTCAGCTCAGAATACACATGGAGCAGTCCTGTCAGGTCTGAGTACACTTTGAGTTGCCCTGTAAGCTCTGAATACACATGGAGCAGACCTCTGAGCTCTGAATACAAATGCACCAGCCCTCTCACTTCAGAATACACAGGGAGCAGTCCTCTGAGCTTTGAATACACTTGGAGCTGCCCTCTTAGCTATGAATACACATGGAGCAGTTCTGTCAGCTCTGAATACATATAGAGCACTCCTCTCAGCTTTGAACATATATGGAGCAGTTTTCTAAGCTTAGAATACACATGGAAAAGACCTTCCAGCTCCGAATACACATGAAGCCATCCTCTGAGATCTGAATACATGTGCATCAGTTCTCTTACTTCTGAATACATATGACACAGCCCTCTCAGCTCCAAATACACATGGAACAGTCTTCTGAGCTGTGAATAAACAGGGAGCATTCCTGTCACACCTAAATACACATAAAGCAGTTCTCTAAGCTCCAAATGCACATGGAGCAGTCCTCTGAGCTGCAAATACACATGGAGCAGCCCTATCAGCCCCAAATACACATGAAACATACTGTCAGATCCAAATACACATGGAGCAGTCCTCTCAGCTCTGAATACACATGTAGCAGTCCTGTCAGATCCAAATATACATGTAGCGGTCTTGTCAATAAGAATACAAATGTAGTACTCCTGTCAGATCCAAATACTTGCAGCTCTGAATACACATGAAGCAGTTCTCTGCACTCCAAACACATATGGAGTAGTCCTCTGACCTCAAATACACATAGAGAAGTCCTAACAGCTCAAAATACATGTAGGGCAGTCCTCTCAGCTCCGAATACACATGGAGCAATACTCTGAGCTCCAAATACATATTTAGTAGTCCCATGAGCTTTTAATACCCATGGAGCATACCTGTCAGTTCCAAATACACATGGAGCAGTCCTCTGAGCTCTGAATACACATGGAGCAGACCTCTCAGGTGTGAATATACATGGATCAGTCCTGTGAGCTCCAAATACACATGGAGCAGCCCTATCAGCCCTAAATACACATGAAACATCCTGTCAGCTCTGAATACACATGGAGCAGTCCTCCCAGCTCTGAATACACAGGTAGCAGTCCTGTCAGATCCGAACATACATGGAGCAGTCTTGTCAAGATAAATACAAATGGAGTACTCCTGTCATGTCCAAATACTTTCAGCTCTGAATACACATGGAGCAGTCCTCTGTGCTCCAAACACATATGGAGTAGTCCTCTGACCTCAAATACACACACAGCAGTCCTGATAGCTCAAAATACATGTAGAGCAGTCCTCTCAGCTCTGAATACACATGGAGCAGTCCCATGAGCTTTGAATACACATGGAGCATACCTGTCAGCTCCAAATATACATGGAGCAGTACTCTGAGCTCTGAATACACATTAAGCAGACCTCTCAGGTGTGAATACACATGGAGAAGTCCTCTGAGCTCCGAATACACATGTAGCAGCCCTATCAGTGCCAAATACACATAAAACATCCTGTCAGCTCTGAATACACATGTAGCAATCCTCCCAGCTCCAAATACAGAGGTAGCAGTCCAGCTCCAAATACACATGGAGCAGTGTTGTCAAGATGAATACAAATGGAGTACTCCTGTCAGATCTGAATACTTTCAGGTCCAAATACACATGGTGCAGTCCTCTCAGATCAGAATACATGTGGAGCAGTCCTGTCAGCTCCAAATACACATGGAGTAGACTAGTCAGTTCTGAATACACATGGAGCAGTCCTCTGATCTGCAAATACACATGGAGTACTCCGGTCAGCTCCAAATACACATAGAACAGTCCTTTGACTTCTGAATACACATGGAGCAGACCTCTGCGGTGTGAATACACATGGAGCAGTCCTTTGAGCTCTGAATACACATGCAGCACTCCTGTTGCTCTGAATACACACAGAGAAGTGCTGAAACCCTCGAATACAGATGCAGTAGTCTTGTGAGGGACAAATACACATGGAGCAGTCCTCTGAGCTCCAAATGCACATGGAGTAGTTCTCTGAACTCATATACACATGGAGCAGTCAGACAGCATCAAGTACACCTGGAGCAGTCCTGTCACCTCTGCATATCCATGGATCACTCCTCTGAGCACCAAATACACATGGAGCACACCTCTCAGCTCTGAATACATATGGAGCAGCCCTCTCAACTCCGAGTACATATAGAGCATCCCCCTTAGATCCAAATGCATGTGGAGCAGTCCACTCAGCTCCAAATACAAGTGGAGCAGTCTTCTTAGCTTTAAATACACATGGATCAGGTCTTCCAGCTCCAAATACACATGGAGCAATCCTCTGAGATCTGAATACACACACAGCAGTCCTCTCGCCTCATAATACACATGGAACAGCCCTCTCAATACAAGGAGCAGTCCTGTCACCTCTGAATACACATGGATCAGTCCTCTCAGCTCCTAATACATATGGATCAGACTTCTGAGCTCCAAATACACATAGAGCAGCCATTTCAACTCCAGATACACAGGGAGCAGTTCTCTGAGCTCTGAATTCAGATGGAGCAGTTATGTCAACCCCAAATAGACAAGGAGCAGTCCTGTCACCTCTGAATACACATGGATCAGTCCTCTGAGCACCAAATACACATGGAGCACTCCTCTCAGCTCTGAATGCACGTGGAGCAGCCCTCTCAGCTCTGCATACACATGGAGCAGTCCCCTCAGCTCTGAATGCACATGGAACGGGCTTCTGATCATCAAATACACATGGAGGAGACCTTCCAGTTGGAAATAAATATGGTGTAGTCCTTTGAGGTCCAAATACACATACAGCAATACTCTCACCTCAAAATACACATGGAGCAGCCCTCTCAAATCTGAATACACAGGGAGCAGTCCTCTGAGCTCAGAATGCACATGGCACATCCTATAAGCTCCAAGAAAACCTGGAGTGGAACTGTCAGCTCAAAATACCCATGGAGCAGTCTTGTCAACTCTGAATATATATGGAGCCATCCTGTCAACTCAGAATACATATAGAGCAGTCCTCTGAGTGCTGAATAAACATGAAGCAGATCTCTTAGCTCCAAATACACATGGAGCAGTCCTGTCAGCTCCAAACACACACGGAGCAGTGTTCTGAACTGCAAGTACACATGGAGCATTCCTTTCAGATCCGAATAACATGAAGCAGTCCTCTAAGCAAACAGTAGCCTTCCTATATGCTAACAGCAAACACACAGAGGATGACATCAGAGAATCACTACCATTCACAATTGCATAAAAAAAAAAGTACCTTGGAATAAAACTAACCAAGGAAGTGAAGGATCTCTACAATAAAAACTTTAAAACACTCAAGCAAGAAATTGCAGAAGACACTAGGAAATGGAAAGACATCCCTTGTTCTTTGATCGGAAGAATCATTGTGAAAGTGGAAATCTTACCAAAAGCAATCTACACATTTAATGCACTCCCCATCAAAATTCCAACAGCATTCTTCATGGAAATTAAAAAAAAAATCCAAAAGTTCATTTGGCAGCACAAAAAAAAAAAAACCACGAATATCTAAAACAATTTTGAGCAACAAAATAAGGCTAGTAGTATCACCATACCTGATTTTAACCTATACTACAGAGCCATAGTAACAAAAACAGTATGGTACTGGCACAAAAGCAGACATGTAGATCAATGGAACAGAATAGAGGACCCAGATGTAAGACCAAGTAGCTATAGCCACCTGATATTCGATAAAATTGCCAAAAACACTCATTGGAGAAAAGACAGCATGTTCAGTAAATGGTGCTGGGGAAACTGGACATGTATATGTAGAAGGATGAAAATAGATCATTATCTCTCTTCATGCACAAGAAGTAAGTCCAAATGGATCAAAGACCTTAATATCAGACCTGAAATTCTGAAATTGCTAGAGGAAATACTAGGAGAAACCTTTCAACACATTGGTCTTGGCAAAGACTTTCCGAATATAGTCCCAATTGCTCAGGAAAATAAAACAAAAACAAAAACAAAAAAACCCACAGATCAACTGCTGGGACCTCATGAAATTACAAAGACTTTGTATGGCAAAGGACACTGTGAATAGAGCAAAGAGGCCACCTACAAAATGGGAGAAAATCTTTGCCAGCTATACATCTGATAGAGGATAAATATCTAGAATATACAAAGAACAAAAAAATTAAATAATAAAAAGACCAAAAAAAATTAAAAATTGGGCTATGGAACTAATACAGAGTTTTTTTTTTCAAAAAAAAGAAATACAGATGGCATATAAACATCTAAAAAAAATGTTCTACATCCCTAGTCATCAGGGAAATGCAGATTAAAACTATGTTGATATTCCATCTCATTCCTGTCAGGTTGGCTACCATCATGAAAACAAATGACTATAAATGCTGGTGAGGATGCAGAAAAGGAGGAACCCTTCTACACTGATGGTAGGAACGAAATCTTGTTCAGCCATTGTGGACATCAGTGTGGAGGTTCCTGAGACAGCTAAAAATAGATCCACCATATGACCCAGCTATAGCACTCCTAGGCATATATCCTAAGTACTCGTCTCACTACCTTACAGATACTTGCTCAACCATGTTTATTGCTCTTCTATTCATAATTGCTAGGAAATGGAACCAGCCTAGATGTCCCTCAACTGATGAGTGGATAATGAAGATGTGGCATAGTTACACAATCGAGTTCTATTCAGCAGTAAAGAGCAATGAAGTTATGAAATTTGCAGGAAAATGGATGGATCTGGAAAGGACTATACTAAGTGAGGTAGCCCAGGCCCAAAAAGCCAAATGTCACATGTTCTCTCTCATATGTGGATCCTAGCTACAAATGATTGGACTTCTATGTGAGTATGAAGAAAAGTCAGAAGCAGAGGCCAGTAAGCTAGAAAGGAGACATAAAAGGAACTGAAAGGGAGGGAGGGGGAACTTAATAGGCTGGTATTGTATATATGTAAGTAGAAGAACAGATTAATGAGGGTGAAAACGCCTAGGTGAGGTCAGGGAAAGAGATTAAGTAAAGGAAAGGTGGAGAGAGGGCTAATCAAATCTAAGATGATATAAATAAGTCATATAGAAACCTACTTTTTTGGACAATGGAACACACAGGAGTCATAGGTTGTTAGTTATAGATTTTAGAATACATATATATATATAGTCAGTCATAGATTTTCAGTCAGGGATGTGATACCTTCCAGTGAATTGTTGGCCAGGGAGGTCCCTGATGCCCCCAAAACATTACAGATCATTGCCGAGGCTCTTGGTTCCCACCAGGAATAGATGGTAAGACCCTTTTGCTGAAGACTCCACATACTTGAGCTGCAAGGTCACTGAGAAATCCTGCTGGAGCTGAGCAGAAATCCTCCTCCATGTAGACCAGTTGACAGGAAGCTGGAAAAAGCTACCCTGCATGCAGTTCAATGGGAGAGAGAAAAATCACCAGTGAAGATACTCAACAGTGGGCACTGCAAGCCTTATATTTGACAAGCCAGGCCAAATGAGCCAATGGGTGCAACAGTGGCATGTCTGTTATGGGGGAAACCAACTGCCCTCTAATTTGACCGGAGGCCTGCTCCATGAGAGGGAATATATCCCTGATACTTAAAACCTCCAACAGGAGTAGTCATGAGCCCTACGGGTGTAACATCTGCTGGTGTCTGGCTAAATGTATGTACTATGCTCAATATACTGCCCAATAAACAGTTCTCTTAATGTTGCTACCCATACATTAATGCTACTCTCACTTTTGGTTAGAGAACCTCTTTTCAGATGACAGTGACCTTGGGATGACTCAGAAAGCACCATGGTGCTGAGAAGAAGGGACGGAGGAGTGCTCAGCACTGAAATATTTCTATCACACCTTCCAAGGTTCAGGGTCCATTGCAGAAGAGGTGGTGGAAAGAATGTAAGAACCAAAGGAAGGGTAGGACTCCTTACAACATACTACTTGAGACACAAAATGGTCTGGATATTCATGACCTCACAGTGCCTGACACTACCTACACAAGACCATCATAAGAGGAGGAAATGATCATGACATCAAAATAAAAGAGAGACTGATTTGAGATGGGGAGGGGATATGATGGAGAGTGGAGTTTCAAAGGGGAAAGTGGGGTGGAGGGCGGGAATTACCATGGGATATTGTTTACACTCATGGAAGTTGTCAATAAAAAAAAATAAAAATAAATTTTAAAGTTTTATTGAAAAAAAACTAGCCAGGCATGGTGGCACACACCTTTATTCCAAGCATTCGGGAGGCTGAGGTAACTGGATCCTTGTGAGTTTGAATCCAGCCTGAGACTACATAGTGAATTTTAGGTCAGCCTGGGCTAGAATGACCCCCTACCTCGGCGGGGGGGGGGGGGGGGGAGAACAACTAAAAGTCAAAAGTTCACAAATTTAAATATTGTTGAGCCTAGCAATGTAGCTCAGTTGATACATTTTTTTAATATATTGTTTTTATTTATTTATTTATTTAAGGGAGGGAGAAAGAGGCAGGGAGAGAGAGAGAGAATGGGCATGCCAGGGCATCCAGCCACTGAAAATGAACTACAGACTCATGTGCCACTTTGTGCACCTGGCTTATATGGGTCCTGGGAAATCAAACCTGGGTCCTTTAACTTTGAAGGCAAGAGCCTTAATCACTAAGCCATCTCTCCAGCCCCTGATATATTTCTTGAACTGGCATGCATGAAGCCCTGGGTTCAATCTCCAGCAGTGCATTAACCATGTGGGTGCATACATGTAATCCCAATACTCAGGATGATCAAAGTTCAAGACTGTCCTCAGCTATGAGTTCCAGGTCAACCTGGGATACATAATATCCAGACTCAAAAAAAAAAAAAACACCCTAAATTAATTAATTATATTTGAGGCAGGGTCTTCCTGTTTAGCTCTGGCTGGCCTGGAAATTGCTTCAATTCTACTTGATCTTTATGTCTGCTTCCTAAGTGTTGGTATTACAGCTGTGTGCCACCATGCCTGGCCTCATTTTTGTTGTTGTTGTTTGTGGGGTTTTTTTTCTGTTTGTTTGTTTGTTTTTATTTTTGAGGTGTGATTTCACTCTAGCCCAGACTGATCTGAAAACTCACTCCGTAGCCCCAGGCTGGCCTCGAACTCACAATAATCCTCTTAGCTCTGCCTCCTAATTGCTGGGATTAAAGGAGTTCACCACCACACCCAGCTTTGGGACCAACTTAAAAATTTTTTTTGTTTATTTTTTTGTTTTATTTTTATTTGAGAGCGACAGTCAGAGAGAAAAAGAGGCAGAGATAGATAGATAGATAGATAGATAGATAGATAGATAGATAGATAGATGATAGATAGGTAGAGAGAGAGAGAGAGAGAGAATGGGCATGCCAGGGCCTCCAGCCACTGCAAACAAATCCCAGATGCATGTGCCAGCTTGTGCATCTGGCTTACATGGGTCCTGGGGAATCAAGCCTCAAACCAGGATCCTTAGACTTCACAGGCAAACGCTTAACCTCTAAGCCATCTCTCCATCCTGGGACCAACTTTTTTTTTTTTTTTTTTTTTTTGGTTTATTTTTATTTACTTGACAGCGACAGACAGAGAAAGAGGAAGAGAGAGAGAGAATGGGCACGCCAGGGCTTCCAGCCACTACAAACGAATTCCAGACACGTTCGCCCCCTTGTGCATCTGGCTAACGTGGGTCTTGGGGAATCAAGCCTTGAACTGGGGTCTTTAGGCTTCACAGGCAAGCACTTAACTGCTAAGCCATCTCTCCAGCCCCAACTTTTTTTATTGTTTTTTTTTTTTTTTCAAGGTAGGGTCTCGTTTAGTCCAAGCTGACCTGGAACTCACTATGTAGTCTCAGGGTGGCCTTGAACTCACAGTGATCCACCTACCTCTGCCTTCCAAGTGCTGGGCTTAAAGGCGTGTGCCACCACACCCGGCTCCAACTTTTTTTAAATAAATTTCAATTTTTATTGACAACTTCCATAATTATAGACAATAAACCATGGCAATTCCCTCCCCACCCACATTCCCCTTCGCAACTCCACTGTTTATCATATCCCCTCCACCTCTCAATCAGTCTCTCTTTTACTTTTGATGACATCATCTTTTCCTCTTATTATGATGATCTTGTATAGGTAGTGTCAGGCACTGTGAGGTCATGGATATCCAGGCCATTTTGTGTCTGGAAGAGTGCAGTATAAGGAGTCCTACACTTCCTTTGGCTCTTACATTCCTCCTGCCACCTCTTCCACAGTGGACCCTGAGCCTTGGAAGGTGTGATAGAGATGTTTCAGTGCTGAGCACTCCTCTGTCATCGTGGCACTATGGTGCCTTCTGAGCCATCCCAACATCACCATCATCTGAAAAGAAAAGCTTCTCTGACCAAAAGTGAAAGTAGCATTAATATATGGGTATGCAGTGTTGTTTTTTGTATCAACGTTTGTGCAGTGAATGTTGGAGACCGAGACCGAAACTGTAGCTTGTGAAAATGACCATTACAGGAACACTGTGAACTTTTGCTCACTGGCCATACATCTGGAACGATAAGGCTCAGTAACTGTTACATGATAACCATCTATGACGAGAGAAGCTGTGAACTGTTACGGGAACTTACACAATACCTGATCCCACCACCCTCTATCACCTTTTTGCTTCCTCCTTCTGCTATGCTTAAAAACTGATGTTTGAAGCTCAATAAACAGACCTTGACAACTCTTTGCTTGGTCTCGTTCCTTCTTTCTCACCCATCTTTACACAGGCCTGGTCCCCCTCGTGCTCCCCGAATAACTGAGTCCTGCTGGACGGGACAAGTGGCGCCCAACGTGTGGGGCTCGAGGTACGGACCATTCGCCGGACGGACCATACATTTCAGCGTCCTGGGACATCATCGCCGATCGCGGCTTCGATTTGAGAACGTCCTCACCGCTCATGAAGTGACGGATCTCTGGTGAGTAGCTTTGTCCGTCACATCAAAGATGGGTCATTCTATTTAAAGAGGCACTCTTTATTAAGGATATTAAGGCCTCTCTCAGGGAAAGAGGAATTAGAGTATCAAAAAAGGAATTGTCACAGTTTTTTATGTTTATTTCTGATGTTTGTCCATGGATTGTTATTAATGGTCCTAGTATTCACCCATATACTTGGGCAAAAGTAGGTCGAGAAGTTAACGAGTTGTTACATAAGGAGGGTCCTGACACTGTCCCTCACCATGCTTTCACTTATTGGAATGTTATTAATAGCCTTCTGCATGGCTCTCATTCTACCAAAATTCTGTTGTCTGCAGAAGAATTTCTCAAACCTCTTTCTCGCGCTACTTCTGATATCTCCCTCAAAACCTCTCGCTCACTCTCCCTTCATAGAACGACAACCTGCCACATTAGCTTCTGTCTCTGACCTCCGTAGGGCACTTCAGGATAAAAAACTTCAGCTGCAGCTTCTCCAGGAACTTGATTCTCTCACAAAAGAACTTGCTGCCTTTTCTAATCCTTCCTCTGACAGCCGTAGGTGCAAAACAGAAGCAGACCCACACACCCGCAATACTGGCCTTCTTGCTTTTCCTGTTATGGTGCACTGAATTTAATGAAAACTGCTCTGACTTTGCTCGCCATAATTTACAAAAGGCTGTTTCTAAAAATTGGACAAAACAAAAATTGTTGGGGGAACATCCCTACAATTCCAACAAACGGCAAGCACGCTAACCCCCTGGACTTTTAGCCCAAATACAACAGGCAGGCCTCACTGCCTGGTGGCGCCTCCCTCCTAAAGGGGCCGCCACCGCCTCCCTGGCTAATATTAGACAGGGTCCAAAGGAGCCTTACAGTGACTTTATTAGTAGACTTAATGAAACTGCTGAGCGCCTTTTTGGTGTTGGGGAAACCAACAGCCCCTTTATCAAACACCTGGCCTTTGAGAATGCTAATCCTGCTTGTCAGTCTATTCTCCGCTCTCACAAGCAGGAGACCATATCTGATTATATCAAGTTATGTGCAGGCGTGGCCTCCTCCCACGCCATGGGCTTAGCAATTGGAGCTGCTCTCTGTTCTGCTGGTCTCACTCAGGGTACGAAAACATGTTATCATTGTAAACAACCTGGACACTTCTCTCGTGAATGCACCGCTCCTAAACAGCTCTCTGCTTCTTTCACAAATGAATATGGTTCTTTGTAACCCCAATAGTGTTGTCACTTCCCAAATGCTTAGTCAGGGTTTTATTCCAGGGAAAGGACTTGGAAAAAATTTACAAGGCATAACAGAGCCCATTTCTCCTCCCCAGAAACTCGATCGCTCTGGCCTTGGGTATGCCCCTGAGTCTTCTTTTCCCTAGTGGCCATTGCCATCCCTGCACCCAATGCTGATAAAATTACTTGGAAAACCCAAAGCCCTATATGGGTTGACCAATGGCCGCTTTCACATGAGAAAACAGAGGCTGCAATGTTGTTAGAGTGGGAACAACTTGCCGCTGGCCACATCGAGCCTTCTACCTCCCCCTGGAACTCCCCTATTTTTGTCATTTGGAAAAAATCTGGCAAATGGCCCTTGCTACAGGACCTGAGAGCTGTTAATAAAGCCATGGTCCCCATGGGGGCACTCCAACCAGGACTTCCTTCCCCGGTGGCCATTCCCTATGGTTCCTTCAAAATAGTTATTGATCTAAAGGATTGCCTTTTTACCATCCCTCTACACCCTGAGGATAGGCCCTGCTTTGCCTTCAGTGTCCCGCAAGTAAATTTTCGTGGCCCTATGCCTCGCTTTCAATGGAAGGTTTTACCCCAAGGTATGGCTAACAGCCCCACCCTCTGTCAAAAGTTTGTGGCCATGGCCATTGACCCCCTCAGGGAGACTTTTCCCTCTGCCTACATTCTTCATTACATGGATGGCATTCTTTTAGCTGCCTGTGACCAGAACCTGCTTTTCTCCTGCCTCCAGCGCCTACTGTCCAATTTGCAATCATATGGGCCTCGTTGGCTCCCAGAACGTCTAGTTCATCAATGGACACCACCCTCACCCCTTAAAAATTCACCCTCTCCCAGGGAAGGCTCCCTGCCCCCTGAGGTTTTGTCCTTTCCTTTTCAGGACTATGGCTGCCCCTGCCTTCATTGGCCTCTTGCTCCTGGCATCTGGATTGATCACCACTGACCATTGACCCATGAATTTCACCTGGACCGTGCTCAGTGAAGTTGGTGATGTGAACTGGGCCCACTCTATGGTTTCTCAGACATCCCCTGGCCGACTTTGGAAGTGGACGTCTGGAAATTAGCACTAGGAGCTGACCCTGATTGGGGAACACCTGATTCCTTCATCCCACAACTTAAAGCACTCGAGTTACAGGACTCTAGCACAGACCCGGGATACAACACTACTGTAAGGAGGGCTGCCCTTGCCTTGTCTAAAGGATTCTATGTCTGCCCTGGGAATCATCGAAACCGTGCTCTTGCTAGGACATGTGGGTTTGACTCAGACTTCTTTTGTAAAGCCTGGGGTTGTGAGACCACCGGTGACACCTATTGGAAAACATCCCCTAGGTGCCCCTCAGGGCGCTCCTAAATTAGATTTCTCAGTCCTGGCCACAGAGCATCATTCCTCCTGGTTTGGCAAATTGCTCAAACGATAAAACAAAACAGTGTTCTCAAATCTTTGGGTGTTTTGGGCATTCTCCTTGCTCAGTTATCTGGTTCATGGGTCCTTTCCTTCCTTTACTCCTTAAACTCGCATATATGATTCCCTCCTACAAAGGAGCTGCTTAGGCGCCAGACCTATGCATACTGACTCACTTCAGTGAGTACAGTATGGGCACCGACATGGGTGCGAGGCAAAGCACCGCAAGGGAAGGTCCCCAATCTGACCATTTCTGGATTCCCTGAGAGTAACACCTGATTTGCAAGGAGGTTGGTACCATAGTACATGTCCTCACAATGTCGGCCCTGCCTCCCCTCCCCAAAAGGTACCAAGGGCCCAAATTGTGGGTAGTTCAAGGCCCACGGGAGGAATCATGTCCCTGCTCCCCCAGTCGGTTATAAGCCCACCAGGGTATCCTGGTCCATCGGAATCAATAATACAAAAAAGGCGGAAATGTTGGAGACTGAGACCGAAACTGTAGCTTGTGAAAATGACCATTACAGGAACACTGTGAACTTTTGCTCACTGGCCATACATCTGGAATGATAAGGCTCAGTAACTGTTACATGATAACCATCTATGACGAGAGAAGCTGTGAACTGTTACGGGAACTTACACAATACCTGATCCCACCACCCTCTATCACCTTTTTGCTTCCTCCTTCTGCTATGCTTAAAAACTGATGTTTGAAGCTCAATAAACAGACCTTGACAACTCTTTGCTTGGTCTCGTTCCTTCTTTCTCACCCATCTTTACACAGGCCTGGTCCCCCTCGCGCTCCCCGAATAACTGAGTCCTGCTGGACGGGACAATTTTGTGTCTGGAAGAGTGCAGTATAAGGAGTCCTACACTTCCTTTGGCTCTTACATTTTTCCTGCCACCTCTTCCACAGTGGACCCTGAGCCTTGGAAGGTGTGATAGAGATGTTTCAGTGCTGAGCACTCCTCTGTCATCGTGGCACTATGGTGCCTTCTGAGCCATCCCAACATCACCATCATCTGAAAAGAAAAGCTTCTCTGACCAAAAGTGAAAGTAGCATTAATATATG
The DNA here is from genome assembly GCA_036346955.1 of Dipus sagitta. Classification (NCBI taxonomy): domain Eukaryota; kingdom Metazoa; phylum Chordata; class Mammalia; order Rodentia; family Dipodidae; genus Dipus; species Dipus sagitta. Next base: position 70,761,886 of record CM070773.1, on the reverse strand, counting down.
GGTATGCAGTGTTGTTTTTTGTATCAACGTTTGTGCAGTGATGAGTGTATTTATTTATCAGACCTGGGGCACGCGGGTGGCAACAGGCCCAGCTCTGCCACTGCCTGCTTCCACCAAGCCACAGTCAGGGCTCCTCCAGGATTGCAAAAAAAGAAAAAAATGAACTTTTAGACAAATAATCTCAGAGACTCACAGCATAGCCATACACCTCAGCATGTGAAATGAACAACACCCAAACTCCAGACCTCACTTAGCCAAGGATATTTCCTGGCCACCACCACAGGGCACTTGGCCAGCACCAACTGCCCCCCACTGTCAGTTCTCACTGGACCCCAGGACTCCTTTCCGGTGCAGGAGTGCGATCTGCTTGGCAGGTGGCAGACACACCTCTGCCCTCCTGAGTAGGGGGATGTCTGGGCAGCTGGGAGGTCAGGGCTCAGGGAGTAAGTGCTGCATATGTCCCTCCTCAGTTTGGGGGGGATGAAAGGAAAGTGGCTAGGCCTGGAAAGAAAAGATAGGCTCCTGAGCCCTGTTGTGCCCCAAGAAGGGACCAAGGTTCTACTCCTCAGTCACAGTGGATGGCGCCGAAGTTACTGAGCCTGTGAAGTGATGCCAGGAACAAGGGATGTAAAGGGACCTGACCAGAGCCTTAGGCTGACATTCCAAACTGGGGACAGGTGGGAGTTGTGGGAACTGAGGCTGCCCAGGACCCCCTTCCTAGGATGCCCCCAGTTTCAGCCACCCCACTTTAACTTTCTACCAGGTGCCCCTCCCCCTACCTCACCTTGCTATTTATTGCTGTAATTTATTGACCTCAAAAATGCTGCATAACAGACCTCATTTCGGGCAGGGAGGGTTCCCAGGGTCCCCCTGCCACTTGATGGGGACCTGTTGGGGCCAGGTGCTGAGGGGAACCTTCCTGTGTCCCATCTTCACTTGTTCCCCATGCCCCAGCTTGGGCTCCAGCCCTTTTGCAAATACCTCAAGGGGATGGGAAGGGATGGGGTATTTCTGTTTTGTTTAATTGGAACTGGAAGAGGGTGTCCTGGATGCCCTTCCCAAAGCAGAGGATGGACACTGGGATTGCACTCCTGTACTTGCCATCGCCATTGTCACACGTCACATTTGAGTTTACTCCCTCCAGAATTTGGATACATTCAGGTTGGAGCTGCAGGTGCGCCGTGCTCCAGTGTCAAGTGATTCACTCGTGGCTCACCTCTAGAAGCGTGCAGTCTTAATGTACAGTGACAAACTGTTATTTTATGATCTTTTCATTAAAAGCTTGATTGAAAAAATATATATATGGGTATGAACATTAAGAGTAGTGCTTACTGAGCAGTTTGGTGAGCATAATAACTTAGCCAGACACCAGCAGGTGTTACACCCCTAGGGTTCATGACTTTCCCCATCATAGATTTTCAGTACCAGGCATGTATTCCCTCCCATGGAGCAGGCCTGCAATCCAATTAGGGAGTGGTTGTTTTCTCAATGACAGAAATGTGACTATTGCACCTATTGGCTCATTTAGCCCAGCTGGCCAAATTTAAGGCTTGCAGTGTCCACTGTTGTTTATCTCCACTGGTGAATTCGCTCACTCCCATGGAGCTGTATGCAGCATAGTATTTTTTCAGCTTTCTGTCAGCTGGTCTACATGGAGGAGGATTTCAGCTCAGCTCCAGCAGGATTTCTTAGTGACCTTGCAGCCCAAGCAATAGAGTCTTCAGCAACAGGGTCTTACCATCTACTCTTGGTGGGAAACCAAGACCTTTGGCAATGGCCAGTAATTTCTTTTTGTGGGGGAAGGGAATGAAGGACCTCACTGGCCGACAACTCACTAGAAGGTATCCCATCCCTGGCACTGAAAGTTTTCTAGTAACAAGCTATGGCTTCTAGGTGGGGCATTCTCCAAAAAGTAGATTTCCATATGACTTATTCATACCCTCTTAGATTTTTATTAACCCTCCCCCACCTTTCCTTTGCTCAATCTCTTCCCCTGACCTTACTTAAGCCTTTTCACCCCCAGTAACCTGTTCTTCTACTTACGTATATACAATACCATCCCCTTAAGTACTCTCTCCCTCCCTTATATCTCCTTTCTAGCTTACTGGCCTCTGCTACTGAATTTTATTCCAACTCACATATAAGTCCAAATATTTTAGCTAGGATCCACATATGAGAAAAAACATGTGGTCCTTGGCTTTTGGGGCCTGGGTTACTTCACTAAGTATAATCCTTTCAGGGTCCATCCATTTCCCTGCAAATTTCATAATTTCATTTTTCTTTACTACTGAATAGAACACCATGGTATAAATGTACCACATCTTCATTATTCACTCATTAATAGAGGTGCATCTGGGCTGGTTCCATTTCTTAGCTATTATGAATAGAGTGGCAATAAAAATGATTGAGCAAGTATCTCTAAGGTAGTGAGAAGAATCCTTAGGATATATGCCTAGGAGTGCTATAGCTGGGTCATATGGTAAATCTACTTTTAGCTGTCTCAGCATACTCCACACTGAATTCTACAATGGCTGTACCAGATTACATTCCCACCAACAGTGTAGAAGAGTTCCTGTTTTTCTGCATCCTTGCCAGCATTTATTATCATTTGTTTTCTTGATGATAGCCATTCTCACAGGGGTAAGATGGAATCTCAATGTAGTTTTAATTTGCATTTTCCTGATGGCTAATAATATAGAACATTTTTTAGATGTTTATATGCCATCGGTATTTCATCTTCTGAGAACTCTCTGTTGAGTTACATAGCTAATTTATTTATTTATTTATTTGAGAGTGAGAGACAGAGAGAGAAAGAGGCAGATTGAGAAAGAGAATGGGCATGCCAGGGTCTCCAGCTACTGCAAACGAACTCCAGATTCATGCGCCCCCTTGTGCATCTGGCTAATGTGGGTCCTGGGGAATCGAGCCTCGAACCAGGGTCCTTAGGCTTCAGAGGCAAGTGTTTAACCACTAAGCCATCTCTCCAGCCCCACATACCTCATTTTTAACTGGGTTGTGCGATTTCTCATTGCTTAGATTTTTTAAATATTTGTATCTCCTGGATATATATTAATCCTCTCCTAGATGTATAGCTGGCAAAGATTTTCTCCCATTCTATAGCTTGGCTTGACTCTTTGCTCTATTCACAGTGTGCTTTGCTATTAAAAAAAAAAAGTGTTGTAGACTTCTGGCTAAGAAGGCAGCATAGGAACCACACCAAAGCAGCCTAGGGGAGAAAAACAAAACAAAGCAAAACAGCGAAATACACTCTTCTACTAAAAAGTGAGGTGTATAAGAAATTACCAACTGTAGCAGAGAAGTAGGAGAGATCCAGAGCATCTAGAGCCCACATAGGCAGGCAGAAGCGCTCCAGCAGCAGTGGCACCAGGTCCGCAGCAGCAGCAAGTCCACGGGGCCACAGCCACCAGGCTTGGCTTGAGCCACAGGAAAAGCCAGACGAGGGGATTTTCCACTCAAACCAGAGCTCCTCACAAACTCAAGAAATGTGAAGGGAGAACCGCAGAGACCAATGGAGGAGCATATCATGAGGTAGAGGATCACATGGGCCAGCGGGAGAACTAGAACCACCATCCACAGACTCCCCTCCTCCGCCACCAATGCAAGTGCCAAGGTCTCTACTGAGACCTATGGAAGGGAAATTACAGAACCCAGCACCAGTGACCAGAGCAGCAATCCAGCAACCTTTGTGAACCTACAGTGCAGCAAAAAGCGACCCAAGCAGGAGCGCAGCATAACTGAGACCAAAATCATCCCAAAAGGTAACTGGGATTACACCAGGTCAGTACCCACCTAATAAACCTGGTATATAGGCATGAACCAGAAGTGCTAATTGCACCTTCCATGTCAGGATAAATTATATGTTAAATCGGATGGATGGTCAGATTTGTCATTCTTAAATAAGCTATATTTTGGGCTTGTTATTTGTTGCTTCCTGATTTATAGTGGGTTTGTTTCCTTGTCTGTTGTTCATTAGGGAAGGGTCTCACTAGGTCATAAACTGACTTGGAACCCTCAAAAGACCATAAATCTTAATCTCCTAGTTGACAGGATTAAGGGTGTGGGGCAACACACACCCTAAGGGACTGTGATTTTGTTAGAGGATCTGGTTGTCACAATACCTACTCTTTTTTTTCTTTAAAAAAATATTTTATCTTTATTTGTTCTTTTTAAAAATATTTTTATTGACAACTTTATTTACAGACAACAAATCATGGTATTTCCTTCCCCTTCCCCCTCCCCCACTTTCTCCTTCATAGCTCTGCTCTCCATCATATCCCCTCCCTCTCTCCATTAGTCTCTCTTTTAATTTGATGTCATCATCTTTTTCTCATATTATGAGGGTCTTGTGTGGGTATTGCTAGGCACTGCAAGGTCTTCAATATTGAGGCCAAATTCTGTTCAGACAGTTGTATGTAGGGAGTGGTACCCTTCCTTTGGCTCTTACATTCTTTCCACCACCTCTTCCACAATAGACCCTGAGCCTTGGAGGGTGTGAGATGTTTCAATGCTGGACACTCCTCCTTCCCTTATTCTCAGCACTATGTTGCTTTTTGGGCCATCCCAGTGGTCATCGCCATCTGAAAAGAGAAACTTCTCTAACCAGAAGTGAGAGTAACATTAATATATGAGTATGAACATGAAGTGTAGTGATTTCAGGGCAATTTGGTGAGAGTAACATATGCATTTATCCAGACAAGAGCAGGCTTTATACCCTAAGGCTCATGACCTCTCCTGCCATAGGCTTTTGATTAGGTTTTCAGTACCAGGCATGTCCCTCCCATAGAGTGGGCCTTCACACCAATTAGAGAGCAGTTGGTTTCCCCAGAGCAGACATGCCACTATTGCACTTGTTCAGATATTTGGGCTGTTTGGCCAAACTTGAGGTTTCCATTGTCCAGTGTTTTCATCGCTGATGACTTCTGTCTCCCATAATACTGCATAAAGTGCATCTTTTTCCAGCTTTCAGTTTGCTGGGCTACAGGGAGAAGGTTTTCTGCTCATCACAACCTTGATTTCTCAGTGACTTTGCCACTCAGGCATGTGACATCTTCAGCAATAGGGTCTTATCATTTCTTTCTCATGGGGAACCAAGGACCTTGGCTATAGCCTGTAATGTTTTGGAGGCAAAATAGACCTCCCTGGCCAATAACTCACTGGGAAGTATCCCATCCCAGGCACTGAAAATTTTCTAGTAACAATTTATGGCTTCTGGATGTGCCATTATTTTTAAAAGTAGATTTTGGTATGTCTTATTCAGAATATTGTGAATTTTGATTAACCCTCCCCCCTCCATCCTTCTTTTATACAATCTCTTCCCCTGACCTCACTTAGGCCTTTCTCCTCCCTACAATTTGTTCTTATACTTACATATATACAATACCATCCTCTTAAGACCTTCCGTCTCCTCCTTCCCTTATAGCCTTTTTCTACCTTATGGGCCTCTGCTACCGATTATTGGTTCCAGACCAGAAACAAGTCTATACATTTTTAGCTAGGATCCACATATGACAGAGAACATGAGATGTTTGGCTTTCTGGGCCTGGGTTACCTCACTTAATATAATGCTTTCCAGATCCATCCATTGCCCTGAAAACTTCATAATTTCATTTTTCTTTACTGCTGAATAGAATTCCATTGTGTAAATGATCACATCTTTATTATCCATTCATCTATTGAGGGACATCTAGGCTTGTTCCATTTCCCAGCTATTGTGAATAGAGCAGCAATAAACATGGTTGTACAAGTATCTCTAAGGTAGAGAGAAGAGTCATTAGGATATATGCCTCGGAGTGCTATGGGTGGATCATATGGAAAACCTATTTTTAGCTGTCTCAAGAACCTCCACACTGATTTCCACAATGTCTGAACCAGATTACATTCCCACCAACAGTGCAGAAGGGCTCCCCTTTTACCACAACCTCACCAACATTTATTGTCATTTATTTTCTTGATGGTAGCCATTCTGACGGGAGAGAGATGGAATTTCAAGGTAGTTTTAATTTGCATTTCCCTGATGGCTAAGGATATAGAACACTTTTTTAGATGTTTATATGCCATCTGTATTTCTTCCAGTGAGAACTCTCTATTTAGTTCCATAGCCCATTTTTTGATTGGGTTGTTTGATTTCTTATTGTTCTGTTTTTTTAGTCCTTTGTATATTCTGGGTATTAATCTTCTGTCAGATGTGTAACTGGAAAAGATTTTCTCCCATTCTGTAGGTTGTCTCTTTTCTCTATTCACAGTGTCCTTTGCTATACAAAAGCTTTGTAATTCCATGAGATCCCAGTAGTTGATTAGTGGTTTTATTTTCTGAACAATTGGGGTTATATTCAGAGAGTCATTACCTATGCCAATATGTAGAAGGGTTTCCCCTACCTTTTCCTCTAGAAATTTCAGAGTTTCAGGTCTGATATTAAGGTCCCTGATCCACTTGGATTGGATTCTTGTGCATGCAGAAAGACAAGGATCTATTTTCATCTTTCTACATCTAGATATCCAGTTTTCCCAGCACTACTTCTTGAAGAGGCTGTCTTTTCTCCAATGAATATTTTTGGTATTTTTGTCAAAAATCAGATGGCTGTAGCTGCCTGGATTAACATCTGGGTCCTCTATTCTGTTCCATTGATCTACATGTCTATCTTTGTGCCAATATCATGCTGTTTTTGTAACTACAGCTTTGTAATATAGCTTAAAATCAGGTATGGTGGTACCACCAGCCTCATTTTTGTTGCTCAAAACCATTTTGGCTATTCGAGGTTTTTTGTGCTTCCAAATGAAATTTTGGATTTTTTTTCTATTCCTGTGAAAAATATCATTGTAATTTTAATGGGGATTTCATTAAAGTGTAGATTGCTCTTGGTAAGATTGACATTTTCACAATATTGATTCTTCCTATCCAAGAACAAGGGATATCCTTCCATTTCCTTGGGTCTTCTGCAATTTCCTTCATTTCCTTAGTTAAGTTTATTCCAAGGTACTTCCTTTATTTATTTATTTATTTATTTTGGCAATTTTGAATGGGAGATTCCCTGATTTCATTCTCTGCACGTTTGTTGTTAGTATATAGGAAAGCTATTAATTTCTGTGCATTTATTTTGTATCATGCTACATTGCTGTAAGTGTTTATCAGCTCTAACAGTTTGTTGGTAGAGTTTTTAGGGTCTTTTATGTATAGAATCATATCATCTGCAAATAGTGATAATTCGATCTCTTCTTTTCCAATTTGTATCCCTTTTGTGAGTGTTTCTTCCCTTATTGCTATAGCTAAAACTTCCAGCACTATATCAAATAAAAGTGGGGACAGCAGACACCCTTGTTTTGTTCCTGAATTTAGTGGAAAAGCTTTGAGTTTTCACCATTTAGTATTATGTTGGCTGTAGGTTTGTCATAAACAGCTTTTATTATGTTGAGATATGTTCCTTCTAGTCCCAGTTTCTGTAATACTTTTACCATGAAAGGATGTTGGATTTTGTCAAATATCTTTTCACCATCTATTGAGATGATCATGTGATTTTTGTCCTTCAGACCATCTATATGATGTATTACATTTATTGATTTGCGTATTTTGAACCATCCCTGCATCCCTGTGATAAAGCCAATTTGGTCAGAGTCAGTAATCTTTTTGAGGGCTGGAGGGATGGCTTTGTGGTTAAGGCATTTGCCTGCAAGGCCAAAGGACCCTGGTTTGATTCCCCAGGACCCACGTTAGCCAGATGCACAAGGGGGCGCAGGCGTCTGGAGTTCCTTTGCAGTGGCTGGAGGCCCTGGGCACCCATTCTCTCTCTCTCTCCCTCCTTCTATGTTAATAAAATATTGTTTTTAAAAATCTTTTTGATATATTCTTGTATGCTCTTTGCCAATATTTTCTTCAGAATTTTTGCATCTATGTTCATGAGGGAGATGGGTTTGTAATTTTCTTTTTTTGTTCTGTCTTTGCCTGGTTTTGGTGTGAGGGTAATGCTGGCTTTATAGAGGAGTTTGGTAGAATTCCTTCCTTTTCTGTTTTATGGAAAAGTTTGAGAAGCATTGGTGTTAGTTCTACCATGAAGGTCTGGTAAAATTCACCAGTAAATCCATCTGCACCTGGGATTTTTTTTTTAGTTGGGAGACTTTATAACTGCTTGGATCTCTATACTTGTTATAAGTCTATTTAAATGGTTTATCTCATCTTGATTTAATTTTAGTAGGTCATACAAATCAAGGAAATCATCCATTTCATTCAGATTCTCATACTTAGATGCATATCTATTCTTAAAGTATGTCCTTATAATTGTCTGAGTTTCTTGGGTGTCTGTTGAAATGGTGCCTTATTCACTTCTAATTTTATTAATATTTGTCTCTCTCTCTTTCTACTGGTCAAATTTGCTAAGGGTTTATCAATCTTGTTTATTCTTTCAAAGAACCAACTCTTTGTTTTATTGATTCTTTGGATTGTTTTTCTGGTTTCTATTACATTGATTTCTGCCCTAATCTTTATGATTTCTTCTCGTCTATGGATTTTTGGATTGCCTTGTTCTTCTTTTTCCAAGGCCTTAAGGTGAAGCATTAAATTGTTTGTGAACGCTCTAATTTCTTTATATAGGCACTTAGAGCTATAAATATCCCTCTTAGGACTGCCTTCATTGTGTCCCAAAGGTTTTGGTATGTTGTATTATCATCATCATTTGATTCTATGAATTTATTGATTTCTTTTTTGATTTCTTCCATGATCCACTGATCATTCAATAATGCACTGTTTACTCTCCATGAATTTCAGTATGCTCTGTAGCTTTTCTTGTCACAGATTTGCAATTTATTCCCATTGTGGTCAGATAGAGTAGAAGGGATTCTTTCAATTGTCCTATAATTGTGGGGATTTGCTTTGTGTCCTAATATATGGTCTATTTTAGAAAATGTTCCATGTACTGCTGAGAAAAATGTATATTCTTCAGCATTTGGATGAAATGTTCTGTAGATATCTGTTAGGTCCATTTGTTCATAACTTCATTTAATTCAGATGTCTCTCTGTTTATTTTTTGCCGGGATGACCTGTCAGTTGATGAGAGTGGGGTATTAAAGTCTCCCACTACAATTGCATTTGATGTTATCTGTGACTTTAACTCTAATCGTGTTTGTTTGATCAAACTTGGAGCCCCCATGTTAGGTGCACATATGTTTAGGATTGTAATGTCCTCCTGCTGGAGTGTTCCTTTAATCAGTATAAAATGACCTTTATCTTTCCTCACTAATGTTTGTTTGAAGTCTAACCTGTCAGATATAAGGATAGCAACCCCTGCTTGTTTCCTAGGCCCATTTGCTTGAAATACCATTTTTTATCCTTTCACCCTAAGGTGGTGTCTATCTTTTACTGAGAGATGAGTTTCCTGGAGGCAACAAATGGAAGGATCCTGCCTTTTAATCCAGTCTGCAAGCCTGTGTCTTTTGGAAGGTGCATTGAGGCCATTGACATTAAGAGTTATGATTGAAAGGTATGCATTTATTCTCACCATTCTTCTTATTTTGTAGTGTTTCCTGTTTTCTCTTTACTCATATGTTTTAACTGTTGAGTGTGGTTTATTTTTTTCTATTTCCTCCTGTGTGTGTTTTGCTTTTTAAGAATTCCTTCAAGTATTTTCTGTAGAGCTGGTTTAGTTGTCATAAATTCCTTTAGCCAGTTTTTGTTGTGGAATGTCCTTATTTCTTCATCAATTTGGATAGATAGCTTTGCAGGATAAAGTAATGTTGGTTGACAGTTGTTAGCTTTCAGAACTTGGAATACATCATTCCAGCCCTTCTGGGTTTTAAAGTTTGTGTTGAGTAATCTGCAGTTATTCTGATGGGCTTGCCTTTGTAGGTGACATGCTTCTTCTCTCTAACTGCTTTCAATACATTTTCTTTGGTTTGTGTGTTTAGTAGTTTAATTATAACATGGTGAGGAGAGGTTATTTCCAGATTTTGTCCATTTGGTGTCCTTAAAGCTTCTTGTATATACATTGGCATTTCTTTCCCAATTTGAGGTTATTTGTCATCTATGATTTTGTTGAAAACACCTACTAAGCCACTGGATTGAAATTCTTCTCCTTCTGTTATACTCTGAGTTCTTATGTTTGATCTTTTCATAATGTCCCAGATATAATGAAATTCCCATTCACACCTTGCTGTTACCTTGTCTTTCTCTTTGTTGGACTGTATTAGATCTGCCACCTAGTGTTCTAGTTTAGTTATTCTGTTCTCTCCTTCATCCCTTCTACTGGTGAGACTTTCCACAGAGTTTTTTTATTTCCTTGACTATATTCTTCAGAGCCAGGATATCAGCCTGGTTTTTCTTCAGTTTTTCTGTTTCCTTCCTCATGTCTTGTAATGACCTCTTTATTTCATCAAGCTTGTTTCCTGAAGTTTCAGAAGTTTGTTTTCTTCTTTAATTCCTTTCTCTCTCTCTCTTTTTTTTTTTTTTTTTTTTTTTTTTTTTTTGGTTTTTCGAGGTAGTGTCTCACTCTAGCCCAGGCTGACCTGGAATTCACTATGGAGTCTCAGGGTGGCCTCGAACTCACGGCGATCCTTCCTACCTCTGCCTCCCGAGTGCTGGGATTAAAGGTGTGAGCCACCACGCCCGGCAATTCCTTTCTTTTCTTCTTTCATTCCTTTCATTTCTTCTCTGATTTCTTTGAACATAGATACCATCATTTTCTTGAAATCTTTGTCAGGCATTTCATCTAAAACAGTCTCATTGGTGATCATTTCTGATGGGTTTATAGTTTTGGGTGGGAATGTATTGTCTTGATTCTTGGAGTTTCTTGTATTATATTGTAGTGACTTTTGCATCCTAAACTGATTTGATGCTTGGGTTTTCTACTTATCTGCAATGTTCTCAGATGTGGGAATCCACTTCTTTATACCCTCAGGATATGAGTTCAAGTTGCCAGGTGTAGCTCTTATCTGAAAATCAAGCCACAGAAGTAATCCCAGGTGTTGTGTTTGCTTGCTAAGCAAATATTCTAGTGGACTGGGTGGAATAATTTACTGGAAAATTCTAAATTTCAACCAAGTAACATACACAATCAAGAAAAACCAGCATAAAGTATGCAATTGTGAGGATTAAAACAAACAGATAATCATTTAAAGCCAAAATCCCTAAGGGTGTGTGTTGTTTTACACCCTTAATCTTGTCAGCTGGGAGGTAGAGATTTCTGTTCTCAATTCGGTTGCAGGTCAGCCTTGATCTGGATCAGACCCTGGCCCCAACAGTGATAGAAACAAAAAACAAAGGGCCTATATATATGAAAGCACCAAAGTCAATAAAATTCAACCCCCAAATACAGGTTATTTGAAAATGGTAAAGCCAACCAAGAATATATACCCCATAACCTGCCCTAACAGGGAAAGAGAGATTAGCTCTTGAAGGACTGTGCACCTTATTTTTTGTTGTTGTTGTTGTTTGGTTCAGTGTTGTTGTTGTTGTTGTTTTGCCAGTCAGCCTCGTTGCCTTTTGGGGTGGCTTCAAATCTCACCAATGCTGAGTGCTTGCCTCGATCCCTCTGTGTTGTGCCGTGCAGCTGTACCTCTGATCTTCTCTGTTGGCTGCACTGCCACTGGGGGCTGAATGCTGGAGATTCACAGTTCTGAGGGTTGGGGGTGGGAGAGTTCAGACTTCTGGAGTTGCTTGCACTTTCAGTAGCTCTTTAGTTGATCTCAACTGTCTTTCTTTCAGATTTCTTAACTTTGCAAGAAGGCTGATGTAGTTGAAAAATCTGTCACTTGGTCTCTGCTGCAGCTGCTGCCACATGGTGCAGCTGGAAGGACTACCCCGTGTGGGAGTGCAGATCACAACCATGATCACCTGAGTGGTACTCTGGCCATTTTCATCCTTTCTGGTGGGTCTTGGACCCTCCGGCTTCTCCACTGTGTCTAAGAATAACCTATATCCCTTCACTTTTCAGAAGAGTGTATATTGTTGGGTTTTTTATTAAATCCCTCCCAAGACTGGCTTGACATAGCTCCTAAGCTACCATCTTACCCAGAAGTCCACAATACCTACTCTTGCATAAATACTCTTTGCTGTTTTTCATTGAATGTGTACATTGTTTAGTTAATTTTTAGAATCTGCCTGTATTTTGTCCACTCAACCTACTTGAATACTCTCAAGCAGACAAACCGAACATCAAAGGTAACTTTTGTAGATACTCTGAGAGTCTTGAGTGCCATGCCCAGCACCTTAAGCTCTGACCCTAAAGAAATATAACATCAGATTGATTGATATATCTAATAATATTGCAGCTAACTAGAAAATTCAAGCAGTAAATTAATCCAAAATGCAAAAATAAGTACTTTATAACACAAGAAACACCAAAAATCAAGACAATATAAATCCACCAAAAAGTATTCATGCATCAGAAATGACCTCCAGTGAGAATGAGTTAGAGGAAATGCCTGAGAAAGATTTCAAAAGAATGATTATAAATATGCTCAAAGAAGTCAAAGAGGAAATCAAAGGAATGAAAGAGAAAATCAAAAGAATCAAAGAGGAAATCAAAGGAATCAAAAAAGACACAGGAAACCAATTTAATGAAATAACGAGGTCAATACAAGTCATAAATAAGGAAATAGAAATAATAAAGAAAAACCAGTCAGAATTACTAGCAATGAAGAACACAGTCAATGAAATAAAAGAAACTCTGTAGAAAATCTCACCAGTAGAAGATGGATGAAGGAGAGGACAGAATATCTAAACTAGAAGACCAGGTGGCAGATCTAATACAGTCCAACAAAGAGAAAGACAAACTAATAGGAAAGTATGAATGGGAATTTCAAGATATTCAGAACACTATGAAAAGATTAAACTCAGGGTATAGTAGAAGGAGAAGAATTTCACTCCAAAGGCATAGTAGGCATTTTCAACAAAATCATAGAAGAAAACTTACCCCAAATTGGGAAAGAGATGCCAATGCAGACACAGGAATCCTTTAGAACACCAAACAGACAAAACCTGGAAAGAACCTCTCCTCGCCATATTATAATCTAACTACCAAACATACAAACCAAAGAAAATATATTGAAAGCAGTTTGAGAGTAAAACCAACTTATATACAAAGGCAAGCCATTCAAGTTCACAGCAGATTACTCAACACAAACTTTAAAAGCCAGAAGGGCTTGAAGTGATGTTGTGGTTTGAATAGAATAGATGGCCCCCAATATATTCAGTTGTTTGTTTATAGCTTACATCTGCAGCCAGCAGCCTGGAGTCAGTGCCATTGTGTGGATCTCAAGGTGTGGTGGTGGGTTTCAGATTTCAATCTAAAGATATGCAAAGTGTGCCTAAAGTGTGCTGTGGCTTTTGGCTTTAGGCTGTGCTTCTCTCTCTCTCTCTGCTTGGGCCTGTTAAGGCAGGCCAGTTTCTTCTGCCATTATGGAACTTCCCCTGGATCTGTAAGCTTCAACAAATCCCTTCCTCCATAACTGTGCCTGCTCTGGAAGTTTATCTCAGCGAACCTACAGCTGTCTGCTACAGAATTTGGTACCAGGAGTGGGGTGAGATGAACCTGACCATGTGGATGTTGATCTTTTGGAACCTTTGATTTGGAAAAATGAGCATGGACTTGGTGCTTGCAACTGAAGATGTCTTCTGGAGTAAGCCAAGTTTTATGGACTATTCTGATGAGAGTCTGAGAATGCTAAGTGCAGACAGCATTGAACTTCGAGGCTTGGCTTATGAGCTTTCTAAGGGGAAGGAAAGACTGCAGAGGACTTTGTTGGAACTGGGCTACTGGCATAAGGGCTGGCTGTGTTCTGCTGCTGAGGCCCAGAGAGTTTGATTAAGGTTATATTTGTTATGGACTGACATGGTTGGCTAAAGATATTGGACTGAAAGATTTGAGATTTTAAGCTGGAAAACCTCAAGCAAGTTAAAATTACAGGCACCGAGACTGGTTTTAGGTTACTGAACCTGCTATTGTCAAACACATTAGCAATCTTAAAGGAAGATGGTCCAATTGTTTTACCATGGAAAGGATGCCTGAGGAAAGACTATCATAGAAATACAAACACTTTTGGAAAGAGTTGACTAGAGAAGGAACCTGCTTTTCAAGGTTATGAATTATTTTGTCTGTGAATTAAGAATATGGTTGTGTCCTGCACACCTGGTATTGGTTTCAGAAGCATGAAAAATGCATGGATTGGCCGTGAATTGCACACGGTTCCAGGAGCTGTGGCTGAGATGCAGCATGAGGTAGGGCCTGATGCCCTGATAGGCTGAAAGAGCCTTTGGAAAATGTAAAGAGTGGTCATGAATTGCACACGGTTCCAGGAGCTGCTGCTGAGATGCAGCATGAGGCAGGGCATGATGCCCTAGTAGGCTGAAAGAGCCTTTGGAAGATGGACCATGGTTTGCATGAAGACTTAAAGATGTTTTGTATATAGCAGCCCTGTGCAAGGGCTGCCATAGAGCACACTGTTGGCCTAGGATGGAAGTGTTCCCCAGCTACTCTGCCCAGCTGGAGGGGTGGAATTGGAAAGTCTGGAGACTGTTAGTCTCTGGATATATTGAACTTGAACTGCAGAAGTTTGATGTTTGTTTGATAGTGGTTGAGTTTGCATTGTTTTAGTCTCTCCTTGCTATGCATTATACAAGTTGAAAATGTTTACTCTGTGCCTTTATATGTTAGAGATGTTTAACTTGTTTGATTTTACAGGTCTTCATATGTTAAATTGGTCAAGACTGTGGGGACCTTTGAAATTGAACTGAGTACAATTTATAATGTGTGATGGTTATAAATCTATTGAGGGCCAGGGGCGGAATGTGGTGGTTTGAATAGAATAGGTAGCCCCCGATATATTCAGTTGTTTGTTTGTAGTTTTTATCTGCAGCCACCTGGCTGGAGTCAGTGCCATTGTGTGGATCTCAAGGTGTGGTGGTGGGTTTCAGATTTCAATCTAAAGATATGCAAAGTGTGCCTAGCAGGAGTTCCTAAAGTGTGCTGTGGCTTTTGGCTTTAGGCTGTGCTTCTCTCTCTCTCTCTCTCTGCTTGGGCTTGTGAAAGCAGGCCAGTTTCTTCTGCTTTATGGAACTTCCCCTGGATCTGTAAGCTTCAATAAATCCCTTCCTCCATAACTGTGCCTGCTCTGGAAGTTTATCTCAGCGAACCTAAAGCTGTCTGATACAGATGTATTCCAAGTTCTGAAAGATAACAACTGTCAACCAAGGTTAGTTTATCCTGCAAAGCTATCCATTCAAATAGACAGAGAAATAAGGATATTCCACAACAAAAGTAGGCTAAAAAAATATTTGAAGAAAAAAACAGCTCTACAGAAAATACTTGAAAGAATCCTCCATGCTGAAGAAAAAGAAAAGCACACATATAAGGAACCTGGAAAAAACAAGTCATACTCACATACTAGTTAACACAAGAAAGCAAAGGTAAAACCAGAAGAACTACAAAAAAATGGCAAAAATAAATACACAGGTTTCAATAATATCTCTCAACATCAACAGCCTCAATGCCCCAACAAAAAGACATAGGTTTGAAGGCTGGGTTAAAAAGCAGGATCCTTAAATATGTTGCCTCCAGGAAACCTACCTTTCTGCAAAGGATGGACACTATCTTAGTGTAAAAGGTGGGAAAACGGTGTTTCAAGCAAATAGGCCTAGAAAACAAGCAGGGATTGCTATCCTAATATCTGACAAGGTAGACCAACATTAGTTGTCCATCAGTCCAACATTAGTTAGGAAAGATAAGGAAGGTCACTTTATATTGACTAAAGGCACACTCCAACAGGAGGACATTACAATCCTAAACATATATGCACCTAACATGGGGGCTCCCAACTCCATCAAACAAATGCTATTAGAAGTAAGGTCACAGATAACACCAAACACAGTTGTTGTGCATGACTTCAACACCCCACTCTCATCAATTGCCAGTGCTTCCCAGCAAAAAAGTAAACAAGAGATGCATCTGGATTAAATGAGGTCATAGAACAAATGGAACCAACAGATAAATACAGGACATTTTATCCAAATGCTGCAGAATACACATTCTTTTTACATCACATGGAAGATTCTCTAAAATAGATCATATATTAGGACACAAGAAAATCTTAATAAGTACAGGAAAATTGAAATAGTTCCTTGCAATCTATCTGAACATAATGGAATCAAACTACAAATCAATAGCAAGAAAAGCTATAGAGCATACACAAAATTGTGGAAACTAAACAATACACTAGTAAATGATGAATGGGTCAATGAAGAAATCAAGAAGGAAATCAAAAATTCATAGAGTCAAATCATCATGAGAACACAACATATCAAAATCTTTGAGACAAAATGAAGGCAGTCCTAAGAGGGAAACTTATAGCTTTAAGTGCCTCTATTAAGAAATTAAAAAGGTCACAAGTAAACAACTTAATGCTTCACCTTAAAGCCTTGTAAAAAGAAGAACATGGCAAACCAAAAATCAGTAGACAGAAAGAAATAAAGATTAGGGCAGAAATTAAAGAAAGAGAAACCAAAAAATGATCCAAAGAATCAATGAAACAAAGGGTTGGTTATTTGAAAGGATAAACAAGATTGATAAACCCTTAGCCAATCTGACAAAAGAAAGAGAGAAGAAACTGGGTGTGTTGGTGCATGCCTTTAATCCTAGCACTCAGGAGGCAGAGGTAGGAGGATCACCATGAGTTCGAGGCCACCCTGAGACTACATAGTGAGTTCCAGGTCAACCTGGGCTAGAGTGAAACCCTACCTCAAAAAACAAAAACAAAAACAAAAAAAGAAGGAGAGAAGAGAGACAAATTAATTAAATTAGAGGTGAAAAATGCAGCATCACAACAGATACCAGAGAAATTTAAAAAATCATAGGGACATAGTATAAAAACATATACTCGACTAAGTATGAAATTCTGAAAGAAATGGATGATTTCCTAGATTTATATGACCTACCTAAATTAAATCAAGAAGAGATTAATCACTGAAATAGACCTATAACAAGTATGAAGAGCCAAGCAGTTATCAAAAATCTCCCAACTGAAAAAAGTCCAGGCCCAGATGGATTCACTGGTGAATTTTACCAGACCTTCAGGGAAGAACTAAAACTTTTCCATAAAATAGAAAAAGAAGGAATCCTACCAAACCCCTTCTTGGAAGCTAGCCAGCATCACCCTGATACCAAAACCAGGCAAACAGAAAAAAAAGAAAAAGAAAAGAAAATTACAGACTAATCTCCCTCATGAACATAGATGCAAAACTTCTCAACAAAATATTGGCAAACAGGATACAAGAATATATCAGAAAGATCATTCACCCCAACCAAGTAGGTTTTATCCTAGAGATGCAGGGATGGTTCAACATATGCAAATCAATAACTGGAATACATTATATAAATGGACTGAAGTACAAAAATCACATGATCATCTCATTAGATGCAGAAAAGGCATTTGACAAAATCCAACATCCCTTCACAATAAAAGTCCCACAGAGGGGCTGGAGAGATGGCTTAGGGGTTAAGTGCTTGCCTGTGAAGCCTGAGGACCCTGGTTCGAGGCTCCATTCCCCAGGACCCACATTAGCCACATGGACAAGGGGATGCATGCGTCTGGAGTTTGTTTGGAGCAGCTGGAGGTCCTGGTGTGCCCATTCTCTCTCTCTCTCTCTATCTGCCTCTCTCTCTCTCTCTCTCTCTGTCTCTCTCTGTGTGTCACTCTCAAATAAATAAATTAAAATAAACAAAAAAATTTTTTAAAGTCCTACAGAGATTGGGAATAGAAGGAACATATCTCAACATAATAAAGGCTATTTATGACAGCCTACAGCCAACATATTACTAAATGGGGAAAAACTGGAAGCTTTTCCACTAAAATCAGGAACAAGACAAGGGTGTCCACTGTCCCCACTTTTATTTAATACAGTACTGGAAGTCTTAGCCATAGCAATAATGCAAGAGACACACATAAAAGGATACAAACTGGAAAGGAAGAGATAAAGCTATCATTATTTGTAGATGACATGATTCTATACATAAAGGATCCCGAAGACTCTATCAGCACACTGTTAGAGCTGATAAACACCTATAGCCATGTAGCAGGATACAAAATAAACACACAGATATCAGTAGCCTTCCTATATGCCAACAACAAACACACAGAGGATGAAATCAGAGAAAAACTCACATTCACAATTGCACCAATAAATAAATAAATAAATAAATAAATAAAGTACCTTGGAATAAACCTAACCAAAGAAGTGAAGGATTGCTACAATGAAAACTTTAAAGCACTCAAGCGAGAAATGGCAGAAGACACTAGGAAATGATAACACATCCCTTGTTCTTAGATCGGAAGAATCAATATTGTGAAAATGGCAATCTTACCAAAAGCAATCTACACATTTAATGCAATCCCCATCAAAATTCCAATGGCATTCTTCATGGAAATAGAAAAAATAACCCAAAAATTCATTTGGAAGCACAAAAAAACTTGAATATCTAAAACAATACTGAGCAACAAAAATAAGGCTGGTGGTTATCACCATACCTGATTTTAGCCTATACCACAGTGCCATGGTAACAAAAACAGCATGGTACTGGCACAAAAGCAGACATGCAGATCAATGGAACACAATAGAGGACCCTGATGTAAGTTCAGGTAGCTATAGCCACCTGATATTAGACAAAAATGGCAAAAATACCTATAGGAGAAAAGACAGCCTCTTCAGCAAATGGTGCTGGGAAAACTCGACATGTATCTGTAGAAGAATGAAAGTAGATCTTTCTCTCTCTCTCCATGCACAAGAATTAAGTCCAAATGCATTAAAGACATTAATATCAGACCTGAAACTCTGAAACTGCTAGAGAAAAAGTAGGGGAAACCATTCAACATACTGGTTTTGGCAAAGACTTTCTGAATATAACCCCAATTGCACAGGCAATAAAACCACAGACTAACTGCTAGGACCTCATGAAAGTACAAAGATTTTGTACAACAAAGGACACTGTGAATAAAGCAAAGAGGCAACCTACAGAATGGGAAAAAATCTTTGCCAGCTATACATCTGATAGAGGATTAATGTCTAGGATATACAAAGAATTCAAAAAATTAAATAATAAGAAATCAAAAAATCCAATTAAAAAATGGGCTATGGAACTAAATAGAGAGCTCTCAAAAGAAGAAATGGCATATAAGCATCTAAAAAAGTGTTCTACATCCCTAATCATCAGGGAAATGCAGATTAAAACTATGTTGAGATTCCATCTCACTCCTATGAGATTGGCTACCTTCATGAAAACAAATGAACATAAATGCTGGTGACATTGCAAAAAAGAGGAACCCTACACTGCTGGTGGGAGTGCAATCTGGTCCAGCCATTGTGGAAATCAGTGTGAAGCTTCCTAAAACAGCTGAAAATAGATCTACCATATGATCCAGCTATAGCACTCCTAGGCATATATCCTAAGGACTCATCTCATTACCTTAGAGATACTTGCTCAACCATGTTTATTACTGCTCAAATCACATTAACTGGGAAGTGGAACCAGCCTAGATGTCCCTCAACTGATGAGTGGATAATGAAGATATGGCACATTTATACAATGGAGTTCTACTCAGCAGCAAAGAAAAGTGAAGTCATGAAATTTGCAGGAAAATGGATGGATCTGGAAAGGATTATACTAAGTGAGGTAACCCAGGCCCAGAAAGCCAAGCGTTGCATATTCTGTCTCATATGCGGATTCTAGCTATAGATGATTGGACTTGTGTGTGAGTAGGAAGAAAACTCAGTAGCAAAGGACAGTAAGCTAGAAAAGAGATATAAAGGGAAGAGAAAGGAAGTGAAGGGTGTACTTAATAGGATGGTGTTGTATATATGTAACTAGAAGAATAGATTAATGGGGGTGAAAAGGCTCAATTGAGGTCAGGAGAAGAGACTGAGTAAAGGAAAGGTGGAGCGAGGGCTACTCAAAATCTAAGAGGATATAAATAAATCATATGGAAACCTACTTTTTTGGACTTTAGAACAGTCAGGAGCTGTAGATTGTTACTAGAAAATTTTCAGTTCCAAGAATGGGATACCTTCCAGTGAGTTGTTGGCCAGGGAGATCCCTGATGCCCCCCAAAACATTACAGGCCATTGCCAAGGCCCTTGGTTTCCCACCAGGAATAGATGGTAAGACCCTTTTGCTGAAGACTCCACATACTTGGGCTGCAAGGCCACTGAGAAATCCTGCTGGAACTGAGCTGATAACCTCGTCCATGTAGACCAGCTGACAGAAACCTGGAAGAAATCATTCTGCATGCAGTTCAATGGGAGACAGAGAAATCAGCAGTGAAGATACTCAACAGTGGACACTATAAGACTTATATTTTGCCAGCCAGGCCAAATGAGCCAACGGGTGCAATAGTGGCATGTCTGTCATGGTGGAAACCAACTGCCCTCTAATTGGACTGGAGGCCTGCCCCATGGGAGGGAATACATCCCTGATACTGAAATCCTAAAACAGGGGTAGCCATGAGCCCTAGGGGTGTAATGTCTGCTGCTGTCTGGATAAATGTATATAGTATGCTCAGCAAACTGCCCAGTAAGCACTTCTCTTAATGTTCATACCTATATATTAATGCTACTCTCACTTTTGGTAGAGAAACTTCTCTTTTCAGATGACAGTGACCTTGGGATGACTCAGAAGGTATCATAGTGCTGGGAAGAAGTGACAGGAGTGGTCAGCAATGCAATATCTGTATCACACCTTCCAAGGCTCAGGGTCCATTGCAGAAGAGGTGTTGGAAAGAATGTAAGAGCCAAAGGAAGGGTAGGACTCCTTACAACGTGCTCCTCCAGACATAAAATGGCCTGCATTTCCATGACCTTGCAGTGTCTGATACTACCTACACAAGACCATCATAATAGGAGGAAAAGATCATGACATCAAAATAAAATAGATACTGATTGAGAGGAGGAGGGGATATGATGGAGAATGGCATTTCAAAGGGGAAAGGGGGGGCATTACCATGGGTTATTGTTTACAATCATGGAAGTTGTTAATAATAAAAAAATTAAATTAAATTAAAAATTTTAAAAACTGGCTTTAAGACTCTCAAAAAAATAAATTATAGCTGGGCATGGTAGCACATGCCTTTAATCCCAGCACTTGGGAGGCAGAGGTATGAGGATTGCTGTGAGTTAGAGGCCACCCTGAGACTACACAATGAATTCCAGGTCAGCCTGGACTAGAGTGACACCCTACATTGCAAAACCAAAGGGGGAAAAAAAAAAGAAAAAGAAATTAGGTTCCTCTGTTTGTCAAGGTTTTAACTATTGGAGAAACTGAGTCTTAAGATAAAGGTTCCCGTGTGAATGTTTAATTCCGAAGGATGAGGTACTTATACCTAAAGCTCCTGTTTTATTTATGCTAATTCTATCAAATGGTCATCACTAGGTTTAATCACTTAGGCTTAAGTGATTTAATTTCAGTCACTATAATTTTTATCTTTCTGTTAAGTAAACTATGTTGGGACAGCTTGCCTAAGCTTTATCAATTTAAGTCATGGGTAAGACATAAAATTGTTTTATGTTAATAGAAATTTCTATTATAGCTGGGCATGGTGGCACATGCCTTTAATCCCGCCACTCAGGAGGCAGAAGTAGGAGGATCACCATGAGGTCAAGGCTGCCCTGAGACTACACAGTTAATTCCAGGTCAACCTGGGCCAGAGTGAGATCCTACCTCTCAAAAAAAAAAAAAAAAAAAAAAAAAAAAAAAAAAAAAAAAAAGCTTAAACTAAAACATTGGTTGTCAAATGATGTCTTCTCTTCCAAAAGAGAGTTCTCAAGGGTTATATTAGAGCTTAGCTGTCTTGCCTCAATAATGACCAAATTCTGCCACATTATATGTAAAGTAACTGTGGTGGTTTGATTCAGAGATTTAGGTATTCTGAATTCTAGTCTCCCCAGCTGGGCAGTTGGGAATTAATGCCTCCTGGAGGCAGTGTATTGTTTGGGCAGGCTTATGGATAGTATATCCAGTGTCACCTTTCCAATGTTTGGCACACTCTCCTGTTGCTATTGTCCACCTTATGTTGGCCAGGGGGTGATGTCCACCCTTTGCTCATGTCATCATTTTTCCTGCCATTGTGGAGCTTCCCCTCAAGTCTGGAAGCCAAAATAAACCCTTTTTCCCAAAAGCTGCTCTTGGTTGGGTGACTTCTGCCAATACGAACTTGACTGCAACAATAACTGTCTCATTTCTGACATCTAAAGTCCAGTGCTTATAATAAAATGAAGTCTTAAAACATATTCCCTGCTTTAGGGTACAACTTCATGCTCAAACAGTGGTCCTCGTCTGAGAGAAATAATTTTAAACTCTGTGGTTCTGTTTCCAGTGTTCCCTGGGTAATTGATACCAACATAGGTATCTGGACTAATCAAAGATGTTTTCAAATACAGGTGCCAAGACTTTATACTATGTTACTTGTCTTTTTCTGACCAAAAAGGTTAAATTAATTGGTTGAGATGCATCTTATTTTCAAGACCGGTAACAGGTTCTTCCTGTATTTATAGCTATTAAATATTCAAAGGGTAATATGTGTCTACTTTCTATGCTTCAGATATGGCCTGTGCTGCCACAGAACAATGAAATTTAAAATGGTTAGACAGTCAGGTGTGGTGGTGCATGCCTTTAATCCTAGCACTTGGGAGGCAGAGATAGGAGGATTGCCATGAGTTCAAGGCCACTCTGAGACTACATAGTGAATTCCAGGTCAGCCTGAGCTAGAGTGAGACTCTACCTCAAAAAACAAAACAAAACGAAAAAAAGATTGGACAGCCAGGTGTGGTGTCTCATGCCTTTAATCCCAGCATTCGGGAGGCAGGGGTGAGAGAATCACCATGAGTTCAAGGCTACCCTGACACTACTGAGTGAATTCCAGGTCAGCCTGGGCTAGAGCGAGACCCAACCTTGAAAAACAAAACAAAACAAAACAAAAAAGAGTTGGACAAAATGACTTTAAGCTCTTATGCCATTCTTTATCTAGATCTGTTTCAGTAATCAAATGTGCTCCATATGTACATACATCCAGGTTGGTGTAACTTCCTTTCTAAGTGTATTAATAACCTATGTAGAAGCCTAAGACAACTGGAATCATCAGAGCTAAAAAGGCCAATAGTTTGGCCTGTGCTGCCAGGTCATGAGGCCACTAGAGATGATGGGACACTTCTACGATGCCCCCTGGTAAATCACCTATCTTCTTTATCAGGGAGGATATGGACATCCAGAAACAAAGATTGGTGTACAGTCTGAAACAGGACAGTCACAACTGAGGGAAAATCTGTCCACCTGGCTTTCTAAAGAAGGGAAAACTACTTAGCCAGCACAGCCCTGACTCATCCTAACAGACAACACCAGTATCAGAGAAGCTATAGGGCTACTCCTGGGACCCTAAAGTCTCCTTTGGAGAACCATTAGTGACATCCAAAATTAATCCTTGATTAAATTTTGACTATCTGCTTGGTCTTAAACACTGAGAGAGAAATGCATAACCAGAGATAAAGAGATACCTCAAATATATGAATGGCCTATTAAGTAACACAACAAGAACTTTCCAAGAGGAGAAACAAGGCCATAAGACATGTTGTTCCCATATCTAACAGTTCTAATTCTATAATAAGTAAAAACAACCATAGATGTCAAAAGGGTTATTTTCAAATCTAGAATATATATGGATGACTTTGACCAAGGATCGCTTAATTCAGGAGACTATGTTATACTAAGAACAATGGTGAATCTCTTCTAACTTATGCCAGGACATCCTTAAATAAGTCCTGAGACCAAGAATATATTTGTACAGCCTTTAATGACACCCAGTGGTTCTACAGTACCAACCTTTGGCCCTGGCTACTCACAGGACGAATTTTAAAAAGGTACACTCTGGAAGGCTATTATACAAAATATGGTATATTCACCATTATCAAAGTTAAATGTTGTGTATATGTTCCTGATAACTCTGCTAATATCTTGTCTGTTTTACAAGCCATACAGAAACAGATTCAGGCCATGTCAAACAGTACTATGCCATTTGATGAACAGTTCTGGAAGAAAATCTCAGCCAGCTCATGCTCAAATGGTCCTGAAACAATCCAACCCCATCTACTTGGGCTCCCTTGAATGTTCCCCAAGGCCTAGAGGTCCACAAGAAGGAAAACCCTAAAGGTGACCAGTTTGCTGTGTGCTCACTCCTCATTAACTCCTTATTTTTATTCTTTCTCCCCACCATTTTCTTCCAAAACTATATTCCTGCACTCCATCAATTCACAGGGTCCTTTAGAATAGTTCTCCTGTCTGAGAGAGACTCTCTTGCCCCATTCAGCAGGATATAGCTCATGATCTGACATCATAGCCCTTTGTCCTCTAAAAGCAATTAGAGTGTCTTCTCATGAGAGGCTGGATGAGAGGGGGATACTGTTAGGGTGACTGGACCCCTTAAGGTAAAAAGGGCAGGAAAGTTTGCACTTGCTAGAAATCAAAAATGATCTGACTTCTTACCTCTTGCCTAGTTTTCTAGACTTGTTTTTCCACAATCAGGACCGCTCCTGGGAGAGAGGTCTTTCATAGGATTTAAACATTGTGGTTAATCAAGTTTAGCGCCTGGAATTTGGTGGTAGGGCTAACTTCTTCCTGAGACAGGCCCTAGCCCTAACCAACCAGCTGTCCTTCTGGTTCACCTTAGCTTAAAGACAGGCCACCACCACTAAAAGGTTATAAATATCTTTGCAAGGAGAGGGCAGGCTCTCTGCCCACTTGGGAACTTCCAGCCGTGGATGAGTTTTTCCCTCAGCTGGGCCTGAGCTGGCTTGGCCCAGGCCCAGCCAGGAGGGCCCCCTGGCCCTTACTCTCCACATGGGCTCCTTTATTCCCTCCATCTCCCCACATGGCAGGAGCTCCTTGACCTTTTCTTCTCTTTTCCATGCTTTTTTCCGGGCCCTCCATGTGGGATCTCTAGCCTTGCCTTGGGTGCCTTTCCTTGGCTCTGTACTTCCCTCATTAAATATAATAATTTAATTTTAAAAATCAATGATCATCTCAGTAGATGCAGAAAAGGCATTTGACAAAATTCAACATCCCTTCATGGTACAAGTCCTAAAGAAACTGGGAATAGAAGGAACATATTTCAACATAATAAAGGCTCTTTATGACAAACCTACAGCCAACATATACTAAATGGGGAAAAACTTGAAGCTTTTCCATGAAAATCAGGAAGAAGACAAGGGTGTTCACTGTCCCCACTTTTATTTAATATAATACTGGAAGGCTTAGCTATAGCGATAAGGCAAAAGACACACATTAAAGGGGTACAAATTGGAAAGGAAGAGATCAAACTATCATTATTTACAGATGATGAGATTCTATATATACAGAACCTTACAAGCAAACTATTAGAGCTGATAAACACTTAACAATGTAGCAGTATACAAAATTAACACACAGCTGTGAGTGGTGGTCCACACCTTTAATGCCAGCACTCAAGAGGCAGAGGTAGGAGGATTACTGTGTGTTCAAGGCCAGCTGGAGACTACATAGTGAATTCCAGGTCAGCCTGGGCTAGAGTGAAACCCTACCTCAAAAAAAAAAAAAAAAAAAAAAAAAGAGAGAGAGAGAGAGAGAGAGAGAGAGAGAGAGCGAGCGAGCTGGCCATGGTGGCACACGCATGCCTTTAATCTTTAATCCCAACACTTGGGAGGCAGAGGTAGAAGGATCCTTGTGAGTTCAAGGCCATCCTAAGACTACATAGTGAATTTCAGTCAACCTGGGCTACAGTGAAACGCTACCTTGCAAAACAAACAAAAAAAAAAAAAAGATACTACCTAGCTGGTCATGGTAGCACACGCCTTTATTCCCAGCACTCGAGAGGCAGAGGTAAGAGGATTGCTGAGTTTGAAGCCACCCTGAGACTACATAGTGAATTCCAGGTCAGCCTGGGCTACACCAAGACCCTACCTCAAAAAAACAAAATGAAAAAAAAAAAAATAAGAAAACTAATTACACAGAAATCAGTAGCCTTCCTATATACTAACAACAAAGATGCTGAAGATAAGCCAGGTGTGGTGGTGCACGCCTTTAATCCCAGCACTCGGGAGGCAGCGGTAGAAGGATTGCTGTGAGTTCGATGAGTTCGAGGCCACCCTGAGACTACATAGTTAATTTCAGGTCAGCCTGGACTAGAGTGAGACTCTACCTCATAAAACCAAAAAAAAAAAAAAAAAAAAAAAAAAAAAAAAAAAAAAAAAAAGATGCTGAAGATGAAATCAGGGACTCATTTGCATTCA
Organism: Dipus sagitta; assembly: GCA_036346955.1. NCBI lineage: Eukaryota > Metazoa > Chordata > Mammalia > Rodentia > Dipodidae > Dipus > Dipus sagitta. The sequence goes on along the minus strand of CM070773.1, from coordinate 70,735,587 downwards.
CAATTGCCTCAAAAATAAATAAACAAATAGGGCTGGAGGGATGGCTTAATGGTTAAAGTGCTTGCCTGTGAAGCCTATGGATCCAGGTTTAATTTTCCAGGTCCCACATAATCCAGATACACATGATGGTGCATGCATCTGGAGTTCATTTGCAGTGGCTAGAAGCTCTGGCACCCCCATTCTCTCTCTCTCTCTCCAATAAATAAATTTAAAAATAAATAAATAGGGTCTGGAGAGATGACTTAGCAATTAAGGTGCTTCCCTGCAAAGCCAAAGGACCTCTGCTCAATTCCCCAGGATCCACATAAGCCAGATGCACAAGGTGGTACATGTGTCTACAGTTCATTTGCAATGGCTGGAGCCCTGGCGTGCCCATTCTCTCTCTCTCTCTCTCTCTCTCTCTCTCTCTCTCTCTCTCTCTCTCCCTCCCTCCCTCCCTCCCTTTCCCTCTCTCAAATAAATAAATTGAAATAAAATATTTATAAATAAGTAAAATACCTTGGAATAAACCTAACCAGGGAAGTGAAGGATCTGTACAATGAAAACTTTAATATACTCAAGAAAAAACTTGAAGAAGACACTAGGAAATGGAAAGACATCCCAAGTTCTTGGATTGGAAGAATCAGTATTGTGAAAATGTCAATCTTACCAAAATCAATCTATACATTTAATGGAATTCCCATCAGAATTCCAATGGCATTCTTTATGGAAATAGGCTTATAGGTGTTATAGCCAGTTTCCCCTTGCCAGTGTTTGGCACACTCTCTTGTTGCTATTGTCCACCTTATGTTGGCCAGGGGGTGCTATCCACCCTCTGCTCATGCCATCATTTCCCCCCTGCCATTGTGGAGCTTCCTCTCAAGCCTGTAAGCCAAAATAAACCTCTTTTTCCCACAAGCTTCTCTTGGTCAGGTGATTTCTACCAGCAATGCGAACCTGACTGCAACACCCAGTTTCTCAGGAAATAAAACCACTAACCAACCACTGGGACCTCATGAAATTAAAAGGCATTTTTATAGCAAAGGACACTGTGAATAGAGGAAAGAGGCAACCTACAGAATAGGAGAAAATCTTTGCCAGCTATACATCTGACAGAGAATTAATATCTAGGATATACAAAGAACTCAAAAAACTAAATAATAAGAAATTCCAGGTCAGCCTGAGCTATTGTGAGACTGTACCTCGAAAAGAAAAGAAAAAAACCTACTTTGAGATTCCATCTCACTCCTGTCAGAATGGCTGCCATCAAGAAAACAAATGAAAAGAAAAAAAAAGACCAGCACTCGGGAGGCAGAGGTAGGAGGAATGCCATGAGTTCGAGGCCACCCTGAGACTCCATAGTGAATTCCAGGTCAGCCTGGGCTAGAGTGAGACCCTACCTCGAAAAACCAAATAAATAAATAAATAAATAAATAAATAAATAAATAAATAAATAAATGACAATAAATGCTGGCAAGAATGTGGAAAAGCAAGAACCCTTCTACACTGTTGGTGAGAATAACTGGTACAGCCATTGTGGAAATCAGTGTGGAGACAGCTAAAAATAGATCTATGAGCTATACCACTTCTAGGCATATCTTCTGTGGACTCTTCTTACTACCTTAGAGATACTTGCTCATCCATGTTTATTGCTGTTCTATTCACAATAGCTAGAAAATGGAACCAGCCTAGATATCCCACAACTGCTGAATGGATAATTAAGATGTAGTACATTTATACAATGGAGTTCTATTCAGCAGTAAAAAAGAAAGAAAGAAAAGAAAAGAAAAGAAAAGAAAAGAAAAGAAAAGAAAAGAAAATTATGAAGTTTGCAGGGAAATGGGTGGTCTGGAAAGGATTATACTAAGCGAGGTAACCCAGGCCCAGAAAGCCAAATGCCACATATTTTGTCTAATAGGTGGATCCTAGCTACAAATGTTTAGACTTGGGGAAAAAAATCAGTTAACAGGGGGCAGTAAGCTAGAAAGGGACTATAAGGGAGGGAGGAGAAGGGAGGACCTAAGGATAGGGTATTGAATATATGTAAATAGATGAACAGATTACTAGGGATGCAATGGCCTGAGTGAAGTCAGGGGAAGGGATGGAGTAAAGGAAAGGTGAGAGGAGGGTTAATCAAAATTTAAGATGTTATGAATACACTGTATTGAAACCTACTTTTTTGAAAATGGCACAACCAGAAGCTGTAGATTGTTACTAGAAAAATTTCAGTGCCAGGGATGGGATATTTTACAGTGAGCCAGGGAGGTCCTTGATGCACCCAAACATTACAGGCTATTGCTAAGGCTTTTAGTTTCTCACCAGGAATAGATGGTAAGACCCTATTGCTTAATACTCAATATGCTTGGGCTTCAAGGTCACTGAGAAATCAAGCTAGAGCTGAGCTGTAAAGCTCCTCCCTGTGGACCAGCTGACAGAAAGCTGGAAAAAAAAAAAAAAAAAAAAGCATGCTGCATGCAGTCCTATGGGAGTCAGAAGTCATCAGCAGTGATAAACAACAGTGGGCATTACAAGCCTTAAGTTTGGCCAAATGACTGAACAAGTGCAATAGTGGCATGTCTGTTATGGGGGAAAACCAACAACTAATTGGACTGGAGGCCTGCTCCACAGGAGGGAATACATGCCCGATACTGAAAACCTAGTCAAAAGCCTATGATGGTGGGCTGGAGAGATGGCTTAGTGGTTAAGCGCTTGCCTGTGAAGCCCAAGGACCCCGGCTCGAGGTTTGATTCCCCAGGACCCACGTTTGCCCCGGCCTGCGGGGGTTCAACAGAGGCCCAAGGAGAAGTCAACCTGAATGGGAATAGGCAAACAGACACAAGGAAGGAGACCAAGCCGAGCGTTTGGTCAAGGTCTCGATTTTTATTAGTACAGGAGGGTTTATATAGGGAGATCCGGGGAAGGAAGGCTAGTCATATAGCATGTAAGCAGAACCAGGAACTTGGAAGGCGAGGCTGCATGTAGCTCTTCTGGGAAGGTCCCAGGTGTGGTGTTCCCAGCACAGTGGGTCTTGCGATTTCCAGTAAGTGATTCAAGAACCAGGAAACAGAAACTTAACTCGCCACATGGCGGTTTCTGTCAACATGGTGGAGGTTTGGCTTATAGCTCCCAACACACGTTAGCCAGATGCATAAGGGGGTGCATGTGTCTGGAGTTCATATGCAGTGGCTGGAGGCCCTGGCGTGCCCATTCTCTCTCTCTCTCTCTCTCTCCCCCCCCCCTCTTTCTCTGTCTGTCTGTCACTCTCAAATAAATAAATAAAAATAAATTTTAAAAAAAGCCTATGGTGGGGGAGGTCATGAGCCCTTGAGGAGGAATGCCTGCTGTTGTCTGGCTAAATGCATATACTGTGCTCACAAAAGTGCCCTGTAACCAGTTTTATTAGTGTTCATACTCATATACTAATGTTACTCTCACTTTTGGTTGGAGAAGTGTCTCTTTTAAGATGGCTGTGACCACTGGCATGACTCAAAAGGCTTCATAGTGCCAAGAAGAAGTGACAGAAGAGTACTCAGCACTGAGACATCTCTATCACACCTTCCAAGGCTCAGGGCCCATTGCAGAAGAGATGGTAAAAACAATTTAAGAGCCAAAGGAAGTATTACGGTCAGATTCACATTTCTGGTGGAAATCACCCAACCAAGAGCAGCTTTGGGGGAGAAAAAAGGGGGACTTATTTTGGCTTACAGATTCAAGGGGAAGCTCCATGATGGCAGGAGAAAATGATGGCATGAGCAGAGGGTGGACATCAACCCCTGGCCAACATCCAGTGGACAATAGAGACAACAGGAGAGTGTGCCAAACACCGAGAAGGAAAAACTGGATATAATACCCATAAACCTACTCCCAGCAATACACTGACCCCAGTAGGTGTTAATTCCCAAATCTCCATCAGCTGGGAACCTAGCATTCAGAACACCTAACGTTATGGGGGACATCTGAATCAAACCACCACAGGAAGAGTAGGACTTCTTACAATGTGACCTCCCAGGCACAAAATGGCCTAGATATCTATGACCTCCCAGTGCCTGATCCTACGTACACAAGACCCTCGTAACATAATATTTTCATGATGCCATCAAAATAAAAAAAAAATTGAAAGGGGTAGGAGATATGATGGAAGTCGGATTTGTGAAGGGAAAGTAGGGGAGGGGGAGGAATTATCTATAATTATGGAAGTTGTCAATAAAAAAAAAGTTTTAAAAAGGCTGGGCTTGGTGGTGCATGCCTTTAATCCCAGTACTTGGGAGGCAGAGGTAGGAGAATCACCATGAGTTTGAGGCCACCCAGAGACTACATAGTGAATTACAGATCAGCCTGGGCAAGAGTGAAACCGTACCTCAAAAAAAGGGGCGGCTAGAGAGATGTCTTAGTGGTTAAGGCATTTGCCTACAAAGCCAAAGGACCCAGGTTTGACTCCCCAGGACCCATGTAAGTCAGATGCATAAGGGGCACATGCATCTGGAGTTCGTTTGCAGTGGCTAGAGGCCCTGGCACACACATTCTCTCTCTGTCTGTCTCTCTTCTCTCTCTCTCTCTCTCTCTCTCTCTCTCTCTCTCTCTCTGCTTGCAAATAAATAAATAAAATATAAAAACCCCAAAAATAGCCGGGCGTGGTGGTGCATGCCTTTAATCCCAGCACTCGGGAGGCAGAGGTAGGAGGATCACCATGAGTTCAAGGCCACCCTGAGACTACAGAGTTAATTCCAGGTCAGCCTGGACCAGAACGAGACCCTAAGGACCCAAGTTCAATTTCTCAGTGCCCACATAATTCACATAATGCACAAGGTGGCACATTTGTCTTGAGTTCATTTGCTGTTACTAGAGGCCCTGGATGGCCCATTCTTTCTTTCTCTCTCTGTCCCTCTCATAAATAAATATAAAAATTATCAACCTAGGATATGGCTCAGCTGGTAAAAGTTTGCTGAGCAAGCATAAGGACCTGAGTTTGGATCTCCAGCACCCATGAGAAAGTGGAGTGTGGTGGAGTGTCCTTGTAATCCCAGAACTGGAGAAGAAGAGGCAGAAGATTCCCTTGGGTTGCTGAACAGCATAATGTGTAGTTCCAGGTTCAGTGAAAACTCCTGTCCCCCAAAATAAGGTGGAGGGATATTGAAGAAGACACCAATGCTGATGTCTGGCCTCCACAGGCATGTGCACCTGCATACATGTTTGCTCACAAACATGAACATGTGTACATACACAAAATGCACACACATACACATGGAAAAATTATCACAGGAATCATTTGAGTTTTTTTAAATTTTAAGATAGGGTCTCACTTTATCACAGGCTGTCCTGTAATTCACTCTGTCCCCAGGCTAGCCTTATACTCATGGAGATACTCCTACTGGGATTAAAGGCATGCACTACCACACCCAGCTTTCATTTGAGTTTGTAAGATGCTTGCTTTTTAGCAAATTGAGGGAAGACTAAAATCAACACTAATAATACATTGTAAAATCTTTTAAAAGCTACCTACCAAATGAAGCCTCCATTATACTAGGGTAAGAAACTGTTTTTTTCTTTTCACTTTCTTTCTTTCTGTGTGTGTGTGTGTGTGTGTGTGTGTGTGTGTGTGTGTGTCTAGGATGTGTGGTGTATATATATGCAGAGGCCAGAGAACATTATGTGTCCCTCCCCATTGCTCACCTACCTGTTTCCTATAAAGCCCTAGCTATTGTTTAGTCTCTATTTTCCATAGGACTGGGGTCACAGGTATGAGAGGCTGTATATGTGAGTGCTGGGGAATCAAACTCAGGAGGTTTCAGACATATTAGGCCCTTGAGTTTATGTGGGAAGCTCTAGAAACTGCTTTTCTAAATCAGAAAAGTTGATTTCCAAACTACAGTCTTACATCCCTAACCTTGTAACCCTGAGAACTAAATGTCACTTCCAGAAGTCAGCAGGAATTCAGCATTCTTCAATAAAATTTTCCTGTTTTATCTTTTTTCTTGGAGGGAGGAGGTCGAGGCAGGATCTCACTCTAGTTCAGGCTGAACTGGAACTCTTTCTGTAGTCCCAGGCTGGCCTTGAACTCCTCCTACCTCTGCCTCCCAAGTGCTTAGGGAATAAAGGCAGGCACCACCACTACCAGCTTGCTTCTTTTTTTAAATTTTATTTATTTATTTATTTATTTTTGAGGTAGGGTCTTGCTCTAGCTCAGGCTGATTCACTATGTAGTCTCAGGGTGGCCTTGAAATCACAGTGATCCTCCTACCTCTGTCTCCTAAATGCTGAGATTAAAGGCATGCGCCACCATACCCAGTTTTGCCTTTTTTTTCTTTTTTCTTTTTTTTTTTTTTTTTTTTGGTTTTTCAAGGTAGGGTTTCTCTCTAGCTCAGAGGCTCCCTATGTTGTCTCACGGTGGCCTCAGACTCAAGGCGATCCTCCTACCTCTGCCTCCCAAGTGCTTAGGGAATAAAGGCAGGCACCACCACTACCAGCTTGCTTCTTTTTTTAAATTTTATTTATTTATTTATTTATTTTTGAGGTAGGGTCTTGCTCTAGCTCAGGCTGATTCACTATGTAGTCTCAGGGTGGCCTTGAAATCACAGTGATCCTCCTACCTCTGTCTCCTAAATGCTGAGATTAAAGGCATGCGCCACCATACCCAGTTTTGCCTTTTTTTTCTTTTTCTTTTTTTTTTTTTTTTTTTGGTTTTTCAAGGTAGGGTTTCTCTCTAGCTCAGAGGCTCCCTATGTTGTCTCACGGTGGCCTCAGACTCAAGGCGATCCTCCTACCTCTGCCTCCCAAGTGATAGGATTAAAGGCGTGCGTCACTAAACCCGGATCTTGCCTCATTTCTTTTTTTTTTTTTTTTTTTTTTTTTTTTTTGGTTTTTTGAGGTAGGGTCTCACTCTAGTCCAGGCTGACCTGGAATTCACTATGGAGTCTCAGGGTGGCCTCGAACTCACGGCGATCCTCCTACCTCTGCCTCCCGAGTGCTGGGATTAAAGGCATGCGCCACCACGCCCGGCTCTTTGCCTCATTCCTTAATGAATCTAAATGCATGAATGAAAAACGAAAAAATGATGTTGGTTTTTAGGCTCCCTCAATAGCACCCTAACCTACCTCTAGACTTCTGATTCTCCTCTGCGAAATGTGATTATATGATTGATGCCTCCTTCCTGCAGCACTGATGAGACGAGTAAAGGAGCTGCTGACGAACACTTACAAATAACTTGGCAAATGTTATACTGAATTCTGTACTGATTTTACCAACACACCTCGCGTTCTGCAGGAGGCGCAGTTTTTCTCCAGCCCAAGATGGGATGGGAGACCGGGCGGGACCAATTAGGGGACGGACTACGCGGCAAGGACCGAGTCCGAAGAAGTGTCGCGGCCTGTACCGCCCAGGACGTCCCCACCGCCTCTGGTCCCGCCTCCTCGGGCGGGGCGTGCACAATGATTGGTCAATACTGGCGAGAGGCGTTCTCCATTGGCCCGCGGGGCTGTCGGCTAGGCGGTGCCCGGACGCAGGTGCTGGCGGCAGCCGAGCGAAGGGCGCTGACAGGCCGGGCCGGGCCGAGCCCCAGGCCAGGGAGAACCGAGGGGTCTGCGCGGGACACCGGCCCGGCCGCGGAGCAGGTAAGCATGGGATGGCGGGTCAGGCATGAGGACTCTGGCAGGTGCGGGGCTCCCGAATTCGAGGCCCGACCTCGAACCGCGGACGGTACTCCGGGCTTGGACTCTTCGCCTCAGCCTGGACCGCAACGCAGGGACCTCAATTTCAAGGACTGCAAGAGGTTTGCGGGCCTCGGTACCACAGTAGGCTTTCCTCTGAGCCTCGGTTTCCCCTTTTGTAAATTGGGTCACCCCAAAACGAACCTGACTCAGTAAGAAAGCACCCATCATAAAGTAATAAGTAGCTAATGGCCTACTGTAACCTCTTCCTTCAGAGGGGCTTTTGTCTGGATGGTAGTAAATATTTTACAAAGCTGTCCAGAGTGTATTGGATTGGAAATGGTGTTCAGAACAGTAGTTTATATGATGTAACGGAAACCATACTAGGTGGAAGTAGTAGAAATGGTTCCTGTGATCCAAATGAAATTGAGGCTCAGAGAACTTAGGTCTCTCTCTGTCCTGAGCTACACAGCAAATAAGCAGAACTGGTATGTTTAGAACCTAGTTTCTGAGCTGGGGGATGTAGCTCAGTTGGTAAAGTGCTTGGCTAGCATAGCATGGATGAAATGTGTTCCATGCCTAGCACTGCTTAACTGTGATATATGATACCCTGTTCAAAACAAAAACAAACAAAGCAAAAACAAACGAGCTTGAGCCAGGCATGGTGGCGCACGCCTTTAATCCCAGCACTTGGGAGGCAGAGGTACGAAGATGGCCGTGAGTTCGAGGCCACCCTGAGACTACATAGTGAATTCCAGGTCAGCCTGAGCTAGAGTGAGACCCTGCCTCAAAAAAAAAAAAAAAAAGAGCTTTGCTTCTGGTGCAGAGCCATGCAGGAAGGGCACACAGGAGCTCAGCGACTTGTTGATAGAATTAAAATTTAGTAGGCTGCACATGTATCCTAACAAATAATGATGAACATATTATTTTTTTTTTGTCTCTGTCTCCTTGCATTATAGGTGTGCACCACTTATGTAGGTGCTGGGGATCTGAATTCAGGTCCTCATGCTTGTGCCGCAAGCACTTTACCAACTGAGCCATCTCACCAGCCCTGGAGATGTCTTCCAGGAGACATAGTACACTTGCATTATGCATGAGGTCCTGGGTTTAATCTCTGTTACTAAAAAAAGAGGTGGAGAGAAAGACAAGAATGAGTTTCAAAGAAGCAAAATAACTTGAACTGGGACTTACAACCTCAGTGGCAGAGCCAGGTTTGAAAGCATATAGGTCATTGGGCATGAGGGTACACATCAATATTATCTTAGCTACTTGAGAGGCTAAAGCAGGAAGACCAAAAGTTTTTTTAAAAAAAGAAAAAGAAAAACGGGCTAGAGAGATGGCTTAAGCAGTTAAGGTGCTTGTCTGCAAGGCAAAGGACCCAGGTCCAATTCCCCAGGACCCACATAAGCCAGATGCACAAGGTTGTGCATGCATTTGGAGTTCATATGCAGTGGCTGGAGTCCCTGGCATGCCACACCCATTCTCATATATTCTCTCTGTCTCTCTGCTTCTTACTCTTTCTCTTACCCTCTTGAAATAAATACATTTAAAAAAATTTAAAGAAAAAAAAAACAATACTAGGGGCTATAGATAAAGTGCTTTCTACACAAGCATAGTACCTGAGTTAAGATACCCAGAACCCATGTAAAGCCATCTAATCCCAGCTCACTTGTGTCCAGAAGAGAAGTGGAGACAGGAATCTCATGGAAGCTGGTGGGCAAGTGAGCCTGGTGAATTGAATGTAGCAGTGAACATGAGAACTTGCTTCAAAGGTAGAAGGCAAGGACTGGCATCTGAGGTTGTTGTCTGACCTCCACATGCACAGCATGGCACATGAGTATCTGCCCCACCACCACCACCACCACACACACATAAAGAATGGGAAGACAGGCATGGTTAAACAAGTGAATGAACAAATGTAGCATTTCAGAAAGGAGACCCCAAACAGTGAGGTGGGTATTGTGGATATCTATGGCATTTTAACAAGAATGTCAGGGAAAGCTGTTCTAGGAAGGTGACCTGTGAAGGGGGCACTTATCAACTGCCAACTATTTGAAGTTCAATGAGATGATTAATCTGTTGGTAGATTGCTTGGCATAGTACACAGTGTTTAGTAAACCTGGCACCGGGGAGCTAGCTAAGCAGCTCAGAGCACTTGCTGTGTGAACATAAGGACCTGAGTTTAGTCTCCAGTGCCAATATAGAAAGCTGTGCAGGCTATACATGCCTGTATACCCAGTACTAAGCATGTAGAGACAGAAGGGTTGCTGAGGCTCACAGGTCAGCTAGTCTAATTGAAAAACAGCTCCAGGCTCAGTAAGACACTCTTGTCTCAGGGACACATGGGGTACACACATCTGTACACACATGGGCATATACTACATATACACATCACAATGTTACACACATGCTAAATTTTTTGTGGGTTTTTTAAAATTTTTTTTTTTTTGGTGGTAGAGTCTCACTCTAGTCCAGGCTGACCTGGAACTCACTCTGTATGTATTTCCAGATTGGCCTTGAACTCACAGCAATCCTCTTAAGTACTGGGATTAAAGGCCTGTGCCACCATGCCCAGCTACACTCTAAATTTTTTTAAACCTATGCTGATGTTACTTTTTGTTTGCTTTCTTCTTTTTTAAAAAAAATATTTAGCCAGGTGTGGTGGTGTACACCTTTAATCCTAGCATTTGGGAGGCAGAGGTAGGAGGATTGCTGTGAGTTCAAGGCCTCCCTGAGACTACACAGTAAATTCCAGGTCAGCCTAGGCTAGAGCAAGACCCTACCTCGAAAAACCAAAAAAAAAAAAAAAAAAAAAAAAGTTTAAAAATATTTATTTATTTGAGAGAGAGAAAGAGAGGAGACAAAGAGGCAGGTAAAGAGAGAGAGAAAATGGGAGCACCAGGGCTGCTAGCCACTGCAAACAATCTCCAGACACATGCCCCATCTTGTACATCTGGCTTTTTGTGGATACTGGGGAATTGAACCTGAGTCCTTTGGCTTAATAAAGGCAAGCACCTTAAACTGCTAAGCCATCTCTCCAGCCCCAAAAATGTTTTTAAAAATACTGGGTTTTTAAAAAATAATTTATTTGAGAGAGAAAGAGAGAGAATGGGCATGCCAGGACCTCTAGCCACTGCAAATGAACTCCAGATGTATGCACGACCTTGTGCATCTGACTTACATGGGTACTAGGGAATCAAACCTGGGTCCTTAGGCTTCATAGTCAAGCACTTTAACTGTTAATCCATCTCTCCTGCCCTAGTTTTAATTTTTTAAATATTTTTATTTATATTTATTTATTTATTTGACAGAGAGAGAGAGAGAGAGAGAGGATGGGCACGCCAGGGCCTCCAGCCACTGCAAACGAACTACAGACACGTGTGCCCCCTTGTGCATCTGGCTAACGTGGGTCCTGGAGAATCAAACCTGGGTCCTTTGGCTTTTGCAGGCAAACACCTTAACCACTAAACCATCCATCCAGACCCTAGTTTTTATTTATTTATTTTTAATTTTTTTGTTCATTTTTATTTATTTAGTTGAGAGCCACAGAGAGAGAAAGAGGCAGATAGAGAGAGAGAGAGAGAATAGGTACGCCAGGGCCTCCAGCCACTGCAAACGAAGTGCGCCCCCTTGTGCATCTGGCTAACGTGGGTCCTGGAGAATTGAGCCTTGAACCGGGGTCCTTAGGCTTCACAGGCAAGTGTCTAACTGCTAAGCCATCTCTCCAGCCCCTAGTTTTTATTTTTAAGATGAGTCTTTTGTAGCTGAAGCTGGCCTTGAACACAGTGTAACTAATGATGACCTTGAACTGCATATCCTTGAGCCTCCACTTCCTGAGTGCCTTTGTGATTTTTTTTTTCCTCCAACAGTAGTAAATATACAAAAACTATGATTATTCTGTTTTGTTTTTTCAAGGCAAGGTTTCACTCTAGCCCAGGCTATCCTGAAACTCACTGTATAGCCCCAGGCTGGCCTTAAGCTCATCATGATCCTCCTGTCTCAGACTCCCAAGTTCTGGGACTAAAGGTGTGTGCCACTACTCCTGGATAATTATTCTTTTATTTATTTTATTTTATTTTATTTTATTTTATTTTATTTTATTTTATTTTATTTTAATTTTTATTTTAGAGTGAGAGAGAATTGGCACACCACAGTCTCAGCCACAGCAATCAAACTCCAGATGATTTCGCCACCTAGTGGGCATGTGTGACTTTTCACTTGCCTCAACTTTGTGTGTCTGGCTTATGTGGGATCTGGAGAGTCAAACATGGGTCTGTAGGCTTTGCAAGGAAGCTTCTTAACCGCTAAGCCATCTCTCTACCCCCCCCCTTTTTTAAAATATATTTTTGGCATAAGGTCTCACTCTTCCATGGGATATTGTTTACAATCATGGAAGTTGTTAATTAAAATAAATAAATAAATAAATATTTTCGGGATAAGGTCTCACTCTAGCCCAGGCTGACCTGGAACTCACTCTATAGTTGCAGGTTGGCCTCAAACTCCAGCAGTCTTTTAGGCCTCCTCAGGCCTTCATGCTTGCACAGGAAGTGCCCTTAATCACCAAGGTATCTTTCCAGCCCTCTACAATCCTTCTGCCTCGACCTCCTGAGTAGAAGATAGGAGAACTTAAGATTTCTAAAATCATGCATATAAGAATAATTAGCCATGTGAGACATGGTGGCACATACCTCCCAAGACTCACATAAAATATCTAGGTGTGGCCATGTGCATATGTTACCCCACTCTCATAGAGGTGCAGAGACCCGAGAATGTATAGAAAGATCTAGAATCAGTAAGAGACTGTGGCTCAAAAAAGAATCAAACCAGGTGTGGTGGTGCATGCCTTTAATCCCAGTGCTCGGGAGGCAGAGGTAGGAGGATCACCAAGAGTTTGAGGCCACTCGAGAATACATAGTGAGTTCCAGGTCAGCCTAGGCTAGAGCAAGACCCTACCTAAAAAAAAAAAAAAGAATCAGTGGGGCTGGAGGGATGGCTTAGTGGTTAAAGGCACTTGCTTACAAAGCTTGACCATCTGGTTTTGATTCCCTAGTACTCACGTAAAGCCAGATGCACAAAGTAGCACATGCACTTCCCCCTACACTTATAAATTAATTAATTAATTAATTAAAATATGGGACTGGAGAGATAGTCTAGTGGTTAGGGTACTTACCTACGAAGCCTGAGGGCCCAAATTCAATTCCCTAGTACTCATGTAAACCAGGTGCACAAGTTGCGCATGCATCTGAAGTTTATTTGTAGTGGCTAAAGGCCCTGGTGTGCCCATTCTCTCTCTCTCAAATAAATAAAAAATGTTTTTTAAAAAAAGATTAAAGTAGCTGGGCATGATGGAGTATGCCTTTAATCCTAGCACTTGGGAGGCAGCTGAAGGAGGATCTCCATGAGTTCAAGGCCACCCTGAAAATACAGAGTGAATTCCTGGTCAGCCTGGGCTAGAATGGGATCCTCCCTTGAAAACCAAAAAAAAAAAAAAAAAAAAAAAAAAAAAGATTAAAGTAAATGAATCTTAAGCTGGGCATGGTGGCTCACACCTTTAATCCAAGCACTTGGGAGGCAGAGGTAGGAGAATTGCTGAGTACAAGGGAAGCCTGAAACTACATAATGAATCCAGGTCAGCCTGGGATAGAGACAGACCCTACCTTGAAAAACAAAAATAAAAATAATAAAATAAATGAATCTAAGTCAGGCATGGTGGTACATACCTTTAATTCCAGTACTTGGGAGGCAGAGATAGGAGGATCATCATGGTTTGAGGCCAACCTGGGACTACACAGTGAATTCCAGGTTAGCCTGCACTACAGTGAGACCCTACCTCAAAAAAAAAAAAAAAAAAAAAAGAGAGAGAGAGAGAGAGAGAGAGAGAAAGGAAAGAAAAAGAAAAAATCAGCAGAAGAGCTATGGATGGAGCTGGGCATCTGACATTTGGCTCTGCTGTAGATAAATCCCACCACAGGTGAGCACATGGAGTGCTGCATAGGCACATACATGTGCATAACACATATACACACACAAGCCAAAAAAAAAAAGGTGGGGAGAGAGGCTGAGTGCTTTTTATTAATTTATTTTCTTTGTTTTTGTTTTTCAAGGTAGGGTCTTGCTCTGGCTCAGGCTGACCTGGAATTTACTATGTAGTCTCAGGGTGGCCTCGAACTCATAGCAATCCTCCTACTTCTGCCTCCCCAGTGCTGGGTTTAAAGGCATGCACCACTACACCCGGCTGGTAGAGTGCTTTTTTAACATGTGAGACCCTGTGTTTCATCTCCAGTCCCACATAAAACTAGGTCTGGTGGCACACTCCTGTAAGCCCAACACCCCGGAAGTGGAGGCAGGAGGATTAGGAGTTCAAGGTCATCTTCAGCTGTATAGCCTAGGTTACATGAGAACCTGCCTCAAAAAACAAAACAGAACAAAAACAACAAAAAGGGGGTGGGGGGGCTGGAGAGATGGCTTAGTGGTTAAGGCACTTGCCTGCAAAGCTAAAGGACCCAGGCTCAATTCTCCAGGACCCACGTAGCCAGATACACAAAGTGGCTTGTGCATCTGGAGTTCATTTGCAGCAGCTGAAGTCCCTGGGGCACCCATTCTCCCTCCCCCCTCTCTATCTCTCTCTTTCTGTCTCCCTCTCCTCAAATAAATAAATAAAAATAAAATATTTAAAAATAGCTAAAACAACCCCAAGGGCTGAGGAGATAGCTTATAGCTATGTGGGTTAAGTGCCTGCCTTGCAAACAAGAGAGCTTGAGTTCAAGCACCAGTGCTGTGTAAAATGCCAGGGGTGGGGATACATGACTGTAATCCCAGCATGAGGGAGGTAGAGATCAGAGGATCTATGGAGCTTGCTGGCCAGCCAGTCTAGTTTAATTGATGAAATCTGGGCCAGTGAGTGGCCCTGTCTGAAAAATATGTGGACAGTGCTCCTGAAGATAACACTCATGGTTGTGTTCTGGCCTCCATATGCTTCCATATACATAAAGGTCTGCATACACACACACAGTGCTCCTGAAGATAACACTCATGGTTGTGTTCTGGCCTCCATATGCTTCCGTATACATAAAGGTCTGCATACACACACACATACACACACACACACACAGTGCTCCTGAAGATAACACTCATGGTTGTGTTCTGGCCTCCATATGCTTCCATATACATAAAGGTCTGCATACACACACACATACACACACACACACACACACACAGTGCTCCTGAAGATAACACTCATGGTTGTGTTCTGGCCTCCATATGCTTCCATATACATAAAGGTCTGCATACACACACACACACACATACACACACACACACACAGTGCTCCTGAAGATAGCACTCATGGTTGTGTTCTGGCCTCCATATGCTTCCGTATACATAAAGGCCTTCATACACACACACACACACACACACACACACACACACACACACAACAAAAGAATTACTAAAATCCATCCTTAAAGGGTCAGGAGAACTTTCTGATGATTCACTTAGAGGGCCCAGAAGCTTTCTGGCTGACCACTGAGTTGAACAGTCTGGTTGCAAGCACTGAGGACAGGACAGCACTGTATACAACAGGACAGGCCTGGCTGATGCCCTACTATTATCTCAGATGCACAGCCTTCCTCCTGACTTTGGCTGATACTTGCTTATCTGACATACACTGGCTGGCCAAGAAGGGCATGTTGGGTTTCTAGCTGAGCTGTTCAGGGAACACTGAGCTGTTAGCAGACTGTCTCAGGGCAAAAAAAAAAAAAAAAAAAAAAAAAAAAGTAATAATTCACACTGCTTTTGTGTGTCTTTCTTTGGGTCTTTGATTTTGGCTAACAGAGTTGGTAAAAATGAACTTAGGACCTGAACATTATGTAGGTGGCTACAGGCTTAGTCCTTGAAGACAAAGGTACTGGGGCTTGGACAAAATGGGACCAGTAATTCTTGGCTCCAGGGCACCTGTACTGGTGTTTAAGGGGCCTCTGAATAGGCCCCTGTTCTCAGATGAGCCAGGCCTTATGACACAGGCCTGTCCTGCCAGCTAATTTCAGCTGAAGCAGAAAGATCTGGACTTCAGCCAGGTGTGGTGGCACACGCCTTTAATGCTAACACGAAAGAAGCAGAAGTAGGAGGGATCACTGTGAATTCAGGGCCACCCTAAGACTACATAGTGAATTCCAGGTCAGCCTGAGCTAGAGTGAGACCCTACCTCGAAAAATCAAACATAAAAAATAAATAAATAAATAAATAAATAAAGGTCTGGACTTCAACATCTGCCTGGGCTACAAAGTAAGTTCCAGGCCAACTTGGGTAATCCAGTGAGACCCTGTTTCAAGAAATAAAAAGTGGGCTGGAGAGATGGCTCAGTGATTAAGGCACTTGCCTGCAAAGCCTAGACTAGAGTTAATTCCCCAGGACCAACATAGAGCCAGATGCACAAGGTGGTGTATGCATCTGTAGTCTTAAGTGGCTGGAAGCCCTGGCATGCCCATTCTCTCTGTCTCTCTTCTCTTCTGTTTTCTCTTCTCTTCTGTTTTCTCTTCTCTTCTCTTTCTTCTTCTTCTTCTCCCCCTCCCCCTCCCCCTCCCTCCCTCCCTCCTTGCAAGTAATTTTTAAAAAAAAAAGGACTGAAGAGATGGCATAGTGGTTAAGGCACTTGCCTGTGAAGACTAAGGACCCAGGTTTGATTCCCCAGTACATACATAAGCCATATGCACAAGGTGGCACATGCATCTGGAGTTTGTTTGCAGTGGCTAGAGGCCCTGGCATGCTCATTTTCTCTCTCTCTCTCTCTCTCTCTCTCTCTTTCAAATAGATAAAATATTTTTTAAAAAGAAAGAAGCTGGAATGGAGAGATGGCTTAGTGGTTAAGACGCATGCCTGTGAAGCCTAAGGACCCAGTTCAATTCTCCAGGTCCCACGTAAGCCAGATGCAGATGGTGGCGCATGTGTCTGGAGTTTGTTTGCAATGGCTAGAGGGGCCCTGGTGTGCCTACTCTCTCTCTCTCCCCCTCTCTATCGCTAGCAAATAAATAAAATAAAATCTTTAAAAAGAAGAAAAGCTGGGCATGGTGGCGCACGCCTTTAATTCCAGCACTCGGGAGGCAGAGGTAGATGATTGCCATGAGTTCAAGGCCACCCTGAGACTACATAGTGAATTCCAGGTCAGCCTGAGCTAGAGTGAGACCCTGCCTTGGGAAAAAAAAAAAAAAAAGCAGCAGCAGCAGCAGCAGCTGGGCTTGGTGGCACACACCTTTAATCCCAGCACTCAGGAGGCAGGCATAGGAGGATTGCCATGAGTTTGAAACCACCCTGAGAGTCCATATGAATTCCAGGTCAGCCTCCACTAGAATGAGACCTTACCTCAAAAAAGGAAAGAAAGAAAGAAAGAAAGAAAGAAAGAAAGAAAGAAAGAAAGAAAGAAAGAAAGAGAAAGGAAGAAAGAGGGCTGTAAACATGGTTTAGTGGTTAAGGCGCTTGCCTGCAAAGCCAAAGGACCAAGGTTTGATTCCCCCAGGACCCACATAACCCAGATGCATAAGGTAGTGCACATGTCTAGAGTTTGTTTGCAGCAGCTAGGTGCCCTGATGTGTCCATTTTGTCTCTCTTTCTTTCTCTCTCTCAAATAAATAAATAAAAATAAAAAAGAAAGAAAATGTTACGGGAGGCTGAGATAGTAGTATCACTATGAGTATCACCAGCCACCCTGGGCTACAGAGTAAGTTTTGGGTCAGCCTGGGATAGAATGAGACCTGGCCTGAAAAAGAAAAAAGAGGGCTGGGTGTAGTGGCACATGCCTTTAATCCCAACACTTGGGAGGCCAAGGAGGAGGATCATCATGAGTTCAATGCCACCCTGAGAAAACAGAGTGAATTCCAGGTCAGCCTGGCTAGAGCGAGACCCTATCTCAAAAAACCAAAAAAGCTGGGTGAGATGATACACGCCTTTAATCCCAACACTCGGGAGGCAGAGTTAGGAGGGTTGCCATGAGTTCAAGGCCACCCTGAGACTACATAGTGAATTCCAGGTCATCCTGGGCTAGAGTGAGACCCTACGTAAAAACAAAAACAAAAAGAGAGAGAGAGAGAGAGAAGGACTTAAGTCATCCAGAGCAAACTTTAGAATAGCTACCTATTGTTTAGAATAGCTATCCATTGTTTCCTATGGTCTTCTTTTGGGGACTGAGAACCTGGACTGTTTCTTCCAGAATGAACTGAGGTCCTCAGCAGTACACAAAGGCTAGAATGATTCACCATTCTGATCTGTGAATGTAAAGCCAAGTTTCTGGCTCTATGCTTTGTTGTGGTGGTTATTTATTTATTTATTTATTTGCTTTTGTGGTGCTGGGAATAAAATCCAGGGCCTTGAGCATGTTAGGCAAGCAGTCTACCACCAAGTTACAGACTCAGTCCTTCTAGCTTTGTTTCTTTTAATATTTTTAGTTATTTGAGATAGGGGAGGCAGGTAGAGACAGAGAATGGGCATGCCAGATCTCCAGCCATTGCGCCCCTTGTGCATCTGGCTTTATGTGGACACTGGGGAATAGAACCTGGGTCCTTAGGCTTTGCAATGACCCTGCCTCAAAAAACACCAGCTAAGTCATCTCTTCAGCCCTCTTTTTTAAAAAAAAATTATTTGAGCTGGGTGTGGTGGCACACGCCTTTAATTCCAGTACTTGGGAGGCAGAGGTAGGAAGATTGCTGTGAGTTTGAGGCCACCCTGAGACTAAAAAATGAGATCCACGTCACTCTGAGCTAGAGTGAGACCTTACTGCAGGAAAACCAATATATATATATATATATATATATATATATATATATATATATATATATATGTATATATATATTTGATCCCAGCACTGGGGAGGCTGAGGTAGGAGGATCACTGAGAGTTCAAGGCCACCCTGAGACTACATAGTGAATTCCGGGTTAGCCTGAGCTAGAGTGAGACTCTACCTCAAAAAACAAACAAAAACTTATTTGAGAGACAAAGAGAAAGAGGCAGATAGAATGGGCACACCAGGGCCTCTAGCCACTGCAAACGAACTCTGGACAGATGCTCCACCTTTTGTGCATTCCCCTTTACATGGGTATGGAGAATTTAACCTGGGTCCTTTGGCTTTGCTGGCAAGTGCCTTTATTGCTAAGCCATCTCTCTAGCCCCCTTCTAGCTTTCTTTGTTGTTCTGTGTGATGTGGTGGTGTGCCTGTGGTGAGAGGCAGGCGAATGGAATGTTGGGTGTCCTCCATTTCTCATTTCTCTTCTGCCTGGTTATGTTTGGAGCTGGAGTCTACTGATGCCAGAACTTGTGGCACTTAGACAGTTCTTGGGTCTCTGCACCCTTGTGGGATTGGGGTTATAGGCATGCATGGCTATGCCCAGCTGTTTACATGGGATCTGGAGATTCCAACTTTGGTGGTCTTGGGCTCTCTCCAGTCCCCTCAGACCCTCACGGCTTGTGCAGTAAACACACTTAACAACCAAGCCCGTCTTTCCAGCTCCCTTCTAGTTTTGTTCTGCCCCAGTTAGTCAGGTTGGTAGTTGGGTGTGGTAGTGCCTAGTAGGAGGACCAGAAGTTCAAGGTATGAATTTGAGGTCAACCTGGGCTGCAGGAAACAATATCTGTTATTTTTCTTAGACCACCCCCCCCCAACAAACAAAACAAAAAGGCAGGTGGGTATGTTTTGAGCCTACCTCCAAGAATCCAGTCCTTGTAGAACAAGTCTTCATTACATGGTTAGTGGGATAGGATGGTTCTGACCCTGGAAAAGGCACACAGCAAGTACTTAATAACTGTCAACTGCTATTTCTATGTCTGGAAATAGGACATGAAAGTTGTTTTTAGCTTTGGGGCCGTGCCTACTTCCTAGAATTAGAATATAACCCAACCCCCATTTTCCTCCAGGCCTGGCCTATGTTGGATATAGCTCATAGAGTTCTCATAGCTCCATTTTACATATGGGGCAACTGGAAGCTCAGAGAGGCAAGTCTCTCTCTCTCTCTCTCTCTCTTTCTCTCTCCCCCCCCCCCCAAGGTAGGGTCTCACTCTAGCCTAGGCTGACCTAGAATTCACTATGTAGTCTCATGGTGGTCTTGAACTCATGGCAATCCTCCCTCCTCTGCCTTCCAGCTACTGGGATTAAAAGCATTCACCATACCTGGCTCGCAAGTCTTTGTCTATAGGCCCTAGATCGCTGACAAGATCCAGGCATGGTGGCATAGGCCTGTTATCCCAGCATTCAGAAGGATAAGGTAGGAGGATCCTAAATTCCAAGCTTGCCTGGGCTATAGAGTGAGACTAAAAAAGAAAAGACTCGACTGCTAATCTGTTGTTCTGACTGCCTTTGATCTCACTGCTGGCCTCTCTCCAGGCTCCAGGGACCATGGGCCTCAGGCCCTGAGGATCATGACGACAGGTGATTGCTGCCACCTCCCAGGCTCCCTGTGTGACTGTTCTGGTAGCCCTGCCTTCTCCAAGGTTGTGGAGGCTACAGGCCTTGGGCCACCCCAGTATGTGGCACAGGTGACTTCAAGGGATGGTCGACTGCTCTCAACTGTCATCCGAGCCTTGGATACACCAAGGTGAGTGGTAACTGTTGTGATGCCCTCTTCTTTCTGGACTGAGTGATATCCTCCTAGTGTGGGGTCAGAAGTCTAATGGTCAAGAGATCAAGTGTGGGCTGGGGGTGTGGCTAGTTGACAGAGTGCTCACCTAGCATGTGTGAAGCCCAGTGTTCTATCCCCAGCACCACATAACCCTGTGTGGTGGCACACGCCCGTGATCTCAGAACTCCAGCAGGGAGATTAGAAATTCAAGACCATCCTAAAGTGTATATCATTTGATGCTAGTCTGGGTTACATGAGACCCTTCCAGAAAGAGAGATGTGTGTGCACACACCCACCCACCCACCCAGGTGGGTGAACACACCAAACAGCCAGGTGTGATGAAACACATCTATAATCTCAACACTTGGGATTCTGAGGCAAGAGGATTGCAAATTTAAGGCCAAACTGGGCTACAGAGTGAGTTTGAGAGCAGCCTAGGTTGCATAAGTGAGACCTAGTTTCTTTGTTTGTTTGTTTGTTTGTTTGTTTGTTAAGGTATGGTCTGATTATAGCCCAGCCTGACCTGGAATTCACTGTGCAGTCTCAGGGTGGCCTTAAACTCACAGCCATCCTTCTACCTCTGCCTCTGATGTGGTAGGAGTAAAGATGTGTAACCACCACACCCTGCTTTTCTCTTTTTCATTTCATTTCTTTTCTTTTCTTTCTTTCTTTCTTTCTTTTTTTTTTTTTTTTTTTTGAGGTAGAGTCTCACTGTAGCCCAGGATGATCTCAAGTTCATGGCAATCCTCTTACTTTAGTCTCCTGAATGCTGGGATTAATGGTATGAGCCACCATGTCCAGCTGAGAGACCTTGATTCTAAATAAAAAATATATTTATTCATTCAACTGGATTAGGGATGCAGAGTGATTGCATGCATGAAGCTTTGGGTTCCACCCCCATGTAGAAAATAGGAAAGATCTGATTTTCTATTTAAAAAAAAATGGGCTGGGAAAATGGCTCAGTCAGTAAAGTACTTGCTATGTAAGTGTGGAGATCTAGGGGTTTGGATCCTACTACCCAAGTAATTGTTAAGCAGTTGTGGCAGAGTTTGCCTGTAATCCGATTACTCAGGAGAAGCTGACTAGTTAGACTAGTGGAATTTGTGAGTTTTGAAAGATCCTGTTTCAATAAGTAAGGAGGAGAACAGTAGGATACACCTCACCTAATATTGACCTCTAACCTCCATATATGTGTGTGCATACTTGCTTGCATGTGTGTGCTCTCACACACACACACATACATTAACG
The DNA here is from genome assembly GCA_036346955.1 of Dipus sagitta. NCBI lineage: Eukaryota > Metazoa > Chordata > Mammalia > Rodentia > Dipodidae > Dipus > Dipus sagitta. The sequence goes on along the minus strand of CM070773.1, from coordinate 70,714,118 downwards.
CCTCCACCTGCCACACAGAGAAAAACTTCAAACTCCAGATTACTATAGGAAATCTGAAGGTTATGTGTTGTCAAGTTTCCCTTGGGTTTCAGAGAAGCAGTACAGGGAGCAGTAAGAGTGAGGCTGTGAACTACAGCACCCAGGCTGATCCCCAGTAAATGCCTTTTTCTCCCTTAGGACTTATTATTCTAGGTCTTTGAAATGGAAACACCTTTCTGAAGTTGTTATGAGAATCTGGTGTCATGGGGCTTGCTGCCTTGTGAGCATTCAGTAAACATGTAGATGTTTCTTGGTCCCTCGTGAGGTTATGTTCTGATAAGCTCACTGTAAGTTGAAAGAATCATATATTGAAAATACATTGAAGGGCTGGAGAGATGAATCAACAGTTAAGGCACTTACCTCCAAAGCCTGATGATCCAGGTTTGATTCCCCAGTACCCACGTAAAGTCAGATGCACAAAGTTATGCATACATCTGGAGTTTGTTTGCAGTAGCAAGAATGGCTCACCCATTCTCATTAATTCTCTCTCTCTCTCTCTCTCTCTCTCTCTCTGTCTCTCTCTGTAGCAGACAGCCTCAAGTCGCTGGGATGAACCTCCAATCCAGACACAGTTTATGGCAGGAATGGCATTTATTTGAAGCTTACAGATCCAGGGGAAGTTCCATAATGGCAGAAGAAGTTGGCCCCTTTTCACAGGGGCCATGCACAGAGAGAAAAGCCACCACTAAAAGCAAGCAAGCACACTCTAGGAACCCCAGGCAGAACTGAGGCACTTTGTATATCTTAGGCTGGAATTCCCCAAACACACCTTAGGGGTAGACCCTAGGGTCCACCCATATTGACACCTCCAGCCAGACAGCTTGAGATCCAAGAAACTTTAATAATATCCTGAATCTGTTGGGGGACATCTATTCAAACTATCACATTCTGCCCCTGACCCTGAATAGATTCATAACCATCTCACATTGTAAATTGTATTCAGTCCAGTTTCAAAGGTCTCCATAGTCTTTACCAACTTAAGATAGTTCCAAAGCTCCAAGTCTCATCTGAGATTTAAGACTGTCTCTTAACTGTGAGTCCTGTAAAATGAAAACAAATTATATACTTTCAACATATAAAGGCACAGAGTAAACATTTCCAATGGTTATAAGGCATAACAGGGAGAGACTGAAACAATGCAAACTCAACAACAATCAAGCAAACATCAAGTATCCGCAGTTCAAGTCTGATCAGATCCAGGGGAAGTTCCATAATGGCAGAAGAAATTGGCTTCTTTTCACAGGTCCATGCACAGAGAGAGAGAAAAGCCACCACCAAAAGCAAGCAAGCACATTCCAGGAACCCCAAGCAGAACTGAGGCAGTTCTCAGTAACCAGTGACTTGACAATCTCCAAACTTTCCAGTTTCACCCCTCCAGCTGGGCTGAGTAGCCAGGGAAAACTTCCATAATCCCAGGCCAACAGTGCCCCATGGTAGCCCTTGCACAGTCCTGGTATAGCCAAAACATCTTCAAGCCTCCATGCAAACCACAGTCCATCTTCCAGTGGCTTTGTCAGCCTGTCAGGGTCATCACGCTATGCCTTACATGGCTCCTGGAACTGTGCACACTTCATACACTCCATGCATTAAAAAAATATTTTTTTTATTTTTATTTATTCATCCAGGAGAAACTGACAGAAACAGAGAGATAGAGAGAATGGGCACACCAGGGCCTCTAGCCACTGCAAACAGACTTCAGATGCATGCCTCACCATGTGCATCTGGCTTATGTGGGATCTAGAGTATCAAACCTGGGTCCTTAGAATTCATAGGCAAGCACCTTAACCATTAAACCATCTCTCCAGCCCAACATTTTTTTATGCTTCCAAAACCAATACCAGGTGTGCAGGACACAGCCATATTCTTAATTTAGGGACAAAATAAATTGTAACCTTGAAGAGGGTGTTCCTTCTTTTCAGATCTTCTCTCAAAAAGAGTTTGCATTCCTACCATCTAGTTTTTCTGGAATGGAATCACCTCAGGCATTTTCTTCATTGTTTTAATGTAAAGCAGTTGGGCCATCTTCTGTAAGATTGCCAATGTGTTTGACAATAGCAGCTTTAGTAACCTAAATCCAGTCTCTGTGCCAATAAATTTTAAACTTGTTTTATTAGTCTTTCCAACTTAAAAATCTTAAATCTTCCAGACCTAAATCTTTAGCCAAGCACCTCAACCCATTATAAATTTAACCTTGATCAAACTATCTAGGCATGGATAGCAGAATACAACCAGCCCTTATGCCAGTAGCCCAGTTCCAACAAAGTTCTCTGCAGTCTTTTCTTCCCCTTAGAATGTTCATAAGCTGAGCCTCCAAACACAATTCTCTTTGCACTTAGTATTTTCAAACTCTCATCAGTATAGTCCATAATACTTGGCTTACCACTCTAGAAGGTGTCTTCAGTTGCAAGCATCAAGTTTCCCATTCCTCCAGCACACAAGTTCCAAAAGACCAAAATCCACATGGTCAGATTCATCTCAGCAACCCTGGTCCTTGGTACCAATTCTGTAGCAGACTGCCTCAGGTCGCTGGGATGAACCTCCAAATCAGACACAGTTTATGGTAGGAATGACATGAATCTATTCGAGGACATCTATTCAAACTACCACATTCTCCCTGCAAATAAATACAATTTTTAAAAATCAAATGCATTGAAAAGCATGGTCCTGTACAAACTTGTAATCCCAACTACTTGGGAAGCTGAAGCAGGAGGATGGAAGGTTTAATGCCTTCTGGTACTAAAGTGAGTTGAGGGCCATAAAAAGAGGGCTAGCTGGGTGTGGTGGTATATGCCTTTAATCCCGGCACTTGGGAGGCAGAGGTAGGAGAGTCACCATGACTTCAAGGCCACCCTGAGAGTACATAGTGAATTCTACGTCAGCCTGGGCTAGAGTGAAACCCTACCTTGAAAAACCAAAAAAGGGGGTCTAAGATCTGGGCATGGTACTGCACACCTTTAATCCCAACACTCAGGAGTCAGAGGTAGGAGGATCGCCATGAGTCTGAGACCACCCCAATACAACATAGTGAATTCCAGGTCAGCTTGGGCTAGAGTGAGGCCCTACCTCAAAAAAAAAAGAGGGCTGAGTATAATTCCTTGGTAGAGTACTTGCCTAGCATACAGAAATCCTTAGGTTAGATTCCTAGCATCTTGTAAACCAGGCAGGTGTGGTGGTGTATCTCTGGAATCTTAACACTTGCAAGGTAGAGGCAGGAGTAGAAATTCATGGTCATCCATAGCAGCATTGTGTGTTGAAGCCAGCCTGGGATGCATGAGATCCTTTCTCAAAAAGAAAAACAAAACAAATAAATAAACAAAAGTCTTGAGATCCCTGTCCACCATTGTTTCAGTGACCCAACCCTTTATCCAGGCTGCTGCTGGTATCCCCACCTGGCTTTATTCCTGATATCCTGCCCTCTAGGGCTACATTTTCTTTGTATGTGGTGTTTGTGTGTGTGTGTATTTGTGAGCGCAGAGGTTGATATCAAGTGTATCCCTCTATTGCTCCATCTTATTTATTTATTTTGGTTTTTCAAGGTAGGGTTTCACTCTAGCCCAGGCTGACCTGAAATTCACTATGTAGTCTCAGGGTGGCCTTGAACTCAGCGCGATCCTCCTACCTCTGCCTCCCTAGTGCTGGGATAAAAGGCATGCACTACCATGCCCGGCTTCCATCTTATTTACTGAGACAAGTTCTCTCCCTGAACTCACAGCTCATTAATTCAGATGGACTAGCTATCCTGCTTGCCCTGGGAACCTGTGTCTTTCTGCCTATGCAGTTGCGGGATTACAGGGACATGCCACTCCACCTGGCTTTATGTGTGTACTAGGAATACATATTCAGGTTCTTAGGCTTGCACAGCAAACTACCTGCTGAGCCATCACCCCAGCCCCAGGTTCCATTTCCTCTGTTGGCTCACTTTTTTCCTCATCCCTGTCCTCCCCTTCTTCCTTAAACTCCTCCCCTCCCCACTCTGCTTTTTGTTTCTCTGAGTCTCACAATGTGAACATTGTGAACGTATGTAGTCCAGGCTATTTTGAAACTTTTGATCCTTCTGTCTCAGCCCCTGCTTGGTGGAGTTACAGGCATGTATCACCATGTCTGGCTCTCTTTTTCTCTTTATTTGAGAGAGAAAGAGGCAGATAGACAAATAAATGATAGATAGATAAACAGATAGATAAGGAGAGAGAGAATAGATGTTCTAGGGCCTGTAGCCACTGCAAACAAACTCCAGACCCTTTGAGCCACCTTGTGCATCTGGCTTACATGGTACTGTGAAATTGAACCTGGGTCCTTAGGCTTCACAGTCAAGTACCTTAACCACTAGAACATCATTCCAACCCATCTCTTTAAAAAATTTTATTTATTTGAAAGGAGAGAGAGAGAACGAATGGGGTGCCAGAGCCTCTTGCCGCTTCAGATGAACTCCAGATACATGTGCCACTTTGTGAATCTGGCTGTTATGTGCATACTGGGGAATTGAAACTGTACCGTCAGGCTTTGCAAGCAAGTGCCTTTAACCACCACTAAGCTATTTCTCTAGCCCCTCTCTCTCTAATTTTTCTTGCACCTGAAGTGGTATCTAGGCATCACTACCAAGGCTCTAGGCATCCACCCACTGCCCCCCTCCTGTTCCTTCTTTTGTATGTTTGTTTGTTTTTTTGAAGTAGGGTCTCCCTTCTAGTGCAAGCTGGATTAAAGACATGCACCACCATGCCTGGATCCATCTGTATCCTTTGTGGCTATTTCTTTGTCACAATGCCATGTGCACATACCTGAGGAAGGCGATGTGCTGCAGGCAAGAATGCTCAAGCCATGGAAGGAGACTCCTTGGATTCTGAATAATCTGGCTTTCTGGCTGTATGAATTTGCACAAAGGAGTCACAGTTTCTCGAGGGCTCTCTCTTCTGAGCTTCATGTAGCCCAGGCTGGCTTCAAACTCACTGCATAGAATAAGATGACCTTGAGCTCCTAACCTCCCTGACTTTGTCTCCTGGGATTAAAGGCATGAGTTGCCATATCCAACTGTTGTATTAATTAACTAATTTATTTATTTATTTATTTAGAGATAGGCAGGCCTCAACTTTGCTGTGTAGCAGAAGGTGACCTGGAACTTCTGATCCTCCTGCCTCCACTTCCTGAGTGCTGGGATTACATGAGTAGACCACTACACTTGGTGCTGAGGATCAAATCCAAAGCTTCATGAATTTTTTTATTTTATTTATTTATTTGCAGAGAGAGAGAAGGAATAGGCCTCTAGCCACTGCAAATGCACCACTGGTTTTATGTAGGTACTGGGGAATCAAACCCAGGTCATTAGGCTTTGTAGGTAAGCACCTTAACTGCTGAACCATCTTTTCAGTCCAAGCTTCATGGATTTTTAAAAAATATGTTGATATTTGACTAGTGTATAAATATACATTTTATTTTTATTCATTTATCTGTATGTTTGTTACAGAGAGAGAGGTAAAGAGAGATTGGGCACGCCAGGGCCTCTAGCCTCTGCAAATGAACTCCAGGTGCATGTACCACCATGTGCATCTACCTTACTTGGGTACTGGAGAAATCAAACTGGTCCTTAGGCTTTGCAGGCAAGTGCCTTAACCACTAACCCATCTCTCCAGCCCAGCTTCATGAATTTTATGCACACATGCGTGCACGCGCGCACACACACACACACACACACACACACACACACAACTAGCCACATCTCTAGACACCTCCCATTTTTTAAAAAAAATACTATTTATTTATTTGAGAGAAAGAGGCAGAGAGAGAGAGAGAGAGAATGGGCTTGCCAGGGCCTCCAGCCACTGCAAATGAACTCCAGATGCATGCACTCCCTTGTGCATCTGGCTTATGTGGGTCCTGGAGAGTAGAACTGGGATCCTTTGGCTTTGCAGACAAATGCCTTAACCACTAAGCCATCTCTCCAGACCACCCCCAAATTTTTTTTAAACTGAGTTTCATTTAGCCCAGGCTGACCTCAAACTTAGTATGTAGCTGAGCTAGCATTGAACTCCTGATTCTTCTGCCTCTATCTCTCCACTATTGGAGTGACAAGTGTGTGCCACCAAGCCCAGATGCCCAGTATTCTTCCATCATCTGTAAAATAGGAGCCAAATGAGCACTTTTCTCACAAGCTCACTGTGAGAATGAAACAAATGAAGATTGATACTGCACTTAAACTAGGACCTCACAAGGCATAGTAGTGCAGTGCTAGAGAAGCTGAAGCAAGAGAAATGTGAGTTCAAGGCCAGCTTGGGCTACACAGTGAGTTAAGGCAAGTCTGAGCTATGTAGCAGGATTGGTTCTCAAAATGTACTCCCCCCTACACCAGCGGGGTGTGGTAGCTCATAACTATAATCTCAGCACTGGAGGGGGCATGGTAGGAGTATTGCTTTGTGTTTGATGCCAGCCTGGGCTATATAGTGACAGGCTTGGGCTAGAGTGAGACCCTACCTCAATTTTAAAAATTAAAAAAAATGGCTGGGCATGATGGCACACACTTTTAATCCCAGCACTCAGGAAGCTGAGGTAGGAGGATCTCTGTGAGTTTGACGGCAGCCTGAGACTACATAGTAAATTCCTGGTCAGCCTGGGCTAGAGCTAGACCCTACCTTGGAAAAAAAAAAAAAGTGTTATAAGCATCTGGCATTTGTTTGCAATGGCAAGAGGCTCTGGCATGCCCTCCCCCCACACGAATGCATGCACTCACACAAATAAATAAATAAATAATAGGACTGGAGTTAAGGTGCTTGCCTCCGAAGCCTAATGACCCAGGTTCAATTCTCCAGATCCCACATAAGCCAGATGCACATGGTAGCACATGCCTTTGGAGTTCCTTTGCAGTGGCTAGAGGCTCTGGTGTGCCCATTCATTCTCTCTCTGTCTCTCTCTATCTCTCTCTTTCTCTCTCTTTCTCTCTGTCTCTGTGTCTAATAAATAAGTGTTTTGAAAAATAAATAAATAAAAATGAAGAAACAAGCAAAGCTACACCCAACTTGACTAGCAGATAATACATGCTCAACAAATAATTTTTCTGGTATGTGTATATGTTGTACCTGCATATGTGTGTGTGTAGAGACTAGAGAATGTTGGGTGACCACCTCTATCAAAGATACCTCCACTTCACCGGTTTAAGGTGGAATCCTTCACTGAACCCAAAGCTGTCACCCTTTTTTTGGACTGGCTGACCAGTGAGAGCCAGTGATTCTCCCATCTCTGCCCCTCTCAGCACTGGGGCCACAGGCATGTGTGCTACACCCAGCCTTTTTACATGTGTGTTCCACTTGCCTGCACAAGTGATCTTACCTGCTGAGCTATCATCTCCCAAGCCTCGAAAATACTGAGTTTGGGCCCCTTCCTCCTTTGAATTTGCTGTTCCTAAGTTTACAGGGTTTATCATAACAAACTCCGAACTGATCTGACTCTTCCTCAAGATTCTCACCACTTAGATTTCCAAGAGTTGGTTTCTGGAGTGGGGGTTCCTTTCCTGAGAACTTTAAAAACATTTTTTTTGTTTATTTTTATTTATTTATTTGAGGGTGACAGACAAAGGGAGAGAGAGAGAGAGGGAGAGAGAATGGGTGTGCCAGGGCTTCCAGCCACTGCAAACAAACTCCAAATGCGGGCGCCCCCTTGTGCATCTGGGTAATGTGGGTCCTGGGGAATCGAGCCTCGAACTGGGGTCCTTAGGCTTCACAGGCAAGCGCTTAACCGCTAAGCCATCTCTCCAGCCCTCCTGAGAACTTTTATGTGTGGAGGAAGATGGGCTCAGGCCCTAGAAAGGACCTTCCTGCTAGGAATACCCTCTTGACATTTCAGGAGAAACAGGACTCAGGACTAGGCTGACAGAAAGCAGACAGAAGCCCTGGCAATTTATTTTTTATTTTTTTTTTTTAGGCAGGGTCTCATGTATTCTACTCAAGCTAGCCTCAGAACTGAGGATGACTTTGAACTTCTGATCCTCCTACCTCCAGAGTGCTGGGATGACAGGTGTGCATCACTACATCCGGCGGTGCATGCTATGCAAGTATTTCACCAATTAAGTTATACCCCCAGCCCAGCCCTTGTTGGACTTTTTAAAAGGAGCCAGGCCCAGCCTAACAGCAGGAAACCCTGAGAAACAGAATAGTTTCTGACGGAAAAGGGAAATGGCTTTATCTGAAAAACAGAGCTCCTACCCAGTTCCCTCAATGCGTTTCCAGCAACCTCTGCTTTCTGGACAGAAATATTAGGAAACAATGGCTCATATGCTGGATAGCCTGAGGATCCATTAAGGCTCCTCCTGAGCTGCCTCAGAAATGAACTAGCACTCCTAGAGACTGGGTGGCAGCTGAAGAGTTCTTCATAGCAGCTGTCTCTCTCAAATAAAATAAATTTAAATATATTTTATTTATTTGAGAGAGAGTGTGTCTTATATATGCATCTCCCGGACCCTTTTTGGTTTTGTTTGTTTTTCAAAATAGGATATTGCTCTAGCCCAGGGTGACCTAAATTCATTATGCAGTCTCACAGGCTGACCTTGAGTGCACAGCTGTCCTCCTACTTCAGCCTCCCAAGTGCTGAGATTAAACCACCACTCCTGGCTGTTTTTTTTTTTTTTTTTTCAAGGTAGGGTCTTACTCTAGCCCAGGCTGACCTGGAATTCACTGTGTAGTCTCAGGGAGGCATTGAACTCACGGTGATCCTCCTACCTCTGCCTCCCAAGTGCTGTGATTTAAAGGCATGCACCACCACGCTCGGCTTGTTTGTTTGTTTTTTAAGGTAGGGTCTCACTGTAGCCCAGGTTGTCCTGGAACTCACTCTGTAGTTCCAGGCTGACCTCAAACTCACAGGGATCCTTCTACCTTTGCCTCCAAAATGCTGGGATTAAAGGTGTGTACCACCATACCTGGCTTTTTTTTTTTTTTTTTTTTTTTTGAGCTGGGGGAAGAGATTTGAGGTAGGGTCTCATGTATTCCAGGCAGGCCTTGAATTCTGGAATTCTGGTCCACCTGCCTCTACCTTCTGAGTGCTGTGATTGCAAGCATGTACCACCTCCCTATGCTATGCTGGGATTTAACCCAGGGCTTCATGCATACTAGGCAATCATATCCCCAGCCCAATTCCTTCCCTTCCCTCCCTTCCTCTTTCTCCTTCCCCTCTTCCTTCTCATCCTTCCCCTTCTCCCCTCCCTACTCTGGCTCTGAGGATGTCCTCGACATCCTCAAGAATACCTGTTTAGTGGCTCTGCTTTTCTCTATGTAGGCATTATTCACAGGTACCACACAGAGGTCAAGGGGCTGTCAGTTTCTCCAGGCTTCCATCAACCTTGTTGTTTGGATATTTGGACAGGGGAGGTTGGAGAGAGAATTTCAGAAATTCTCACTGCCTCTGATTGCATCACACAAAGCCGCTTTTTGTTTGTTTATTTGTTTTGAGGTAGAGTCCTGCTGTAGCCCAGGCTGACCTGGAATTCACTCTGTAGACTCAGGGTGGTCTTGAACTCACAGCAATTCTCCTACCTCAGCCTCCCAAGTACTGGGATTAAAGGCATGTACCACCACACAAGGCAACAAGGCCTCTTCTATGAATGGTCCCCATGACCTGGCTAGTCCTGAAGGACCAAGAATTGAGAGAGGGTGACAATCAGGATGGTATTGCAAGGAAAAAGGAAGAGGGTATCTGGCAGGCACAGTAACCCTGGGGAGAGAGAGCACATCATTCCACAAATGGGAGTCTGAGGAAGTTACCCTGGGGAGAACATTTAGAGTTGGGCATGGAAGGAGGAGTAGGAGTTCACTAAATAGTAGCAGTGGCGGGGGGGGGGGGGGGGGGGGGTGGCGCACAATGACCCTGCACTCTAACATGTAGTAAAGCAGGTCCAAGCAAGAAGCCTCTTCGTTGTTAAGGAATCTCTGTTAAATCTATACAGTGACTGTCCCTTCTGCCGGATCTGCCATGAGGGAGCCAATGGGGAGAGCTTGCTGTCGCCCTGTGGCTGCACTGGCACACTGGGAGCTGTGCACAAGAGCTGCCTGGAGAAATGGCTTTCCTCTTCCAACACCAGCTACTGTGAGCTGTGCCACACTGAGTTTGCAGTGGAAAAGCGGCCTAGGCCTCTCACAGAGGTAGCCCAGCGTGGGAGTGCGGTTGGGGAAGGGGCATGCAGAGGGAAAGAAGGGAAGCCTGGGAACAGAGGCAGGAGTTGTCCTGCAGGGCCAGAGAAGCATGGACCTCCCTACTACTGCCCAGAGAGAATCTGTTGATGGATATGGGGACCAGGCCTAGGGTTGCAGACATGCTTAAACCCCTGCCTTGCTGGGTTCAGATTCTTTCTCTCATTAGCAAGTATCTTTCTCCCCCTTCTACCTCCTCCCTCTCTCTTTTTTCCTTTCCTTTCCTTTCCTCTCCTCTCCTTCTATCTCCCTCTCTCTTTCCTTCCCTCCTCCTTCCTTTTCCTCCCTCTCCTCTCCCCCATTTCCTTTTCTCCTCCTTCCCTTCTTCTCTTCCTTCCTCCTCCTCCATTCCCTCTGTTCCCCATCCTTCTGGCATTCCACAGTAGTCCTCCAATACTCTGGCACTACCCTTTTTGCTCATTCCACAAGGCATTCATCACCCTGACCATCCTCTCCATTTTATTTTATTTTTTATTTTTTTGGCGGGGAGTTCAAGGTAGGGTCTCACTGTAACCCAGGCTGACATGGAATTCACTATGTACTCTCAGGCTGGCCTCCAACTCATGGCGATTCTCCCACCTCTGCCTCCCAAGTGCTGGGATTAAAGGCATGCGCCACCACGCTCGGCTTCCATTTTAAAAAATAGAGAGACAGAAAGAGAGGAAAAAAAAATATGAATGAGAGAGGGGAAATGGGCATGCCAAGGCCTCTTGCCACTGTAAACGAACTCCAAATGCATGGACCACTTAGTGCATCTGGCATTTCGTGGGTACTGGGGAATTTAACCTAGGTCCTTAGGCTTCACAGGCAAGAGCTTTAACCACTGAGCCATATCTAGCCCAATTTTTGTAGGTTTTAATCCCAGCTTGCTTTGTGGACTACAGGTTGAATATTTCTTTTTTAAAAAAAAATATTTTATTTTTATGTATTTATTTGAGAGCAGGAAAGAGGCAGAGAGAGAGAGAGTGTGGGCGCACCAGGGCTTCCAGCCACTGCAAATGAACTCCAGACATATGCGCCACCTTGTGCATCTGGCTTACATGGATCCTGGGGAATGGAACCGAGGTCCTTTGGCTTTGGAGACAAGTGCCTTAACAGCTAAGCCATCTCTCTAGCCCCCATGTAAGCCAGATGCACAAGGTGGCACATATGTCTGGAGTTCATTTGCAGTGGCTGGAAGCCACACTCATTGTCTCTCCCTCCCTCGAATAAATAAATAAGATATTAAAAATTAAAATTAAAATAAAATGTTTGGGGTCAGAGTGTTTTGGATTTGGGGGATTTTAGATTTCCATGGATATGTGAGATACCAGATATTTTGGGGATCCAACTCTAGGTGAAATCCATTCACTTTTAAAAATATTTCCATCTATTTGCAAGAAGAGAAAGGGGGTGGAATGGGCACCCCAGGGTCTCTTGATGCTGTAAATCAACTTGACACACATGTCCTACTTTATGCACTTGGCTTATATGGGTACTGGGCAGAATTGAAAACAGGTGCCTTAACTGCTGAGTCATCTCTCCAGCCCCATTCACTTTTTTGTTGTTGTTGTTGTTTTGTTTTTCGAGGTAGGGTTTCATTCTAGTACAGGCTGACCTGGAATTCACTATATAGACTCAGGGTGGCCATTCACATTTTATATAAACCTTATACACATAGCGTGAAGGTAATTTTATGTACTATTTTATTTTTACTTATTTTTCTTTTCTTGTGCTGAAGATTGAACCCATGGCATTGCTCATTCTAGGCAATGGGCTCTATCATTAACTATATCCCAGTTTTTAGTATTGAGTTATCATGTTATAAACTCAGCTGCCTCCTCCCCTTCTTCCCACAGCAGGAGATAAACCCTTTGTTCCTTCTTCTCTCCCTCCCTTTCTTCCTTTACAGGGCTTCACGTATCTCAGGCTGGCCTTAAACTTCTTATGTAGCCAGGAATGCCTCTATCTTCAAGTGCTGGGATTACAGGCATGTGCTACCATGCCCAGTATATTCAGTGCTATAGGTGGAACCCAGGATTTTGTGTGTGCTAGGCAACTGAGCTATATCTTCAGCCTTTCCAGCCCTCCCCCCCATATATATATATATATATATATATATTTAGGGGCTTGCTGTAGCCCAGAGTGGCCTAAAAATCACTGTGTAGCCTCAGGTTGCCCTTGAACTCAGTGGTCCTCCTACCTCAGCCTTCCAAGAGCTAGGATAAAAGGTGTGTGCCACCACAACTGGCTTTTTTTTTTTTTTTGAGGTTCAGTCTCACTCTAGCCCAGGCTGACCTGGAATTTGCTCTGTAGTCCCAAACTAGCCTTGAACTCACTGTGACCCTCTTACTCTACCTCCTGAGTGCTGGGATTAAAGGCATGTCTTTTTTTTTTTTTCAATGTTTGTGGGGGGATAGGGGGAAGGAATGCTGTCTGGCTTCAAATAGTTGGCTGGGAAATTGAACCCAGGCTGGCAAGCATTACAAGCAAGCACCTTTATTCCCCGAGACACCTTTCCAGCCTTGTCCTTTTTTTTTTTTTTTTTCCTGAGTTTATTTATTTTGCAAACCCAGAGAGAAAAATAAAGAGGGAGAGAGACAGTGAGAGAGAATGGGCACACCAGTGCCTCTAGTTTCTGCAAACAAACTCCAGATGGATGCACCACTTTGTGCATCTGCCTGTACATGGATACTGGGGAATCAAACCCAAGCTGCCAGACATTGTAAGCAAGCATCTTAACTACTGAGCCATCTCTCCAGCCCTTTGTCTTTGTTTTATTTATTTATTTTTGGTTTTTCAAGGTAGGATTTTGCTCTAGCCCAGGCTGGAATTCACTATTTAGTCTCAGCATGGCAAGGACAATCAGCCCAATAGCAATCTTAGACTAACACAATCCTTGTTGTTGATCCTTGTAGCCAAAGATAATGGAATCAAATGACTTACGCAATCCTTCTTTTTTTTTTTTTTTCAAGGTAGGGTCTCACTTTAGCTCAGGCTGACCTGGAATGCTCTATGTAGTCTCAGGGTGGCCTCGAACTCTCAGTGATCCTCCTACCTCTGCCTCCCTGATTGCTGGGATTAAAGGCATGCGCCACCACTCCCAGCCTGCGCCACCACGCCCAGCCTTGGTTTTTCAAAGTAGGGTCTCACTCTAGCCCAGGCTGACCTGAAATTCACTAGGTAGTCTCAGGGAAGCCTCGAATTCATGGCGATCCTCTTACCTCTGCCTCGTGAGTGTTGGAATTAAAGGCGTGTGCCACCACACCCAGCTGTCTTTGTTTTTGAGACAGGATTTCATAGAACCCAGGCTGACTGGATACTTGCTGTGTAGCTGAGGATGACCTTGAACTTCTGATCCTGCCTGCCTGCCTTCACTTCTCAATTGCTAGGATTATAGGTATATGCTACTATATTTTCCTTTTTTTTCTTCCTCCTCTCCTTTTTACTTTTCTTCTCTCTGTCTCGTGGTATAGGGATTAAACCTAGGGTCTTGCTCATGCTAGGCATATGTTGTTATCACTGAACTATATCTCCAACCCCAAACAATATTTTATTTATTTATTTTTAACTTTTTATTAACAATTTCCATATGTATATGCAACAAACCATGATAATTCTTTCCCTTCACCTTCATTGTCCTGCTCCCAAATCCACTATCCATTGAATCTCTTCTTTTTTCCAATTAGTCTCTCTTCTATTTTTATGTAACCTTTTTTTTTTCCTTATTATGAAGGTCTTGTGTAGGTAATAGTGTCAAACACTGTGAGGTTATGGATATCCAGGCCATTTTGTGTCTGGAAGACAGCATTGTAAGCAGTCCTACCCTTCCTTTGGCTTTTACATTCTTTCTACTATCTCTTATACAATGGACCCTGAGCTTTTGGGGGTGTGATAGAGATGTCTCAGTGCTGAACACTCCATTATCACTTCTTCTCAGCACTATGTGAGTTTTAAGTCACCCCAGTGGTCACTGCCACCTGTAAGAGAAGCTTCTCTAACCAAAAGTGAGAGTAGTATTAATATATAGACATAAACATAAGTGTTTAGAGGGTAATTTGGTGGGCATAACATATGCATTTAGTCAGACATCAATAGTCATAACTCCCCTAAGGGTTTATGACCTCCCAGCCATAGGCATTTGACTAGGTTTTTAGTAACAGACTTGTATTCCCTCCCATGGAGCAGGCCTCCAGTCCAATCAAAGAGAAGTTGGTTTCCCCCATAACAGATATACCGCTATTGCCCCTGTTGGCACATTTGACCTGCTTCCTTTACTCTATCCCTTCCCCTGATCCCATTTAGACCATTCCAGCCCCAGTAATCTGTCCCTCTGCTTACATATCTATAATATCCTCCCCTCCTCTCATCCCCCATTCATAGCCCCTTTCTTGATTTCCTGGCCTCTAATACTGACTTTTACTCCAACATACAAATGTAAACATTTGAAGCTAGGGTTCACATATGAGAAGAGACACTAAACAGTGTTTTAAATAATTTTGAACTGGGCATAGTAGCACAGGTTTGTGTGAAGTAGAAGCAGGAGGACCAAAGTCATCCTAGCTACACAGTGAATTTGAAGCCATCTGTGGGTATATGGGATCCTGTGTCCAAAAAAAAAGAGACAGAGAGAAAGAAGTAGGTCAGGCACATGCCTTTAATCCCAACACTTAGGAGGCAGAAGTAGGAGGATTGCCATGAGTTCAAGACTACCCTGAGACTACATATTGAACTCCAGGTCAGCCTGGGCTCGAGTGAGATCCTACCTCAAAAAAACAAAAGAGGGGAGCTGGGCATGGTGGCACATGCCTTTAATCCTAGCACTCAGGAGGCAGAGGTAGGAGGATCACAGTGCGTTCAAGGCCACCCTGAGACTACATAGTGAATTCTAGGTCAGCCTGGACTAGAGTAAGACCCTACCTTGAAAAAAAAAAGAGGGGCTGGAGAAATGGCTTAATGGTTAAGACACTTGCGTGCAAAGCCAAAGGTCCCAGGTTCAATTCTCCAGGACCCATGTAAGCCAAATGCACAAGGTGGCATATTTGTCTGGAGTTCATTTGCAGTAGCTCGAGACCCTGGTGCACCCATTCTCACTCTCTCTCAAATAAATAAATAAAAATTATATATATGGCTGGAGAGATGGCTTAGCAGTTAGGCGCTTGCCTACAAAACCAAAGGACCCAGGTTTGATTCCCCAGTACCCATTTAAAGCCAGATGCACAAGGTGGCACATGTGTCTAGAGTTCGTTTGCAGCAGCTGAAGGCTCTAGTGCACCCATTCTCTCTCTCATTCTCTCTCTCTCAAATAAATGATTTTAAAAAAAGAGAGGTAATTATTTGGTTTGTAAAGCACAGTTTTATGGTACAGAATTTCCTATTTGTGGTATCATGGTGTCATTTTTAAATTTTCAGATTTTGAGCCGGACATGGTGGTGCACGCCTTTAATCCTAGCACTCGGAGGGCAGAGGTAGGAGGATCACTGTGAGTTCAAGGCCACCCTGAGACTACATAGTGAATTCCAGGTCAGCCTGGACTAGAGTGAGACCCTACCTTGAAAAAAAAAGTTTCAGATTTTGGATTGCAGATTTTAGATTAGGGATGCTGTGCTTGCACTAGCTACACGAATTTCCAAAAAGGACTGAACCCCTCTGCTTGCCTCTGTTTGCCCATCTGTAAAATGGAGGCAAACACACAGCATGGGCCTAATTCATCATAAACTCAGTAAGTGTCTGAAAGAATGGACACAGGGCAGCCCAGGCCTACAACCCTGCACCCAGTCCCTCAGCAACTCCTGTTCACATCTCCCATCTACTCCTCTGCAGTGGCTGAAGGACCCTGGGCCCCGAACAGAGAAGCGGACCTTGTGCTGTGACATGGTATGCTTCCTGTTCATCACACCACTGGCTGCCATCTCAGGCTGGCTGTGCCTGCGTGGAGCCCAGGACCACCTACGCCTCCATAGCCAGCTGGAGGCCGTGGGGCTCATAGCTCTCACCATCGCCCTGTTCACCATCTACATCCTCTGGACTCTGGTGAGTGGCCATAGTTGGAAAGGAAGGGCTCAGTTGGGAGTAGCTGGGCTGCCTGGGGGTGTGGCCCCAGATGGATTGGATCCCTTCTGCTCCCCTGTATGTTGTGAACCTCCAGATTCAAAGTATGATAGGGGTTCAAGGTAGCCTGGAACCAGATATGAGCCTTATGCTCCCAGGTTACAAGAGCATCTGATCACCCATTCTGAGTCTTGTGATGAAGTTGGAAGGAGAGGGACAGCAAGAGAGGGAGGTAATGGGATGAGTAGAGTAGGGCTGGTGCTATGGCTCAGTCAGTAAAGCACCTGTCAGGCAAACCTGAGGACCTGCCCAATTGGTGAGCTCTGGGTTCAATGAGAGACCCTGTCTCAACAAATAAGAGAGCAATTGAGGAAGACACCCAACATCAACTCTAGCCTTTGCACATGTCCACTCATATACAAAAAAAAAAAAAAAAAAAAGCCAGAAAAAGAAGGCTGAGCAAAGAATAAGCTAGTATAGAGGTAGATAAGAGGAGAAAGTTGTTAAGAAATTGAGCCAGAGTTCAGAATGTAGCTCAATGGTAGAGCCATTTACCTAGCATGCTCAAGGACCTAGGTTCAATCCCTAGTACCATACATAAAATAAAACAAACCAAGCAAGCAAATAAAGGTGTGGTAGTTCACACTGCCTATAACCCTGTATTTAGGAAGCTGAAGCAGAAGGATTTCCCAACTTTGAGGCCAGCCTGAGCCATAGTGAGTTCCAGGCCAGCTTGGACTACATAGTAAGGCACTGTCTCAAAATAAAAAAAAAATTAAGGGGAGAGATGTAGGTTAAGAAATTGGGGTTGAAGAGATGGCTTAGTGGTTAAGCACTTGCCTGTGAATCCTAAGGACCCCAGTTCGAGGCTTGATTCCCCAGGATCCACATAAGCCAGATGCACAAGGGGTCACATGCATCTGGAGTTCGTTTGCAGTGGCTGGAGGCCCTGGTGCCCCCATTCTCTCTTTCTCTCTCTGCCTCTTTCTCTCTCTGTCTGTCTGTCACTCTCAAATAAATAAATAAAAATTTAAAAACAAAGAAATTAACTGGGATGGGAGTGACAGCTCACACTCATAATTTCAGCTCTCCAGAGGCTGAGGTAAGAGGATCACCATGAGTTAGGGCTAACCTAGGTTAGAGTGCATTTCAGGTTCCAGGTCAAGCTGGGCTGGAGTGAGACCCTGCTTAAAAAAAAAAAAAAAAGAAAGAAAGAAAGAAAGAAAGAAATTAGGGAACCAGGCATGGTAGTACACATCTGTAGTCCCAACTGCTCAGGAGGCTAAGGCTGGTGGATTGCTTGAGTCCAAGAGTTCAGAGTCAGGTTGAACTGCAACATAATGAGACTATCAAAAGAGATTTGAGGGCCAGAGAGATGGCTCAGCAGTTAAGGCGCTTGTCTGCAAAGCCCAAGGACCCAGGTTCGATTCTCCAGGTCCCACGTAAGCCAGATGCACAATGTGGCTCATGCATCTGGAGTTTGTTTGCAGTGGCTAGAGGCCCTGGCACACCCATTCTCCCTCCGCCCCCCCCCCCATTGTCTCTAATAAATAAAAAATTACAAAAAAGTTTTTTAAAAGATTTGAGTAGCAAACAAGAGATTGAAACCAAAAGACACAAAGAAAGACAGGAAATGTGGCTCAGTTGGTAGGCTGCTTGTCTAGCATGCATAAGCCCTGATTTGATCCTCAGCACTGCATAAACTAGGCATGGTGGCACACACCTGTAATCCCAGCACTTGTGAGGTAGAGACAGGAGCATTAGGAGTTCTAGGCCAACCTGCACAACAAAGTTCAATATATGTGTGTGTGTGTACATATATATATATATATATATATATATATATATATATATATACACATACATACATACATATATATATACACATACATACATATATACACATACATACATATATACACATATATATATATAATGAATATATATATATACATATATACATGTATGTGTATATATATATATATATGTATAATCTCACTACCAACAACAACAACAAAAATCAAGAAAGATTGGGTGTGAGAGAAGTATTGATTAAGAAACTAAGGGCTGGGGGTGTAGCTCAGTGGTAGAGCACTTTCCTAGCATGCATGAGGCCAGGAAAGCAAACAAACAGAAAATGAGACTGAAAGGGGTACCCCATAAAAAATTTACATGTATGTTTTTGTATGTCAGTGCAAAAAACAAATTTAAACTAAAAAAAAAAGTTGGTAAAGGAAACAATCGAAAATGGGGAGGAAGAGAGAGGAGTGAAAAGAGAGAGAACTGAGACTAAGGCTATGAGAGAGACAGAGGCAGTAACTAAGGTCAGGTGAGGTTGTAATTCCAGCATGTGCTTGAACCTTTGCTTAATGAAAGAAAGTCCCACACGCTTGCCCCTCAGATACAACCACTGTGGGGGACATCCCAGCACCACAAAAAGTTGTTTTCTTGCATGTGTATATGTATATGTGCATGTTCCCTATGTGCATAGGTGCATGTGTGTGCAGATATGCAGGAGCTATAGCCCCAGTCCTTAGTCCCATCCCCCTCCACTGCTTTTTGGAGACTGGATTTCTGTATGTAGCCCAGGCTGAACTAGAATTCATTATTTAGCTCTGGCTGGTCTATAAGTAGATATATAGCACATGTTGGCCTTGAATTCATGGAGATCCTCCTGCCTTAAACTCTTACAGACATGAGTTTCCATGCCTGGAATAAAAGGATTTCCTTTTTTTTGTTTGTTTGTTTTTGGTTTTTTTGTTTGTTTTTTGTTTTTTTCAAGGTAAGATCTCACTCTAGCCCAGGCTGACCTGGATTTCCCTGTGTAGTCCTCAGGTGGCCTCAAATTCACAGCAATCCTCCTACTTCAGCCTCCTGGGATTAAAGGCGTGTGCCACTACGCCTGGCTCAGAATTTCTTAAAATAAAATGGGCATAATAGTGTGCACCTATAGTCTGAGGTATGTGGGAAGTTGAGGCAGGAGGGCTGCTTGAGTTCAGAAGTTCAAGAGCAGCCTGGGCAATTTAGTGAGAAAGAGAGAGAGAGCGAGTGCTTAAATAGGATCTAATGTAGCTCAGGCTGGCCTCAAACTTGCTATGTATGAGGATGACCTTGAACTTCCATTTTGCATTCTGCTGTACTAGGGATTAAACCCAGGGACTCGTGTATGCTAGGCAAGCACTCTCCCAACTGAGCTACATCCTAGCCCTTTTTTTTCTCCTTCTCTTTTTTCTTCCTCCTATTTCCCTCCTCCTCCTCATCTTTTCTTCCTTTCTTTTTTTCTTTCCTTTTGTTTTTTTTTTTTAAATAGGTCTTCACTCTGTAGCCCAGACTGACTGTTTTTTGGTTTTTTTTTTTCCATTTTTAGGCTGGGTCTCTCTCTAGCCCAGGCTGACCTGGAACTCACTCTGTAGCCCAGGCTGGTCTCAAACTCACGGCAATCCTACCTCAGACTCCCAAATGCTGAGTGAGCCATCATCCCTGGGCCCATAAGCTTATATTGTATAGTGATGTCCTAGCCATTTTAGATTGTGTATTCTCAATGTTTGCACAGTAATGAAGTTGCCCAGTGATGCAATTCTCAGGATTTATTCCTGTGGTTAAGTGACATATATTTTAAAAAATATAAATGGTATGAAACCATAGGTAGTGGTTTGCAGTTGGCTTGTTTAACTTTGCTAATGTCCTTTGAAAAGAAAAAGGGCAGCCACCCAGAAGGTATTGGTTATATGAGTATACAATATTTGTTTAATCAATCCCTTTTGACACACACTGGGATTTTTTTTCCAATGTGGGTTTTCTCCCTTCATTTTTCCCCTTCTTTCTATTATGAAATCCCTTCTCTCCCTCCTTTTCTTTTTCTTCTCTCCTTTCCTTCCTTCCTCCAGATTTCTCTCCCTTTTTTTTTTTTTTTTCTTGTTGTTTTGAGGTAGGGTTTCACTCTAGCCTAGGCTGACCTGGAATTTACTATGTAGTCTTAGGGTGTGCCACCAGCCCAGCTTGTTTGTTTTTTTGTTTTCTCAGATTACCTTGAATTTACAGAGATCCTTCTACCTCTGCCTCCCCAGTGCTGGGATTAATGGTATACGCCACCATACATTGCTTCCTTCCTTTCTTTTCTTTCTTTTTTTTTTTTTTTGTTTTGTTTTGTTTTGTGACACAGTTTCATGTAGCTGGCCCCAGCAGCTAACTAGCTGAGAATGACCTTGAACTCCTGATCCTCTTGCCTCTGCCTCCCAAGTCCAAACTATAGGTGTGCACTACCACACCCAGTTTGTGCTGTGCTGCGGATTGAACTCAGGGCTGTGTACATGCTAGGCAAGCACTTTACCCACTGGCTCCATTCCCAGTTTCTAGGGCGTATTTTTCATTGCTTTAAAACTCATCTGTTCTCTACTTGTTCTTTACCACTATGTCTGATGGCCACTAATCTTTTAACTGTTTCCAGTTTCGTCTTTTCCAGAATGTACATGGAGTCATACAGCCCTTCTCATATTTGCCTCTTTCTTTTTCTTTCTTTCTTTCTTTCTTTTTTTTTTTTTGGTTTTTTTTCGAGGTAGGGTCTTACTCTAGCCCAGGCTGACCTAGAATTCACTGTGTAGTCTCAGGGTGGCCTCGAACTCTCAGTGATCCTCCTACCTCTGCCTCCCTGAGTGCTGGGATTAAAGGCATGCGCCACCACACCCGGCTTTTTTTTTTTCTTCTATATTTGCTTCTTTCACATAGTTATGTGCATTTAAGATTTCTCCATGTGTTTTCATAGCTAGATGGCTCCTTTTTTCCAAAACCCCAGTATTGGGGACTGAACCTAGAACCTCAAGTGCTCTATCACTAAGCTATTTTTATTTTTATTATTTATTATTTTGGTTTTTCGAAAAAGGGTCTTGCTCTAGCCTAGAGCGGAATTCACTATGTAGTCTTAGGGTGGCCTTGAACTCACGGTGATCCTCCTAACTCTGCTTCCTGATTGCTGGGATTAAAGATGTGTGCCATGACCCATCAGATTTTTTAAATACTTATTTTTGCAGTACTGGGGATTGAATCCTGGGCCACTATCACTGTGCTATATCCCCTATATCAAATGATTTTTTTTTTTTTTGAGACAAGGTCTTATGTATCTGAGGCTGTGTTCAAACATACTATGTAGCTGAGGATGATCTTAAATTCCTGATCCTCCTGCCTGTATCTTCTGAATGCTAGGATTATAGGTGTATGCTACCACACTCATTCTATGTGGTGCTGGGGATTGAACTCAGAGCTTCATGCATGCTGGGCAGGTACTATGCCACTGAGCCACATCCTCAGTCTTCACTTCTTTTTAGCACTGAATAATATCCCATTGTCTGGATACACCATAATTTTTTTATCTTTGTACCTATAGAGGAGCATCTTGGTTGCTTCCAGGTTATAAAATTATATGACTGCTTGATTTAATCCCAGGAGATGGTATGACTCTGTTCCCATCAGTGACAGATCTGGAGCTTCTTGCTTTCTGCTGGGGTATGGGTGGAGAGTCCCTCACTTTTACAGGACTCAAAATGGATGTGAGCCGGGCGTTGGTGGCGCACGCCTTTAATCCCAGCACTCGGGAGGCAGAGGTAGGAGGATTGCCGTGAGTTCGAGGCCACCCTGAGACTACATAGTGAGTTCCAGGTCAGCCTGAGCTAGAGTGAGACCCTACCTTGAAAAACCAAAAAAAAAAAAAAAAAAAAAAAAAAATGGATGTGAAGTCTTGCCAGTGGGCCCCTTTTCTTCATTTGGGGTGGAGGCTATCTCTACCTTCCCACCCACTGCAGGACTGCCCCCGCAGGTCTCTTTCCGCTACCATTGCCAGCTGTACTCTGAGTGGAGAAAGACCAATCAGAAAGTTCGC
The DNA here is from genome assembly GCA_036346955.1 of Dipus sagitta. Classification (NCBI taxonomy): domain Eukaryota; kingdom Metazoa; phylum Chordata; class Mammalia; order Rodentia; family Dipodidae; genus Dipus; species Dipus sagitta. The sequence goes on along the minus strand of CM070773.1, from coordinate 70,692,014 downwards.
CTGAAGATCCGGGAAACAGATGGCTATGGGAACCCCCACCATTCCCCTCTGGCTGCTGGACTCTTGAAAAAGGTGACAGAGGAGACGTCTGTGTGAGAGCCAGGCTGGCAGGGCATCATTGATGATTCAGAGGCCAGAGCCTATTGATAATGCCCTGGCTCTTGGAAGGACAGAAGCCAACTGCCTTTCCTCGATATTTCTCAGGCCAAGAGCTTCACCAAGCCAGAGCCTGCTCTCTGATCCTGTGTGAATATATTTTCAATGTCTTTGTTTTGCACACTGTTTTACACAAAGACAGATGGATGTGGTCCTAGCTTTGGATGGCGAGGCACCTTGATCTCATTGTGAGGTCTGGCACCTCCTGGGCCAGCAACTGGGTCCCGCAACTGGGTGTGACAAGGGCAACCATTGGGCTGGAAGGTTCCAGCAAGCTTCTTGCACTATTCTGTACTTGGCAGGCTCACTTTCCTGGCTCTTAACTTTACAAAGTTGCACTGCATTTCAAAAGCCCATCCCTGAATGAATAAAAGGAGCCCTTGCTGGATAAACTGGACTAGTCAGTTGAGTTTTTAAATTGCTCAGGGTGAGTGATTGATTCACTGGGGGTGAAAAAGAAATAAAAGGGGCTGGGGATATGGCTTAGTGGTTAAGGCGCTTGCCTATGAAGCCTAAGGACCCAGGTTCCATTCTCTGGAACCTACCTAAGCCAGATACTCATGGTGGCACATGCGCCTGGAGTTCGTTTGCAGTGGCTACAGGCCCTGGTGCACCCATTCTCTCTTTCATAAATAAAAATTAAGAAAAAGAAACAAAAGTCAGAGTTTCAGGTAAGGAACAGGCAGCAGGGGTTATAATGATTTTTTTGTTTTGTTTTTTTGAGGTAGGGTCTCACTCTAGCCCAGGCTGACCTGGGATTCACTATGGAGTCTCAGGGTTGCCTCAAACTCATGGTGATCCTCCTACCTCTGCCTCCTGAGTGCTGGGATTAAAGGCGCGTGCCACCATGCCCAGCAAATTTTTAAAATTCTTATTTTTGCAGTACTGGGGATTGAACCCAGGGCCTCTAGGCAGAGCCACTATCACTGTGCTATATCTCCTATATCAAAAGAATTTTTTGGTGAGGGAGCACATGTGTATATGCATCTGGTGTGCATATGTATGTATTTTCATGTGTGTATGGGTAAATTGGTGTGTGAGGATGTTTTTACATGTGTGTGTGTGTGTGAGTGTGTGTGTGTGCATGCATGTGGAAGCCAGAGGTAGACATTGGATGTCCTTGGTTGCTCTACACCTTATTTTTTGAGAGAGTCTCTAACTGAACCTTGAATTCACCTATTTGGCCAGACTAGCTAGCTAGCTAGCAAGCCCTAGGAATCTACCTATGTATGTTATTTTCCCATTGTTCTGACCTAATAAGAAGAAACTTCAGAAAGGTATATTTCAGCTTACAATTCCAGGTCCCAGTTCATTGTGGTGGGGATGGCATGCCAGCAGGAATGTGAAGCAGTTGGTCACATTTAGTCCACAGTGAGGAAGCAGAGAGAGATGAATGCTGTGCTCAGTTCCCTTTCTCCTTTGTATTCAGTCTGGGACCCCTGCCCATGGAATGAGGTCACCAACAGTAGGTCCTCCCTCCTCAACTAACCTAACCTAGAAAATTACTCACAGACATTCCCATAGATTTGATTCCATGGTGACCCTTGCTTTGTGTGTGGGTGTGTCTGTGTGGTTTTACAAGGTAGGGTCTCACTCTAGCACAGGCTGACTTGAAATTCACTATTGTAGTCTCAGGGTGGTCTTGAACTCAAGGCCATCCTCCTACCTCTGCCTCCTGAGTGCTGGGATTAAAGGCATGTGCCACCATGCCTGACTTCCATAGCAATTCTAAATTCTGTCTGTCAAGTTAATAACCAGAGATTTACTGTCATAGTCTGTGTCTACCTCTCCAGTGCCTAAAATTTTTACATGGATACTAGAGATCCCAACTCCAGTCTTCATGCTTGTATAGCAAGAACTTTATCCATTGAGTCCTCTCCTCAGCCCAACAGATATTTTTTGTTTGTTTATTTGTTTTTGTTTTCCAAGGTAGGGTCTCACTCTAGCCCAAGCTGACCTGAAATTCACTATGTAGTCTCAGGGTGGCCTCAAACTCATGGCGATCCTCCTACCTCTGCTTCCCAAGTGCTGGGATTCAAGGCTTGCACCACCACACCCGGCTCCAATAAATATTTTTAAGAATATACAAGGGCTGGAGAGATGGCTTAGCGGTTAAGCGCTTGCCTGTGAAGCCTAAGGACCCTGGTTCGAGGCTCGATTCCCCAGGACCCACGTTAGCCAGATGCACAAGGGGGCGCACGCGTCTGGAATTCGTATGCAGTGGCTGGAGGCCCTGGCGCACCCATTCTCTCTCTCTCTCTCTCTGCCTCTTTCTGTCTCTGTCTGTCACTTTCAAATAAATAAGTAAAAATAAACAAAAAATTTTTTTAAAAAAATTAAAAAAATAAAAAAAAAGAATATACAAAACCAGCTGGGTGTGGTGGTGCATGCCTTGAGTCCCAGCACTTGAGAGGCAGAGGCAGAAGGATCACTATGAGTTCGACACTACCCTGAAACTACATAGTGAATTCCAGGTCAGCCATAGCTAGAGTGAAAATTTTTAAAAATACCAAAAAAAAAGAATATACAAGGGCTGAGAATGTAGCTTGGTGATAGAACACAAGCTTAGCTTAGCATATACAAAGTCCTGGGTTGCATTCCCAGCACCACTAAAAATAAGGTTATGTAAGAACAGTTTCCCCTCATTTTACATCTCCTACTGGACAGGCTCCGTATACTGAATTTCTTATATTAATAACTAATGTTGATGCCAACTACATCTCCTACTGGCCAGGTTCCATATATCTCTTATATTAATAACTAATGCTAATGCCAAACATACTTGCTCAGATCACCATGAATGAGGCCCACTTCTGAGCCTCTCCTCCCTTGACTGACTCTCGGTCTTGTCCTCTGTGGAGAAGGAACCAGGTATTGCCTCAATTTTATAGGTGGGAAGATTGAGGTACAGTGCAGGAAAACCCTTATCTGAGGTTCCACAGCCTTAGGAGGCAGAGCCCCTAGATCTGTACTTCACCAATACTAAGCTTTGTAGTCCCTTCCGTGAAAACTCAGAAAAGATACAGAATATGGTCATACTAATCACAGCTCCTTTCTTTTTGTGTGTTTGTATACATGTGAGCAGAGCACATGTGTGTGTGTGTTCATGTGCACTTGTGTTCAGGCCAGAAGTTGACACTGACTGTCTTCCTCCATTGCACTTCCCCTTATTTTTCAAGACAGGGTACCCACTGAACCTAGAGCTCATCAACTAGACTGGCTAGCCAGCAAGCCCTGAGGAATCCTTCTGTCACTGCCGCCCCAGCTCTGGGATTACAGATGTGCACTGTCACACCTGGCTTTTATGTGGTACAGGGGATCTGAACTTAGGTCCTTATGCTTGTATTACAGTCAGCCTCATGTTGCTGGCAGAAAACACCCTACCAACAGAGGCTTGTGGGAGGAAAGAGTTTATTTGGGCTGTGGACTTGAGGGGAAGCTCCATGACGGCAGGGAAAAATAATGGCATGAACAGAGGATGGACATCACCTCCTGGCCAACATCAGGTAGACAACAACAGCAGGGGAGTGTGCCAAACCCTAGCAGAGGGAAGCTGGCTATAACACCCATAAGTGTGCCACCAACAATACACTGCCTCCAGGAGGCTTCAAATGTCAAATTGCCACCAGCTGAAGACCTAGCATTCAGCACACATAGGTTTATGGGGGACACCTGAATCAAACCACCAAATTCCATCCCTGGCCCCTATAAACTGAAAACCATCCATGATTCAGTCCAACTCTAAAAGTCCCCATAGGTTTTTATTTGTTTTTATGATTTTTTTTTTTTTTTGAGGTAAGGTCTTGCGTCTTGTTCAGGCTGACCTGGAATTCACTATGTAATCTCAGGGTGGCCTCAAACTCTGAGTGATCCTCCTACCTCTGCCTCCCGAGTGCTGGGATTAAAGTTGTGTGCCACAGTGCCCGGCTTCCCCATAGGTTGTTTTTGTTTTGTTTGGTTTGGCTTGGTTTGGTTTTTTGAGGTAGGGTCTCACCGTAGCTTAGGCTGACTTGGAATTCACTATGTAGTCTCAGGGTGGCCTCGAACTCATGGTGATTCTCCTACCTCTGCCTCCCGAGTGCTGGGATTAAAGGTGTGCGCCATCATGCCTGGCCCCATAGGTGTTTTTTTTGTTTGTTTGTTTGTTTTGATTTTGTTTTTTGTTTTAATCAATCCCAACATGTTCAAACATTCCCATAGTCCAGGATCTTTTAACTGAACCATAATGCCAAAAAACGAAACACCATAATGACACAGAATAAACATTCACACAAGAGATGGCATTGAGCATAGCAAAGAAATATTCAATCACCAGCACATCCCTCAAACAAATGAAGCTAAATGGGCAGCAATTTCAGCACAAAGATTCATTTTCTTCCTGTGCCATATCCCTGTTTACACCAATCCTTTTTTTTTTTTTTTCTTTTTTCTTTTTTTGGTTTTTCAAGGTAGGGTCTTGCTTTAGCCCAGGCTGACCTGGAATTCACTATGCCATCCATCCTCCTACTTATGCCTCCCAAGTGCTGGGATTAAAGGCCTGTGCTACCACACCCAGTTTACACCAGTCCATTTCTACACAATGCAACCCTGCACAAGTTCTCAGGACTCAGGCATAAAAGCAAGCCTTTCACATAAACTGTTTCTAGCTCAGTCCAGACAAAGCTCTTTCTTACCCTAAGCCAAACCTCATAGTCCATAGATCTTACAGCATTCAAGTCTTTCAACTCTGACCAGAATAATCCAAGGTGTACCTACAGCACTGCAAGGTATCTCTTTGGCCAAGATTTCAAATTCATCCACATTCCTCCTGCAAAGCTGTTCCAGAAGGCCAAACGCTACACAGGTTTCTGGCAGTAATGGCACTACTTCCCAGAACTAACTTTACTGTTGCAGTTAGTTTCAAGTTGCCACACAAACACCAGACCAAGAGCAGCTTGTGGAAGGAAAGGGTTTATTTTGGCTTATAGACTTGAGGGGAAGCTCCATGGATGGCAGGGGAAAATGATGGCATCTCAGCACAGGGTTGACCTCACCTTCTGGACAACATTAACAGGACAGTGTGCCACACACTGGCAAGAGGAAGCTAGCTATATACCTATAAGTCTGCCCCCAACAATAAACCACCTCTAGGAGGGTCCTCCAATTCCCAAATTGCCACCAGCTGAAGACCTAATATTCAGAACACATAACTTTATGGAGGACACCTGAATCAAAACACCACAGCTTGCAAGGTAAACACTTTATCACTGAACTGTCTCCCCAGCTTCTCTTTGTTTCTTTCTTTCTTTTTACAAAAATGATGGTATATTTTTAATGTTTTTATTGAATAATGCCTTTAAAGTTGAATATAGTGCCACAAAATATTTGATTTATATGATAAGTTACTGGATTTATTATATTAATTCATGGTTCACTACAAGTGTTATGATTCAGAGCCAAAGGGGCCTGTGCCAACCTTTTGCCTCCTCCTGCCACATCCACATGCCCCCTAGGCATGCAAACTCTGGGTAGAGCAGGGCCAGGAGGCATCGGGCACTGGACAAGCCCAGAAACTGCTCCCCTAATTTCTCACTGCTTTCCCAGGCTCCATTCCAGGTGGGACCAGGCCCACTGCACAGAAGCCACATACATCCTGATATTCTTCCCATGAGGTTCTTCTATTCTCTAATCCAGTTTAGTGGATTTCTGCCACTGGTGAGCCATGAAACATGATTTGGAACACCCTGCAAAAACCTTATATTCATATTTATTTGACCTGGAATTCACCATGTAGTCTCAGGGTGGTCTTGAACTCACAGTGATCCTCCTACCTCTGCCTCCTGAGTGCTGAGATTAAAGGCGTGTGCCACTACGTTGGGCACTCTTCTTTTTTTGAGGCAGGGTATCACTGTAGCCCAGGCTGGCCCTGAACTCACAGCCGACCATACACCTCAGCTTCCTTCTTGCTGGGATTTAATGTGAGCGTCACCACGCCCAGATTAGGTTTGGTTTTGTTTTGAGTCTGGGTCTCACTGTAGCCCACTGAGTGCTGGCCTCAAAGTCAGGGCAATCCTTCTACCTTGTGTGAACCATCTGTAAATCGAATATTTTCAATTGCATTGAGGAAGTTTGGGTTGATGCTAGTCTGTGTTTAAGAATCCCCCAGACAGAATATTCTCTTCCCCTTGGCCGCAGCTCTGGTTACAGAAAGTTGGGAGTGATTAACTACGGGTGTGTGCGTGTAAACGTGGGTAAAAGATGCCTCCCCAGCCCGGCGTGGAGGCGCACGCACCTGGGAGGCAGAGGTAGGAGGATCGCCATGAGTTCGAGGCTACCCTGAGACTACATAGAAAATTCCAGGTCAGCCTGGGCTAGAGCGAGACCCTACCTTGAAAAACCAAATAAATAAATAAATAAATAAATAAAAGATGCCTCCTCTATCAAAGTTGGAAGGTGGGCGGAGCATGGGGTGAGCGTGGCAAGTCGGTCGCGGGAATCCACAGTAGCGAGTTTACGCCTGCGCCGGCAGAGAGGCTTGTCGGGAGGCGCCAGCGGAGGAAGCGGGCGCCGGTCGTGGCATGCGCAGGCGTTACTGGTCGTGCCGGGTCACGTGAGTGCGCAGGCGCAGTTTGCCTTCTTCACACAAAGCCCAGACGCGGAGAAAATGGCGGCAGGGGTCGAAGCGGCGGCCGAGGTGACGGCGACGGAGCCTAAAATGGAGGAAGAGAGTGGCGCGCCCGGCGTGCCGAGCGGGAACGGAGCTCCAGGCCCAAAAGGGTAAGTGTTTTGACGGTTCGTTTTCTCTTTCCGTGGTTGGATTCGCACGATGCGGACGGCGCTAGCTCCGTTAGGTCTGTTGGCGTCCACCCCCCCCCAACGCTCCTTTCGTCGCCTCGGGCCTTTCCCGACCAAGGGTTGAGGGTAGCCGAGGCTATGGCAACGGAGAAGCCGGGAGAGACTCACGGATCGCCCCTTGCCGACCGGCGTCGGGCACTTCAAGCCAAGTGCGACGTCGTGGGCGAAGGCCTCCGGCCCTGCCTAGGCCGGCGGCTGATAGAGCGCAGGCCGCGGAGCCCGAGAGCCGAGGACCCCGAGCCCGCTGCGCCGCTTGCGGTCGAGCCACCTTGGCTGTGCAGTTTCACCCTGCCCTCTTCTAGCACGCCTCCCCGGGGCTCAGTTTCCCGATCTGAGAAGTGGGGTGGGCAGGCAGCGCTCGCGCCGGACGTCGCGTGTGCGCTCAGCCAGGCAAACGGCAGCACCACCGGGGACGTGCGGGGAAGGGCTAGGAGGCCGGGCTGGGGCTCCTGCTTAGTGCTCCTTCCTCGTGCTCCCCGCCCGGATCCCGCTGGAGGCGTTTGTCGTTTCCGGTCCCCCTGTCCAGGTGCGTAGTAGGTTTCATGGAGAGATCAGGTCTGTTCCTGCTCCAGTATTCATTCACCATTAGCAGCCGACCAGAAGTGTGTGTAGGGGGCCACCTAGTCAGTGTTTCAGGATCACTACAGTCCTCCACCTTTTCGAGTCCTGCTGAGCGAGAAATATCTGTCTAGGGTCTTTGGTTTTTTGTTTTATGAGGCGGGCTCTGTGTACTGCAGACTGACTTGTTCACTCTAACCCCAGGTGTTCCCGAACTCCCTAGTCATTTCCTACCATGCCCTCCCATGTGCTGGGGTTTATAAGCTTGAGCCTTATTGGGTCTAGATCCTTTGGTTTTTTAATGTCCTACCTGGTCCTGTTGGCTCAGGGCTGTAAACTCAGTTACTTGGGGTACTGAGGTCGGAGGATTGCAAGTTAAAGGTCTTCCTGGGTTTCAGTGAGTTCAAGGCCCTTCTGGGCAGTTTATTTAGACCTGGTCTCAAAGTGAAGAGGGCTGGGGTTTGTAGCCAAGTGGCATAGCACGTTAGTGTAGCTTGGGCGAGGTCCTGAATTAAATTTCTAGTATCTTTCTCCCCCAAGAAAAGTTTCCTGAAGGAGGAAAACATAAGCTTCTGCTCCCGAGGAACCCAACTCAGAGGTACAGGAGAAACATTTTGCCTACAAAACCAGCAGTTTATGTGAATTTTGTCACCCCTCAAATTCAAGTGTACTTAAGTACTTAACGTTAATGAACATTCACTAAGTACAGGCTATGATTACAGATCTGGGGAAATTTCCAAATCCTTTCTTTTCCCTAGATGGGGTGGGAAAGAAACATCATAGTTACCTGGTTCTTGGAAGTCAGGAGAAAGGATCTGGCCCTGCAATACCACAATTTGGGAGAATGAAGCAGGAGGGTCTGCAGTTCAACATGAGACCCTGTCTTCAAAAAAAAAAAAAAAAAAAAATCAAGAGAAAGGGCTGGGAATGAAGCTCTGTCATAGTGCACTTGCTCAGTATGTACAAGGTGCATATAACCCCAACACGGCCAAAAATGTGTGTGTGTGTGTGTGTGTGTGTGTGTCCTCTTCTAATTAGTCCCACCACTTTATTATGGATGGAAACCTGCATAGGAATGTTTGTTTTGACTTTTTTTGTTGTTGTTGCTATAGGAAGCCAAGGCCTTAAGCCTGCTGGTGAAGCTCTACCACTAAGCTACATCCCTAGCCTCATTTCTTTTTCCAGCCTCAGTCCAAAGAAAGCCTTGTAGAATTCTTTTTTAGATCTTTTTTTTTTTTTTTTTTTCCTCAAGGTAGGGTCTCACTGTAGCCCAGGCTGACCTGGAATTCACTATGTAGTCTCAGGGTGGCCTCAAACTCATGGCAATCCTCCTACCTCCGCCTCCCAAGTGCGGGGGTTAAAGGCGTGTGCCACCATGTCCGGCTATTTCTTTTGTTGTTTTTGTTTTAGTTTTATTAAGCAAAGTCTCACTCTAGGTCAGGCTGACCTGTAACTCCCAGCCTGATCCTCCTTCTACCTCTGCTGCCACCATCCCCAGTTCTGACGGATTATTTGAAGGACCTTAAGATATATTTATTTCCTGCATATAGCGTGATAGAGTGCTGCTAGAACCTGCTAGGTAAAAGTGGAATTAGTTGCAGGTTATAGCACTAGAACTGAGTACATACTTCAAATTTTCCACAGTTCATTTTAAGTAGCCATCTTGTGACTGAGCCATTTGACAAACATAACATGTATAGAAAGTTTCAGAGATTAAGATAAAATATTCTTTGTTGGCAAGAACTCAGGTCTGGCTCAATGTAGGATTTGACTCTAGCCCAGGCCGACCTGGAATTTACTCTGTAGTCTCAGGGTGGCCTTGAACTCACAGCAATCCTCCTACCTCTGCCTCCCAAGTGCTGGGATTAAAGGTGTGTCCCACCACGCCCGGCTCAAGGATTTTTTTTGTTGTTGTTTTTCGAGGTAGGGTCTCACTCTAGCCCAGGCTGACCTGGAATTCACTATGGAGTCTCGGTGGCCTCGAACTCATGGCGATCCTCCTATCTATGCCTCGCAAGTGCTGGGGTTAAAGGCGTGCGCCACCACGCCCGGCACGAGGATATTTGAGAAAAGTAGCAACACAAATCTTTTTGTGTGGGCCTGTGGAAAGCTTTTTTCTTTTCTTTTTTTTAATCAATTTTATTTATTTATTTGAGAGAGGGAGAGAATGTACGTTCCAGGGCCTCCAGCCACTGCAAACAAACTGCAGACACATGTGCAACCTTGTGCATCTGCCTTACGTGGGTCCTGGGGAATTGAACTGTGGTCCTTTGGCTTTGCAGGCAAATGCCTTAACCACTAAGCCATCTCTCCAGCCCCAGCTTTTATTTTTATTTTTTGTTTTTCATGGAAGAGTCTCGCTGTAGCCCAGACCTGGAATTCACTCTGTAGTCTCAGGGTGGCCTCGAACTCACGGTGATCCTCCTACCCCTGCCTCCCAAGTGCTGGGATTAAAGGCATGCGCCACCATGCCCGGCTGCTTTTCTTATTTTTATGTAACAATATTTTTGAGTCAAAATTCTTTATTTTTATTTTTTCGAGGTAGGGTCTCGCCCTATCCCAGGCTGACCTGGGATTCACTATGAAGTCTCAGGGTGGTTTTGAACTCATGGCAGTCCTCCTACCTCTGCCTCCTGAGTACTGGGATTAAAGGCGTATGCTACCACACTCAGCTCCAAATTCTTTAGACACTTATACCCAGGTAAGAGACTGATTAACCTGTTTCTAGGAATTATGTGTTAGAAATTGATGATGTGTTAAGAAGCAGCAGGGTAAAAAGCATGGAAGAGGACCTCTCCCTCCACCTTTTGGGGCCAGTATTCCTTTCTCCTGAAGAAGGTTGAGTAAGGAAATGGTTGAAGTGAGGCAGAGTTCAGTGAACCAAGATCAGGGATTTAGCCATATGTTTTATGTTTAATGGACTTAATTTTTTCTAAAAAAGTATTTGCAAGCAGAGAGAAAATGGGCAGGGCCTCCAGCTGCTGCAAACGAACTCCAGATGCATGTGCCACTTTGTGCATCTGGCTTTATGTGGATACTGGGGGATCAAACCTGGGTCCTTTGGCTTTCCAGGTAAGGCATCTCTCCAGTCCCTTAAACTATTATTGACAACCTCTGTGCATATAGATGATATACCATGATCAGTCATAGTCTCCTTCAGTCACCCCTACCTTTTTCCTCCTCCCCGTTACCCCTTCACTGAATCTCTTTCCAACTAGCCCATCCTCTATTTTTATATCCTCGTTGCTTTTTCTCCTATTGTTTCCTACTACTATGCAGGTGTTGTATAGGTAGTTTCAATCACTGTGAGGTTATGAATACCATAGCCACTTAGTGTTTGGAAGACAGAATTGCAAAGCATTCCTCCCCTTCATTTGGCTCTTAAAATCTTTTACCTCTTCTGCAATGGTCCCTGAGCCTTGGAAGGTGTAATAGAGATGTCTCAGTGCTGAAGACTCTTCTGAGCACTTTGGTGAGTTTTGAGTCCTCCCCAGTGGTTACCATGATCTGAAAAGCAAAGCCTCTCTTACCAAAAGTGAGAGTAACAATATGAGAATAACGAAGTGACACATGTGTCTGGAGTTCATTTGCAATGTCTGGAGACCATGGTGTGCCCACTCTCTCTAATAAACAAATATTTTTTAAAAATAATATGAGCATAAACATAAGCATTTAGAAGGCAGTTTTGTGGGCATAATGTATCCATTTAGCCAGACAATAGTAGTTTCCCCACTAAGACTTATGACCTCAGCCACAGGCTTTTTTTTTTTAACATTTTATTTATTTGAGAGAGAAATAGGTACACAGAGAAAGTGGGCAGACCAGTACCTCTAGCCACTGCAAATGAATACCAGACACATTTGCCACCTGTTCTGGCTTTACATGGGTGCTGGGGAATCATCCTGGGTCCTTTGCCTGTGCTGGCAAGCACCTTAACCACAAAGCCATCTCTTCAGCCCAGCCATGGGCTTTTGACTAAGTTTTCAGTACCAGGCAAGAAATCCTCCTGTGAGCTGGGCATGGTGGCACACACCTTTAATCCCAGTACTTGGAAGGTAGAGGTAGAAGGATCATCACTATGAGTTCAAGGCCATCCTGAGACTACATAGTAAACTACAGGTCAGCCTGGGCTAGAGTGAGACCCTATCTCCAAAAAAAAAAAATTCCCTCCTGTGGACCCATGCAGTAGGCCTCAAGTCCAATCAGAGAGCAATTGATCTCCTTCATAATAGACATACCACCATTGCACCAGTTGGTGCATTTGGCCTGGCTGGCCAGCCATAAAGCTTGCAGGATGCTTAATACCCTTAATGACTTTTCTGTCCCAACAAGATGCTTAGCTCTTTCAAGCATTTGGACTGCTAGTCAGTAGAGAGGATGCTTCTAGCTCAGTTCCAGCTTGATTTCTCAGTGTCTTACAGCCCCCAAGAGTGTGTTATTCTTCAGCAGTAGGGTCTTACCATCTAGTTCTGGTGAGCATCCAAGAGCCCTTGGCAATGTTTTGGGGACATCAGGTGCCTCCCTTGTCCAATAATTCACTGGAAGGTATTCCACCCTTGGCACTGACTTTTTCTCGTAACAGTCTATTTAATAGACTTTTTGAGTATGCATGTGGTGCTGTGGGGATTGAACTCAAGACTTTGTGAATGCCATGAGCATATCCCAGTCCAATGCTTTAAGAAATGAAATTGGGGCCTGGCGGTACACCCTTTAATCCCATCGCTTGGGGAGCCAGATTTAGGAGGACTGCTTGTGAGTTCAAGGCCACCCTAAGACTACCAAGTGAATTCCAGATCAGCCTGGTCTACAGCGAGACCCTACCTCAAAAAACAAAAACAAACAAAAAAACTAAAATTGGGGGCTGGGGAAATGGCTCAGCGATTAAGGTGCTTGCCTGCTGAGCCTAACGATCTGGGTTCGATTCCCCAGTACCCACATAATGCCAGATGCCCAAAATGCATCTGGAGTTCATTTGCTGTGGCTGGAGGCCCCGGTGTGCCATTCTCTCTCTCTTCCTTCCTCTCATCTCTATCCCTCCGTTGGCAAATATTTTTTAAGATGTTTTTTATTATTTATTTATTTATTTGAGAGAAAGAGAATATGGACACGCCAGGGCCTCCAGCCACTGCAAATGAACTCCAAATGCATGTACCCCCTTGTGCATCAGGCTTACGTGGGCCCTGGAGAATCGAACCAGGATCCTTTGGTTTTGCAGGCAAACGTCTTAACCGCTAAGCCATCTCTCCAGCACTGCAAATATATTTTTTTAAAGAACTGAAATTCAGCACTTGGGAGGCAGAGGTAGGAGGATCACTGTGAGTTTGAGGCCACCTGAGACTACATAGTGAATTCCAGGACAGCCTGAGCTACAGCAAGACCATGTCTTGAAAAACCAAAAAAAGGAACTGAAATTGGGCTGCAGAGATGGCTTAGCTGTTAAGGCACTTGCCTGCAAAGCCAAAGGACCTCAGTTCGATTCCCCAGGACCCACACAAGGGGGCTGCATGTATCCAGAGTTTGTTGCAGTGGCTGGAGGCCCTGGCGTGACCAAACTTTATCAAATAAATAAATAAAAATATTTTTTTTAAAAGAAATGAAGAACTGAAAGATTGGCATACTTGGCAGCCAACTCAGCAGTGAGAGTTTCTACCTAAAGAATTACCATGTTTAGGAAAGCTAGCAAAGTTTTGTTGAGAAGCAAGTGTAAAGTAACACTCCCCACAGTATAGAGGGGTTCCCAAAATGACTTAACCAGAATTTATTTATTTATTTATTTATTTATTTATTTATTGTGAGGGGGGGTTTCAAGGTAGGGACTGGCTCTCTAGCCCAAGCTGACCTGGAATTCACTATGTAGTCTCAGGGTGGCCTTGAACTCATGGCAATCCTCCTACCTCTGCCTCCCAAGTGCTGGGACTAAAGGTGTGTGCTACCACCCCCAGCTCCAGTTTTTATTATTTACTTACTTATTTTTAAATATTTTTATTTATTTGAGAGTGGGTACACCAGGGCCTCCAGCCATTGCAAATGAACTCCAGACACATGTTCCACCTTCTGTATCTGGCTTATGTCGGTCCTGGGGAATTGAATCTCTGAGTCCTTTGGCTTTGCAGACAAGCGCCTTAACTGCTAAGACCAGAGGTTTTTTTTTGAAGCCTTTGCAAGATGGAAGCAAAAGGGAAAACTTTCTACTAGGAGAAGGATATGTACTATATAGACCAAAAAGGATGTGAGCCAGTAAGCTTGTTTCACAGTTAACTTTTCTCATATATATGAGAAGAGTGATTAATTTTTGTTTTGAAGATTTTTTTTTTCTTTTTTGAGGTAGTCTAACTCTAGCCCAGGCTGACCTCAAACTCACAGTGATCTTCCTACCTCTGCCACCCCAGTGCTGGGATTAAAGGCGTGCACCAGTATGCTGAGCCTGAAGAAATATTTTTAGAAAGATTTAGAATTAGAGTATATTTGCTCAGGAGATAAAGCATTCCTTGTAAAGAATTTTGTTAATTTACGTGGTTGTGAGAGGTGGATTCAGAGCCTCCCAAATGGTAGGCAAGTGCTGTATCAGTGAGCTATCCCCAATATTCTCTCTCTGTATTTTGAACAGGGCCTCACGAAATTACCCACAAGTTGACTGACATTGAACTCACTATTCCATGCAGGCCTTAAACTTGGACTTCTCTGCCTCAGCCTCTGAGGTAATAGGGATTATAAACCACAAACCTGCACCACCTAGCCTGGCCTAACTTGTTTTTTTTTCCCCCCCAAGGTAGGGTCTCACTCTAGCCCAGGCTGGCCTGGAATTCACTATGGAGTCTCAGGGTGGCCTCGAACTCACAGCGATCCTCCTACCTCTGCCTCCCAAGTGCTGGGATTAAAGGCGTGCGCCCGATTCTAACTTGTTTTTTAATACTTTATTTTTACTTATGAGAGAGACGGAGAGAGAATTGGGTGCACCAGGGCTTCCAGCCACTGTAAGCAAACTCCAGGTGCATGCTAACTCGAGATACATGTGCCACCATGTCTATCTGGCTTATGTGAGCACTGGGGAATCGAACATGAGTCCCTAGGCTTCGCAGGCAAGTTCCCCAACTGCTAAGCCATCTCTCTGGCCCCTGTTTATTTGTTTTAAAGGTAAAGATGTGTATATATTGTGAATTGGAGAGGAGCTACTGTTAGTGTTAACTCTTTTTGTGATTGAGATGACTTTTTATTTGTGTGTTTGCAAGTATGTGTGTAGAGACCAGGGGTTGACATTGGATCTGGTGTCTTTCTCAGTTGCTCTCCACGCTATTTTTTTAAATATATTTTATTTATTTATTTAAATGAGAGAGAGAGAGAGAATGGGCACACCAGGGCATCTAGCTGCTGTAAATGAACTCCAGATGCATGCGCCCTCTTGTTCATCAGGCTTATGTGGGTCCTGCAGAATTGAACCGGCATCCTTTGGCTTTGCAGGCAAACACCTTAACAACTAAGCCATCTCTCTCGACCTCTATTTTATTTTGATGTCATGATCTTTTCCTCCTATTATGATGGTCTTGTGTAGGTGGTGTCAGGCACTGTGAGGTCATAGATATTCAGGCCATTTTGTGTCTGGGGAGAGCATGTTGTAAGGAGTCCTACCCTTCCTTTGGCTCTTACATTCTTTCCGCCACCTCTTCCACATTAGACCCTGAGCCTTGGAAGGTGTGATAGAGATATTACAGTACCGAGCACTCCGGTCACTTCTTTCCAGCACCATGTTACCTTATGAGTTGTCCCAAGGATACTACTGCCATCTGAAAAGAGAAGATTCTCTACCAAAAGTGAGAGTAGCATTAATATAAGCCTATAAACATTAAGAGAAGTGCTTACTGGGCAGTTTGATAAGCATAGTACATACATTTAGCCAGACAGCAGCAGACGTTACACCCCTAGGGCTCATGACTACTCCTGTTTTAAGTTTTCAGGGATGTATTCCCTCCCATGGAGCGGGCCTCCAGTCCAATTAGAGAGCAGTTGGTTTCCACTATGACAGACATGCCACTATTGCACCCATTGGCTCATTTGGCCTGGCTGGCAAAATATAAGTCTTACAGTGTCCACTGTTGAGTATCTTCACTGGTGATTTCTCTTTCTCCCATTGAACTGCATGCACAATGGCTTCTTCCAGCTTTCTGTCAGCTGGTCTACATGGAGGAGGTTATCAGCTCAGTTCCAGCAGAATTTCTCAGTGGCCTTGCAGCCCAAGTATGTGGAGTCTTCAGCAAAAGGGTCTTACCATCTATTCCTGGTGGGAAACCAAGGGCCTTGGCAATGGCCTGTAATGTTTTGGGGGCATCAGGGACCTCCCTGGCCAACAACTCACTGGAAGCTATCCCATCTTTGGCACTGAAAATTTTCTAGTAACAATCTACAGCTCCTGAGTGTTCCATTGTCCAAAAAAGTAGGTTTCCATATGATTTATTTATATCTTCTTAGATTTTGATTAGTCCTCCACCTTTCCTTTACTTAGTCTCTTCCCCTGACCTCACTTGGGCCTTTTCACCCCCATTAATCTATTCTTCTACTTAGATATATAGAATACCATCCTATTAAGCACCGCCTCCCTTCATTTCTCTTCCCTTTATATCTCTTTTCTAGCGTATTTTTTTTTAAATTTTTACTTATTTATTTGAGAGAGACAGGCAGAGGAGAGAGAGAGAGAGAATATGCCAGGCTCCTGGCTGCTACAAATGAACTCCACATGTATGTGCCACCTTGTGCATCTCGCTTATGTGTGTTCTGGGGGATTGAACCTGGGTCCGTTGGCTTTACAGGCCAGTGCCTTAAGTGCTAAGCCATCTTTCTCCAGCCCTCCATGCTTTTTTTTTTTTTAATTAACTTATTTATTTGCAAGGGGGTGAAGAATGAGAATGGGCACACCAGAGTCTCCAGCCACTGCAAATGAACTCCAGATGTAGGTGCCACATTACACCCTGGACCAGAAAGCCCCAGGGATCCTCCTTTGCCTTGCTGGTGCTGCAATTTCATGTTCCTCTGCATGGGGGTACAGAGGGCTGAACTCAGGTCCTCGTGTTTTACTGATTGAGACATCTCCCCTGCCTCTGGGATGATGGTGTGTACCTCTAATTCTACCATTTGGGAAGCCTTGGTTCGAATTACAGGCACTGCACTGCTGAGCTACATCCCTCCTGAAAGGCTTTGGGTGGGGCATGGGAGCAAGGTTTCAGCTACCTGGTTCAGGCTGATGGCTGAGCTCAAGATCCTGCTGCCTCTCCCTCCTGAATGCTAGGATTATAAATGGTGCATCACAGTATACAGCCAAGAAAACTTTTTGTTTGTTTTTCAAGGTAGGGTCTCACTCTAGCCCATGTTGACCTGGAATTCACTATGTAGTCTTAGGCTGTCCTTGAACTCAGTGATCTTCCTACCTCTTCCTCCCAAGTGCTGGGATTAAGGCGTACATATACACTTTTTTTGAGACAGCATCTCACTGTAGCTCAGGTTGGCCTTGAACTCCTGATTCTTCTGCCTCCCAGGTGCTATGATTACAGGTTTATATCACTATGCCTACTTTATTTGCTTACTTGAAAAGTGATCGTATACTTGGTAAGAACAATTTTTTTAGTTGCATTAGATTGTTATCTCAAGATGAGAATAGCAGGCTCTGAATTACTTCAATGCATGTTGTTAGCCTTGCTGTCGCTTTGATTTTATTCATGGTTAGGGAAGCTTATGAGCCTACAAAGGTGAGTTTTTTTAAAACCTTTTTTGAGGGATTCATTCTCAAATGAGTGCTCATAGTACCATATTTTGCAGGCCTAGAATCAGCTGAATAGCCCTTTTAGCAGTTTGCAGTGGGTTCAATGCCTAGGTTTCTTTAGAGATGGTTGGAGTACTTTAAAGCCTAATGAGTAGAGGGAATGTTCAAAGGCCAGAGTGAATACAGCTCCATTTTTACACCTTTCAAAAAAAATTGATAGAAAAACTATCATTGCCACAAGACAACTGTTGTGCTAAACTTGTCCTTTACATTCGCAAATATAAGCAATGGCCTGTACTTATGAAGGAAAGAATAGAGGTCAGACTTGCTGAGTGACCCCAGCTTTTAGTTACCTGCAGCACTGCTGCTTTTCTTACACCTAACACCTAACACCTGTCAGCCTGCTTTTCCTTAGGCTTTTTTCTTGGTGTCTGGTTTTTAATTTTTTTTTCCTTTGGTCAAGGTAGGGCCTCATTCTGTAGCCCAGGCTGACCTGGAATTCACTGTTTTGTCTCCGGGTGGCCTCAAACTAGTGGCAATCCACCTGCATCTGCCTCCTGAGTGCTCAGATTAAAGGAGTGTGCCACCATGCTCAGCTAGGTTTTTAAATTTTTTATTCATTTATAGGTTGTGTGCCTGTGCACAACAGGGTCTATTACTGCTGCAAATGCCCATCTGTCTTTTTGTGGATGGCTGGACAGCAGGCTTTGCAAGCAAGCATCTTTAACTGCTGAGCCATCATCCCAACCCCTGTTTTTTGTTGTTTTTGTTTTGTTTTTTGTTCTTGTTTTGAGATGGTGCTGGTACATGGCAGTCCTGCCTCACAGTGCAGGGATTACAGGTATGTACCATTATGCCCAGCTTCCTATTCTTTTGTTGATTCTCATAACAAGCCTATGTGCTACCATGGGTACAGGCTATGCTCATTTTCCTGGTAAAGAGCCACATAGGAAGCTGAGCATGGTGGCTCATGCCTTTAATCTCAGCACTTTGGAAACTGAGGTAGGAGGATCGCCTGTGATTTCCATGCCAACCTGGGCTTTAGAGTGATCTTCCTGCTACTGTTTTCAAGTGCTAGGATTACAGACTTGGTAGGTGGGTTTTATGGAATACACACCTGCCCTGTGAAGAGCTTTAGCTTGAATGAATCAAGACCAGCATTGGCCTTGTGTCATGTAACTGTGTGGAATTAGTGTTGTTTACATTGTACAAATATAAACCCTGTATTTTTTTTCTCTTTTGAATTCAGTGAAGGAGAACGGCCTACTCAGAATGAGAAGAGGAAGGAAAAAAACATTAAAAGAGGAAGCAGTCGCTTTGAGCCGTATTCTAATCCAACTAAAAGATACAGAGCCTTCATTACAAACATACCTTTTGATGTGAAATGGCAGTCACTTAAAGACCTGGTTAAAGAAAAAGGTAATGGTACTGGTGGTGGAGTAGGGTAAGAAGGTTGATGTATCATCTTCTCTGTGTCTAATTTCTTGGTTATTTTTTTGTCAGTGGAAGCTGCTCTGGGAAGAGCATGTGTTCTGTTCACATTTAGAGTTAACCCTGCCCACTTTTTTTAAGTCATGCCTACATGCCAAATATGATAGGTTCCTTGGCCTACAAATGATTTTACTGGCTTGCTATAGTTTATTAGGGCTTTGGTTATGTTTGAGGGGAGGGTTTTTTTATGTTAAGGAAATGCACCAAATCCTTTACATTATCTGGTTTTTAATTTTTTTAAGCTTTTGAAAAATTCTAGCAGGAAGGTAGTTTTAAATTTTGTGGAGTAAAAATTTGGTAGTTGGAATGTGTGCTACTTAGATTCCAAACTATTAAATAGTAGCTTCTGTTTCAAGTGTGAGGCTTTCTCCCTCTGGGAACAAGGAGGGGGTTGGTAGTTAGAGAGCTCACAATCTATGGTATGATGTGGTGCCTTAAGGGTGCACTTTGTCCTAGCTCAGGTATCCAAATCCTGGCTTAGGACATCAGAAACAACCAAGTGCTGCTGCCATCAGGAGGAACTGCCTCACCTCTGTACACTTGATTGTATTGTCCCTCCCTCTCCTTCACTGCTGCTCTGGTGTTGTCTTACTGGTCCTGATGCTTGGCCCTGCTGGTGGCACTCAGGGCTGAAGAGATTGTGCAGTCCTGGTTTAGATAAAATTATTGACGGGGAACATTTTATATGGTGCCTTAGGCTCCCCTCTCCCCCAAGGGTATGTAGGATCAAGTCATTCTTCATGGAGTCTTTGAAGGACTGAAAAGGTATTGGTTTTCTGGAGCATTCATAATGAAAAGAGGTGTGAGCTTGATTTGTCAAATGATTAACATTTCAGTGACAAAGATGCCACTTAGGTAGGCCATTTTGGTATGTGTACTGGTGCTCCCAGCAATTTGGTTTTGAAACTGAATGGCCACTGCCATCATTATCCCATCATTTACTTGTCTGAGACATGCAAGAAGCACTAGTTACCGTGAACCTGCACTGTCATGTGTGCTGCACCCATGTGTATTTCTTCAGACTAAACAGAAGGAAAAATGTTTTGGTGTGAGATTGGTTTTCCTGCCTTGATCAGCCAAATCATTCCTGCCAATGCTCCTAGTGCAAGAGTGAGGTTTCTTTTGTCTGAAGGGAGTGTCATGTGGCATCCCAGATGCATTGTTCTTGGTTTTTGGGACTGCTGCTTTAATATATAAGCTTAGAATTTCTGTACAGTACAGTTGGGTCTCATTCGATTAGTTTTTGGAGTAACCCCCAAATTTGTGCTCTTGTGATGTGGTTGAACTGCTGAATTGCTATTCATTGATAATAAGGTATAGTAAGTAGTTCCAAGAACCAGGAATGTGGCTTGAAAATGCAATTGTTAGAATTCTTTAAGAGATTGTAGGCCAAATTATTTTTTTCACTTTTAGGATTGTGTGAACCAGTTTTGGGACATGATGGAAAAGTAGGTGACATTTTTACTGCTTTACCATTCAGTAATTCAGTTTGGGGAGCCTTAAAGCTGGTAGCAGCAGCAGCAGCCATGAAGTTTCTGATGCAGAAGCAGTTCACACCTCAATTTACTATTTTGCACTGTATTCCGTGTGGAGCCAGCCTGGTGGTCTATGTGGGTACTTCCAAACTGGTTCTCATATTCCTCTGGCATACTGCTATGAATGCCGGTGCTCAGCCCTCTCAGTGTACTTTTGGTGGTGTAATTTAGAATTACAGGTGTGCAGTAAATCGATTATTTTTAATGAACCTTAAAATGTTCTTGTTTAAAGCTCCCTGTACTGGTTAATTACTCTGCTGTTTAGTTATTAGCAGTATTGGATGGTAGGTAACAGTGATTCATAAGAGAAAGGCTAATCTCACTATAGTAATGCTGCAGTTAGTGTATGAAGTCTGAAGAAATTTACTGTTTGCATACATGTGGCTTCTTAAGAAATGTCCTTACTCTTCACTAGGGAGTTTAAAAATAATTTTTTGTGTTTTGTGTTACAAAAAGTAAGTCTTAATGATGATTTTTCAGTTTCAAATAGTTACCTGAAATATGGTGACAATAACTTGTAAGGTTTTGGAAAACTAAATGGCAGATAGAGGTACCTACCTATAACCTAAATGTTACTTATTTATAGTCTTGCTCAAATAACCACAAGTGGACATAATCAAACCATTCTTTCCCAGTCTGCATTTTAAGTCTATCCTGATGAAACCTTAGTTCCTGTGGAATAAGAGAATTGTCTTCTGCTTGAATTTTCTGTGATTGGAGCATTGTCTTATTTGCAGTCTCTCAGAACAAAAGTAGTTTAGCTAAGGAGGGGTGCTTTTCTAAAGGTATTCATGAGTGAGATCATCTCATATACCACCTCTGATTCCTCATCTTCTCCTTTGACATGAAGCATATGTTTTGTCTTTAAGTATACCATTTAGGCAGTATTTTGGGGGCATTGTGTTAATAATATATATTATGAGACTTGGTCACTTTCACCTTTCCCTTTGGATAGAATCACAAAACTTGTTTGGCACTGTCATAGAATTGACATTGCCAGTTTTAAAGAGAAAACATTTGGAGAGTACTGTTTTCCTTTGAGCCATGCTGCTGTCTTGCTCAGCTGTCTTCCAGCAGGGTCCCTAAACACCAGTTCCTGCCTGACTTTTCCTTTTCCTGCTTTACATTTCCCAGTGGGACAAAGGAAGATTACTCATTTTTCCTTTAGACAATGCTTATTTAACTTGGCTTTTTTGTTGTGTTTGTTTTTGGCATATAACTTTTTTATTTACAACTTCCATAATCACAGACAATAAACATTGTAATTCCCTTCCCTCACTTTCCCCTTCACATCTCTGCTTTCTATGTCCTCTCCCCCACTCATCAGTCTCTGTTTTGTTTTGATGTCATCTTTTCCTCCTAGTATGAGGGTGTTGTGTAGGTAGTGCCAGACACTGCAAGGTGATGGATATCCAGGCCATTTTGTGTCTGGAAGGGTGCATTATAAGGAGCCCTACCCTTCCTTTGGCTCTTACATTTTTTCCACCACCTCTTCCACAATGGACCCTGAGCCTTAGAAGGTGTGATAGAGATGTTTCAGTGCTGTCACTTCTCAGCACTGTGGTGCCTTCTGAGTCATCCCAAGAGGTCACTGCCATCTGAAAAGAGAAGCTTCTCTAACGAAAAGTGAGAGTAGCATTAATATGTGAGTATGAACGTTAAGTAAAGTGCTTACCAGGAAATTTGGTGAGCATAATACTTGCATTTAGCCAGACACCAGCAGGTGTTACACCCCTAGGGTTCATGACTTTCCCCATCATAGATTTTCAGTATCAGGCATGTATTTCCTCCCGTGGAGCAGGCCTCCAGTCCAACGAGAGAGCAATCGTTTTCTCTATAACAGACATGCCACTTTTGCACACATTGGCTCATTTGGCCTGGCTGGACAATCTTAGGGCTTGCAATGTCCACTGTTTATTTGCACTGTTGAGTTCTCTCCCATGGAGCGGCATGGAGCATAGCTTTTTCCAGCTTTCTGTCAGCTACACAGACAGGTTTGTCAGGTCTACACCAAGTAGGTTTGCAGCCCAGCTCCAGCAAGATTACTCAGTGACCTTGCAGCCCATCAGCAATAGGTTCTTACCATCTATTTCTAGTGGGAAACCAAGAGCCTCGGCAGTGGCCTGTAATGTTTTGAGGGCATCAGGGACACCCCTGGCCAACAACTCACTGGAAGGTATCCCATCCCTGACACTAAAAATTTTCTAGTAACAATCTCTGGTTTCTGGTTGCACCATTGTCCAAAAAAGTAGGTTTCTATGTGACTTACTCTGAACCCAATTACATTTTGATTAACCCTCCCTCACCCTTTCTTTACTCAATCGCTTTCCCTGACCTCACTTAGCCCTTTCTACCCCCTTAAGTCCTCCCCTCCCCTCTCCTCCCTTATAGCCCCTTTCTAGCTTACTGGCCTCTGCTACTGAATTTTATTACAACTCGCATACAAGTCCAAACATTTGTAGCTAGGATCTACATATGAGAGGACATGTAGTGCTTGGCTTTCTGGACCTGGGTTACCTCACTTAGCATAATCCTTTCCAGATGCATCAATTTCCCTGCAACTTTCATAATTTCATTTTTTGTTACTGCTGAATAGAACGCCATCATATAAATGCACCACATCTTCATTACCCACTCATCAGTTGAGGGGCATCTAGGCTTATTCCATTTCCTAGCTGTTGTGAATAAAGTGGCAGTCAACATGGATGTGCAAGTATCTCTAAGGTAGTGCAATGAGTCCTTAGAATATATATGTGTCTAGGAGTGGTATAGCTGGGTCATACGGCAAATCAAATTTTAGCTGTCTCATGAACCTCCACACTGATTTCTGCAATGGCTGTACCAGATTATGTTCCCATCAACAGTGTAGGAGGGTTCCTCCTTTTTTGCATCCTCATCTATGTTTATTGTCGTTTGTTTTCTTTTTTAAGATTTTTTTTTAAAGATTTTATTTATTTGAGACAGAGAGGGAATGGGTGCACCAGGGCCTCTAGCCACTGCAAATGAACTCCAAATACATGTGCCACCTTGTGCATCTGGCTTACATGGGATCTGGAGAATCTAACCTAGATCCTTAGATTTCGCAGGCAAGCGCCTTAACCACTAAGCCAGCCCTCATTTGTTTTCTTGGTGGTAGCCATTGTGACAGGAGTGAGATGGAATCTCAAAGTAGTTTTAATTTTTCATTTCCCTGATGGCTAAGGATGTAGAACATTTTTTAGATGTTTATATGCCATCTGTATTTCTTCTTTTGAGAACTCTGTATTTAGTTCCACAGGCCATTTTTTCAAAAAATATTTATTATTTGACAGAGAAAGAGGGAGAGGGAGAGAGAGAGAATGGGCGTGCCAGGACCTCCAGCCACTACAAATGAACTCCAGACACGTGTGCCCCTTTGTGCATCTGGCTAACATGGGTCCTGGGGAATCAAACCTGGGTCCTTTGGCTTTGCAGGGCAAATGCCTTAACTGCTAAGCCATCCCTCCAGCCCCCACAGGCCATTTTTTAATTGGGTGGCTTGATTTATTATTATTTAGCTTTTTGAGTTCTTTGTATATCTGGGTATTTGTCCTCTGTCAGCTGTATAGCTGGCAAAAATTTTCTTCCATTCTGTGGTTTGCCTCTTTGCTCTAGTCACAGTCTCCTTTGCTGTACAATAGCTTTGTAATTTCATGAAGTCCCAGTGTTGATTAGTGGTTTTATTTCCTGAGCAACTGGAGTTATATTCCGAAAGTCATTACCTGTGCCAATATATTGAAGGGTTTCCCCTACTTTGTCCTCTACCATTTTCAGAGTTTCAGGTCTGATATTAAGGTCTTTGATCCCTTTAGACTTAATTCATGTGCATGAAGAGAGAGAGAAGGATCTATTTTCATCCTTCTACATAAAGAGATCCAAGCGCCTTGACCGGTAAGCCATCTCTCCAGCTGCTCTTACTTTTTGTTTTGTTTTGTTATTCAAAGTAGGGTCTCTCCTTAGCCCAGGCTAACCTGGATTTCAGGATTTCACTATGTAGACTCAGGCTAGCCTTGAACTCACAGCAGTCCTCCTACCTCTGCCTCCCAAGTGCTGAGACTGATGGCATGCACCATGCCTGGCTTCTCCCTCCTCCTCCCCCCCCCCCCCCGGTTTTTTCGAGGCAGGGTCTAGCCCAGGCTGACTTGGAATTCAGTATGTGTTCTCATGCTGTCCTTGAACTCGCAGCAGTCTTCCTTCATATGCCTTCTAAATGCTGGGATTAATGATTTTGCACCATCACCTGGCTTTCTTGCTTTTTTAATGGAGGCATTACAAAGGAGCAAGTGTTTGATGTGAACATCAAAGAGTTGCTGGATTGGGGCTAGAGAGATGGCTTAGCGGTTAAGGCCCTTGCCTGCAAAGCCAAAAGACCTCAGTTTGCTTCCCCAGGACCCACGTAAGCCAGATGCACAAGGGGGTGCATGTGTCTGGAGTTCGTTTGCAGTGGCTGGAGGCTCTGGCATGCCCATTCTATCTGCCTCTTCCTCTCTTTCTCTCTCTCTCAAATAAATAAGTAATTTTTTTTTCGAGGTAGGGTTTTACTCTTATCTAGTCCAGGCTGACCTGAAATTCACTGTGGAGTCTCAGGGTGGCCTCAAACTCATGGTGATCTTCCTATCTCTGCCTCCCGAGTGCTGGGATTTTAAAGGCGTGTGTCACCACGCCCGGCTAAGTAAAATATTTTTAAAAAAATTTGTGGGCTGGAGAGATTGCTTAGTGGTTAAGGCTTTTATGTGCAAGCCCAGAGGACCCAGGTTTGATTCCCCAGGCCAGATGCACAAGGTGGCACGTGCATCTGAAGTTTGTTTACAGTGGCTGAAGGCCCTGGCCTGTCCATTCCCCCCCCAACCTCTTTGTCTCCCAAATAAAATTAAATTGAATTTTTAGAAGACTAAAAGTCAAACCAGGGGTGGAGAGATGGCTTAGCGGTTAAGCGCTTGCCTGTGAAGCCTAAGGATCCCGGTTCAAGGCTCGATTTCCCAGTACCCACGTAAGCCAGATGCACAAGGGGGCACATGCTTCTGGAGTTTGTTTGCAGTGGCAGGAGGCCCTGATACGCCCATATTCATATTCTCTCTCTCTGTCGCTTTCAAATAAATA
This sequence comes from Dipus sagitta, assembly GCA_036346955.1. NCBI lineage: Eukaryota > Metazoa > Chordata > Mammalia > Rodentia > Dipodidae > Dipus > Dipus sagitta. The sequence continues at coordinate 70,666,574 of CM070773.1, read as the reverse complement.
AATAAAAATAAACAAAAAATTTTAATTAAAAAATCAAGCCAGGCATGGTGGTGCATGCCTTTAATCCTAGTACACGGGAGGCTGAGGTAGGAGGGCCACCATGAGTTTGAGGCCACCCTGAGACTACATAGTGAATTTCAGGTCAGCCTGAGGTAGAGTGAAACCCTATCTCAAAAAACCAAAAAAAAAAAAAAAAAAAAAAAAGATTAAAAATCAATAAATTTAGAAAAAATAAAGGTAAAAATTGTGTGCTGGAGATTGCCAAACAACATAAGAAAGTGACTTAACAGCCCAGCTATTCGATTGCATTACAGTAGAAAATAAGATACATGACAAAGTATTTGAAAGTACTGGGCATCAAAAACTAAAGGTTTCTTTGCAGAAAATGTGATTCTTGTGCATTTTTAACTTAAAATAGTGTTAGAGACCATAACATCTTCTGAAGAAAGTTAGATGCTGGGCTTATTTTTTGACCTAACCAGAGAGCCAACAGCATGGAGGTGAGGCCACTGCTACCCAAGCAGGATTTACCTGCACTAGTGAGTAAATAGAGTGAGGAAGAAAGGAAGGCCAGTGATGTGCAGTTTGCTTTTAACATCCTAAGCTCAGCAGCAATCAGTTTAATTTGTGTAAACAAAGCTTTCTTTAAGCTTTTAATCCACCTATTATTTATCATGTCACTATAAGTAAATTTCAGCTGCTGCTGACAGAAAAGTGAGGCCCAGAGGGCAAGTATAGACAGCCTATGCTGATTTTTCTAGACAGTCCGCAAAGCAGTACATTTTTTGATTAAAATAAATGCCTAACCAGTCTACTTCATGCTCTCCTACTGGAAATTTAGCTGCGTTTTGTTTTGTTTTTTTCAAGGTAGGGTCTCACTCTAGTCCAGGCTATCCTGGAATTTAAAGTAATCCTCTTACCTCTGGGATTAAAGGCTTTATCTACATTTTGAAAGACCTGTTATGCTTGAAGTACTCAAATGTGTCAATACTGATACTGAATCCTAGCCTCGTACCCTGTGTGGCTTAACTGTGGTCTTTGGTGTAGGGAAACAGGTTGGGGCTCATTGCTTCACCATGAATTGGGCTTACTCAATTTCTGACATGTCTATAAATCAAGTAGTATTGTGTGAAGTGATTAGTTTATCATGTTTTCTGATATTTATTTATTTATTTATTAGAGACAGAGTGTGTGTGAGAATGGTCACACCAGGGCCTCTAGCCATTGCAAACGAACTCCAGATACATGCGCCACCATGTGCCATCTGATTTACGTGGGACCTGGAAAATTGAACCTGGGTCCTTAGGCTTCGCAAGCAAGTGACTTAACCACTAAGCCAACTCTCCAGCTCTTAGTTTACCATGCTTGAATTTTTTTAGATTAAGAGGAGGAGGGCTGGGTGTTGAAGTTTAGAGGTACCAGGATTGCTGTGAGTTTAAGGTCTGCCTGCTCAAATGAAGGCAGAAGCAAGGTTAAAGCCCTTGAAGTTGTTTTTATGTCAAAAGAAAAGCTTATTAGGTAATTATTACTAAGTAAAGCATGTTTGACATACCCTGATTATACACATGACACCCTTTTAAAAAAAAAAGGTGGCTTATACCTTTAATCCCAGCACTTGGTAGGCAGAGGATCCCTGTGAGTTTTGAGGCAAGTCTGAGACTACATAATGTATCCCAGGTCAGCCTGGACTAGAGTGAGACCTTACCTCAAATCAAAAACCAAAAAAAAGGAAGGGATAGTCTTGTGAGATGGCTCCACATTTTAAAAAGCCCTGGGTGTGTTTCCCTAATACACCCATGTAAAGACAGACTCATAACAGTGGTACCTATATCTGGAGTTTGTAAGAGGCCCTGGCAGACACCCACACACGCACACACACTGAGTGAGTGAGTGAGAGAGAGACAAATATCTAAAAAGTTAAAGGGCCTGATTTGGTGACACACACCTTTAATTAATCCCAGCAGAGGTAGAAGGATTGCTATGAGTTCAAGATCAGCCTGGGCTGCTAAATAAAGTGAGACCCTACCTTGAAAAACAAAACAAAAAGGTAAAGGAGCTAGTAGCACTTCTAATCCCAGCACTTGAAATATAGAGATAGGAGTAGGATCAGAAGTTTAAGATCAGTATTAGCTACATAGTGAGTTGGAAGCTAGCCTGGACTAAATTAAATTAGACTGTGTTTCATAAAAACCAAAAATTACAGCATTTAGGGGCTAGAGGTATAGTTGAATGGGTAAAATGTGTGGTTGTGAGAAGCCCTCGGTTCAAGCCGTAGCCTGCACAGCACACATAAATTGTAGGCCCAGTACCATACAAATTCTCTTTGGTGAAGCTTTGGCCTCTGTAGAGTCGGTAAGTTAATGAGTGACCCTCAGAATATTTTGTTCTTGAAGCAATATTTTTATAACTCTTTTAAATGTTAAAATTGTTCTTGGAATTATTTGAACATGAGTAGGGTGATATTTGGCATTGCATTTTTTTCAGTCTAGTTTTTATCATGTTGTAGGCATTTTGATGTTAACAGTCCATGTTCAGAGCAAGGACCAGTGTTTCTTTTTTAAAATTTTTTAATTTTTTTATTAACAACTTCCATGATTATAAAAAATATACCATGGTGATACCCTCCCTCCCCCCACTTACCCCTTTGAAACTCCACTCTCCATCATACCCCCTCCCCATCTCAGTCAGTCTCTCTTTTACTTGTGATGTCTTGATCTTTTCCTCCTCTTATGATGGTCTTATGCAGGTAGTATGAGGCCATGGATATCCAGGCCATTTGTGTCTGGAGGGAGCATGTTGTATGGACTCCTCCCTTTGGCTCTTACATTCTTCCTGCCACCTCTTCCGCATTAGACCCCGAGCCTTGGAAGGTGTGATACAGATATTGCAGTACTGAGCACTGCAGTCATTTCTTTCCATCACCATGATACCTTGAGTTGTCCCAAGGTCACTGCCATCTGAAAAGAGAAGATTCTCAACCAAAAGTGAGAGTAGCATTAATATAAGGGTGTGAACATTAACAGAAGTGCTTACTGGGCAGTTTGATAAGCATAGTATATACATTTGGCCAGACAACAGCAGACGTTACACCCCTAGGCCTCATGTCTACCCCTGTTTTAAGTTTTCAGTATCAGGGATGTGTTCCCTTCCCATGGAGCGGGCCTCCAGTCCAGTTGGAGGGCAGTTGGTTTCCCCCATAACAGACGTGCCACTATTGCACCCGTTGGCTCATTTGGCCTGGCTAGCCAATTGTAAGGCTTGCAGTGAAGGACCAGTGTTTCTTTAACTACTGCAAATTCCACTTGAGGCTTTTGCCACCCTCTAACTGATCTGCACTTAAACTTTAGTTGGCAGGGGTTTTGTTTCATTTTGGTTTGGGTTTTCAAGGTAGAGTCTCACTCTAGCCCAGGCTGACCTGGAATTCACTATGTAGTTTCAGGGTGGCGTTGAACTCATGGTGATCCTCCTACCTCTGCCTCCCGAGTACCGGTATTAAAGGCATGCTCCACCATGCCCGGCAGGAAGTAGTCTTTTTAAGGCTTTATGATTATCATCCTGTAGGGAAATATGAGTTGGGAACAATTGCACATCTCATAAAGACAACCCATTCAGTGTCTCAGGGTACCTGAATAGGAATGTTAGGAACTTTGTGAGGACCATGGTTATTACTGATTGTGCTCCAGGATAGAAATGCTCATCATGGCAGAAAAACAGATAACAGCTAGAAGAAGGAAAGCCATTTTTAAAGCAAATTTCTAGTGCACACAGTTGAAGATGGGTACATGCCACACTAGAATGTCAAGTAGGAAAAGCTGTAAATTCTTAACCTTGCTTTTTGTTAAAATGGTCATGATTGGAAAAAGATTTGGTTTGGGCTTGTTTACTAGGTCGCAATAACATCTTTTTGACTAAAGTTTCTATGGACATAGGGTAACAATTTTAAATGCGAAAGTGCTGGTATTCTGTCTTGAGGTTGATACTGTGCTTCTCTTATTTCTTTAAGGTTATTCGGCAATAGTTACAGATGGTAGGAGATAAACTTGGGGGCTCTTCACCCTTTGACACTAGACATTGTCATCAGTGGAGATGAGCTGTTGTTCCTTGAATGGCTGCTGCTATTGAAATAAATGGCTTTTAACATGGTTTCAGAAATGGCCACAAAGTTTTCTGGGCTGCTTTTAACTTACTTTCTTTCCTTTTTTTTTTTTTTTTTTTTGTAAAATAAATCCAATTTGTGTAACTGTCCCTTGGCTGTAGTTTTGTTTGACCTCCCCGTGCATAATTCCAAGTTAACTGTACTGGCCCCTCCTATTTCCTTTTCTCAATACTTTGCACTAATTCTCCTTGGGAAATGCCAGTTCAGTAAAGGATAAGGAAGATGAGGCTATGAACTCTGAACACTTGGCCTTTAACCATGGCAAATCCATTAATACATATATGTCTTTGAAAATGCTTATTTTACTTGAGAAATAATTTTATCTTGTTTTTCATGTGAATCTTGTATTGATTTTTTCAACAAAGGAGTTGGAATAGGCAGGGCCTGCCAAAGCCATTTTTACCCTTACACTACTAAACCCAAGTGAGGAGAAGGCTTTTCAGTATCATAAATATCCACCCAAGGAGAGAGTATTTACTGAAAATAAAAGCCTCCTACCCCTTCTTTAAACTTTGGAGGGTTGGCTTAGAAATTGTTTTCTCCAAATTAATGCTTTGAGCCATCTTCAAGTTCAGCAGCCATTTTGGTGGTTGTCTTGATGGATTCTAACATCTGGTCATGGTGGTCATGAATTGGCAATCCAAACCTTGAGGAATATCTGCAAACATTTCAAAAAAAAAATCTTTGGTATTTTTCCCTTTGTGTGTAGCTTAGAATCAATTCGAATCTTCAACTCTGTCCAGTTGCCAACTGAGGCCTTAAATTTGAATTTGTGTCCTTTTGTGGGAAGGTGAAAAGCAGCAAGAATAAAACCTGGCTTGATTCACCAAAGAGAGTCTAGATACTGTTCTTGTTTTGTGATCGCATATTCAAAAATACTTACTCGAACCTGTTTCTAAGCTGTGGAGCCTAGTACCTTGGATGGGACTGGCTATGCAGATTTTTGGGGGGGGCGCTCAGAAAAAACTTAGGTGCCTCCTTCCTTGTTAACAAATTAAAAATTTCTAGATGGCACTAGTAACATTAAAGTACGGAGCTGTATGTTACACAGGTTGCATACTCACAAAGTTGGCCCTAGGGCCGTGTTCTATGCCTTTTAGTTTATGCATAGGTGCATTCTTGTATTTGAGGCATGTGAGCTCAGTTCATTGGTGTTGCAACCTGTGTGCTATTTATCTGACTTGACCAGTAAGAGTGCATGTGTAAAACTGTTTTCTTCCCTTCCCTGGAAAAGTGAATCATGCAGACTTCTTTCCTGCAGATTTGGATTGCCTCTAGTCATGAGTGAGCGTTCCAGACAGGGAAATTGATAATGGAAATCTGTGGAAGTAGCTTGTTTGTGGTGGGAGGAAAATCAAGGACATATTGTTAATGAATTTTGACCTATTTTACTGCACACCTGTAATGTCTAACTTGGTGGTTTAGAGAATATGGAGTGTTTCTGGGCTTTCATATTAAGGCAGAGGCTCCATACAGGTTGCTGATGATTGTTCTAAATTCCCATTGTTTTCTTGGCTTTTCTCCCTTGGTTTATGTGTCGTCTGGAAACTGATTTGTAGTTGGTGAGGTAACATACGTGGAGCTCTTAATGGACGCTGAAGGAAAGTCAAGGGTAAGTGTCTGAGAGAATTTCTTCTGTGGATTTACAACATGACAAATGTAACTGTATGGTGCCGTGGACTCGAATGCAATTAGGAAGGTAGTGAGTGTTCATGTTATAGTAGCTATGTTTGATTTTGCCAACATTCTAGTTGGGTGGGAGGGGGTTTGCAAATGGGAGTCCCGCTTTTCCAAATGGCTGGCCAAAGAGCTTTTTGGTATTCTGTTTGGATGCCCAATTTGGATAACTGGGGACCAATAGTAGCATTGTCTCTTTGTTAACAGGAGTTGGCTGTGTGTGAATTATGCATGGAATTTTAGTGGTGGTATAATTAATGTAAAACCTGTGTTCTTGTTTAGAAAATGTTATTCTTGGTTGTTTGCTGAATTTGAAAGTTGTGTGAACCAAAGATTCTGAAAAGTTGCCTTTGTGCCAGTAAAATTGTAAACCAAATATTACAAACCTGAATGTTCACAATTGGCCTAGTTTAATGAAAATAAACTATTTTCTGTTGTGCAATAGAATGGCTTAGAATAATCAAAAGGATGAGCTTAATTTATGGAAAAGGATGGATTTAGTAGGAGTATGGTAAGGAATTGATTGAGTACAGAGGGAAGCAAATCTAAAGCTTGTGTGATTTCTTGGAGAATCTGAATTTAGGTCTTCTCATTATAACTTTAGCAGCTATAGTGCAATGCTGGTGATGTGTAGGGAAAGAAGATATATAAAGGAGCCCAGCTTTGTATAAGGAAGGCTAGGTCATGCACTTCGGTCAGCTTCCCTTTAGATGGGTAAATTTCTTTTTAAAAATCTTAACTTTGTTTACATAAGTCATATCTTTAATTTCTTTATAACTATCATTGATGTTTACTATTTTTTCTCCCCCCCCCCCCTCTTGCTCATCTGACTGGTCTGGCTTCTTCCCAAAGGGATGTGCGTAAGTATGGTCTAGTTACTTGTTCACATTTGAGTTTTCCAAGTTGTAGAACCGGTTTTATTAATTTGCTTTTGATTCTTCATAGTGTTGTTGAATTCAAGATGGAAGAGAGCATGAAAAAAGCTGCTGAAGTTCTAAACAAGCATAGTCTAAGTGGAAGGCCACTGAAAGTCAAAGAAGTAAGCTGTTTCTCTCCTTTTTTCCTTCCATTTTTTTCCCTTGGTGGTGTGCAATGGAATCTAGGGCCTTGCATGTGCTAGGAAAGCAATCTACCATTCAGTTACACCCCCACAAATTAGGCCTCACAAATTAGGTCTTCATTAACATTTTGCATACCATGTATAATGGTATGATAATAAGAATGGTTCTTGACTAAATTTTACTGAGCAGACAAACCACTTGTTTTTATTTGGTCAATTGGTTTTTTTGTTTGTTTGTTTGCTTTTTTCAAGATAGGATCCCATGTAGCACAGGCTTATCTTTTTAATTATGAATTAAGTTTATTTAGGGAGAAAACACATTATGGGGTTTATTTTAAGGGAGATTGGAGTCTAAGAAGGGGAGACTGGAGCAGAGTCAAACAATATGGGAAGTAGGAAACACACTTAGGCAGAAAACACTGTATAGTTCATAAGGTTCATTTAAGAGAAGCTGAGCCTTTCAAAGAAAGGAGTAGAGCCACAAGCATGTGGAAGACAGAATTTGGGAGTTTGTATAGGGAGATTGGAAGGAATACCCATGTCATGTGCCTTGTGTTTTCCCATGGAAGGAAGTTAAGAGGGCGAATGGTGAGGCTCAAGGAAGAATAAGGGAAATAAAAAAAAGCAGAGACAAATTCAGAGGAGACGTGAGTAATGAAGAAAGTTAACATTCATGGTTACCCTGAGTTTAAAGAAATTACACAGGTAGCAGGCCTGGAGGTAGAGAGATTATATCCACACGAGATTATATCCACATAGTAGATCTAGAGTGTAAGGGAAATACACATGTGATAGATTGAAAGACCAGAGGAAAATCATGCATATAATCAAAGTGAGAAGTTATCCCAAACTATAAAGGAGAGGCTCTCCTTCCTGAATCCAGAGAGAGCTCCACAAAGAGGAAAAAGGCACGATAGGAAGAAGATGAGATCCTTTATATTCAAGGGAAAGAACTGGTTTGTAGATTTGGAGGGTGGATCCCAGAGTGACACCCAACAAGAGCAGGCTTATCTTGAATTCACTGGGTAGCTTCCTGATCCTCCTGCTTTTGCCTGAGTTCCAGGATTACAGGCATGTACCTTGTAGTTTGTTTGTTTTCAGTGTTGGTTCGCACTGTAGCCCTGACTGACCTGGAATTCACTATGTAGTCCCAGGCTGGCCTCGAACTCATGATGATCCTCCTGCCTCTGCCTCCGGAGTGCTAAGATCAAAGGTTTGCGCCACCACACCCAGCTCAGTGTATATTTTTTAATGAAGGGGGAAGGTTAGTCCTAGGTGTAAGAATTTGGCAATGGTGATAAGCATATACTTTGTGACCTGTGTTGAGCACTTCCTTTAGTCCTTGCTTTAGGAACATAACCTGGACTTTTTGGTCTTCCTGTTAGGCTTGTTGTAAGAGACTATATGGATTACTAGTCTGACTAGTTTGGGTCTTAAATCCTATCTTAGCCTCCTAAATGCTATGATTAGAGCTAGTTCTTTTTGGATTTTTTTTTTTCCAAGGTCGGGTCTCGGGTCTCACTCTAGCCCTGGCTAACCTGGAATTCACTATGGAGTCTCAAGGTGCCCTCGAACTCACGGCAATCCTCCTACCTCTGCCTCCTGAGTTCTGGTATTAAAGGCGTGTGCCACCACGCCCGGCTTTTAATCTTTTTGGATTTTTTAAAGTGAATTTATTACTCGAGTCTTTACTATATCCAAACCAAGAGGATATTTTTTTTGTTTTGGTTTGTTTTTCGAGGTGGGGTCTCATCCTAGCCCAGGCTGACCTGGAATTCACTATCGCGTCTCAGGGTGGCCTCGAACTCAAGGCGATCCTCCTACCTCTGCCTCCCAAGTGCTGAGATTAAAGGCGTGTGCCACCACGCCCAGCAAGAAGGTATTTTTTTATAGTCAACCATGTTAATGTTCTATTTATTTTTTTCTCAATTTTTATTAATATTTTCCATGATTATAAAAAATATCCCATGGTAGTACCCCCCCCCCCACTTTCCCCTTTGAAATTCCATTCTCCATCATATCCCCTCCCCATCTCAATCTTTCTACTTACATATATACAATACCAACCTAACAAATGCCCTCCTCCCTTCCTTTCTCTTCCCTTTCTATCTCCTTTTTAACTTACTGGCCTCTGCTACTGAGTTTTTTCCAAGAAGATATTTTTTTTAAGAGGTATTGTCTCACTGTAAATCGGCTGTCGTTGAACTCACTGCAGTCCTGCCGTAGTCTCCCAAGTGCTGGGATTAAAGGCATGATCCACCATGACAGGTATAAATACTTATTTGTGGTGCTGAAGAACAAACCCAGGGCTTTATGCTTTGTGCATTAGTTAGGCAGGCATTCTACTGCTGAAATGTCCCTGGCCTCCAGGTATATTTTCTTCCAGGCAGAGATTGGGTTTTTGTTGTTTTTAAAAACATTCATTTATTTGGGGGGGGGGCAGGGAGGGAGGGAGGGAGACAGACAGAGGGAGTATGGTTGAGCCAGGGTCTCCTGCCACTACAAACACATGCCTGATGCATGTGCCACTTTGTGCATCTGGCTTTATGTGGGAACTGGGGCATCGAACCTGGGCCATCAGGCTCTGCAAGCACCTTTAACCACTAAGCCATCTGTCCAGCCTGAGATTGATTTTGTTACTGGTGCTGCTGGTTAAATTAATAACCTTTAATTTGTGTGTTGGGGGAGGCAGGGTCTGGAATCAAGTTCTCACTATATTGTCAGGATCCTCCTGCCTTCAGCTTCCTGTGTGCTGGGATTAAAGGCATGTGCTACCTTTTTACTTTTTAAAACAAAGCAGTAGGCCGAGCGTGGCGGCGCATGCCTTTAATCCCAGCACTTGGGAGGCAGAGGTAGGAGGATCATCATGAGTTCAAGGCCACCCTGAGACTACATAGTGAATTCCAGGTCAGCCTGGGCTAGAGTGAGACCCTACCTCGAAAAACAAAACACAAACAAAACAAAGCAGTAAAGACTCAGAGGATAGGGGTTATAAGTTACTTTCCATGTGCTGGTGGTAAATGACAGGGGCAGAGAGTTCAAGAAAAAAATATATATTTAATATCAGATCTCTACAATCTTGTCCAGAGCTATTATACTGCTCAGACCATATGTACTTGAATCTCAGAATGTAGAGCACTTAGGGGTGGAGAGTCAGGATTAACAGACTGTTCTTGTAAACTGTCATTGATGAGTTTTGCAGAAATTATATACATATTGTGTTATATCAGTAAGATTCAACCATACCAAGTCCAGGAAGATCTTGTTTCAATTTGGAATATTTCCCATCAAGTCAGCTAATCAGGTCATCCCTCATCATTTCATTTTAGATCACTTGAGGACTGTATTTTCAGCACTAAATTTTATGTTCTTTTGTTTCTTTTTTGTTTTTTTCGTGGTGTAGGGTCTTGCTCTAGCTCAGGCTCACCTGGAATTCACTATGTATGTAGTCTCAGGGTAGTCTCAAACTCATAGCGATCCTCTTACCTCCGTCTCCCACCTGCTCGGATGCCACCACGCACGGCGTTCTTTTGTATCTTAACTGTTGCTGGTTCTAAATTTCTTCTGGGTTACTGGTTTATTTTACTTTCTTGCTAATATATACCTGAGAAATGCTTTCTAAATAGTCTTTCATTCTCTGAAGTTTTGTGTGTTTGATCGCAGGTGGAACTCAGCATAATACGTGCTAGGCAAGTGCTCTACTACTGAGCTATTTTCTTAAGATGTCTTTTTCTTTTTATTTACATGCTTTTATTTATTTGAAAAGAATTAATGTGAAAGAAAATAGGCATGCCAGAGCCTCTGGCTATTGCAAGCAAACTATGAGCGTGTGCCACTTTGTACATCTGGCTTTATGTACATACTGGGGAATGAAACCAGTAATAACCTGGACTGACAAGCTTTAGGCTTTCAAGAAAGTGCCTTTAACCACTGATCCACCTCCACAGGCCTACATATTACTTCTTTTTGGTTTTTCAAGGTAGGGTCTCACTCTAGCTCAGGCTGACCTGGAATTCACTATGTAGTCTATATCTTACTTCTTAAAAAAACAGATTTATTGGGGCTGAGGCATGGCTCAGCGGTTAAGATGGTTGCCTGCAAAGCTTAATGACTCGGATTTGATTTACCCATGTAAAGGCAGATGCACAAAGTGGCTCCTGTGGCTGTGAAGGCCCTGGTCTCTCTTCTACCTCTCTCTGCTTACAAATAAATAAATTTTTAAAAAGAAACAAACAGGGCTGGAGAGATGGCTCAGTGGTTAAGGTGCTTGCCTGCAAAGCCAAAGGACCCAGGTTTAATTCTCCAGGACACGTATAAGCTACATGCACAAGAATTTAAAAAAAGAAAACAGATTTATTAAGTACACTCCAAGGAGTATCTGGCTAAACAGTAAGAAGAATATCACCTATAGCTTCCTTTTACTTTTCAGTTTAAAATAGGTTATTACTAAGTTGTCTAGGCTGGCCTTGAACTTGTGATCCTGATACAGCATTCTAGTGCTGATATTACAGGCCTATGCCACCATGGCTCTGCTGGAGATTTTATATATGTGTGTGTGTGTGCACACGTGCGACATTGAACTTGAAAGTGCTAGGCAAGTACTCTACCACTTGAATTACATCTCTAGCCAGGAGAAAGCTTATGATATTTTGACAATATCAGTTGTTTTCCAGGCCCACTTATGATTGTCAAGTGGGTTCAGTGTAACACTTTTGTGCTTATTTCAGGATCCTGATGGTGAACATGCAAGGAGAGCAATGCAAAAGGTGATGGCTACGACTGGTGGGATGGGTATGGGACCAGGTGGCCCAGGAATGATTAATATCCCACCCAGTATCCTAAATAATCCTAACATCCCAAATGAGATTATCCATGCATTGCAGGCTGGAAGACTTGGAAGCACAGTATTTGTAGCAAATGTAAGTAAATGGAAACATTGTCTAAAGTAGAAACATCTGCAAATCTTTATGATCTGATTTTGTCACTGTTACACAAGTAATTTAAATCAGGGCTAAGTTCTTAATTTTGCTTTTAAGTGGGTCTGGGGGATTGGAAAGGTGACTTAATGGTTAATGTGCTTGCTTGGAAAGCCTGACAACCCAGGATAATAAAATTTCCAGTACCATTGTACAGTCAAATGCACAGTTTTGCATGCATCTGGAGTTTGCAGTGCCAAGAGGTCCTGGCATGCCTATTATTCTTTCTCCTTCCTCCACCACCCCCCCCCCCCCGCATCCCCTTTCTCACACATATTTTACAGTTTTGGTGCAGGGCAATAATGAACCAGGGGCAGTATATTGAAACCTGTTTCTCCTTAGTTGTATTTGGGGTAAATGATACCTTTATCATCTGCAAGGGATTTTAAGAAGACAGTGGATTTGGAAGTGGTGGTGAACCTTAGCAGAGGAATGACTTTGTTTAAGAAATAATTTAGAGCCGGGCGTGGTGGTGCACGCCTTTAATCCCAGCACTTGGGAGGCAGAGGTAGGAGGATCACCGTGAGTTCGAGGCCACCCTGAGACTCCATAGTGAATTCCAGGTCAGTCTGAGCCAGAGTGAGACCCTACCTTGGAAAACCAAAAAATAAAAAATAACTTAGTTTGAAGAATATGAAAAGACCTAAGCTGTTCCTCTTAAGAAGAGAGACAGTAATACTGCCGTTAAGGCAGGCTTCATAGTCCTGTTTGGAAAATTCTACTGCACTTTGATTAGTTTTAGGACACAAACAAAAGTATGTCTTATTCATAGAGTCAAATTGTGTTTCTTTTTTCTGAAGATATTTACTTACCTTAAGATTTTTACTCTCTTTCAATTAGCTGGATTATAAAGTTGGCTGGAAGAAACTGAAAGAAGTTTTTAGTATGGCTGGTGTGGTAGTTCGAGCAGACATTCTGGAGGATAAAGATGGGAAAAGTCGTGGAATAGGCACTGTGACTTTTGAGCAGTCCATTGAAGCTGTTCAAGCTATATGTATCCTTGCATGGGAAGTCAAGTCATGGTGAACAGTGTTAGGCAGTAATACATATTTGTAGGAAACCAGTAACTATATTCATATATTCCCTGTGACTATAGGAAATGAATTGCTGTGGAATTTGAAAGTTTTCGGCGGGGGGGGGGGAGCGATCAATGTAATACAGTGTGATGGAAAGTGTAATTGGAACATGTGCCACCTAGGAGAATTTTAGGGTGTTTATTCATTTATAATGGTCTTACAGGACCCTCTTCCAGTGAGTAGACATAATTTAAAGAAGCACTTCTCCCAGCTCAAGGTTTACAATGGAGTGTGTCACACATGATCACAGGCATTAATAATGTTCAGGTAAACTACTTCTGAGTGTCTTACCCAGAAAATGTGGGACTTTAGAAAGGGTGGAACCCTTGGCCCTTTGGATATGTACAGAAAACTGACTTTAAGGTCAGGAATAAAGCTTGCATGCCTGAAGAGTGAGCTCAGGTTTGCTTTCCATTCCCTTCAAGTTTCCTTCCTTGTTCCTTTAATACTTAAATACATACAAGTATAGTGAAGAATTGAAATTGCTCATAAATTCACTACTGGGATTGGTAGCTATAGAGTATTTCTCTTGCTGTACATGCTTTCATAATTGTAAATGGAGATGAGGAAGGGGGGTAGGTAACCAAACTAAGTATGTATATTAAAAAGAACTGTGAAAAAGTATCCTTAATTGTAATATCAGCTATGTTTAATGGCCAGCTGCTGTTTGATAGACCAATGCATGTGAAAATGGTAAGTTAGTAGATTCCCCACCCAGCTCTGGAATATGTTCAAATAATTCTAGCAAAAATTTCATTACTAAGCCAGGCATGGTGGCACACTCCTTTGAATTCAGCACTTGGGAGGCAGAGGTAGGAGACTCTCCATGAGACCGGCCGGGACTACAGAGCGAGTGCAAGGTCAGCCTGGGCTAGACTGAGAATCTACCTTGAAAAACAAATGAATTACTAATATTGCATATAGGCGTCTAAACCTAGGAATTAGTCTGTTTAATTAGACTTCAATGTGTTGAGCAAGTACTACATATAATGTTTGGTTAGCATATCTACATTGACTCACAATCAAGTCATGGTTCAAGCAGTTTTTAAAGGTTAATTGGAGTGTTTCCATCTTCAACATTGTCCCTGCTGTAACAGTGCCAAAGTTAATAGTACAACAGCACTGGAAGGTGCTAAGAGCATTCTGGCTAGGATTCAAATTCAGGAACAATACAAAAAGGTATAAAGAATTTTTTCAAGTTAATTGTAAACATTCAATTTAGGGTTTTTCTCGGGGGTTGGGGGTTGGTTTTTTGAGATAGAGTCTTGCTGTAACCCAGGCTGACCTGGACTTCACTCTGTAGTCTCAAGCTGAACTTGAACTCACAGCAGTCCTACCTCTGCCTCCTGAGTGCTAGGATTAAAAGTGTGCACCACCATGTCCAGCTTCAAATTAGTTTTTGAGTAGATAATGGATTCATACGACTCAGATCAGAAAGCATGAAAACAGCCAGGTGTGGTGGCACATACCTTTAATTGCAGCACTCCAGCAGAGGTGTAGAAGGATCACTGAATTCCAGGCCTGCCAGAGACTACATAGTGAGTTACAGGTCACCCTGGGCTAGAGTGAAGACCCTACCTCAAAACAGAACAAGAACAACAACAAAAAAAAAAAAAACATTAAAAGAGAATGCAAGCCTCCTTGATACTTTTTGCTCAAGTCCTGACCATCCCCCGCAATAACTCACATGAAACACCCCCCACCCATAAGGTTTTGTTGTAGCCCAGGCTGACCTGGAATTTACTTTGTAGTTTCAGGCCTCAAACTCACAGTGATCCTCCTACCTCTACCTCCCAAGTGCTGGGATTAAAGGCATGTGCCACCATGCCTGGCACTCTCATGTACCTTTGTCCTTCCCTTTGTCACAGAAAGTTAAAAAAAGCAGACTCTCATGTGCTTCATGTTGTTTGAATGCACCTTAATTTTTAAACTCTGGTTGTTGTTTTCTTTGTTGTGGTTTGTTTTCCCTGCTGCTGGGGTTTGGACCCAGGACAATGCTCATGTTGGATAAGTGATCGACCTCTGGGCTGTACCTTCAGATTTGACTAGGTTTTTTTTTTTTTTGGTGGTGGTGGTTATTACAGGGTCTCAGGTAGCCCAGGCTGACCTCAAACTTGATATGTAGCCAAAGCTGGCTTTAAATTCCTAATCTTCTTGCCTTGGTCTTCCAGGTGCTGAGATTACAAACATACACCCTCACACTTTGCATCTGACTAGTTCTTTGTTGATGGGGATTGTGTACCTTTTTGCTGTTGATAGTACTGTGAAGGATACTGAGATGCATTCATTTTCTCTTTCAGGATGAGAGGGCCTTACCAAAGGGAGACTTTTTCCCTCCTGAACGTCCACAGCAACTTCCCCGTAAGTCTTTGAGTTATTCTAAACAGAAAACTGATGTGATTACATGAGTACATATTACACTTAAACTTGTGCCAGCTAGAGTCTGGGGCTTTTCTCTTATAATTTTTTGGTAAGAAACAAGCAGAGACATTCACAACTTCTAGTCAGTTTCACCTTTTTGGGATGAACATCCACCAAACCAGGCAGAGTTTAGAGAAGGAACAGGATTTATTTCAGCTTACAGGTCCAAGGGGAAGTTCTATCAGTGGCAGAAGTTGGCCGCCTTTCACAGATCCAAGCACAGAAATACAACCACCAGTCAGCAGCAAGCAAGCAGTCATAGGCAGCAAACAGTAGGGTGAACCCTGGCAGAGCTCTATTCTGCATTTGGGCTAGAAATCAGATTAGCCCCCAGCAAGTTTTTACACCTGAGTCTATTGAAGGACATATATTCAAACTAACACACAACTTAAGAATGGATTTTAAATTACTTTGTGGTGAGGCAGGCTGCCCGGGATGTTAGGCCTTTTTGGTTTTGTTGAGGTAGTCTTACTCTAGCCCAAACCTTGGTGGTGCACACTTGTAATCTTAACACTTTGAAGTCTGAGGCAGGAGAGTAATGAGTTCAAAGCCAACATTACACAGTGTCGCAGACAGCTTCAGGTTCGCTGAGATGAACTTCTAGACCAGGCACAGTTATGGAGGAAGGGATTTATTGAAGCTTAAAGAACCAGGAGAAGTTCCATAAAAGCAGAAGAAACTGGCCTGCTTTCACAGGCCCAAGCAGAGAGAGAGAGCAGCACAAGCCTAAAGGTCAAAAGCCACAGCACACTTCAGGAACTCCTGCTAGGCACACTTTGCATATCTTTAGATTGAAATCTGAAACCCACCACCACACCTTAAGATCCACACAATGGCATTGCCTCCAGCCAGATGGCTAGAGATGCAAACTACAAACAAACAACTGAATATATTGGGGGCCATCTATTCCATTCAAACTACCACACACAGTCAGACTCTTATCTCAAAAAAGGGGGGGTGCTGGAGAGATGGCATAGTGGTTAAGGTGTTTGCCTACAAGGCCAAAGAACCTAGGCTCGATTCCCCAGGACCCATGTAAGCCAGATGCACAAGGTGGCTCATGTGTCTTTGAGATCGTTTGCAGTTACTGGAAGTCCTGGCATGCCCATTCTCTCCCTCTTTCTCTCAAATAAATAGGTCTGTATTTGTAAAAATTGAAATGATCTAGCTGGGCGTGGTGGCGCACGCCTTTAATCCCAGCATTTGGGAGGCAGAGGTAAGAGGATCACAATGAGTTCAAGGCCACCCTGAGACTACATAGTGAATTCTAGGTTAGCCTGGACTAGAGTGAGACCTTACCTCGAAAAACTTTTAAAAAAAATTGAAATGATCTATTAGCTCATCAGTGGATAAATAAAATATGGTAAATGTAATGGATAATGTATTATCCAGCCATAAAAAGGAATACAGAAAAGATTCACCTGTAAGTACCCAGAACAGGCAAATATATAAGGGAAAAAAAGGTTTGTGTTTGCTAGTAGTAGGGGAGAGGTGAGGAATAATGAAAATGTTCTGAAATTAAATGATGGGGTAGTTAATAGCTTTGACTGTTCTCAAAAGTACTAAATTTGGGCTGGAGAGAAGGCTCAGCCATTAGGCTCTTGCCTTCAGAGCCTAACAACCTGAGTTTGATCTCCAGTTCCCATGTAAAGCCGGATGGATAAAGTGGCTCATGCATCTGGAGGCCCTGGCGTGCACATTGTCTGTCTCTCATCTCTCTGGGCCTGCAAATGAATGAATGAATAAATAAATAATTTTTTAAAAATTGCCCGGTGTGGTGGCACACGCCTTTAAAAAAAAAAGCAACTAAATTCCATACTTAAATGGATGATTTTTATTTATAGTGTATGAAGATTTAACTGCGTAATTTTTTTGTTTTGTTTTTCAAGGTAGGGTCTCACTCTATCTAGCTCTGGCTGACCTGGAAGTAACTCTGTATTTTCAGGGTGAGCTCGAACTCATGGCAGTCCTCCTACCTCTAACTCCCAAGTGCTGGGATTAAAGGCATGCGCCACACGCCCGGCTGACTGTGTAATTTTTATGAGGAGAAAAATTCAGAGTTTATTGCAACATCGAATTTTAAAACTGCCCTGTGTGGGGCTGGAGAGGTGGCTCAGCAGTTAAAGGCACTTCCTCACAAAGCCTGATGATCTGAACTCAGTTCCCCAGTACCCACATAAAGCCAGATGTACATGTGGCTCATGTGTCTGGAATTTGTGTTTAAAAAAAAAAAAGAAACTTCTACAACTGTTAGTTGATTGGCCACTATAGGAGTGTTAGTGGACACATACTAGCATGATGTTCTTTTTTTTGTGTGTGTTTGTTTTTGTTTTTTGAGGTAGGGTTTCACTCTTAACTCAGGCTTACCTGCGATTCACTATATAATCTCAGGGTAGTCTCGAACTCATGGCGATCCTCCTACCTCTGCCTCCCAAGTCCTGGGATTAAAGGTGTCTGCCACCATGCCTGGCTTACATGATGTTCTTCTTAAAAAATATTTTTTTATTTATTTGAGAGAGACAGAGAGAGAGAAAAAGAATGAGTGTGCCAAGGCCTCTAGCCACTGCAGAGGAACTCCAGATACTTGTGCCGCCACCTTTTTTTGGGGGGGGGGGTTAAGGTAGTGTCTCGCTCTAGCCCAGGCTGACCTGAAATCCACTATGTAGTCTCAGGGTGACCTCTAACTCACAGCGATCCTGCTACCTCTGCCTCCCAAGTGCTGGGATTAAAGGCTTGTGCCACCACACACAGCACTTGCGCCACCTTTTCCATCTGGTTTATGTGGGTACTGCAGAATCGAACCTGGGTCCTTAGGCTTCGCGGGCAAGTACCTTAACCTCTACCCATCCCTCCAGCCCAGCATGATGTTCTTGGCTAGCAGGAGCCTGAACCCCAATAGCAGTATAAATTTTGTATTAATGCAAAATCTTGGGGACTTGATGGTGCAGGCAGGGTAGTAGGAAGACTGGTGTGTGCTGCTCTAGTAAAAATTTTCCTGGCCACATGGACAGGGAGCTGTCTGGAGTATCAAGGAATACCTCAGGCAACAAATAGCTCTAGCCTTACATCCTGCTTAACTGAGATTAAATGAATGGGTGCCAGTGTTTGAGCACCAAGTCCCTGCAGCACAACTGAAGGCTAATGATGTAGCTCTAATAGAGACACAGCTAGCATGCAAGTACAATGCTCCAATTCCCCCAGCACCAAAGGAATTTGTTGAAAGGCTCTATTAATTCCTTGAGACATTTATCTCCACATACCCATTTCCACATAAATGGTCATGGTGTTTCCCATGGTGGTTATGCTGGAGGAGGAGAGCTGGGGCCCAGGGACCCTATTATTCCTGGTTGTTGGTCTCCCAGCATGATTCAGAGGGTTCAGAGTTCTGTGTGAGTGCTTTGGGAGTAAGTAATCCTTAGTGGGCTCTTGGAATTGTTACCATGCAATTAAACCTGGCTGCTGTTAATCAGGTTAAATACTTGGAATTCTATGGTGCATTTTTGCTGTTATCATCCTTCAGACCATGGTTACTCAGTATTACAAGTGTATGGCCATGGTGGCTGTTTCCAGATATTGGTCTGTATCCTTGTATTATTGCTTGTCTGTGGAGGGCAGGCTGAGTATCAGAAGTTAGGATACCCTGCATGTGCTGGCATATGCACTCAGGAGGAGACTCAGAAGGATCTGGAGTTAGAGACCTGATCTTGTCTGGGACAGAAGGGGGGGGGGATGTGTGCAGACACAGTGGGGGGAGAAATATTTAACTATAATAGTTCCGTTGCTAAAACCACTCTACCTGGGCTGGAGAATTGACTCTGGTTAAGGCGCTTGCTTGTAAAGCCTAACAATATGGGTTCAATTCCACAGTACCCATGTAAAGCCATGTGCACACTCCCCCTCCCTCCCTCCATATCTCTCTCTCTCTTTCTCTCTCTTTCTCTCTCTCTCTCTCTCTCATTGCAAATAAATAAAAATATTTAAAAATAAACTCTGCCTAAGAAGTCAGTGTAGTGTAGTGTGTGAATTGATTGGCAGCACTAGATATTGAATCCAAAGCTGTTCTCTTGGTAGACACTGAGCTACATACACAGCCTTGTTTGGTTGTTTTATAACAGTTTTCATGTGAAGTTCTTTGTTGTTGGGCAATAATAAGTGCTTTGATACCTGATGTCTTGGCACATTTTTTTTTCTGAGGCAGGAGCTCACTAACCTAGAACTCACTGTAGCCCAGGCTGCCCTCAAAGTCACAGCAGACCTTCTGAGTGCTAGGATTAAAGGTTGTTTTGTGTGTGTGTATCGGGGGGGGGGGGGGGCGCGGTTCAAGATAGGGTCTCATGCTAGCCTCAGAGTCATGGCAATCCTCCTACTTCTGCCTCCTAAGTGCTGGGACTAAAGGCATATGCCACCATGTCCAGTTTTCTGTTTCTTTTTTGGTTTTTGGAGTCATAGTCCCACTCTATCCTAGGCTGACCTGGATCCCAAACTGATCCTCCTACCTCTCCCTCCCAAGTGCTGGGATTAAAAGCATGAGCCACCATACCTGTCTTGAAGGGTATGTTTGAGACAGGGTCTCCTGTAGCCCACACTGTCTGTCAATTTGCTATGTAGTTTAGGATGGCCTTACACTTTGGATCCTTCTGCATCAAACCCCCAAATACTGGAGTTAAAGATGTGCATTGGCATGTTCTGTTTATGCAGTGCTGAGGATCAACCCCAGGCCTTCATGCATGGCAGGCAAACACTCTACTAACTGAGATACATCTCCAGCTACTTGGCTCTTCCCCCCCACCCACCCACCCACCCAGGTTAGGGTCTCACTCTAGCTCAGGTTGACCTGGAATTCACTATGTAGTCTCAGGGTGGCCTTTAACTCAAAGCGATCCTCCTACCTCTGCCTCTCCTGAGTGCTGGGATTAAAAGCGTGCTCCACCACGCCTGTCTCAACTACTTTAAAAAGAGAAAATTATTTTTAAAGAGTGGTTCTCACTCAAGTCCAGGGAAAGCTAGAACTTACTCTTTGTTTTCTTTCGAAGTAGAATCTTGCTCTAGCCTAGGCTCAGTTAGAATTCACTCTGTATTCTCAGGGGAGCCTCAAACTCATAGAGATCTTCCTACCTCAGCCTCTCACGTGCTGGAATTAAAGGCAGCACCACCACACCCAGCCTAGAACTTACTCTTGTAGCCCAGGATGGTCTTGAACTCAGGGGTATTAGCCAACTCAACCAGCTGGGGCACTTTTTAAATTTTTATTTTATTTTATTTTTAAAATATTTTTATTTATTTATTTATTTGAGAGAGAGAGGGAGAGAGAGAAGGGCCTCCAGCCACTGCAAATGAACTCCAGGCGTATGCGCCACATTGGTTTACGTGGGTCCTGGGGAATCGAACCTAGGTCCCTTTGCTTTGCAAGCAAGTGCCTTAACTGCTAAGCCATCTCTCCAGCACTTTTTTAATTTTCATATGGAACACTTCATGAATTTGCGTGTCATCCTTGAGCAAGGGCCATGCTAATCTTCTGTGTATCGTTCCAATTTTTGTATAAGTGCTGCCAAAGCAAGTACTTTCTAAAAATATTTTATTTTATTTATTTGACAGAGAAAGAGGGGGAGAGAGATTGGGCGTGCCAGGTCCTCCAGCCACTGTGCATCTGGCTAACGTGGGTCCTGGGAATCGAACCTGGGTCCTTTGGCTTTGCAGGCAAACACTTTAACCACTAAATCATCCCTTTTTAATATATATATATTAAACAGAGATGTTTGTTTGTTTGTTTGTTTTTTTCCGAGGTAGGGTCTCACTCTAGCCCAGGCTGACCTGGAATTCACTATGGAGTCTCAGGGTGGCCTCGAACTCACGGCGATCCTCCTACCTCTGCCTCCCGAGTGCTGGGATTAAAGGCGTGCGCCACCACGCCCGGCTCTGAATTTTTTTTTTTTTAAATAGAGAATAGGTGCTGCACCAGGGCCTCCTACCATTGCATACAAACTCCAGACGAATATACCTTTTGTGCTTCTGCCTTTATATGGGTTCTGGGCACTTGGACCCAGGCCATTAGGCATTACATACAAGCAAGCGTCTCCTTCAGCCAGCAGAGGCACTTTTTTTTTTAAAAAAGATTATAAAAATTGGTTTATTGTAAAAAGAAATTAAAGAATAACCAGTTAAGTTCCACATGCTACCTACTACAGACAAGAAGCATCATACACGTTTACTTTTTTTTTTTCTTCTTGAGGTAGGGTCTTGCACTAGTCCAGGCTGATCTGCAATTCACTATGTAGTCTCAGAGTGGCCTCGACCTCATGGTGATCCTCCTACCTCTCTGCCTCATGAGTACTGGGATTAAAGGCATGTGCCACGCCTGTGCACTTACTTTTATTAATGATTTAGGGAAACCAATAGATCTTAAGATTTTTTGTGTTTTTGTTTTCTGGGGATAAATAGGATCTTATGCTACAGCCCAGCCTGACAACTTTGATTTCATGGTCTTCCTGCCTCAGGCTTCTGAATGCTGGAATTACAGGGCTTGTCAGGGCTCTTACCAAATGGGTTTTTCTTAGCTGTAGGCAATTCGCAAGTGACCTTATTTTTAAAACTGCCTTTGTTTTGTAGGTATACATCACAGACTACCTGGTTATTGTGTGTAAAATGTTATGCCCTCATAAAGAGTAGCACTTCCAGTATATAGGTGAAGTCCGAATTGGGCCCTGTTTGCTTGGGGTGAGGAATAGAGTATAGCTGCAAAATACCAACTGTCTTGGCTTTGAGCGTCAACCTTTTCTAAGAATGGGAATTCATACTTCTGATTTCCTCTGTTTCTTCCAGATGGACTTGGTGGAATTGGCATGGGGTTAGGACCTGGAGGGCAGCCCATTGATGCCAATCATCTAAGTAAAGGCATTGGAATGGGAAACTTGGGACCTGCAGGTGAGAATTATAGTATACCTGGTCTGGAGATCTCTGGAGAAGTTTTAAGTTAAAAAGCATCATCAGGATAATTTCCATATAGGATATATTTAATTGTTCTTCCCAGCTTCATGTTATATATAACAGGTTATTATGTGTTTTTACTTTTGGTTTTTCAAGGTAAGGTTTTACTCTAGCCCAGGCTGACCTGGAATTCACTATATAATCTCAGGCTGGCCTCAAATTCACAGCGATCCTCCTACCTCTGCTGCCTCTGAGTACTGGGATTAAAGGCCTGTGTCACCATGCCCTGCCCGGCCTATGTGTTTTTACTTAACTGAATTTAAAAAAAAAAAAAAATCACTTCATCTTACAACAACTTCCTGAATAGTCCATAGTGTAAAAATGAGGCAAGCTAGAGAGTTGATCTTGCCCATGGTCACACGGTCAGTGACACTGTAGGGCTCCTGACAGTGGGACCACAACGCTGCCCTAGGGCTCTGAGTCTTTACCTGGATTCTCAGTTGATATTGATAATGAGTTTTTCTAGAAGTGGGGCCATTGGTTGAAAAAGGTTGTTTAGGGCTGGAGAGATGGCTAAGCAGTTAAAGGCACTTTCTTACAAACCCTGCCTGGCTAGGTTCAGTTCCCCAGCTTCCCAGGTAAAGCCAAATAAATGGGTATTCATTTGCCAGCAGCAAGAGACACTGGGATGCCCCAACACCACCACATACACATGCAAATAATTTTAAAAATGAAAGGAGCAGGGTGTGGTGGCACTTGCCTTTAATCCCAGCATTTGGGAGGGGAGCCTAGGTAGGAGGACTGCCTGAGTTTGAGGCCACCCTAAGATTACATAGTGAATTCTAAGTTAGCCTGGGCTAGAGTGAGACCCTACATCCAAAAGCCAAAAGGGGGGGAGTTTGAGGACCTTATCCATGACAAAGCTTATGAATCATAAGGAAAAATGATGGGACAGTGTTTTTCTTCAAACCAATGAACACTGATATGCAAAAGCTTAGAAGTGTAGAATAAACTTTAACTTTACAGCTTAGCCTTTTTTGTTTGTTTGTTTTAGTTTCTTGTATTTAGTATTTCTATGTTATTAAGGCATATTGCGTTGTTTTAATTATTTTCTTCTTAATTTTTAAAAAAAATTTATTTATTTGACGGGGGAGAGAGAGAGAATGGGTGTACCAGGGCCTCCATCCACTGCAAATGAACTCCAGACACTTGCGCCCCCTTGTGCATCTGACTAACGTGGGTCCTGGAGAATCAAACTTGGGTCCTTTGACTTTGCAGGCAAACGCCTTAACCACTAAGCAATCCCTCCAGCCCATAATTATTTTATTTATTTATTTGAGAGAGAGAGAATGGGCACATCAGGGCCTAAAGGCACTGCAAACAACCTCCAGATGCATGTGCCCCCTTGTGCATATATGGCTTACGTGGGTCCTGGAGAATCGAACTGGGATCCTTTGGCTTTGCAGGCAAACACCTTAACTGCTAAGCCATCTCTCCAGTCCCGAATATTTCATTTTTATGAACTTAGACTGAAGCTTTTTTTTTTTTCTGGCAGTAGGGTCTCACTTGAGCCCAGGGTGACCTAGAATTCACTATGTAGTTTCAGTGTGTCCTCTAACTCTGGGCGATCCTCCTACTTCTACCTCTCAAGTACTGGGATTAAAGCCGTGTGTGCCATCACTCCCGGCCTTAAGCCTTCATTTTATATAATCATTTGAAATTGTTTTATGGGTACTCTACTCTGTCACTGTCATTTTTGCATAGCTTTGGTTTCTTTCAAAGTTAGCTGTAGACCATAGCCTTCAAATTGCTTTACTAACCTAAGCTACATACTCTGGTCTTAAATAATTTGGAAGACCCCTGTTTCAGGAACCGTTTTAGTATGTTCTTATTTTAAGATTTTAACTTGAAAGTTTTCATTAAACATCCATTTCTATTTAACAAAGTTTTAAAATGCATGCTTCCAAGGTCTGTGTCTGATAATTAAATTTCATGCTTTAAATAATTTGCTTGAAATGTGATCTTTTGACTACTGAAATGGTAACCCAGCTTTAACAAAATATATCACCAGAAATGTGTATGTTCATGTATTGATTTTGGAATTTTGTACTTTTTAAGTTTCAATGTTACTAATTTTGACATATATTTAGTTTGCATTGACTTTTTCTTTTTAAGGAATGGGAATGGAAGGCATAGGATTTGGAATAAATAAAATAGGAGGTAAGATTTTAAATGAAGTACAAATCACTTGTAGATACAGTTTTGTTTTGTTTTGTTTTGTTTTGTTTTTCCTATTTTTGCTGTTCTTTCTTGTCTCTTAAATCTTGCATGGCATCCTCATTTTGGGGTCCCAAAGGTTTGAATAGGCTGACCTGGAATTCACTATGTAGTCTCAGGGTGGCCTTGTACTCACAGTGGTCATCCTACCTCTGCCTCCTGAGTGCTGGTATTAAAGGTGTGTGCCACCATGCCCGGCTTGCTTTAAAAAAAATAAAAAATAAAACTGTCCATCCTGATGGATGTTGTCTATTTTAGTTTAATTTTTTTGGTGTTGTCTTTTTATTCTGACTTTTCCACTGAGTAGCTTTGTGACTTTGGGCATATCACTCCATCTCTCTGGACTTCTTTTTATTTAATTCATGTATTCATTGAGGGGGTTGAATTAAGTCAGCTTTTTGAAGATGATTTTTTTAAAAACAAAGGCAGCAACTTTTTATCAAAAAGGTCTCAAACTTGGTAAGTTCTTGGCAGAAAATGCCAAAGGTGAAACATGTGAGAACAAATATTTCTCTATCTCCCTGATATATCTGAACAGATTTGTGATAGTGCTAAAGTGCCCATCTTTCTTGCAGGCATGGAGGGACCCTTTGGTGGTGGTATGGAAAACATGGGGCGATTTGGATCTGGAATGAACATGGGCCGGATAAACGGTAAGATTAGTGTTTTCTCCTGTTTGTACCTGCCTTTTGCCTGAGGGTTCTTTGGTATCATTCAAACTGTAGAACTGCTTTGGAATGATGTTTCACTTCTAATGAATCAGGTGTCTTAGAATGGCCTTTAAAAACTACACTTGGCTTGGGGAATGGCTCAGCATTTAAAGGTACTTGATTGCAAAGTCTGTGGGCCCTGGTTCAATTCCCTAGCAGCTCAAGTAAAGTTGCAGGTGGGTGTTTTTTGCATCATCAGGAGACACACACACACAAGTTTTAATAGATTTAAAAAAAAAAAAAAACTAGGGTTAACTAAACTCAGATCGAATCACTTAATCACTGAATTTTTGAGATGTCAGTGGTGCCAAATTATCCCCATATTTGTGCCATAAAATTTGAAAACTACTTTATTGCCTCCATTGTTCAAAAACATGTAGATACCAGTTGGTATGCTTTACACAGTTAAAAACTGGTCTACAAAACACCTTTGGCATTCTTTGCTGGACTGGCTAGTTCGTCTCTGATGGCTCCTAAGTTGTGTGCAAAGAGAATGAATGAAATCCAACTATACAACACAATGCAACCTCATAGCAGATGTACAGTGATAATATTCGCAATATGTTGATTTACTTGGCCATCTGTAGTGAATAGTATTTCAGTAATCACTCAGGCTCTCCAACTCTCTCTGCCTAATGTTCCATCCAGCAAGGAGATTTTGTCTCTATCCGATAGACTGGGATAGATACGCTGAATAGAGAAGCAGAAGACATAGAAAGAACAGCTAAGCCAGGTGTGGTGGTGCACGCCTTTCATCCCAGCACTTAGAAGGCAGAGGTAGGAGGATTGCCATGAGTTCAAGACCACCCTGGGATTACATAGTGAGCTCCAGGTCAGCCTGGGATAGAGCAAGACCATACCTTGGAAAAAGAGAGAGAGAGAGCAGCTAAATCCATTTTTTCATCTGGTCTTGGGGCACTTTTTCCAATGTACACTTTTTGTGCTGACTGACTCCTTTGGGTCAGAGCACTCAAAGAATGGTTCTTGATTGCTCCTTTTGGGAAGAAGAATAAATTTAAATCTCTTTGCTTGTTTGTTTGTTTGAGTTGTTTCATTGTTTAATTTTTTTAAACGCCTCTTTTTATTTTGTTTATTTATTTGAGAGAGAGAAAGAATGGATGCACCAGGGCCTCCAGCCACTGCAAGCGAACTCCAGGTGCATGTGCCACCTTGTGCATTTGGATTACCTGGATCCTGAGGAATCAAACCTGGGTCCTTTGGCTTTGCGGGCAAGCACCATACCCACGAAGCCATCTCTCCAGCACTTCTTTTGTTTTTGATGTAGGGTCTCACTCTAACCCAGACTTGCCTGGAACTCATTCTGTTGTCCCAGGCTGGCCTCAAACTCAGCAATCTTTCTGCCTCAAATTTAAATCTCACCAGGTGTGGTGGCACATCCTTTTAATCCCAGCACTTGGGAGGCAGAGGTAGGAGGATCACCATGAGTTCAAGGCCACCCTGAGACTACATAGTGAATTCCAGGTCAGTCTGAGCTAGAGTGAGACCCTACCTCGAAAACCTAAAAGAAAATAAATAAATAAATAAATCTCTTTATGGCACCAATTACAAAGGAGTGACACCTCCTTACTAGAGAAATCATCCACCTGAGACTACTATGACCTATTATTTGGAGTAGTTGGTCAGGACTAACAGTTTCCCATGTACAGAATATGTTCACAAACCTTATGGTAGCCCATTTCAGTAGTGCTAACTTACTCTTGAGTCAAAGCATAGCAGCTGGCTGTCAATGGGATCATCTCCAAATCTTGGGTAGGACCATTGGTACTTGTTATAATTGCTGAGGAATTTGACTCAGGCTCAAGTTATTAGTTGTAGCAAGAGCTCCGATGCCTACCTACTGTCCTGGGCTCTGCCTATGGTGGTTGAGGATTCTGTTGTATTAGAAGACAAGCATCAAGAGTGCATTAGGGGGACTGGAGAGATGGTGTTTGCCTGCAAAGCCTAGGAACCCAGGTTTGACTCCCCAGAACCCACATAAAATCAGACTTACAAGGTCACACATGCAGGTGGTGCATGCATCTGGAGTTGTGTGGCTAGAGGCCCTGGCATGCCAATTCTCTCCCTGCCCTTCTCTCCCATAAAAATGGTTCCTGGGGAAGGATAACATTGCCTCTGATTCAGATGCTTCAAAATAAAAACTTAAGACATAAGGTATCAAGATGTCTTGCTTGGGGCTGGAGAAATGGCTTAGCAGTTAAGCGCTTGCCTGTGTAGCCTAAGGATCCCGGTTCGAGGCTCGATTCCCCAGGACCCACGTTAGCCAGATACACAAGGGGGCGCACGCGTCTGAAGTTCATTTGCAGTGGCTGGAGGCCCTGGCGCACCCATTCCTCCCTCCCTCCCTCCCTCTCTCTCTATCTGCCTCTTTCTTTCTCTGTCTGTTGCTCTCAAATAAATAAATAATAAAAATTTAAAAATGAAATAAAATATAAAAAAGATGTCTTGCTTGGTGTTAGGGATTCAGAAAACATCCATATTTCTCTAAACCTAAGTTTGAACATACATTCATTTATTATTAAAGTGTGTTAGCTGTGGTAGCACACACTTTTAATCCCAGTGCTCGGGAGGCAGAGGTAGGAGTGTCACGATTTCGAGGTCAGCCTGGGCTAGAGTGACACCTTAGCTTGATAAAACAAACAAACAAGCAAAAAGCCACCATGCCATTACTAGTACTTATAAGATCCACATGGCACCTAGGAATTCTCCCTATTTGGTCAGAAACTGAGGTACAGAGTGACTTGGCCTAAAGGCATGTGGCTAAGAAATGGTCATGGCAGGAGTGAACCCCAGACTGGTTCCAGAGCCTGTCCCCAGCCCCCGCCCCCAAGGTAGAGTCTCACTCTAGCCCAGGCTAATCTGGAATTCACTGTATAGTCTCAGGGTGGCCTCAAACTCATGGTGATCCTCCTATCTCTGCCTTCCTAGTCCTGGAATTAAAGGCATGCGCCACCACTCCTGGCCAGAGTCTATCTTTTTGAATTGGGTCCAGCACAGTATTATTGAGAAACCAGAAGTCTTAGTTTTTGAAAATTGTTTTATGCTGGTTCCTCTTTGATACTCACTTCCCGCCTCCCAACTTTCTGGAAAGTGACTAATTTTATTCAGAAAATTTTCCTAGAACGAGAAGTCATTAAGGATTTGGGTCTCTTTGCCAGTCTGTAGTAACATTTGTTGGTCTGTAGTAACAATGTAAGTATAATAGGGAGCAAGGTGTTACTGAGGTACACACTGCTCTTCCTCCAGAGCACATGGAGTTAATGTGCCTTCTTCCTGATGCCTAACCTAGACCATAGTGGAAAGAAGGGAGGCTATCTATCATCTTCAGTAATTCAGGAACAGGTCCATGTGCTTTCAGCATTACCTGATACTCATTTTTCCTGGATGTTTGATAAAACGTGAAAGTTTAAAATGTCTAGCTTTAGAGCCGGGCATGGTGGTACATGCCTTTAATCCCAGCACTTGGAAGGCAGGGGTAGAGAATCGCCATGAGTTCAAGGCCACCCTGAGACTACATAGTAAATTCCAGGTCAGCCTGAGCTAAAGTGAAACCCTACCTTGGGAGTGGGGGGGGGTCTAGCTTATAAATTGGGAAATAAAAACACACATCAGGTTTTATTTGAGGGGGAGGGGATAGGATTTCACTCTAGCTCAGGCTGGCCTGGAATTCACTATGTAGTTTTAGGAAGGCCTCGAACTCACTGCAGTCTTACTACTTCTGCCTCCTGAATCAGGAGCTGGGATTAAAGACATGCACCACCACACCCAGCCACATAAGTTCTTACTGGGGAAAAATTTTGGCTGTTGATCTCATGAGTGATAAAACTTAGTACATGTTGAAATGACATTCCTTGGGAAAGTAGGAGGCATAATCCAGTACTTTAGACTCAGAGTATTGGGAAAATACAGTCTATTCTTAAGTTGTGTTCTAAATGAAGATGTCTTCCCTCTTTATTCTCAATAGCAGAGAACAGGAGCTTCTTCAGTCTGGGTCTACATCCTGACATTTGGACAAATTAAGCTCCGGAGCCCTTAGGTTTAAATGTAGCTGTAATAATGACATTTGTAAAAGATGAGACATAGATGAGGAGGAGCAATGAAACCCTCACTGATTAATCAAAAGGCTTAAAGATGGGCTAGAGTGATGGCTTAGCAATTAAGGTGCTTTTCTGCTATTGCAGTCAACTTCTCGTTGCTGGCAGAAAACACCCAACCAAGAGTACCTTGTGGGAGGAAAGGATTTATTTTGGCTTACAGACTTGAGAGAAAGCTCCATGATGGTAAGGGAAAACGATGACATGAGCAGAGGGTGGACATATCCTCGTGGACAACAGCAGCAGGAGAGTGCCAAACACTGGCAAGGGGACACTGGCTATAACACGCATTAGCCTGCCTCCAACAATACATCACCTCCAGGAGAATCCAGTTCCCAAATTGCCACCAGCTGGTGACCTAGCATTCAGAACACATAAGTTTATAGGGGATACCTTGAATCAAACCACCGCACCTGTGAAGCCTAAGGACCCAGGTTCAATTCCCCAGTATGCATATAAGCCAGGTGCATATGGCGGCACATACGCCTGGAGTTCATTTGCAGTGGCTGGAGGCCCTGGCTCGCCCTTTCCACCCTCCCCCACCCCCCAACAACAACAACAAAAAGTTTTGAAAAGGCTTAACGGTGAGCAGTAGTAGCCCTATGTTGCTGTTCCGGGCTTTCTGTTTGGCCACTCAAGCCTAGGGACTCTGCTCAGATCTGATCTATTTTCAGTGTACAGCACAGAATTACTCACCTTTGTCAGAGTTGTGGTTAAATGCTAGCCTGAGCCTGCTCAAATTTTTTATTTTTTATTTTTTATTTTTTATTTTTTTGGTTTTTCAAGGTAGGGTTTGGCTCTGGCTCAGGCTGGCCTGGAATGAACTATGTAGTCTCAGGGTGGCCTCGAACTCATGGCGATCCTCCTACCTCTGCCTCCCGAGTGCTGGGATTAAAGGCATGCACCACCACGCCCGGCTCGCCTGCTCATCTTTGATTAAGGGAGATAATGCATATTTATTTCAGAGACTTTTTGTAACTTCATTAACAGCTTCCATAAGTATAGACAATAAACTGTGATTATTCTTTCTTACCACCTATATTTCCCCCTTCATAAATTGAAACCTTTCTTTCCAATTAGTCTTTGAGAGTTTTTTTCCCCCTAAAGGTGTGCGGCACAACGCCCAGCATTCTTTTTAGTTTTGTTTTTCCAGGTTGGGCCTCATTCTGACCCAGGTTGGCCTGGAAGTCACAGCGATCCTCCTACGTCTACCTCCCAAGTGCTGGCATTAAAGGCATGCGCCACCATGAGTATTCTGGCCATGGAATTCTGACTTGGTTCCTAGTACCAGGCATGAGCTCTCTACTGGGTAGAACTCATGTCCATTTCAGAGGGCAGTTGGTTACCTGAAAAGTCATACATTTGAATCTTGCATGAGATGGATGTATAGGAAAAAAGCCTGATGATCAGGCTTTGCTAAGCAGGTTCTGCTATGATGGTCTTTTCCTCCCACAGAATCTCAGTGTTGTTTTTTTTTAAAGACATAAAAAATAACAAGTTGTTCAAATCCACTAGTAAATGAGTAGAGAACTCCGTACATTGGCATGTTTTTCTGTCCTCTTTGGCTGTGCTTATCTCAGCACTTATCTCAACACTTACCAGGCATGTGACCTTGGTCATGTTACTAAGTGATTTAAGCCTCAATTTTTGGTGGGTGGGTGTGGGTATGTGTGTAGAAGAAAAAGCAGTTATAACCCATTTATTAAGTGTAGCGCTAGTTTTGGAGGTTTAGTGAAATAATAGAAATAGAAAGCCCTGGCTAGGTGTGTGTTAGTAGACGTTATCAGCTGCTGATTTTGGCAGGCTCATCTGCAGCCTACCTTTGACTTGGTGTGTACAACAGATGACTTACTAGGTATCAGGTATGGTGGTAGTATGTTGGTGCATCTGCTGTATAGTAACACTGTAGTAGAAGTTATAAATTAGTCAACACAGGACTAAAGGTAGATTACTTTCAGGGATTTACTTGCAATGAATGCTTATAGAAGAGTTTTAGGCACTCGCTTGGTGGTGACTATTATATATCTCTAGGGTGGGTTGTTTTTGTTTTTGGTGTTTTTTGTTTTTTGTTTTTTGTTTTTCAGGGGAGAGAGGTTCGAGGTAGGGTTTCTAGCCCAGGCTAACCTGGAATTCACTATGTAGTCTCACGGTGTTCTCAAACTCAGCAGTTGACCTCTGCCCCCTGAGTGCTGTTATTAAAGGTGTATGTCACTACACTCAGCTGTAGTTCTTGTTTTATTTTATTTTTATTTATTTATGAGAAGAGAAAAAAAGACAAGGGTAGAGGGAGGGAATATGGGTGCTCCAGGGCCTCTTGTCACTGCACACAAACTCCAGGTACATGGACTACTTTACTCAGGTACTAGGGAATCAAACCTGGGTTGTGCTATGCTTTGTAAGGAAGCACCTTTAATTGCATTAACTGCTTTGGGACTCTGTAGTTCCAGGCTGACCTCACAGCAGTCCTACCTCTGCCTCCTGAGTACTGGTATTAAAGGCATGTGTAACCAAGCCCAGCCTTCCTTTTTTTTTTTTTTTTTTTAATTGGTTTTTTTCGAGGTAGGGTCTCACTCTAGCCCAAGCTGACCTGGCATTTACTCTGTATTCTCAGGGTGGCCTCGAACTCACAGCAATCCTACCTCTGCCTCCCAAGTGCTGGGATTAAAGGCGGGTGTCACCACGCCCGCCAGCCTTCTTTTTAATGACTGAAACATAATGGCTGTTCCCAGAAAGGTCTAGGATAATATTTTTTTCACCAAGATGGAGTATGTTTGAGAGTTTGCGAGAAATAGGAGTTCTTGTCTCATAAGATGGGAGAGCCTCTTGGCAGAGGAATGGACAAGAACACCCCGTGTAGGCAAGGTTGACCCTTGGGCTTTACAGACTGTGAAGGCTCAGTACACACTGCTATAATGTCTTCTTGGGGAAACTACAGGCTTTTATTGGCTTTTAAAAAATTGTCTTGGTTGGGCTGGAGAGATAGATGGCTTAGTGGTTAACTGTTTGCCTGTGAAGCCTAAGGACCCGGTTCAAGGCTCGATTCCCCAGGACCCACATTAGCCAGATACACAAGGGGGCGCACACGTGTGGAGTTTGTTTGCAGTGGCTGGAGGCCCTGGAGTGCCCATTCTCTGCCTCTTTCCCTCCTTCCCTCCCTCCCTCCCTCCCTCCCTCCCTCTCTCTCTCTCCCTCTCCCTCCCTCTCTCTCTCTCTCTCTCTCTCTCTCTCTCTCTCTCTCTCTGCCTTTCTTGCTCTCTGTCGCCCTCAAATAAATAAAAAATGAACAAAAAGGATTTTTTTTAATTGTCTTGGCCTGGAGATACGGCTTAGTGGTTAAGGCATTTGCCTGCAAAGCCAAAGGATCCCAGTTTGATTCTCCAGGTCCCACATAAGCCAGATGCACATGGGTGTGCATGCATCTGGAGTTTGTTTGCAGCGGCTGGAGGCCCTGGCGTGCCTATTCTCTCTCTCCTCCCTGGTAGAGTTTTTTTCAAATCCATGCTAAATGGATGAGCATCTGCCTCCAAATAAAATATTCTTTATTTATTTATTTGGTTTTTCAAGGTAGAATCTTATTCTAGCCCAGGCTGAATATGTAGTCTCAGGCTGTCCTCGAACTCACAGCGATCCTCCTGAGTACTGGGATTAAAGTCATATGCCACCACCCTGGCTCCAAATAAAATACTTAATTTGGATTTTCATAGTAGTGACCATAGTAGTGGATCAGTATTTGGATCCACTTCTTGGTCTCTTTCTATGTCATTGAGAGTTGAATCACCACACCAAAGTCCTACTTTTTGTATCATCTCTTGCTCATATCAGGGCAATAGATCTTAGCACTTATGTGTGTAAACAATTCTACTTAGTGCTTCAGAGATAGTTATGTGGATGTGTTACATCTCAGTATTGCCAAGAGAGTGCCAGAGGTCAGTTCATTAAAGTGGTCTTAATGAGGAAGTGTGTGGAGATGTTGATTCCCAGCTGTGTTTCTATTTGTACTCAAACAGAGGCAATTGAAACTGGAGGACTAGGGGCTTGGGTTTGTCATAGGTGGTGGGTTTGCCAGCACAGGGCAGTGTCAGGTGCAGAGGTTTGGAGTCAAATGGGACATCAGCATAGGGACGTGTATGGATGCTGGTGGATAGGGTTTGGCTTTTCGCTGCAAATAAATGCCACACTGATGCTTTGGGAATGGCTTGATCAAAGTACTATTCTTAGTAAAGCAAAGTGAGCCTAGGCCTGGCAATACCAGTCAACATCTTGGACATCAAAGAAGAATGATCTGTGTGCTTGCTGGTAAGCAAGTAGCGCATTGTATGTCAGAATGCCTTATCATCTTCTGTAGCAGGTAACTGGAATACAAAGAACAGTTGTGGGTGAAGTTTTAGTCATTTGTGGTTATGGTGATAGTACAAAATGCACTTTGAGGCAGTTGTCCAAGTTGCAATTAAACCTTAAAGTTTGATACATTTTTTTCCACATAGCAAAAAAAAAAAAAAAAAAAAACTGAAGAGACACTAATATCCACATTAGACAAATTTTAAGGAGGTTTGGACAAGCTATTGGCAAGCAAGCAACTCTAACTTTTGGGTTCAGGTCATAGATGCATACTGTTCCTCACTCTGCTAGACACATTCACACATGCCCTACAAAAGTAGACCTCAGACTAGAGCTGCAAGGAATTGTGACCCAAGATCAATGACTTAACTATTTTCTAAAAGGGATGATTATGTTTGTGTGTTTCTCAACCCTCTTTTTTTTTCATTTATTAGTACTGTATTTTTATTGTAGAATCTATAATGAACAAGAATCTGTTTCCATAGAAAATTGTGGCTAATTGTTTTTTCTTCCTGATTTCCTTAGAAATCCTAAGTAATGCACTGAAGAGAGGAGAGATCATTGCAAAGCAGGGAGGAGGTAGGAAAACACTTAGCTTGATGTTTTGAATTTTGGAACAGGCTGTTATCATGAGGGACATCATCAAACAATGTGAAAACCTGGTCCCTGACACATACTACCCAGGGTGGGAGTAAACTCACTGTGTGGCATGTGTCAAGTAACTACCTCTTTGTGAAATGCAATATAATAGTACCTATCCCAGGGTTGTTGTGAAAAGTAAAGGAGCAAGTGCATGTAAGAATATTGATACAAGGGCTGTGTTAACTAAGTTAGCCGTTGTCATTGTTACAGTACTGATGTACTTGAGACTTTATTTCTTTTAAAAAAAGAGATTATAATGCCGGGCGTGGTGGTGCACACCTTTAATCCCAGCACTTGGGAGGCAGAGGTAGGAAGATTGCTGAGAGTTCGAGGCACCCTGAGACTCCATAGTGAATTCCAGGTCAGCCTGGGATAGTGAGACCCTACCTCGAAAAACCAAAAAAAAAACTTAAAAGCATACCACCCGACACACAACAAATGCTTCCTAAAATGTACACATGTAGATTGAAGAAATGATGAAGAAAGTAATTATCTGCAGGTCCACTGTCCAGTTTAATGCTGTAATCATTTTGGTATATGTCCTTTCATGATAGAGTTTTACAATTAGAAATAAATGTACTTTTTCTCCAGACTGTTGCAAGAGTCTGGACATTGCCTTGTCATCCCCACTTGCTAGGCATTTGTTGGGAGTGGGGGGGGATGCTGCAGAGTTCCTTCCTTGGCCTCCTACTATTGGCATTGGATTGACAAGCATCATTTCTGCTATTTTGGGCAAGTACTTCTATCTAATGTGAAGAAGTTAATTACTGAGCCATTTCTGCTCTGAAAGCCTAAAGTTGTGTTTGTTTTTGCCACTCAGTGTGCCTCCTTGCACCCAAGGAAGTGGGCATAACAAAGAAGTACAGTGAACTGTGTTCCTTCATGGCTTTGGTCAGTTACAGAAGTTGCTGAATGTTCTCTTGGGTTTGCATGTTGGGCTAGTTATTGGCTGGCTCTGGGCAGGACAGAGGAGGGCAGTATGAAACTTGAGCCTTGTGCGTGGTTTGGTGTTGGTGCCAGAACCAGCCCCTCCCTATCCAGAGGTACAAGCACCACTGAGAGGGATCATTGTGTACTTGCTGACTGACCTTTGACTTTTTCAAAACCCACTCTGTAGTGCTGTTAACATTTTTTTTCCCCAGAGCCAGTGAGGTTACATACAAGCTAGTTCACAATTTCCCTGATTGAGGAAAAAGTCCCAGGAAATGACCAGCTTGTCTGCTTTTTTATACACAGGGGAATCTTTGAGGTTTTTTTCAAGGTAGTGTCTCACTCTTGCCCAGGCTAGCCTCAAACTCAAGGCAACTCTTAACTCTACCTCCCGAGTGCTTGGATTAAAGGTGTAAGCCAGCCCACTGAGGAATCTTCTTAATTTTTTTATTGACAACTTCTATACTTACAGATAATAGACCATTATAGTTTGCTCCCCTCCCCCATTTTCCCCTTCACGACTTTGCTCTCCATCATATCTCACAGGGGAATCTTGGATATTTTTGTTTCTGCTTCATTAAATGACTATGTAATTACTTCTGTGTTCTGAAAGTGCCATGGAGATGCAGCTAGACTGGCCATCATCAGCAGGACATCTTAACTTAGAGGGACAAGTTGGGAAAGATAAAGGTTTTAAGGCAACTGAATTGTCTCCACTAACTCCTATGCGTTACCCTAACAGCTATTCAGTGTAGGGTGTCCATGTTTTCTTGGGAACATTTCTCAATGTCTTGTAGGGATTCTGCAGAGATTTCAGAATTCAGTTAGTCATGCATACCAACACTTCAGAAACAACATGGGAGTTTTATTCCTTTTAAAATTTATTAGGGAACTTTCATTTGAGTGGGAAGGATGGTTATAAGTATCCCATCTATTCATTGCCTAGCTTTAGTAGTTTTCAACCTGTGAGAAATGCCTTAATGGTAAATTATTGTGGGGACAAATTCCTGATCTGTGATTGAGCTTATAAACTAGAGGTTTTGAGGCATGACATGACTTGAATCTATGTCCATATTTTAGGTGGAGCTGGAGGCAGCGTTCCTGGGATTGAGAGAATGGGCCCTGGCATTGACCGCATTGGCAGTGCGGGCATGGAGCGCATGAGCGCGGGCCTAGGCCACGGCATGGATAGAGTGGGCTCCGAGATTGAGCGCATGGGCCTGGTCATGGACCGCATGGGCTCAGTTGAGCGCATGGGCTCAGGCATCGAGCGCATGGGCCCACTGGGCCTTGACCATATGGCATCCAGCATTGAGCGCATGGGCCAGACCATGGAACGCATTGGCTCTGGTGTTGAGCGCATGGGTGCCGGCATGGGCTTTGGCCTGGAACGCATGGCAACGCCCATTGACCGTGTGGGCCAAACCATTGAGCGCATGGGCTCTGGTGTGGAGCGCATGGGCCCTGCCATTGAGCGCATGGGCCTAAGCATGGATCGTATGGTGCCCGCGGGCATGGGGGCCAGCCTGGAGCGAATGGGCCCTGTGATGGATCGCATGGCCACTGGCCTGGAGCGCATGGGCGCCAACAACCTCGAGCGCATGGGCCTGGAGCGCATGGGTGCCAACAGTCTGGAGCGCATGGGCCTGGAGCGAATGGGCGCCAACAGTCTGGAGCGCATGGGTCCTGCCATGGGCCCAGCCCTAGGCGCTGGCATTGAGCGCATGGGCCTGGCCATGGGTGGAGCTGGTGGTGCTAGCTTCGACCGAGCCATTGAAATGGAACGTGGCAACTTTGGAGGAAGCTTTGCAGGTTCCTTTGGTGGAGCTGGAGGCCACGCTCCTGGGGTAGCCAGGAAGGCCTGCCAGATATTTGTGAGAAATGTAAGTGGCTCTTCAGAAATTTCTCCGTGTCTAGCAGGTGGAGGGAGGGAAGGAGACCACTAAGATTGATTGATGGTAGATGGGGGTCCTCTGAAAAGTAACAACAATGGGGAGCAGAACTTGACTTTGTCCCTGGAATGAGGAAGGAATATGAGGGCTTTATAGCAAGAACAGTCTTGTGATTGTCTGCAAATGGGGCAAACTGAGCTCAAGGATGCTGGCTTCTGATCCCTAGGCTTGATGAAAACTAAATCTTTGCACAGTGATTCAGGGAAAGGTGGCTACGTTTGTGAATTTCCAGTAACTTGGCCATATTTAGACACTGCTGAATGGCTTTGGGGGGTTATCCACTGTGCTCTGTTATGCCATCCCCACAGGCCAGAGATAGAGCCACAGGAGTGAGCTTGTGCCACTTGGTAGTAATTCCAGATGGGTTTGTTTGCTCCCTGCAGATTTTTGTGTATGTGCAAGCAGTGGGGGGCCAGCCCAAGAAATGCTGTCTTTCTCATAGACTGTTTTGATAGTTGTTCTTAAAAGATTTCGTTGAATCACATATTGGTCTTTTTCCCCCTTCAGCTCCCTTTTGATTTTACATGGAAGATGCTAAAGGACAAATTCAATGAATGTGGTAAGTGTTAGGGTCTCTAGGTGCTTATTGGTACTGCTGAGTCAGTGAAAATTCCTAGTCTTAATAGCTAGTGTCCATCTGCCCTAGAGCACTGATAGGCTTTGCCATTGTTCTGCCCCTGCAGATACTCACACAGAATATCCTGGTATGTGTCAAGCTTCTGTGGTTTTTTTCTTCTTTTCTTTCCTTCTTTCTTTCTTTTTTGTTGTTTGTTTGTTTGTTTGTTTGTTTGTTTGTTTTCCCCCAAGGTAGGGTCTCATTCTAGCCCAAATTGACCTGGAAGTCACTGTGTAGTTTCAGGGTGGTCTTGAACTCACAGAAATCCTCCTACCTCTGCCTCCCAAGTGCTGGGATTAAAGGCATGCACCACCACACCTGGTTTAGTGTGGTTATTTGATATAACTTAAAAAATTTCTTTTTGTTGTTCTAGAGTTGAGACAGTCTTAACTTTGATAACACACAGGCTGGTCTCAAATTCATGGTTCTTCTGCCTCAGCCTCCCATGTGCTAGAAATATGGGCATATGCTAGCACTCCAGACTTATTATTAGTTTTTTTTTTTTTTTTAAGCTTTGAAAGGTTCTTTTTAAAGTCTCTCTCTCTCTCTCTCTTACATATGAGTCAGCAGAGCTACCCTTTCCATGAACACATGGCTTCTAAGGGGTAAAAATAAGTACATACAAGACAAGACTGCTTTTGCCCAGCAAATGCCACAGTGAAATTTTTGTTGCTGTGTGAGATGATAGTCTGGTTGTAGTTTAACATATAAGACACCCTTCCTGGGAATGCTGCCCTTTGTGACTGAAATGAAGTTAAGGTTTCTTCCCTTGCCCTCTTAATGACTGCTAGATTAGGGCCTCTGATTTTTCATTTCTTATTCAGGATGGCTTCCATTTCACCATTCTTGGTGCTTCTCCCTGGTTCTTTGGAGCACACTATTGAATTCCTGTCTTGCCTCTTTCTTTCCTCCTATTGTGGTTTCCACACAGTAGCTAGATATTCTAGAAAGTCAGAATCAAATATGTTGCTTTGAGAAAATGCAAACTCAAGCCCCTTGAGTCTTGATTCCATCTCCTCCTGTCCTTGAACTTGAGCCATATAAGTGTTTACCAGAAATGCTCCTGGCAGAAGTCTTTCCCTTTTCCTTCCCCTCCACTCCTCCCCCCCTTTTTTTTTTTTATGGTGTGTCTGTCTCTGTCTGTCCCTCCCTCCCCTCTCTCCCTCTCCCTCTCCCTCTCCCCCCCCCCCTTCTCCCTCTCCTTTGGAGACAGGAACTTATGTACTCCAAGCTGGCTCCATACTCGCTACATAGCCAACGGATGACCTTTAACTCTTGATCCTCTAACCTCAGCCTCCGGAATACTGGGATTACAGGTGGTGTGTGCCCTGTACTGGCAGTAATCTTTATTCTGGTGAATTTTTACTTAATCTCTTTCAGAACTTGACCATGAGAAGCCCAAGAGGTGTCATCCCTCCTCAGGCAGTTTGTGGCACTGCCATTAGGGACCCTGACTATGTTTGCCCTTCACAGTAGAACCTTAGTCTCTATGACTTTTGCCCTATAGGCCTGTGTTTACAGTGCTCAACACATACCTGGATGCTAATTACACCTGGCTTACACTGGGAGAGTACAGAAGAGTCAGTTATATTGGTGGTTGCATATCAAAAATTTAGTGTCTAAAATTGTCACCTCAAAATGGCTTCCTGGAGTACAGAGGCAAGCACTGGATAGGTCTTTCATAGCAGGTCAGGTTATTTTCTCGTTTGGAGAACAATGGCAATGTGGTGGGAGGGTCTGTAGTTGCTGGCACAGTCCGCGATGTTCTGAGATTTGCACTTGATGCATAAGGGCCTCTCTTTTTTGTCCCTGTCACCCAAATCCAGCAGGTGATCTGGTCTGAGTGGAGCCCAGACTGAGGCTGAGCTCTGAGTTTGTCTGATGCATGTGGTCTCTTCCCTTTTTCTGCCAGGCCACGTGCTGTATGCAGACATCAAGATGGAGAACGGAAAGTCCAAGGGGTGCGGTGTGGTTAAGTTTGAGTCTCCAGAGGTGGCTGAGAGAGCCTGCCGGATGATGAATGGCATGAAGCTGAGTGGCCGAGAGATTGATGTTCGGATCGATAGAAATGCTTAAGCAGTTGCCTTTTTTAAACATCAATACCAGACCTCTGAATTTGTATTTTTTCTTGTTAACCATTTTAATTTGTTGGCTGGATGTATAAAGATGTTTAAAAAATTCAGTTGCTTTTTGGGGTAATTTGAATTACTTTTTTAATGACTGGGGTTTCATTTGACTGTTTGCATTGAGATTGCAATGTGCACAATTTTTTTTGTAGTTGTGGCATCTTATTGACATCGAATATGACTTTGATAATAAAGACCAGTTCCTGAAAATGGTTGGTTTTGCATGTGTATGGGGGGTGGTAGCCATCTCTGGTTTGGGTAGCTCGAGCTCTTTGGTCTTTCCCCAGAACACAGACTACCAGTTGTTATCTCACCCCATTGTTACTTATATTTGGGCACCAAGGGTAAGGGATGAGGAATCTGGCCACACTAGGAATACTGTAGTATAGAAACCTTGGTTTTCTAAAGGGTCATTTCCCAGAAGTGAAAGTAGAATATTTTAGAGTAAAAGCCCTACTCCCTGCCTCTTACAGCTCTTTTATGTGGGGCACACTGTTAGGCTCACTTCAGTTTGGCTTTTCTTTGCTTAAACAGATCGAGTAATGTGCCAAAGTTTGAGATACATTTGATTACTGAGGTCAGGCAGGACCACCCAGCAGTGAATCCCATCATAGACTAACGCGATGAGACATGTTTGTAGCCCACCCACAGGGAAAAGGCTGAGTGTTGCAGCCTACTGATCTTCACGGTGTGTGGTTGCAGAGTGCAGGATATATCCTGCTCCCTAAGCTCCATTTGCACTTGGCAGGCAGCTGGTGCTTGGTAGGTACCTCCTAACTGTGTGTATCAAGAGGAAAAGAAAAAACAAACAAGGATGTTTTAAAGAGATTTTATATGGCCACACATGCACCTGGGTAGCTCTTTGCCAAGCTGGGGTCCAGGGTTCCTGGGTTAAGTGGCTAGGCTAATGGACTGTCCTGGTACCCATCTCGGCCTTATTGTCCCTGGGGAAATGGTTGTCTATCCAAAGAGTCTGCAAGGAAGAATGAAATTCCAAATGATCTCATTCCCCAGAGGTATGATAGCAAACAGCCTGTAGGAGTCACTGTGTTCCTTCCCAACATGCCAGAGGGTATACATACCATAGAAGCCAACGTCGTCATACACTTCCGTTTCCCTGGCAGAGAGCACAGTCAGCAAGGGGCATCCTTGGGGTTCCCTCCCTCCCACACCATCAGGCAGGACCAACACTCACAGAGGCAGGAGTGCAGTTCTCGGTACATAGCCATCTGCCAAGGGAAAAGTGGGCATAGTGGGTTCTCAGACCCAGCTGTTGTACTCTCCTCCCTTGGATAAGGGCCACCTCACTCACACTTGCCCTTGGGGTCCCGGCACAGCATCTCTTCCTTGCTGGTGAACTCGATCACCTCCAAGATCTCACCACGCCTTATCCCCAGGTACTTGCCGCCCCCTCGCCGTGTCTTGGCATTAGGGTCAATCATCATCCTTGTGTGAATCACGATTTCCCCTTCAAACTGGATTATATAATATGAGGGCTTTAGCTTTTGCTGTTACCCTAGCCACCCTTTTCAGGGTGGGATTCTTTAGTCCATGATCCCAGTCCTTCCAAGACCATGGCTATATGCCCTCACCTTGAATTTCTTCCGAAACTCTTTCTCAGCCTTCTCTGCTTTCCTGATCTGTTTCAGCAACTTTGGATCCATGGTTGGCAACTGCTGTGGCTGAGTGGCCTTCTTCCTGGTATACCCAGGCATTGGGGTTTTTGTGAGTAAGAAGTACTCAAGTTCCAGAACTCAGTCCTGCCCTAGCCCAACCCCTTTGCCCCACCTTACTTGAGCTCTGGTTCCTGTGGCGGCCTCCTGGTGGCTTGGTAGGTAGAATGTACTTGATCTGAGAGTGTTCAACATTGAATCAGGACAGGGACCATCTCTATAACCTAGTGACTTGATACGGAGTGAGCCTGCTCTGTCTTGGGACCTTCCTGATTCTTGGCCACTTTTCCTTGAGCCTTTGTTTTGGGCTCATAGATTCTATTGGGTTGATCTTGATTTCCTTAACTCCTTGAGGAAGATAAAGGCTGAGGAGTTGGTCAAATTGTCCAGGGTCACCAAGCCAGTAAATGGAAAAGGCAGAATAGATTTGCAAGCAAGTAAGTACCTTTAACCACTGGACCATCTCATCCTGGCAGGATGGATTGGTAGGTTGTTAGGTTGGGAGTTATAATGAGATGTGGATCTAAAGATGAAGCCAAAGGCAAACATTCTCTTTTGAGATATCCGCTGAAGAAAAGTTACCACAATGGGGGTCCCTGACCAGGACCTTCAGCTGTTGAGACTGCTGGAAAAGCCAGCTTTCTCAGAGTGAAGGCCAACCTGGGCCAGCCACTCCTTGCTAGTGGGCCAGGCTTCCAGTCCTGCTGTCCAAGTGCTTTTGTGACAGCAAGTGAACTGATAGTCACTTGGGCATTTCATGCACTTTGGGGAGGTTGTCCTTCATGTAAAGAAGCCCACTGAGGATACCAGTACCTACCCAGTGCTGAACTTAGCCTACCTTTCAGATGATGGCTTCCATCAAGGTACCCAAAATATAGTCCCTCCACTGCAGCTGGGTCACCCTGCAGCTTGGTCTGAGCAGGCCACTCACAGCTTTCCTGCTCATATTATTTCAGCTGGACCCTGCCCTTGCCCCTCCAGATGAATCCTTCACTGTCCATACATCTCTGATGGAGCTGCCACTGCTCCAAGGGAGGCCAAGAGTAAGAAGGAATATAATTCTCAGCCACATTGATAACTTTGAAAAGGGAAAAGCATCTTTTCAGAGGATCTGCCAGAGAAGGAAGAAACTTGGCGAAGTGTAGTATTTGATCATAATCTTG
Organism: Dipus sagitta; assembly: GCA_036346955.1. Lineage (NCBI taxonomy): Eukaryota > Metazoa > Chordata > Mammalia > Rodentia > Dipodidae > Dipus > Dipus sagitta. The sequence goes on along the minus strand of CM070773.1, from coordinate 70,623,745 downwards.
AACAGTGTACAAGGACTGGGAAGCAGTGTGTGAAGGAAGGGTTTGGGAAGAGGAAGCCTTTCCTAAACTGAAGGAGTTTGGTAGGGCTGCTAGAAACAGAGGGGCCAGGAATCTGGCCAGAACTTCTCCCCCCGCCCCCCGCCCCCGCCATTCCTTCTCAAAGCTGGCAGACAGAAGCCACAGAGATGATTCTCATCCCCTATCAGGAAGTCCTACTAAAGGGAAAGGGGTGTTGCTAGCAGGTCCCTGAATCACCTCCGGAGAAGCAAAAGTAGTCCTGGAAGAAAAATCTGACCTCTAGCTGGGAGGGGGAGAGCTGGGGCATTCCAAGGCCTGACTGCCTTCCGGAAGCCTAGATAGAGCAGGGAGCAGGCTGGGCAAAGAGGGTTTGGCTCTGGATTGGCCGTGAGTTGGGTCAAGTCTCAGTGACATGAGGATGATACGGCCTTGGTGAGGTCTGGAGGTGGGCTGCAGAGTCAATGAAGCTCTTTCATGGAAACCCTCATTGTTGCCATGGAAGCATCAACTGTGGGACAGGCTTGGAGGCCCAGACCCTTCTCTGCCTGCTCTCCTGGAACAAATTTGGACGAGAGAGAGAGAAGGAGGATGGGAGGGGAGAAAAGGGCTTTTGTATCCCTCTAGCAAAGTGACATCCCTTCACACCACTGCCTCACCTACTTCCATATCCCTCCCGTACCTTTTGATTCCAGGTCCGTCTGCTTCCTGCCTGGTTGTCCTCTTGATGACAGAACACACAGCTTGAACACAGAATCCGCTCTCTTGTACACACACACACACTAGGCTACAAACTGGGAACACACCATCCCATGAGTTGTCAAATCCTGTTTGTTGCCTTGCTCTGTGCATTCTTCCATTGCTGTCTGGGCCTCCTGTCACCTCTGGTCTGCATTCCTGCCTATAGTAACCTTCTCACTGGCTAGTGGCCTCTGGGCTTGCCTTTCCTTGTGACTTGGCCCACCAGCAGCTAGTGTGACCCAGATCATTGTATGACCTTAAACCAGGAACATAGGAGAGAATGCCTTTGCAAACTAATGCTTTACAGGTGCCCAGACCAGCCACTAACAAACAAACCTCTGTCCCTGAGGCCACTGGAGTCTTCTGTGGGCTCCACAGCATCATAGAGCTCATACATCTCCTCCAGGTTCCTGCAGGGAAATCTGCAGTGAGGTCCTCCTTCAGCCTCATACCCATACCTGCCTCTTTCCCCACACTCACTGTAGGATGTGTTTAGGCCGGTGTGTTTGGGAATGGGTCCCAGCAGAAGAGGCAGTCCTCTGTAAAGCTGTTAGGGAGAGAGCACAAGAGGGAAGTGGCCCTTCCCTTCCTCAGCCTGCTCCCCTTTCTGCCCAAGCTGCCCACCCTAACTCACCTGTGGCAGCTGTTGCAGAGGGTCTCTGAAAGTTCTGGATATTGATTGGGCTTGGAGGGCGTGGGGGTTTGGCTGGGGGGGTTCCCAGGCTACTGGATGAGGGCAGAGGTCTCCGCTGGGGTGGGTGTTGGACTTGGAAGTCATCTGACTTCCAGCGGGGTGTCCTGGGGACTACAAACCCAGGGCCGAGTGGGAACTTGGGGCTGGAGCCTGCCATGGCAGTGGGCAGAGAGCTCTCGGAAACTGTGCTAGGTAGAGATGCCTTTCTAGGGAGAACTCTGAAGCCCTCAGGTTGTGGGAGATTCTTGGACTCAGGTTTGGGAAACTTCCTGGAGAGTGAGCTGAACTCCGGCTCAGAGGACGTTCTAGGGAGGCCACCCAGCTTAGGCTGTGGGGGCTTCTTGGAAAACGCCATGAACTTGGGCTGCCCCTTGGGAAACATGCTGACTTCAGGCTCTGAGGGTGTCCTAGGAATGTTACTTAACTGGAGCTGAGGGAGCTTCTTGGGAAACTCACTGAAGTTCTGTTGTAGGGAGTGAGGTTGGGGGTCACCTGACTCTAGCTTCCAGGGGGGCATCTGAGGGACCTCACAGAACTTGGGCTGCTCTGGGGTCTTGTTAGGGTGACCACTGCCCTGAAGCTTCCTGAGCTTTGAGTTGAACTCAGGCTTCAGAGAGTCACGGGGAGGCTCACTAGATTCATGCCCTGACTTTGACAAGGGTGTCAGAGGACCCTTGCTGGACTCATGTTGTGGCTGGGACTTGCTAGTGAGGCCACCAGCTTGAGGCTTTGGGGGCTTCTTGGGAAAGCTACTGAGCTCAGACTGTGAGGGCCCCAAAGGGCCTTCACTGGACTCTGGCTGCTGGAACTTCTTGGGGAACATACTAGGTTTCAGTTCTGAGGAAGGCCTGGTAGGGTTGCTGAATTCAGGCTGCAGGGGCTTCTGGACAGTTACATTAGGCAACTGATGCAAGGCCTGAGGGACTTCACTGACATCAAGCTGTGGAGACTTCTTGGAAAGCTCACCAAACTTGGGCTGTGGGGGCTTCCTGGTGAGACTAGCAATTTGGGACTGTAAGGGCTTCCTGGGTAGGTCAGTGAACTCAGGCTGTGGGAGTTTCTTGAGATCCATGAACTCATGCTGTGTGGGCTTATTGGGCTGCTGACTTAACTCAAGCTGTGGAAACTTCTTCAGTTTGTTGAACTCAGGCTTCGGGGGTTTTCTGGGGAGTTCACTGGGCTCTGGCTGAGAGGCCTGGAACTTGGCTTGAAGGATCTTGAAGTCTTGCTGACTCCCCTAGGAGTCACAGATCATTCAGGCAGGGGTTCAGACACAGAAGACAGGCATGAATAGACAGCTGGATCTGGTTCATCATAGGCATACGAACCCATCACCCTCCCCCTTCCTATTCTGTTACCTCTTCTACCTCAGCCAGCTTCTCTCTTTGGCTAAGAACTAGACCTTGCCCCAGGCTCCTGGAAACCACATCCTCTTGATTTTCACCTATGTCATGTCCAGCCTCATTCCCAGCAGAGTGCCTCTTCCCAACCCATGGCTCCTATGGTCCTCATCCCAGTCAGACCCCCCAGTTGGCAATATTTTCCCAGCCTCCTCAACCCCTGAGCTTTTCACCACTGACCCCACACCCCCTTCTTTACACCCTGGTCCTTTCTGTTCCAGTTTCAAAATACATCCGGAATCTAACCACTTCTCACTACCTTCATTACTACCACCCTAGTAGGATGAACTCTTTCCCCACTGCCACAGGCCCCTCCCTGGTCTGCTACTCCTCATCTCCCAGCAACCTCTCCCATATTGGGGCCTCTTCCCTGTCTGTAGTACATATTTCCTACTTCCCACTCTCCATTTTCCTCTGCCAGGTCTCTGATAATATCTCCATATTAGGGAGGACTTCTGAGACAAGCCTTTTTTGTTTGTTTGTTTTTGTTTTCTGAGGTAGGGTCTCACTCTAGCTCAGGCTGACCTGTAGTGCGCTATGTAGTCTCAGGGTGGCCTCAAGCTCATGGCAATCCTCCTACCTCTGCCTCCCGAGTGCTGGGATTAAAGGCATGTGCCACCACACCCGGCTGAGACAAGCCTTTTAAAAAATGTTTTTATTTATTTGAGAGAGAGAGAGAGAGCGAGAGAAGCAGAGGGGGAGACAGAGAGAGAATGGGCGCACTGGGGCCTCCAGCCACTGAAAACGAACTCCAGATGCATGTGCCACCTTGTGCATCTGTCTTACAAGGGTCCCGGGGAATCGAACCCAAAACCTTTGGCTTTGCAAGCAAGCGCCTTAACTGCTAAGCCATCTCCCCAGCCCATTGTTTTTTTTTTTTTTTGAGGTAGGGTCTCACTCTAGCCCACTCTGACCTGGAATTCACTATGTAGTCTCAGGGTGGCCTCGAACTCATGGCGATCCTACCTCTGCCTCTCAAGGTGGGTGCCACCATGCCCAGCTTGTTTTTTGAGACCCTATAGCCCAGGCTGGCCTGAAATTCCCAATCCCCCTGCCTCAGTCTCCTGAGTGCCAGGATCACAGGTATATACCTCCATACCTGGTTTGACTGGCTTGTTAAAGTTTCATTTTTTTCCCTTTGGTCTCGCATACACCCTTACTTCCCTTTGCTCTTGTGAGGAAGAGACTTGGCTTATTTCTGGCTGGCCTCCTTGTGCCTGACATATAGTAGGTGCTCAGAAAATATTTGCAGAAATAAAACAGTATACTCGGCCACAAAGACAGGCATGTACTCAGTGTTTGTGAGGTATGAGCATGAGCTCTCAGTCCCTGACACCTGGGCTGAACTTAGTGTGGCTCACAGTCAACAGTCCCCATGTAGACCAGCAGGCAGGGCCCTCAATGGGCACATGCAACATGTATAGCATGCCCAGAATGTCCTGGGTGCCCTCAAAGCTGGTCCTATGTCATAGATAACAGATACAGGTAGGTGCACCAAAGGGCAAGGCCTTCTCTGAGGGGTGTCTGCCTCAAGCTTTCAAGCCTGTCTTCATCTGGAGTAAAGGAGACAGGGAGAGGGGAAAGACAGAACCATGTGACTCTATAGAGAGATGCTGGGGATCAGGAACACTTCTGGGGAAGGAGATAATGCCTGCCTGGAGTTGGTCAGAAATGCCTCTGTTAAAACCCTCTGAGGGAGTTGGCAAGAGCTCCTGAGTGACCAAGGGCAGATAAGGCAGGGTTAACAGGTCATGGCTTGGGTGACTGGAAGAAGGGGGTAACAGGTGTGTGGTGGTTTGAATAGATGGCCCCCAATATATTCAGTTCTTTATTGTTTGTAGTTTGCATCTGCAGCCACCTGGCTGGAGGCAGTGTCACTGGGTGGATCTTTAGGTGTGGTGGTGGGTTTCAGATTTCAATCTAAAGATATGCAAAGTGTGCCTAGCAGGAGTTCCTCAAGTGTGCTGTGTGGCTTTTGGCTTTAGGCTTGTACTTCTCTCTCTCTGCTTGGACCTGTGAAGGCAGGCCAGCTTCTTCTGCCATTTATGGAACTTCACCTGGATCTGTAAGCTTCAATAAATATCCCTTCCTCCATAACTGTGTCTGGTCTGAAAGTTCATCTCAGTGAACCTGAAGCTGTCTGCTACAGGTGCATGACTCACTTAATGTCACCCTACAGGAAGTTTCTGCTCTTATCCCTTCCTACCTGGGGTGAGGGGGTATATCAACATATTTAGGTCCAGCCTGTCCCCCTTAGTGGTTATCAACTCAAACCTGAACCACAAGATCCCAAGCTATTCCTTGGCTATTCTGTACCTTGGAGCCTTTGCTTGGGTAGTTCATTTCCCAGACTGTGTTCCCAGCTCCCTTGGGCTACTCCATGCTTGGGACATGCTCTCCCCATTCCCCAGTCCCCACCTGTTGTGTCCCTTTCTTCCTGGCCAGTATGGGCTTGGGGTACTCACTCACCATGGCTGCAGGTGGGTGATGGACCACAGGTAAATGGGCTCCGAGGTGAGGCTGCTGGCTTCAGGAAGTAACTGTGGCTTCTCCAGGGCCCAACACCCAAAGTGGTGGTTGTTGGAGTGGGGAGGGCTTAGGAGGAAGGAAGGGCGGAGATGGCTCCACGTGTCCCCAGATCCTGCCAGGCACTTCTGTCTCTCCTCTCCTCCCCCCACCCCTTGAGTTTCTATCCTGCCTGCCACTGTCTCCCAGCTAAGTACATGGGCATAAGAGCATCTCTAACATAGTTACTAGTTGTCACTAGATTTCTTAAAACTTTTTATTGACAGTTTCATACATGTACATAAAGTATTTTGATCATAATCCCTTCTGTTACCCTCTTTTGTTTCCTTCTCTGTCACCCTTGTAACTGGACTCCCTGCTGTCCTCCTTACTCCTATCATTTTTGTCTTCAGGCAGGCCCTTGTGTCCCTGTTTCCAAAGAGGCAGGCCAAAGTGAAATTCAGATTGAGCTAGAAAGCCACAGGAAGCGGATATCTCGGTGGGGAGGTTATGGTTGGTCTGGGGAGATGAGGAGACACAGGACGTGGGGACTGGTGTGCTGAGGAGGTCACATTTGCCTGCCTGTGTTGCTTCACCTTCCTTGTTTCAACACTTCTGCTCTGAATAAGACTTCCCTGTTGGGTGACAAATGTCCCATTGTCAGCTGGATGAAAATTTCATTCTCAGTAACTCTTCACCTTAACCCATCCATCTCCCAGCAGCCTGGGAAGTTCCTTTTTAGAGATCTCTATCCAGACAGATTCCCGGGGTTTGTGCTCCACATGCTAAAATGAATTTTAGACTGAGTTGATTGGGTAGAAAGAGGATTAGGGAGATGTCTCTGTGGTTAAGAGTGCTTACTTTGTAATTATGAAGGCCTAATCAAGAGGGCCTAAAACTGTTAAGAGTTTGATTCCCCAGCTGACATGGCCAAAATGTCTGTAACTCCAGTCCTGTGGGGAGGAGAGATTGGAAAATCACTGGGGCTGAGGAAAACAGCAAGCTCTAGGATCTGTGAGGGACTTGTCTCAAGGAAACACTGGTAAGAGGGATATATAGGAAGGGCACTGGACATTCTTCTCTGGCCCTTGTGCTCACCACCTACACCACACATGGAAAAAATTTAAAAGGTAGAAAAAGCAAGCAAGAAAGAGAAAGCACACCTGTAACTTGATGGTTTCTCTTAAGAAGTCAGTCACCTAGGAAAAGACTGTTTCCTTGGAACCAGCACTGTAAGAGAGGTTCACAATTAACCTTCTTTGTTTTGGGTATATATAGGGACTTGGTGACTCTTAAGTTATATTCCTGAAGGTTGCTAGAAAACCACCCCTCCCTTTTAACATGGTTTGAAGTTAAAAGTCAAAGGAGTTTTGTTTTTGTAAACAAAGTTTATATAGGGCACTGTTCCAGACTTAGGGCTGAGAAGAATGTTGAAGATTTAGGGTATTATCTCAGTGGGTCTTTTGTACTTCACCAGTAGTGTCTGAAGTCATCTGTTTTTCCCTTACCAGTGACATTTGAAGTCAGAAGGTTGTTATCAGTAAAAGTTAACTGGACCTCAGGAACAGAGCCCCTCCTCTCTCCTATATCCCTCTTCCCATGTCATTATGATTTTTCCTATCTTTCCACCCTGCCTCACCACTAGCCAGGACTGTTGCTCAGGGCAGAGGGCTCAGTGACGATGGTAGTTTTGGGTGTGGATAGCGTCAAAGACCTTGTCCATGTGAAGGAAGGTGGTTCTTAGTGCTTGGAAGGTACTCAGGAGAAACCAGACATAATGATAATAATAGAGAATAGGAGCAAGGTAGTTTTTTAATTATTTTTTATCAGTAGTCAGAAGTTGTGTGTGGTGGCACATGCCTTTAATCCCAGCACTTGGGAAGCAGAGGTAGGAGGATCACTGTGAGTTCAAGGTCACTGTAAGACTACATAGTGAATTCTAGGTCAGCCTGAGCTAGAGTGAGACCCTACCTTGAAAAAAAAAAGCCAGGTGTGGTGGTGTACCCCTTTAATACCAGCACTTGGGAAGAAGAAGAAGTAGGAGGATTGCAATGAGATCCAGACCACCCTGAGACTACACAGTGAATTCCAGGTCAGACTGAGCTAGAGTAAGACCCTACTTTGGAAAACCAAAAAAAGAAGTCAGGGACAGAGGCCCAAGAACATTCATGCCAACCTATCTCAGCCAGACTAGACAACAGTGCACACCCTTTTTGCATGCCTACCAACCAATCAAGATCGCTGCTATGCACCTTAGGCTGGAGAGATGGCTCAGTGGTTAAAGCACTTGCTTGCAAAGCCTGATGGCCTGGGTTTGATTCCCCAGTTCACAGGTAAAGCCAAATGTACAAAGTGCTGCATGTATGTGGAATTTGTTTGTAGTGGCAAGAAGCCCTGGTGCGCCCATATTTTCTTTCTCTCTCTCTGTCTCTCTCAAATAACTAAATAAAATAAATTTTTTTTGGTATGGTCCTGCTCTAGCCCAGGCTGACCTGGAATTCATTATGTAGTTTTAGGGTGGACTTGAACTCATGGTGATCCTCCTACCTCTGCCTCCCAAGTGCTGGGATTAAAGGTGCATGCCACCACACCCGGCTAAAATAATTTAAAAAAAAAAAAAAGGAGAAAGTGAGCTAAGCACCAGCACTCATCATTCTGTACTACCTGAGTGTGGCTCTTGCCACCATACCTTCCCGTATGATGACCTGTATGCCCTTAAACTGTAGGCTGAGATAAACCCTTTCTCCCTTAAGTTGGCTTCTGATCAGGTATTTTGTCACAGCAACAAGGGAGGTAACTAACAGGCCAGATGACAGGATGACAGGGAAGATGGATACAGGTAGTCCTTGAAAGTCCAGAGAAGAAGGATGAAGGTAGATAGATAACAGGGCAGAGGATGGACCAGGTAAACCCTGACTACAGGGTTCAGGCCACAGAAAATAGGTAACCTCAGTCACAATTAATGAAGGGACAAAACACTCACTGGGAGAGTATAGAGCCCTCAGTTTGTCACATATTGGTAGAGTGTGACACAGTGCTCTGAAAAAAATAATTGTTGCCATCTTTATTGAAAGTGGCTGCAACTGATCAGAAGAGATTCAAGAATGGGTCTGTTGATGTTCTCCCATGGAAGGAGGGGAATGAGGAGGGTTGTAGACATTTACCTGAGATCTCAGGTACCTGCTATGGAGAGTCATCTATGCTGGGATGAGACCTTTCAATGCTATGACTGCTTTGGAGTCTGTGCTCCTATAAGTAGCCCCTCACCCATGCTCTGTAAGGAAGCCCAATAAACTCATGGGTTCACCAGGTGAACTCTGGTGGAATCAGCTGTTAGTCTGTTGAGAGTGCCCTGCCTGGCGGAGCAAGTGCACATCAGCTTCTCTCCAGAAAAGAGTTCATGCAACAATTGGAATCATCTAAGCAAACTGTTAACAGAACGGCTCTCTGGAGAGTCTAACTTCACTGGCCTGGAATATGGCCTGAATAGGAGGGTAATTTAGATTCTGGTAAGGTGTTTCCAATGCATGGTTGAATTGAAATGCATTTGTATCCCTGGAACACATATATTGTATGTTCTAAGCCAGGCATGGAGCACATGCCTGGAATCCTGGCACTTGAAGAGAGGTAGAAGCAGAAGGACCACCACAAGTTCAAGGCCAGTTTGGGTTACATAGTAAGACCCTGTCTCAAAAAATTAAAATAGGGTTGGGGAGATGGCTAAGTGGTTAAAGGTGCTTATTTGTAAAGCCTGCTGGCTCAGGTTCAATTCCCTAGCACCCATGTAAAGACAGATGCACAAAGTGGTACATGTGTCTGCAGTTTGTTCACAGTGGCAAGGGGCCTTGACACACCCATATTCTCATTCTCTCTCCTCACAAATAGATAAGAGTATCTTTAAATTTTTTTGTTTGTTTTTGTTTCTCAAGGGAGGGTCTCACTCTGGTCCAGGCTGACCTGGAATTAACTGTGTAGTCTCAGGATAGCCTCGAACTCGGCAATCCTCCTACCTCTGCCTCCCAAGTGCTGGGATTAAAGGCATGCGCCACCATGCCCATCTTATCTTTAATTTTTAAAAATTTTTTATTTTTATTTTTTTCAAGTTTTCAAGGTAGTGTCTCACTCTAGTTCAGGCTGACCTGAAATTCACTATGTAGTTTCAGGGTGGCCTCAAGCTCATGGCAATCCTCTTACCTCTGCCTCCCAAGTGCTAGGATTAAAGGTGTGAGCTACCACGCCTGGCTATTTTTGCTTTTTTGAGGTAGAGTCTCGCTCTAGCCCAGGCTGACCTTGAACTCACAGTGATCCCCCTACCTCTGCATCCCGAGTACTGGAATTAAAGGCATGTGCCACCATGCCTGGCTTTAAAAAAATTTTTTTTAAATAAAATAGGGCTGTGAGGTTGTCTCAGTAGTTAAAGGTGCTTGCTTGCATATAAAGTCATAAAGTTATGGGCTGGAGAGACTTAGCAGTTAAGGCACTTGCCAGTAAAGCTAAAGGACCCAGGTTCAATCCCCCAGTACCCACGTAAAACCAGATGCATAAGATGGCAAATGTGTCTGAAGTTCATTTTCAGTCTCTGGTGTGCCCATTCTCTCTCCTCTCTATATCTCTCTGTCATTCTCTCAAATAAATAAAACATTTAAAAAAGAAAAGTTGGGCCAGGCATGGTGGTGCACACCTTTAATCCCAGCCCTCGGGAGGCAGAGGTAGGAGGATCGCCAAGAGTTTGAGGCCACCCTGAGACTGTATAGTGAATTCCAGGTCAGCCTGAGCTATAGTGAGGCCCTACCTCAGAAAACCAAAATAAATAAATAAAATAATTATAATAAAATAAAAAATAAAGTTGGACACAAAGTGGCACATCTGTGATCCCAGCTCTCCTACGACAATGGAGGTGGAGCCAGGAGAATCCAAAGTTCACAGGCCCAACTCATTTGCAGCTGCTGTCTCAAAAAAGTGGAGCACAGACACCTCAAGGTGGTCCTCTGCCCTCCACATGTGTGCCATGGCATGCATGTGTCCTTGCTCCTCCCCACATACATACACATACGCAAGTAACATGTTGTGAGTTCAAGGCCATCCTGAGACTACATAGTGAATTCCAAGTCAGCCTAGGCTAGAGCTAGACCCTACCTCAAGAAACAAAGATAAAAATGTAAAATAGGGCTGGAGGTGTAGCTCAGTTGGTAGAATGCTTACCTAGCATGCAGAAAGTCCTGGGTTCCTTCCCTAACACTGTATAAACCAGGCATGGTGATGGCTCTCAAAAAAAAAAAAAAATTGGTTCTGGGGAGATGGCTCAGTAGGTAAAGTGTCTGCCATACAAGCATGGTCCCCAGCAAGGGTTAGGAAGATGGTTCAGGGGTTAAAGTGCTTGCTTGCAAAATCTGCAGGTCTGGGTTCAATTTCCAATACATGTAAGCTGGATGCAAAAAGTGGTGTATCTGGTATTTGTTTGCATCAAGAAGAGATCCTGGCACAATGGTAAACACGTACATTAACTCCCAGCAATTCTCCTACCTCTGCCTCCCAGATGCTGGGATTAAAGGCATGCACCATCATGCCCAGCTAAAAGAAGATCCCAAGCAACCAGGTAAAAGCCAGATGTGTTATACACCAGTAATCCCAGCACTAGACAGGCAGAGACAGGAAGGTCCTTAGGGCTTTCTGGCTAGCCAGTCTAGTTGAATTGATGAGCTGTAGATTCATTCAGAGTCTCAAAAGATAAGGTGGAAAATAATCCTAGAAGATATTTGACATTGACCTCTGGCCTCCACATATACAGGCACACATGTTGCACCCCATCACACACCACCACAAATGAACATACATACACACATACAAAAAAATTAAAGAGTGAGCAAATGAATAAAGTGCATATTCTGACTCAAATAATGGGTTGGCTTCCTGATGGTGTGTGGCTGCTGGTCGGTGGATTACACTTGGAGGAGCAACAATGCATATGACTTGTGAAGGAACCAGATGAGCTTTTGTGAGTTTGTTTAAATAGGGAGGGCCAGCTGAGGCTGTAAGACCCCTTTAATTCAGTGCAGTGTCAAGATTCTGACAGCTGTGTGCTGGTGTATTCCTGTCTTGGGTTATAGTTCTCAGATGTAGGTCTATCTTAAAAGAGTACCAGCTAAGCAAGAATGACCAACTCTTGGGCCTCTTTGGGTTTTCAGACCCACAGGGAGTGTGGTAGGCAAGAGAGGATGGTGATGCAGGCTGTGATCCCAGCTACTTGGGAGGTTGAGGTGGGAAGATCACAAGTACAAGGTAAATTGGGCAATTCAGCAAGACTGTCTCACAACAAAAAGTAAAAATAGGCTGCAGAGATGGCTCAGCAGTTAAGAGCACTTCTGTGCAAGCATGAGAGCTTAAGGGAGACTGAGAAATCTCTGTAGTTGGACCCCCCAGGACACTCATAAACAGCCGGGTGTCACACTCCATCTGTAATTCCCAGTCTTGTGTGGAACAGAGACCCAAGAAGCACTGTAGCTAGTGAACAAATGGCAAGCTGCAGGATCAGTAAGAGACTCCAGCTCAAGAGGCAGAATGATGGAGTAGGACACCCAACATTCCTGACTGTCCTCTGCAGGCAAGTACATGGTGTGCTGCATGAGTACATATACATGCTTATCACCACCCCCCAACACACATAAACAAGCAAAAAAAAAAAAATTGGCTAGGAATGTAGCCCAGTGGTAGAGTGCTTCTTGCCTACCTTGTGAAAGGTCTTGGATTCAACCCTCAGTATTTCCAAAAGCACAAACTAGGGTTGCCGCAATCAAGGCAAGCTAAAAGGCTTAAGTGACAGCGGGGTCTCCCCAGGCCAACCACTCCTCAAACTGAAAATAGTAGTTTGCAGCTTCAGAGATCTAGTTCCAGTGGATTGTGTAGGCGTTCATGCAGGTGGACATGTAAACTACGTGGATGCCCACCAGAGGTGTCCCCCCTCTCTCCTTTGTGTATTTGGTGCCTTGGTTGTGGCTCCCCACCGGCGATGACCATGATCAGGTGGCTCCAATTTAATTATGGAACCAGAAGCCTGAAGTGAGTGGTGGCTGCGATCTGCCCAGAGTGGTGAGATCTTAGGAAGAACAGCTCTGCAACTCTGCATAGAGGGAGAACAGCCATGGAGAGCCCAGAATGAGGTTGTGGTTGGATGCTTGGGCCAGGATCCTGGAGCCAGGTTCTGGTGACGCTATCCAGACTGTGGACCAGTACTTGGCTGGTCTCAGAGCAGTTATGCCTCCAGGAGCTGTTCATCCTATTGGTCAATCTCCTTTGCTGCGCAGGCCCCTGCTGGGTTTACTCATTCATCCACACTGACGTTACCAGGCACCCTCTGCTGGAAAGTTGGGGCATTGAGCATTTGGCCATCTTGGAGTTAGGAGCAGAGAACTGTGGGGTCTAACCTAGAAGGGCAGGGAAAGCTATAGGAAGCCCAGCTAGTGTTGGGTGGGGGATAAGCCTTCACCGGCGGGGGGGAGGGGAGAGGGGTGCAGGGTGGATGTTTGCAGAGATGGTAAGCTCCTTAGGCCTCAGGGCAGTGTTAGCTGCTCCAGAAGGCTAAGCAGGTGGTGTGGGCTGTGGTAGTCATGGATGGACTGTTCTGTCTACGTGGGTGATGGGTGGGGAAAGGGTACCTGATCAGGGCGTTTACCGTGTCTCTGCTGCCTGGACTGCAGGTAGGGTGACCAAATGAGGAGCTGATGGAGAGGAAGACTTCCTAGAGTCCACTGGTATCCTTAGGAGCCTAGAGAACAGGGGTCATGACCCTCTCCTTGGAGATGTAGTGTACTGGGACCTTGGGAGTGCAGGAGCTGAGAGCCTGCTGCCAAGGTTTTTTCATCCATAGCAACTGTACCCAGCCTCTGGGGCAGGGCAAGAATCAGTGGGTTACCTCATATTTGGAAGTAGTTATGACAGCCAAAGTTTTACCTTTTCCATCTGTACAATGGGTCCCTTGGCCTCCTTTCCAGTCCCTGAGATGGTTCCAGAAATGAGAATCACTGAGCAAGCATTTTCCAAGCCCTCTGGCCACCTCAGCCCTCTTCTCATTCTACCAAGGACTCCAAAGTATATTATGACACCATATTAAGAACAAGAAAAGTAAGGTACAGGGAGGTTGAGGAGACCCCTAGGGTTTCCTCTGGTTGTGGTCCTGAGACTGACTGAGAAGGGAGTTTACCAGGCCTTAGAGGACACAGGGTCCTCAGATAACCTGCTGTTGGATGAGGACCATCTCAGCAGGAGGCTTGAAGTACTGACAGGGTGGACACCCAGGCTGACCTATCTGGGATACAGGCCTGGAACTATCTGATCTGGAGGTAATATGGTTGCTTTGCTATTGAAAGAAGATTTAAAAATATATGTTTTACTTATTTGAGAGAGAATGGGCACGTCAGGGCCTCTAGCCACTGCAAATGAACTCCAGATGTATGTGCCACCCTGGCTTTACATGGATACTGGGGAATTGAACCTAGGTCCTTAGGTTTTGCAGGCAAGTGCCTTAACCACTAAGCCATTTCTCCAGCCTGAAAGCAGATGTTCTGAGTGCCTCAGTAGCTTGTCCATCTGGATGACTCTGTTTATATATGTATGTGTGTGTGGTATATATATGTGTATGTGGAGGCCAGAGGCTGATTTTAAGGGTCTTTCTCAGTCACTCCACCTTTTTTTTTTTTTGGTCCCATTTTTAAAAATCATGGTATAGGGCTGGAGAGATGGCTTAGAGGTTAAGCGCTTGCCTATGAAGCCTAAGGACCTTGGTTCGAGGCTCGACTTCCCCAGGACCCACGTTAGCCAGATACACAGGGGCACATGCGTCTGGAGTTCGTTTGCAGTGGCTGGAGGCCCTGGTGCGCCCATTTTCTCTATCTGCCTCTTTCTCTCTCTGTCTGTTGCTCTCAAATAAATAAATAAAAATAAATTTAAAAATCATGGTATAAAAAAGTTACTGAAATTTGCTTTTTATTTTTAGAAGCCAACTTTAAAATAACAAAATATTATGGTTTTTCTTTTTTTAAAAAAAAACTTTTAAATAGGTTACTAATTTATTAGCTAATATGTTAATGCTAAGTTAATCAACCCATGTTAGATAGCCCTGTATTTTTTTTCTTTTTAAATTTTTTTATTAACAATTTCCATGATTATAAAAATATGCCATGGTAATGCCCTCCCACCCCCCACTTTCCCCTTTGAAACTCCATTCTCTATCATATCCCCTCCCTCTCAACTCTACCTTTTTCTGAGACACTATTGCTGAACCTAGAGTTGATTCTGCTAGACTAGTTCACTAGACAGTGAACTCCAGTGATTCACTCTCCCTGCCTCCCCACTGCTGGGGTTAAAGATGTACATCAGCATTTATGTGGGTGCTGGAAAATTGAACTAGGGTCCTATGCTGGCATGGCAAGCCTTTACCCCACTGAAACATCTCCCCAGTCCCTGGATGGCTTCAACCCAGGCCCTGCAGTGGATGCCCTGGGGGATGAGGACTCCAAGGATGACAGGTAAGGAGATGAGATGCTGTGAGTGGCCTAGGGTCTAAGAGATGCTGCCCAGGGGGACTGATGTCTTGGCTGCAAATAACAGGACAAAGAGGTAAGAGATGGTAATTCTAATGTGGATTTGGAAGATAAAGGGAAAGGGGGAAGTGGGACAAGGTAAAGTTGGGACCAAGGAGGCCTCTGGGTTTTTATTCCAAGGATGTGTGTTCCTCCACAGGAAAAGGGTGTGAGAAGAGTGTGGCAATGGGAGTATATGGGGGAGATTTAAGATGGAGCCATCTGGGCCACCAGGAGACTAGGATCTTTACCAAGAGTTATAGGGAGCCAGTGAAGAGTACTGGGCAAAGAGAAGACCATTTCCAGAGTTCAGACTGGGAGTGAAGGGTAGGAGTTGCTGAGGAGTGGGAGAGTAGAGGCTGGAACTAGAGTACTGAGGCTGGAGAGAAGAGAAGGAAGACAGCAAATAGGGGTAAGACCAGCCTCCAAGCAGTGGCTAGGAACTTGGGACTTCTATATCCGGGAGGCTGGGTCAGCCCAGCTCTGAGCTGTATGTAAGCTGTAACACATGTAGATTTTCAATCAAGTACCTCAGCCTTCTAACAGTGGGAAGATAGAGATGAGGAAGGGATGAGGGGGAAGTCCAGGCTCCCTGGAGCTGGGGCAAGGGCAGAAGCTAAGAGGATCTGGTAGACTGTAAGGAGGATGATGAGACCTGGGCCCCTCCATCTTGCCCTGCCCAGCTTCATGCAGTTCAAGTATGGCCACCTAAAGTTTCTCTCCTTCCCCTGTAACTCCACTAGATTCAGAATTAGGGACCTCCAATCCAGCCCAGCCTAGCCCAGAACTTTCTCAGGTCCATCCTTTTAGCCTGTACTCCTCACTATAAGACTTCAAAATTTTTTTTTCCTTTCAGACAGGGTACCACAGGGTGGACTTGAACTTGCAGCTATCTTCCTGATTCTACATCCCAAGTGCTAGGATTACAAATTTGAAGAACTATGCCTGGTTAGAACTTTATTTGCATGTGTATGAGGGCCTCTTTGTGCTGCAAATGAACACCAGATACTTGTGCTACTTTTTGAGTGTAGTTTATGTGAGTGGCTGGGGAACTGAACCCAGGCCAGCAGGGTTTGCAAGCAAGCACCTTTAACTAATGACCCATCTTCCCTGTGTCTGAGACTTTTTTTTTTTCAAGGTAGGGTCCTACTCTAGCTCAGGCTGACCTGGAATTCACTATTTAGTCTCAGGGTGGCCTCGAACTCACAATCACCCTACCTCTGCCCCCTGAGGCAGTATACCACCACACCTGGCAAGACTTTTTAAATAAGCAAAATACGGAAAATTCTATCCCACCTGGGTATGGAAATGGTGGAACAGAACAGTGGGTGGTCTAATTCAGCCATAACTGGCTACAGTGGCACTGGACACTTGGATCCAAGGAAGAAAGAGCATCCTAGGTCCACTAAGCAGGAGACCACTGTGTATCCCCAGGGCAAGGGACCCAGACATAGCACAGGGTGGCTCATCATGCCTCCTTTATTGTACCCCACCCTACCTCAAATTACAAAAATCCCCATACCCCACCACCAGCCCAATGCAGCAGATTCAAAGATGTGAGAAAACAGGAAGCTCTCTCTCTCCCTCTGACAGCAGCTTCGAGGACACCTTAGGCGCAAGCAGGGTCAGGTCTGGGTGAAGCAGAGGGGACACCACCTCACCTCTCACCTCTGGCTCCCTGCCCCAGCATTCCTCAGCCTTACCCACTCGGGTGTTGGAATGTGGGTCAGGCTGCTGGAGAGCCTGGGATGTGGGGGCGCTGGGTCGGTGGTCTTGCAGGTGCAATGTCATGTCCGGCCGTGAGGCAGTGGAGAAGGGGCACTGCATGCATGAGTAGCGGCCGCGTGTGTGCTCCCACACGATGCGGCTCTGGGCTGCGTACCCTGCAGGCAGGCAGGCAGGCGGGACCCTGTCAGTCCCAGGCCTCAACCCAGGGGACCTACCTGTCCACAAAAGTATGGTGGGCTCAGAGGAGAGCAAATAAAACCTTTCCCTGCCTCCCCATCAGCTTCCAAGTCCACTTGGGTCTATTTGCTTGTCACTAAAGGCACTCAACTTGGTTGCTCTAAATCCCCTGCTTCCATCCCCAAAACACCACAGGAGAGACAGCTCCACGGTGAACGAGTTTTGCACAGGAACTCCGACGCAGATGAAGGTATAGGTGCCAGTAATTTAAAAGGCAAAATCGTGTATTTTAAGGGGCAGGCACTACTGTTTCCCATCATTCACAAGGCCCTGTTAGGGTGTAGGAAAGACAGCCCCTCCACCCGGCCCTGGTGGTCACCTGCACGCACCTGAGGGCGCATCTGAGGTGCCCTGTGGTCTTCGAGGGCTGCCACCAGCACCTGCAGGAAAGAGGTAGGTCAAGTTCAGAATTAGGGTGATTCCCAACTCACCCTGCAGATGGTCCCGCCTCTATACTTACCTTGGCTTTTTTTCCAGACTGCTGCGCTGGAGGAAGAAGGTGGCCCTGGACTGACAGCCAGGAAAGGGCGTAGGCGTGGGGGGGTAAGGCCAAAGGGTGCAGGGTTTATGTAGGGAAGAAAGGGCCCAGTGGGTGTAGAGGTGAAGGGCTCCAACAGTGGGAAGATGTCGGACTCCGAGGGGCGCTCTGATGCAGGTGGCTCTTTGTCCAGGGCAGGGGGTGGTGGTGGGCCCGGACTCTGAGCATGTTCTGCACAAACGTGCAGATGCTTGAAGAGGGAGCGGTGAGTGCGGAAGCGCAGGAGGCAATTCTCACACCTAGGAGTGGGCACAGGGCTTGGCTGTCTCCTGGGCTATGAGAAAGGGTCCTATTCAGTGCTACTTGGGGAGTAGTACAGGACCTAGAAAGGGAAACTAGGCCGAAATCTACCAGTGGCACCTTGCCTGTAGTAAAGGAGCTGACCTTAAGTCTCTTTTCCTACTTTGGATGGGGGGGGGGGGGGCTTCCTTGACCTTTCCAATGAGAAGCCCTGGGAATCCTCAATTTTAACTTGGGTGGACTACTTCCCCCGGGAGAAGTGAGCTACACACTATACCCCGATCTCCCCCAAGCTCAGCCCTCAGTCCAGGTGACTTGTTCCTAGTATACATCTCTTCCTGGTACTGCAGAGGGCTTTCCAGGCCACACCCACATCCATATCCAACTCCACACATACTAGGGAGGGACAAAGGTCTAGACTCAACAGTTGGAGCCTCACTTGAAGTAGCGGTTGGGCTTGTAATGCAGCTTGCCATGTGCCACCAGCTCCTGCATGCTGGGGAAACTCTCGGTGCAGCTCAGGGCCGAGCAGCGGAAGAGTTTGCCTGGCAAGAATGAAGAACAGAGTCGTGTAGTAGGGAAGCCAAGATTAGCTCTGAGGAGGCTCTGACTGCCTTCAACCCTCACTTGCCTACCTATCACATACCCTGGCCCTACCTTCCAGTGACTGTGTGGGCGGGCAGTGGGTACGAAGATGTTGTGCCAGGTCTCGAATGCTGGGAAAACTGAGGCAACAGCCAGGGCTAGAGCAAGGTATTTGCTTCCCTGCAGGACACATAAACAGGTGTCACCAATATCTTCATAACTGAACACTGCACCCCCGCCCTATCACAATGCTCTAAATAAGCCACCACCAGACTGAGTTGCCTATAGGGCTGGATTGGCCTAGTTCATCACTGAAGCCTAACACTGGCATACAGTTGGTGCTCAGTAAATGGCCAGGAATCTTTAAATGGACTCCAAGTTTGAAGATGCTCCCCAATGTTATTGTTGTACGACCTGTGACTCCCCAGAAGACCTCAGCACAGATCACCTGGTGGTGGGCGTCGTCTGGGCAAATACAGGTCTTCACTAGTCCCCATGACTATACTGGTCGGATCAGGGCTGGGTCTAGGGCCAGGCTGGCAGCTGTCTGGGGCTGGGGAGGTGCCCTTCTGAGGCTGCTCTCCACGGTCCCACACTAGGGGTGTAGCTGCTTTGTCCGGGCCTGGCTCCTCCTCCATGGAGAAGGTGGCTGTAGCAGCCACATCTAGAGACACCATCTTCTTGTCGGGCTCGTTGGAACTGGGCTCTGCAGGGACCAGCATGTCTGGGCTGGGCTTAGATGGTTCCTCCTGGTGGAAAAGGTGGAGAGAACCTTCAGAGTTTGCATGGATCGTTCACTCCAAAGGACCACCACACAACATTCCTGAATTTACCCAACCTCCCGCTTGACATTACCCAGTCATCCTGCACTTCACCAGTAAGACAGGGTAAAGGAAGTAAGGGTAGATCAAGCTCCTAAATCCCCAAATCCGTCATGAATTACGCATAAAGAGCAACGCTTCATCTTCAACTTGGGCTTGAGGAACGCGCCATACGTGGAGGGGGCGGGGCGGGACTTAAAAGGATTGGGCCTTGGGGGAGAGCTCCAGACACTGCTCAGCCTGGAAGATGTTGCTAGGGCCGGAGTGGGTTATGTGATGGATGATAGGCCAGGCTCGAGCTGTGCAGGCGAGCTTGGAAATGCTCAGGCCTGAATGTGTGAGGTATAGGGGAAGCCAAAGACAAGGACGGAAGTAGGGGCAGGACTCGCCCAGTGACAGCCAGCAGCCGACTGGTACCCGGATGTGGGGGCGGGGCCGGGCGAAGGGCGGGTGTGCGCTCGCGACAGGGCGGTTCCCTGCCAGTCCTTACTGCTCCGCCGCGTTCAGGGCGTCACGCTCACCATCTTCCTCTCAGTTCAGCCTCTTTTTCTAGAGACCCGAGTAGCTCCGGCTCAGGTGGCGACTTCCTCGGCGATGCAGAGTCCTGCTTACGTCGGCGCCATTTTTTCCGCTTCCTAGATCTCGCGAGATTGGGGCGGGGCTCTGCTCTGCAGGGCGCTCCTCAAGGGGCGGTACCTGAAGCTCTCTTCTCCAGACCGCTGCGAACCTGTCGGTGACATCTAAACGTATAGCAATAGTAGAGCACAAGATCCGGTTTGAGGAATGTTTCTAGGCCTCAGTGGTTTCCTTAAAATGGTCACTTTCCACCCCCTCCCGTCACCAGCCCTTAAAAGGCCAAAAAATTTTTGTTTTTACATCCCAGGCTGACATGAGCCTCTAGTGCTGGGATTACAGTTGTGTGTTAATACCCTTGCTGGCTTTCTTTTCTTTCTTTCTTTCTTTTTTTCTTTTTCTGGTTTTTCGAGGTAGGGTGTCCCTCTAGCCCAGGCTGACCTGGAATTCACTATGTAGTCTCAGGGTGGCCTCAGGGATCCTCCTAACCTCTGCCTCCCAAGTGCTGGGGTTGAAAGTGTGCGCCACCACGCCAGGCTCCTCTTTTTCTTTTTTTGATTGGTTTCCTTTTTCGAGGAATTTAACAACCACCACCTTTTTAAAAATTTTTTTTTAATTTTGAGATAAGTCAGGTCAGCCTTAAAGTAGAGGATGACCTTAAACCGGCCTTTAATTAAGCAGAGGATTACCTTGAGCCATGCACCATGCTACATCCTCAATCCCATATTTTTCAATGCATTCAGTTCTATAGTTAGAACTGGTTTGTTGAAATAGCCCAGAGTATGAAATAAACCGTCATTAGGCTTACTAAATTGGTGAATCCTCTGGCTGGACAGGTATGTTTGCAAGAGGTTGAATGTGGAGTCCTACGTGTACTGATGTGAATAGATCTATGGTCCCTGAACACTACTGTGTACTAGGAGGTGATCTCTAAGTGCTGGAGACCAGAGGGTAAACGGGAGAGATATAATCCCTGCTTTTAGGAGACTTAAACGTCTTCTTTGTTTCTCTTCCTTCCTTCGTTTCTTCCTTCCTTTCTTCCCTCACTCCCTTCCACCCTTCCTTCCTTCTCTCTCTTTCTTTTCTTCCTTCTTCCTTCCCTCCCTCCCTCCTTCCCTCCCTCCCTCGTTTCTTTCTTCCTTCTTTCTTTATCATTTATTTATTTATTTGCAAGCAGAGATAGAAGAGAGAGAGGGAGAATGGGCACGCCAGGGCTTCTAGCCACTGCAAAGAAACTTCAGACGCATATGCCACTTTGTGCATCTGGCTTTACATGGATAGTGGGGAATTGAACTTGGGTCCTTAGGCTTTGCAGACAAGTGCCTTAAATGCTGAGCCATCTCTCCAGCCTAACTTAAACATCTTAAAATGGGGAAACAATAAATCGAAAACGGAAAACGATCTTAGATCTATTCTGCACAATGAACAAAACAAAAGGAATGTAATAGATTTACCATATGACCCAGCTATACCAACCCTTGGCATATAACCTAAGAACTCTACTCATTACTGCAGAGATATTTACTCATCCATGTTTACTGTGCTTTATATTTCATAATATCTAGGAAATGGAGCCACCGTAAATGCCCTTCAACTGATCAATGGAAAATAAAGATGTGGTATATTTACACAATGGGATTTTATTCAGCTGTAAAGAACTGTAAAGAATTATGAAATTTGTAGGAAAATGCATGGATCAGAAAAAGATTATATTAAGTGAGGTAGCCCAGGCTCAGAAAGTCAGACACTACATGCTTTCTCTCATATGTGGATCCTAGCTTCAAATGTTTAGATTTGTATCTAAGTTGGAATAAAAGATAGAAGTAGAGACCAGGAAGCTAGAAAGGGCCTATGAGGGAGGGAAGAGGGGAGAGGGCTTAAGGGAAGGATATATTAGATATGTAAGTAGAAGGGCAGAATACTAGGAGTGGTGGTGGTGGTGGTAAATGGCCTAAGGGGAAGAGATGGAGGAGAGGAGGGAATAGAAGGAGGGTTAATTAAAATTTAAGATTTATGAATAAGCCATATGGAAATTTTTGCTAGCTAATAATATATATGGTTTTTGTTTTTGAGTTTTTGAGGTAGGGTCTCACTCTAGCCCAGGCTGAACTGAAATTCACTATGTAGTCTCAGGGTGGCCTCAAACTCACAGTGATCCTCCTACCTCTGCTTCCTGAGTGCTGGAATTCAAGGTGTGCATTACCACACCTGGCCAAACTCTCTCTTTTTAAATATATATTGTTGCTGGGCGTGGTGGCGCACATCTTTAATCCCAGCACTCAGGAAGCAGAGGTAGGAGAATCAATGTGAGTTCAAGGCCACCCTGAGAATACATAGTGAATTTCAGGTTAGCCTGGGCTAGAGTGAGACCCTACCTCAAGAAGCCAAAAAAAAAAAAAAAAGTTAGGGCTGAGGTAACTTGTAGAGGTTATTTAATGTTGTGCCCAGAAGCCATAAATTGTTATTAGAAAAATTTCAGGGCCAGGTGTGGGATAACTTCTAGTGAGTTGTTGGCCAGGGAAGCCCCTGATACCCCAAAACATTACAGGCTATTGCCAAAGTTCTTGGTTGCCCACCAGAACTAAATGGTAAGGCTCTATTACTGAAGACTCCACATGCTTGGGCTGCCCCTCACTGAGAAATCAAGCTGGAGCTGAGCTGGAAACCTTCTATCAGTTGACTAGCTGTTAAGATGCTGGAAAGATCTATGCAGCCAGTTGGGGAAGAAAAGTCATCAATGGTGTTAGCCAGCAGTTGGCTCTGCAAGCTTTACCTCTAGCCAGCCAGGCCAAATGTACCAGCTGGTGCAATGATGGCATGTCTGTGATGGGGAAAACCAACTGCTCTCTCTAATTGGACTTGAGGCCTGCTCCACAGGAGGGAAGTCCTTCCTAAATAAATAAATAAAAACACTTATGTTTATGCCCATATATTAATGTTACTTTCACTTTTGGTTAGAGAAGGTGCTCTTTTCAGATGGTGGTGACCACTGTGATCACACAACTCACCAAAGTACTGAGAGGTGACAGTGGAGTAGTTATCACTAAGTGAGGCATCTCTATCACACTCTCTAAGGCTCAGGGAGCATTGCAGAAGAGGTGATGGAAAGAATGTAACAGCAAAAGCAAGGGAAGCACTGCTTACAATGCTGTCACCCAGATACAGAGTGGCCTTGATATCCATGACCTCACAGTGGCTGACACTACCTATGCAGTTCTGCCTAATAGAAAGAAAAAAAGAGGGCATCAAAATAGAAGACAGACTACTTGGAAAGAAGAGATTCAGTGGAGGGGGATTTGGAAGAGGGAAAGGGAGGGTGGTGGTGGGAATAATGATCATGGTATATTATATATGTTTATGGAAGTTGTCAATAAAAAGTTATAAAAAATCTGGGTGTGGTGGCACATGCCTTTAATCCCAGCACTTGGGAGGCAGAGGTAGGAGGATTGCTGTGAGTTTGAGAACAGCCTGGAACTACAGAGTTCCAGGGCAGCCTGGGCTAAAGTGAGACCCTACCTGGAAAAAACAAAAAACATAAATAAAACAAATATGTATTTGGAAAAGGAAAAGAAAGAAAATTTAAGGGCTTGGAGGTTAACCATTCTTCCTGTGCAAGCTCGGGGACCAGTAATAAGAAAAAGCAGAAGTGCCGGGCATGGTGGTGCACGCCTTTAATCCCAGTACTCAGGAGGCAGGGGTAGGAGAACTGCCGTGAGTTCAAGGCCACCCTGAGACTACATAGTGAATTTCAGGTCAGCCTGGGCTAGAGGGAGACCCTACCTTGAAACACCTCCCCCCAACAAAAAAAGAAAGAAAGAGCAGAAGAGTGAGACATCTGATGTTCTGCTTCGGCAGCCATCACAGGTGAGTGTGCCTTGCCACAGGTGAGTACACAGGCACCTCATGGACATGTACATGTGTATACAGCACACACAAGCAGAAGCAAAGAGAGAACATGTGATAGGCAGTGTACACACCATATTCTGAGACCACAAAGTCCAGGCAGCAGCACCACAAATACCATCAGATCTAGTCATGGCTCCAGAACATCCTAGTCACCCAGAGATGAAGACAGTGGCTGGACCATGTGCATCAGAAGAGCCTATGCTCCACTGACACCAAGCTGCCTTCTTGCATTCTGTGTGTGTGTGTGTGTGTGTGTGTGTGTGAGAGAGAGAGAGAGAGAGAGAGAGGGGGGGGGGGGGACGGAGGGAGGGAGGGAGGGAGAGGGAGGGAGAATGTGGTCCAGTTTTTTGTGTGGGTGCTGGGGAATCAAACTCAGAGCAAATCAAGCCCTCTTAGGCCCTTGTGCTTATTTGGAAAGCACTCTTACCTGCTGAGCCATCTCCCCAACTCTGTCTTTTTTTCCTTTTTTTTTTAAATAAAAATATTTAAGTGTGTGTGTATGCTACAAACCAATACTAGATTCATCTTTATTTACATCTGGATTTACATGAGTGCTGGAACATTAAACCAGGTCTTGTAAGCAAGCATCTTTAACCACTGAGCAAACTCCCCAACCCCTCCTTCTTTCATTCATTCTTTCTTTTTCTTTTTGTTTGTTTTGTTTTTCAAGGTAGGATTTTACCCAGACTGACCTGGAATTCACTGTGTAGTCTCAGAGTGGCCTTGAACTCATGGCACTTCTCCTACCTCTGCCTCCCAAGTGCTTGGATTAAAGTCATGCACCACTATGCCTGGCCCCTCCTTTCTTGATATTGGAGCTGGAGCCCAGAGCTTCCTGAATGCTAGGCAGGCATTCATGATTGAGAAACACTTGAAACCTCCTTCCATGTATTCTTCTTCTGCGCCCAAGAAATGCCCAGCCAGCATGGCTCACATAATCCTTCCCTAGTCTGAAATTTACAAGTCTATTATTATTGTTAATTTTAGTGCTGGGTATTGAACCTAGGGCTTTCTCCTTGCTAGCCAAGTACTCTTACTGAGCTATATCCCCATCCTATTGACCAATAGGATGGTGAGATCCAGTTGCATCCTTATGATTTTTCCCCCCAGCTAAGCTTGGCTGCCTGAGGTACATTCAGAAGGGAGAAGGTGCAGATGGTCTTTGCTGGGCTCCTTCCTCCCTCCCGTCAGGGTCTCCTATAATCCAGACTGGCCTGGAACTCACTATGTAGTTAAGGATGACCTTGAATTCCTGATTCTCCTGCTTTTACCTCTCAAACGCTAGAATCACAGCAGTATGCCACCACACCTGGTTTGGAATCAAACTTAGGGTTTTGTGTGTGCTAGGCAAACACGCTACCCATTGAGCCACATCCTCATCCCCACTGGGCAGTCTTTATTTTTGGATCTGTCTTCCCTCATTCTGTAGTGCAGTGGTTACTTTTTCTTGCTGTGTGCCCAATCACAGCTTAGGTCATTGTGTGGTGTTTGACATTAGCCGTGGCTAAGACTGTCTTTAGCCTTCCTATATCCTTTAACAATGCTCACTATTCTGGTAGTCCTTTTATACTGACCCTAGCAGTCTGGCCCTGTCTCTCCCAGATTGGGTGCTTTCTAAGGGGCTGAGGCCAGTGTGGGGAGGGGTCCAGAATGGAAACTTTTTTTTTGAGGCAGGGTTTTATTCTAGCTCAGGCTAATATAGAACACACTCTGTAGTTCAGGCTGTCCTCAAATTTATGAAAATCCTACCTCAGCTTCCCAAGTGCTAGGATTAAAGGCATGAGCTACCAAGTCTGGCTTTTTGTTGTTTTTTGCAAAAGGGGTTCTTGTTTCCAAAGCTGGCCTCAAACTCAATATGTAGCCAAGGCTGAATTTCTTTTAAAATTTTTATTTACTTTGTGTGTGTGTGTGTGCACTCGTGTGCATGCCAGTATCTCCTGTAATTGACTAGACACTTGCCCCACTTTTTGCACCTGGTTTACGTGCATGACTTGGAAATGAACCGGGCCAGCAGGCTTTGCAAGCAAGTCTCTTTAGTCACTGAGCCTTCTTCCCAGCCCCCAAGGTTGATTTTGAACACCTGGTTCTCCTGTCTCTACTTCTAAAGTGCTGGAATTAAAGGTGTGCTCTACTGTGCCAGGTTCCAGAATAGAAACTGAATCTTTAGACTCAGGCCATAGCAGTGCTCCCCACTGGTTCCAGTTACCTCCATAAGGAGCCACAGAATGTTCAGACACCAGGTGAAGCCAGTGCCTACAAATATCCAAACTGATTCTGCGGGCTGGGGATGTTGCTCAGTGGTTAGAGTGTCTGCTTAGCATGGGTGAAGCTGTGGGTTCAGTCCCCAGAACTGCATAAAACCAGGTGTGATGGTACACACCTATCATCCCAGCCCTCAGGAGGTAGAGGCAGGAGGATCAGGGGTTCAAGAGTATCCTCAGCTACATATGGACTTCCAGGCCAGCTTGAGCTATGTGAGACTGTCACAGACAATCTCTTTCTTAAAAAATATTTTATTTTTATTTATATATTTGACAGAGAGAGAGAGGGAGAAAGAGAGGGAGAGAGAGAGAGAGAATGGGCACACCAGGGCTCCAGCCACTGCAAATGAACTCCAGACGTGTGTGCCCACTTGTGCATCTGGCTTGCGTGGGTCCTGGGGAATCGAACCTGGGCCCTTTGGCTTTGCAGACAAACGCCTTTACTGCCACGCCATCTCTCCAACCCCACAATCTCTTACAGGCATGGGATGGGGGTCAGGAGCCAAGGTCAGCCTGAACTATGTGCGACCCTGTCACAGATAACTAATCTCTTAGGGGCATGAGATAGCAGTCAGGAGCCAAGGGTCACCCAGGATGAGTGGAATTATATAGATATATCTCTTTCTCAAGGGTCCTCTCAAGTCACAGATGGACTTGGACTTGAAGGGCTGCAGATTTGAAGTAGACAGTTTGGATCATTTGGGATGCAGATTCTGAAAAGAAAGTGGGATAAATTCAAGATTTGGTTTGGGGGGCATTTATGAATGCCAGGCCTGTTCTTTCAAATCTTGGGTGAGTGGCTGAACCTCTCTGAGCCTCTATTTTTCCACCTATAAAATGAAGACATTAGCTGAGTGTGGTATCATGCACATATGATCCATCTACTCCAGAGTCTGAGGCATAAGGATCACTTGAACCTAGGAATTCTGGACCAGCCTGGGTAACATATCAAGACCCTGAAAATCTGGGGCCTTAGTAAAGTAAGTGTAAAGTAAAGTGTTTACCTCACAGGCATGAGGACCTGAGTTCCATCTTCAGAGCCCATGTAAAAATGTTAGGCCTGGTATGCCTGTAATCTCAGCTCTAGCTTGGTGGAGACAGGCAGATCTTTGAAGTCCACTGGCTAGTCAGTCTAGCCTAATTGGTGGGTTCCAAGCCAATGAGAGACCTTATCTCAAAAAGAAGTAGATGGTATACCTGAGGATGACACCTGAGGTTGTCCTCTGCCCTCCACACAAATGTGCATCCACAAACATACAAACACACACACACACATATGCAGGCATGCCACACGTACAAGCATAAAACGTCACAACTGGGGTCTTTCCTGCTCTCATCTCACAGGTTGTGAGAGCATAGTTCTTAATGTAGGCACTCAGTAATTTATTCTCCACTTTCACCTGGCACATATTTATTGCTTCAATAATGAGAGGAGTAAAGCCATGCTTGTCAAGGCCTCCTAACCCCAGATAGTGCCCAGCACTTTGCCTCAGGGAAAGGCATGTTTTCATTTCATATACACAATGCAGCTGGGAGGTAGGTTCTGCAGCAAATCCTGCTTGGCACACAGAGAAACAGACTTGGGCAGCAGGGGTGCTGTGGCAGCAACTCCAATACACAGGGCTTCCACTGGCCTAGAAGCAACAGGCCTCAATATTGTGGTCAATGCAGCTGAAGTAACTGAGGTGCTCACTGACAGGGCCTGACTCCCTGGCAGACAGATAGGCAGGGTGGTAGAAAGGTGAGCCCAGGCCCCAAGTTAGATCTTCTCCACGTAGTTTCCTGGGAAGAGACCCTCTTGGCCATGCAGACGGCCCTTCCACCAACCTGAGGAATCTGTGGAAGAGAAGAAGAACTTGAGGCATTCAGTGTACCCTTGAGAAATCCTGCATGCCCATTTTATGTCTGTTTCATTCATGTAATATTTTAGTTTCTATGTTTTGCTGAAACAGGGACTCATATAGCTCAGGCTGATACCAAAATCTACATAGCTAAGGCTGGCCTTGAACTCCTGATCCTCCTGCCTCTACCTCCCAAATGCTGGGATTATAGGCATGAGCCACTGTGTACATTGAGGTACTGGGTATTGGACCCAATACCAGACAATTGTTCTTCTACTGATCTACATCACTAGCCTTTTGCTCATGTCCCTTTTTATTCTGAGACAGGATCTTGCTAAATTGCCCATGATGGCGTGTTTTTTTTTTTTTTTTTTTTTTTGAGGCAAGATCTCACTCTGCAGCCCAGGCTGACCTTGAATTCATGGTAATCCTCCTATCTCAGCCTCCCAAGTGCTGGGATTAAAGGCTTGCCACGGTGTAGGAGAAGATCACCTTGAACTCCTGATCCTCCTGCCTCTACCTCCAAAGTGCTGGAATCACAGGCATGCACAACAAGGGTCGGCTTATGTGGTGCTGGGGATTGAACTCAGGACTTTGTGCATGCTAGGCAAATGCTCTACTGACTGAGCTACATACCCAGTCCATTGTTTCTCTCTCTTTTTTAAAATGTATATGTATGTGTATATGTTTGGGTACACCAGAGTCTCTTGCTGCTGCCAAGGAACATCAGATGTTTGAGCCATATTTTGTGTCTTTACATGGGTGTTGGGGAAATCAAACCTGGGATGACAGGCTTTGCAAGCAAGCACCTATTCACAAGGGATTTGTGATGTTGGTTCTGCTATTAGCCATAATTTGACAAGAGAAAAGTAAGACTACAAACAACAACAACAAAGAGTAAAAAGCTGGGCGTGGTGGCACACATCTTTTATTCCAGCACTCTGGAGGCAGAGGTAGGAGAATTGTCCTGAGTGCAAGGCCACCCTGAGACTACAGAGTGAATTCCAGGTCAGCCTGAGCTAGAGTGAGACCCTACCTTGAAAAACAAACAAACAAAAAATAAAAAAAAAAAACAAAAATAAAAGACTGTATCAGGATGTGGAGGGCTATGCCTGTTATCTGAGTACTCAGGAGGTGAAGGCAGGAAGATTGTGAATTTGGGGCTATCCCAAATTGCTATATATATAGCAAGACTGTGTCCCAAAATAAAGAGGGTTTGATAGCAGACGTGATAAAATGAGGCCAGAGCTCTAGATTGCTCTACAGGTGGCAAGGACTATCCAGCCAACAACATGAGACAGGGAATTTCTGCTGGGAGTATGTGGTGGTTGCCTCTGTTCTTTTTCATTTCTCTTTCTTTTTGATTTTCTTCTCTCTCTCTCTCTCTCTCTCTTTTTTTTTTTTTGGCATGTGTGTATTCATGGGTGTGAGTGTGGGTATGCATGTGCCACATCACACATGTGGAATTCAGAGGACACCTTTGGGTGTCAGTCCTCACTTTCCAACTTTGTTTGAGGCAGAATCTCCCTAGTTGTTTACCAGGCCTGTAATTTTCTGTGAGATTCTCCTGTCTGCCTCCCATCTCGATGTATACATGATAGGATTACAGAGGCTTGCTACAGTGTCTGGCTCTACAGGGGCTCTAGGGATTGGAACTCAGATCCTCATGCTTGTACAGAAAGTGCTTTATCCACTGAGTTATCTCCCCAGCCCATGGTCACTGTTGTTCTATGGATGTGAAGGCCATGCAGTAATGGGACTGGTGGTGTAAGGGTTCTAACACACCTTCCACGAGGATCTCGATGACCTCATTCACATTGAAGCTTAGCTCATCCACATCTTGGCCTACATACTGGTACAGTGCTCGGCATCTGGGGCCATGTATCCGTGGCTGGGGCTTGGGCCAGCCCACACCGGGTACAGGTCTCTGCCCTACACTTCGCTTCCTGTGC
Organism: Dipus sagitta; assembly: GCA_036346955.1. Lineage (NCBI taxonomy): Eukaryota > Metazoa > Chordata > Mammalia > Rodentia > Dipodidae > Dipus > Dipus sagitta. The sequence goes on along the minus strand of CM070773.1, from coordinate 70,594,133 downwards.
ATTCTGCAGAGGACAAGAAGGAGTTTAGCACATCCCTAGGCATTCTCCTACCCCCTACCCACCTCCTGGGAGTGCTCCTATCACCTACCCTGCAACACCCTGGTCAGGTACATTGAGGAATTCTGTGTTATGTTCTGAGGCTTGCGGTGCCCGGGGGCGTCTACTAGCCCCCAGAGTTGAGGATGGAGGACCCCGGGGAGGCTTCTGGGAATTCCTTCCAGATGTGATGTCCAGGGACAAGGGTCCCCCTCTGGCAGAAGGAGGCACCCCATTTCGGTCCAGGCCTATGATGGAAGCAAAGATGAAGATATTTGTCAGGGAGTAGCTGTATTTGCAGACTTACCTCTAAGTTTCCAGTCAGAAAGAAGAGGAGACAGTTACCCTCAACCCAATGTGGTAAGGTCTAGCTCTGACGGAGGGGCCCTGGAGATAGGAAGACCTAGAGGGAAGCTTGATAAGGAGATGGTACCCCTTTAGGAGGGCATTTGAGAGTGGGTGTGGAGGATGAGCAAGCGTTCAAGTGTGAAAATTTTTTTGTTTATTTTTATTTATTTGAAAGCGACGGACAGAGAGAGAGAAAGAGGCAGAGAGAGAGAGAGAGAGAGAGAGAGAGAGAATGGACACGCCAGGGCCTCCGGCCACTGCAAACGAACTCCAGACGCGTGTGCCCCCTTGTGCATCTGGCTAACGTGGGTCCTGGAGAATCGAGCCTCTAGCCGGGGTCCTTAGGCTTCACAGGCAAGCGCTTAACCGCTAAGCCATCTCTCTAGCCCAAGTGTGAAAATTTTTGAGACAGTGTAAGCAAAGACTTGAAAGTAAGAATGAATTTGGTGAATTGGTACAATATAATATAGTTTGCATCATAGGATTATAGAATGGAAGAGGAGGAGAGGTCAGAGGCTAGCTAAAGTGAGATCTTAAAGAGCTTTGTACACCCAATTAAACTTAGCTTGTCTCTTGTAGAAGATGGGAGCTATGGTGACTTCTGGATAGAGAAGAGAACCACTGTACTTGTTAAATGCTATGAACAGTAGGTCTGACTTAGACCCTGGGGTCCATAAGAAGCAAAGGAAGACACTAAGTGAAGGGAATGTCCTCACCTCTGGGGAGTCCAGGGGCAACCCTGGTGGGGGCCTGGGCTGACCTTCGGGGTCTTCCCTGGGTCATTCCCTTTCTTGTAGGCTCTAGAAGAGGGAAACAAGGTAGAGATTTGTGTAGTGGAGGGACTAGACTAGATCCTTGGCCATGCTTCCAAATCCCTTGCACTCTGGCTCCATCCAAGACCACGCCCCTTCAGGCTCATCCTTTCTCCCATTTTAGTTGTGGCACAGTGGCTCTACCTAAGAACTGACTCCACCCTCCTGGCCACGCAGCTCACTAGCCCTTGTCCTTCTATCCTTCCACTCTAGTATACATGCCTCCATTTGTTGGCAGCTCTAGGGTTGTTTCTCTGGCTACACCTCTCCACTTTTTCTTTCTTCCTCTTTTGAGGGGCTCACTCTAGCTCAGGCTGGCTCGAATTCACAGGGATCTTCCTACCTGAGCCTCCAGAATGCTGGGATTCTAGACATGAATGCTCAGTTTCTTTGGTCATTTCTCTAAGGCCCTGCCCTCCATTTATCTCTGGACCCTGCTCCTACATAGCCCTGTTCACTTTTGACCAACCTCACTGGCTCTGTCCCCTGTAGCTTTAACTGGTCCTCATTAGTTCCACCCACTATAGGACATGCTCCATCCACGTATACTCACTAGAGCTCTTGGGCAGCCCATCCCCCACGCTGACCGTGAGCACCCGGCCACCAGCCTTGAGCACAGCTACATCTTTGGAGCCGCGGGTGAAGGTGACACTACGTGTGCTGCCTCCACCCCAGCCTTCCTTCTTCACCCTGAACTGTAGTCTGGGGGCAAGAGGAAGGAGCTTGTGGGTGCCTGCTGCGATCCCTCTTCCCCTACCTCACCCTTAAAGTCTCTGGGGTCCCTGGGATGGAATGTGGGGCATTGTGCCTAGGCCAGGCTGGGGATGGTGCATACGCATCGCTGAAGGTGAGGGGTAGGGGCCTCCCGGTTGCCTCCTCAAAGCGCTTGCATAAGAGGCTGATGAGTTCAGTCTTAAAGACGCTCTCCAGGAAGCTGTCTGTGGTGTCTTCTTGGAGGATAAAGAAGTCATCCTGGCGTGTGCTGGGGAGACAGGAGGGTGACAGGTGATGGTAGAGAAAGACCTGACTTGTGGGGTTTCAATAGATAGGGGTCAAGATAAGGACTCAGGTTTATGTGGGAGGAGAGGACAGGGTAGGTAGTAATTGGAAAGGGCAAAATAACATACAGCAAAGGGGACAGAACCTTTTTAATTTTATTTAACATGTATTTATTTTATTTTACTTTTTTTTTGTTGTGTTTTTTTGAGGTAGGATCTCACATACTCTGTAGTTCCAGGCTGGCCTCAAACTCACAGAGATATTTGCCTGCCTCTGCCTCCCTTGTGCTGGATTAAAGACATGTGTGACCACACACAGCTATTTTTTTGAACATTTTTACTGGCAAAGTTTAGAGGCCCTGAGGATTGAACTTTAGCACATGCTAGGCAAGCACTCTACCACTAAGCTATATATCACTAGCCCTTTATTGACAATTTTCATATACATGAAAGTGTATTTTGTATATAAAATGTATATAAAATATATTTTGGCCATAATCTTCCATTACCTTCTCTTGACCTCCTCCCCATCCCTCTTTCACTGAACCTCTTTTTCTTTCCAACTAGACCCTCTTTTACTTTGATGTCTTTTTTTTCCCTTTGTGGATGCATTGTGTGACTCATTAAAGTATTTACCAGAGCATGTGTAATTTACCAATGGCTATACCACTAAAGAAAATGTCTAGGAGGTGGGCATGGTGGCCACCCTGAGACTACATGGTGAATTCCAGGTCAACCTGGGCTAGAGTGAGACCCTGCAGAAAGAAAACAAGAAATAAAGAAAAAGAAAGAAGGAAGGAAGGAAGGAAAGAAAGGCAAAAAGGAAGGGAATAGAGCTGGGTATGAAAGCCAGTCACTATGGTGCATACTTGTAATTCCAGCACTGGGGAGGTGGAAATAAGAGAATTCCTGGGGTTCCCTGACCAACTAGTCTAGCTGAATTAGGGAGCTCTAAATTCAGTGAGAGATTCTTAAAAGTTAAGGAGAGTCCTCCCATCTCCCCAGTCTGAGTTCCTTGTGTGGACAGAGTGCAAGCTGGAGTGGGTAGGCCAGACCCCTGTTTCTGGGCTCCTCCCACCTCCCTGGTCTGGATTCCCTAAGCTAGTCTTGTGCTAGAGGGCACAGAGTAAGAAGGCCAGATTCCTGTTCTCTTGCTCCTCCCAATCCCCTGGTCCTGGTAGATCCCATTGTGCCTTGCTTGAAGAGGCCTGGTCCCTGTGTGAACTGTGGAATCAGGCCTTTTTCTCTGATATCCTGACTGCCCACTGGGTATCAACATCCCTGTTCACCTGAGTCAGAGGGTGCAAGGCCAAAGGACAAAAACTTGCTTCCTCTTCAATAAAATAAAGATTCTTCATGAAATGGGTAGACAACAATGCAAAAAAGCCAACAAAAGTAAGAAAACTGAGAGATCTCCACCAAGGATGCCTAGTCCTACAATGGAAGCCTCCAATGAAAATATAGAGAAATTAACAGAAATTCTTTCCCAAATGAAAACACAACAGCCAGTGAGATCCTGATTAAAAAAAAAAAAATCTCTGAACAGGAAGCAAACCATCAAAGAACCAATAATCATATCAATGAAATTGAACAGAATCATCTCCTAGAGCCTTCAGCTTTTGACAGTAGGCTTAACTTGATTGAAGAAAACATTAGAACCCTCCAAAGAGATATGAGTAAATTGAAGGTAAGTCAGGAAATGGAAGATCTCAACAACCAGTTGACTAAGCTTAATGAAGACCTGAACAAATGCAAGAATGAACTCTAGGAAGCATCAAAAAATCAGAACTGGAATTGAAATCATACCTCAAAAAAGAACTGGGCATGGTGGTGCATCCCTTTAATCCCAGCACTCGGGAGGCAGAGGTAGGAGGATCACCGTGAGTTCGAGGCCACCCTGAGACTACATAGTAAATTCCAGGTCAGCCTGAGCTAGAGTGAAACACTACCTCAAAAAAAAAAAAAAAAAAAAAAAAAAAAAAAGATGGACATGATACAAAATAACACAACAGAAAATGAAAATCAAATACAAATTATAAAAACCTCTCTAGAACCCCTCACCAAGAGAGTTACTCTTATGGAAGACAGCACCTCTGACCTAGAAGACAAGACAAGAAATTTATCAGGAGGCCAAAAACCTTGCTAAGTTAAAAAAAAAATCAAGTGAACAGAATACGAGGGAACTGTGGGACACTCTAAAATGACCAAATATCCAGATCATGGGTATACCAGAAGGAGAGGAAATCCAGGCCGGAGGCATAGAGATCATATTCAACAAAATTATTGAAGAAAAATTTCCAAATCTCTCAGAGAGGCCCATCCAGATACAAGAAGCCCATAGAGCACCAAACAGACAGGACTAAAGAAGAAACTCTCCAAGACACGTCATAGTTAAAACTCTTAATAACAAAAACAAAGACAGAGTGTTAAAATGAGCAAGAGAGAAACAATTCATAACATACAAAGACAATCCTATCAGAATTACATCAGATTTCTGAGTGGAAACCCTGAAAGCCAGAAGGGCCTGGAATGTAACACTTCAAAGTCTGAAAAACTATGGCTTCCAACCCAAGCTACTCTGCCCAGAAAAAATATCCCTCATAATAGATGGTGAAAGAAAAACTTTTCATGAAAGAGTCAATTCTATGATTATATGAACACAAAGCCAAATGTTCAGAGAATACTTGAGGGTATACTCCACACAGAAGAGTCAAACAACCAATGTCAAGAGCCAACAAGAGGAAGATCACAATAACCAAAATAGACCAGGCTCAAAATAGTACAACACACAAGAAAGTGCCAAACCCCATAAAATACCTCATCATGGCAGGGATTAACTCAGACCTCACAGTAAATAACCTTAAATATTAATGGTCTTAACTCGCCCATAAAAAGACACAGATTATCAGGATGGATCATAAAACTGAATCCTTCTATCTGCTGTCTTCAAGAAACCTACCTCACCCCTAAAGATAGACACTTCCTCAGGGTGAAAGGTTGGAAATGATATTCCAAGCAAATGGAAATAAAAAACAAGTGGGTATTTCCATATTAATATCTGATAAAATAGACTTCAAACCAAAAGTAATCCAAAAGGACAAAGAAGGTCACTTCTTACTCATCTGGGGAATGATCCAACATGAGTACAACACAATCATAAATATATATGTGCCACACACAGAGGTACTACAGTTTATAAAACAAAATCTACTCAACAATAAAACAGAAATAAACACCAACGCCATCATAGTCGGAAACTTCAATACTCCACTATCATCAATAGGCAGATCATCCAAGCAGAAAATCAACAGGGAAATAATAGAGCTCAACAACATCATAGATCAACTAGACCTAACAGATATCTACAGAACTTTCCACCCTAACTCTACAGAATACACATTCTTCTCAGCAGCCCATAGAACCTTCCTCAAAATTGACTATATATTATGTGATAATGCCTTAACAAAGTCAGGAAAATTGAAGTAACTTCCTGCATCATGTCAGATCACAATGCTTTAAAGCTAGAAATTAATCAGAGACACATCAATAACCCTACCTGCTCCTGGAGATGAAATAACACACTTTTAAACAATGAATGGGTCATGGAAGACATTAAAAAAGAAATTGCAAAATTCCTAGAGTTGAATGATAATTAAAACACAACCTACCCAAACTTATAGGACACAACAAAAGCAGTCTTAAGGGGAAAATTCATAGCCCTAAATGCCTTCATTACAAAGTCAGAGAGATCCCAAATCAATAACCTGACTGTCCACCTAAAGGTGCTGGAAAAACAAGAAGAATCCAACCCAAAGAGCTCCAGATGGAAAGAAATAATCAAGATTAGAGCATAAATTAATGAACTGAAACTAAGAAAACAATTTAAAAATTTGATAAAAGGAAGAGCTGGTTCTTTGAAAAAATAAACAAGATTGATAAACCCCTGGTCAAATTGATCAAGCCAAAAAAAAAAAAAAATAGAAGTATCAAATTAACAAAATTAGAAATGAAAAAGGAGAGATCACAACAGACATCAATGAAATTGGAAGAATCATCTGGCCATACTTCCAAAACCTCTATTCCACAAAATTAAATAAACCAAAAGAGATGGATGAGTTCCTAAACATATACCACTTACCAAAATGACACTCAGAGCAGATTAATCTCCTAAAAAAAAAAACCTATCACATCCATGGTGATTGAAAAGGTAACAAAAACCTCCCCCAAAAGAAAAGTCCAGGACCAGATGGATTCTCAGTTGAATTCTATCAAACCTTCATTGAAGAACTAAGACCAATTTTTCTCAAACTGTTTTGCATAATGAGAGACCAGGGAATCCTTCTGTACTCCTTTTATGAAGCCAGCACCACCCTAATACCAAAACCAGACAAAGATGCAACAAGGAAAGAAAACTATAGGCCTATATCCCTAATGAACTTAGATACAAAGATCCAACAAAATCCTTGCAAACTGTATTCAACAACACATCAAAAGCATTATCCACCTTGATTAAGTAGGCTTCATCCCAGGATGCAGGGATGGTTTAACATACAGAAATCGGTCAACGTACTACACCACATAAATAACCTGAGCCACAAGAACCACATGATCATCTCCATTGATGCACAGAAGGCCTTTGACAAAATACAACACCACTTCATGATCAAAACACTGGAAAGAATAGGCATGGGGGGTTTATATCTTAACACAATAAAGGCTATATATAAAGCTCCTAAAGCCCAAATAATACTTAATGGGGAAAAACTCAAGGAGTTCCCACTGAGATCAGGAACAAGACAGGGTTGCCCACTCTCACCACTGCTCTTCAACATAGTACTAGAAATACTAGCCCAAGCAATAACACAGGAGAAAGAAATAAAAAGGATTCAAATTGGAAAGGAAGAAGTCAAGTTAGCCCTATTTGCAGATGACATGATCCTATATATAAGTGACCTGAAAGTCTCCACCTCAAAACTTCTAAAGGTGATAATTTCCTTTAGCACGTGGCAGGATACAAAATCAATGCACAAAAATTAGTATCTTTTTTATATGCAAAGGACAAATATACAGAGAAAGAGATCAGTGAGGCTGTCCCATTTTCTATAGCAACAAAAAAGTTAAATACCTTGGAATAATACTAACCAGGGATGTGAAAGACGTATATAATGAAAACATAAAAATACTCAAGAAAGAAGTCAAGGAGGACTTGAGAAGATGGAAAGACCTCCCATGCTCCTGGATAGGTAGAATTAATATTGTGAAAATGGCAATTCTACCAAAAGCAATATACAGATTTAACACAATAACAATAAAAATACCAGCATATTTCTTCACAGAGATTGAAAAATGATTTCAAAATTCATATGGAATGGCAGAAGGCCATGGATATCCAAACATATCCTCAGGGAAAAAAAAACCCCCACCTCTGGTGACATACCAGACCTAAAGCTATATGACAAAGCCATAGTGACAAAAATAGCATGGTACTGGAATAAAAACAGAAATATAGACCAATGGAACAGAATTGAAGACCCAGACCTTAGGTCAAGTAACTATAGCTGCTTGATCTTTGACAAAGGTACCAATAATGTAGACTGGAGAAAAGACAGCATCTTCAACAAATGATGTTGGACAAATTGGATGACCATATGTAGAAAAATGAAATTAGACCCACTCATTTCACCATACACAAAAACCAAGTCCAAATGGATTAAAGACCTCAATATAAGACCTAACACTCTTCAACTAATGGAAGAAAAAAATACGAGGAGAAACTCTCCATGATATAGGACTGGGAAAAGACTTCCTGAACAAAACCCCAGTAGTCCAGGAAATTAAACAAGCACTCAACCAATGGGATCTCATGAAGCTAAAAACCTTCTGCACAGACAAACATACCATAAGCAAAGCCAATAGATTACCCACTGAATGTGAAAAAATCTTTGCTAGCTATACCTATACCACTGACAGAAGCCTAATATTTAGAATCTACAGAGAACTCAAAAAACTAAACAATAAAAAATCAAACAACCCATTCCAAAAGTGGGGCAGAGAACTAAATAGGGAGTTTTCAGAGGAAGAATTACAAATGGCTAACACACACTTAAGAAAATGTTCAGCACTTCTAACCATTAGGAAATGCAAATTGTAACTGAGATTCCACCTTGCCCCAGTAAGGATAGCAAACATGAAAAAATCAAATGAGAGCTGGAGGGATTGCTTAGTGGTTAAGGCATTTGCCTGCAAAGCCAAAGGACTCTGGTTTGATTCCCCAGGACCCATGTTAGTCACACGCACAAGGGGGTATGTGAATCTGGAGTTCATTTGCAGTGGCTGGAGGCCCTGGCACACCCATTTTTCTCTCTGTCTCCCTCTTTCAAATAAGTAAATAAAATAAAAATATTTTTAAAAATCATATGAAAACAAATGTTGGCGAGGATGTGGAGAAATAGGAACACTCATTCACTGTTGGTGGGAATGTAAGCTGGTACAACCACTATGGAAACCAATATGGAGACTCCGGAAAAGGATGAATATAGAGTTACCAACAGACCCTGTTATTCCCTTACTGGGCATTTACCCTAAAAGCTCCGCATCTCAGTTCAGAGATATTTGCACAATCATGTTTATATCTGCTCAATTCATAATAGCTAAGAACTGGAATCAACCCAGGTACCCATCATTGGATAAATGGATAACCAAGATGTGGGTATATCTACACAGTGGAATTCTACTCAGCAGTGAGAAAAAAATGACACATTGAAATTTGTAGATAAATGGTCGAACTTGGAACAGATCATTCTAAGTGAACTCACACAATCACAGAAAGACAACCATAGCATGGTCTCACTCATCTGCAGTTCCTAACCTGAATCAGCCTAAGTTGCTGACATACCTGAATAGCATCCTGAGGCTTGGACAATAGGGAGGGTAGGGCTTGGGAAAAGGGAAATTGTGGGGGGGGATACAAAATTGAACCTAAATTGAACTGGTACCATAGAATCCTATATCATGGAAGTCAGACTAAAAGGTGCAACCCTCAAGAGAACCTTAGGGGGAGCACCTGAATCAAAGGGCCCTGGAGAGGGTGAGACAAAACCTAACCTCAAATTTTTCCTGTTTCTCTTTCTTCTCTTTTTATTTTTTCTTTTCCCTTGGTGCCAGCCTGTAATTCCCTGTACCAGTACGTGGTCTACATCCACAATAAGCTCTTGATCAGAGAGACATACTAGATCTCCCAAGACAAATAAGACAGACTTCTGTCAGAGCACTTGATTACCCACAAGAGGTTAATGGTAAGACCCTACTGCTGAAGACGCCGTATGCTATTGGCACATTGGAATCCAGAGGAGAGCCAGTCCCCAGACAATTAGCCCATCTATTACTGGAAGGCGCTACATGAGCTACTGGGGGAAAGTGGCCAACATCTGTCCAAGCAACTCAAAGTCTGAGTAACTCAGAAGCAAACAATCTGACATGATGCTCACACAAGTGCAATAGTGGCACACAGCCATGGTGGGTAACCAACTGCTCTTGGATTGGCTAATAGATCTTCTCAGTGGGAAGGAACCCATATGTGGAACTGGGAAACAAGTCAGAATCATATTCAGATAATGATTCTGCTTTCCAATGTCAAGTTCCCATTAACCTTAGACTATAAGAGGGTGTACACCCTTTAAATTCTCTCTAAATTAATAATAGTTATCCCATTTAACTGGTGCTGACTTCACTCTCCGTTGGAGAATCTGCTTCTCTTTTCAGATGGGAGCTGGACCTGAGGAGATAAATGCACTCCAAATGAGCAAGAGTGCTGCTTTCTTAGTGAATATGATATCAGCATGAGGGTGATGTAGATAGACAATTTGGATACTCAACACCTACCAAACCAGAGATCCAGAGGCTCCTAAGTATTCATCACTGAAGTAGACTTAAAATGCTCCCAGCATGGCTCAGGGAATTTTGCAGAAGATGTGGTGGAAAGACTGTTAGAGCCTCAAGTTGGGACATTTTGCACAGAGACAATGCCTCTCTCACCCCCATATGCATGACCCACAATCCCCATGGGTTGACCTGCATCCCCAACAAGGAAAGCCTCTTCAGAAAAGGGGCAGGGAGGAGGGAAAAGGTGGTACCAACATGTGATGTTTACATAATAAATATGCCCATATCTAATAAAAAATATTTTTAATATATATTTTTTGGTTTTTCGAGGTAGGGTCTCACTCTAGCCCAGGCTGACCTGGAATTCACTATGGAGTCTCAGGGTGGCCTCAAACTGTCAGTGATCCTCCTTCCTTTGCCTCCCAGTGCTGGGATTAAAGGCGTGCGCCACCATGCCTGGCTTTAATAAAAATATTTTTAAAAAGTTAAGGAGAAGGGACTGGAGAGGTGCTTGCTTGCAAGGCCTGCTGGCCCAGGTTCAATTCCTAACCACCCACATAAAGCTAGTCTGGTATTTGCATGCAGTGGTAAAAGAATATTGCAGTGGCATGCATGTGCACATGCACACACGCACACATGCACATACAAATGCATCTAATTTTTTATTTATTTGCTTGAGAGAGAGAGACAAGAGAGAGAGAGACAGAGAGAGAGAGAGAGAGAGAGAGAGAGAGAATGGGTACACCAGGCCTCTAGCCACTGCAAACTCCAGATGCATGTGCACCTTGTGCATCTGGCTTACATGGGTCCTGCAGAATCAAACTTGGTTCCTTTGGCTTTGCAGGCAAGCACCTTAACCATTAATCCATCTCACCAGCCCACAAATACTTCTATTTTATTTATTTATTTTGGTTTTTCGAGGTAAAAATACACAAACACATTTTTACGTAAAAAATAAAAATATGAACCTGGCATGGTGGCACATGCCTTTAATCCCAGTACTAAAAGTAGGCAGAGGTAGAAGGATCACCACAAGTTTAAGGACACCCTGAGACTATATAGTAAATTTTAGTCAGCCTGGGTTAGAGCGTAAGCCTACCATGAAAAAAAAAAAAAAAAAAAAAAGGAAGGAAAAGAAGGAAGGGGGACAGACAGAACTTTATGTTAGAAATACATAAAGATCATGCTGGCACTGGGGAAATATCTCAGTGGGTAAAGTGCTTGCATTGCAACCATTAGGACCTGAATTTGATTCCCAACACACATATAAAAATGCCAAGCACAGCAGCACAGGCCTGTAATCCCAGAAATGTGGAGGTGGAAACAGGAGGATTTCTGGAGCTTACTGACCAGCCAATGTAGCCTATTTGTTAAGATCCAGGCCAATGAGAGACCCTGTCTCAAAAAACAGCTGAAGATAAATGCCTGAGATTGCCTTCTGGTCTCCATATGCACATGTGCATCTACACACATATACACCTGTACACGTATGAACACACATCCACACATGCACACACTGCAAACTAACTAAATAGGTAAATGAACAAAGATCATGAGGCTATAGGTATAACAGCTGGTAAGACTACTCAGGGTAATGTGGTGAAACAAGTACTAGCACAGCTCAGGATCACAAGGGACAGGTGAGGGTGACTTGGGAGAGGTAGGGGCCTGGCCTCACCTGAGAGACACCCCTCGCAGGGCCTGGATCTCCAGCTTCTTCTTCAAGACTTCACAAACCTGGCCCTTCTCAGGTCCCTTCTTCACCTTCTCTCGCCCAATCACATACACACACTTGGGGGTCAGGATCAAGTCCCGTTTGATAGGCTGTGGGGATGGCAGGGCCAGAGACTGTGACCGGAGTTCAGGACATGGACAACCTTGGCCCATGAAGATCAACCTAGGCACCAGGATTGGGGCTAGCAGGTCAGGTGACTGGGAGGTCCCTCCAGGTTAAGGTATGTGAGTTGTTAAGTTATATATGAGAAACAGAAGGAATAAAAGGAAGGGTGTGCCTGATGGAAGGGTGTTGTCTGGGTCCAGTGGTGACAGCACCCTTGGTGATGGTGTATGGATCACCTGGCCACATATACCTGTCCTGAGCACATGAATGTGATGTATGGTTAGGTGGAGATACTTGAGCCTGGTAAAGATGTCTGGGTGATTATAAAAATGAGATCTAAGACTGGTTGGATATATAGGCAGTGTGAGAATGTCCACTCAGGTAAATAGAACAGGGATTTCTGAAGTGGAGGCAGAGCAAATTTCTGGGCTTGGTGACAATGTTGGGGACCTGTGTGGTATGGTATGAGTCACGTAAGTTGGTTCTGGTGTGCCTTTGGTAAGAGATGTATGGAGGTCATACATATACCTGTAAATAGGGGTGTATGGGCTATGAGGGCATGATTGGTGGACATGTGTATCTACTATTATAGAGTGTATACCAGTGGACTGACCTGTCTGGGCCCATTGAAGGTGTGCCTGAGATGAGGGATGTATATAGAGTCTAGGTATATTTACCTGTGGACAGATGTGTCTGGACCCCATGGGCATGTTTCAGGTAGGGAGACAATCTCAGCTGGGAACACCTGTCCCTGCCTTACCTTGAAGCGGCGGTCATACTTGGTGACTGAGTCTGCAAAGTCCACACGCTCCCTCTTGGCCAGGAACTGCCTCAGCTCAGGCCTCTCCTCCAGCCCCAGGTAATCCCCGACAAAGTTCCGATTGATGCTATTCCTCCTGCGTTCCTTCTTGTTCAGTAGGATGTTCGAAGCTGTAAAGACGTGTATGGGTGTGGGGGGTGGTAGTGGTGAGGGTCATGGCCTCTCTCCTTCATCCCCCCTCGTCCTCAGGCAGAGCCTCCTATCTGAGGCGCCTCACCTTCTTCTCGCATCTCCTCATACTTCCGGACTGCTACATGCCGCCGCCAGGCTTTCTGTATGGTTCGGGCAAAGCCATCGAACTTACGCTCTCGCATCTCTTCCAGGAGGAAAAGCTGGGCAGGAGGGAGGGTTGGTGGGTCCTAGCATCTCCCCAGGAGTTGGTGTCTGTGATCTTTGGATCCACCTCACCACATATTTCTGCTCATCCCCCCTCCCACATATAATTACAACAAAGTGGTCAAAAACATTTTTTTTTTCTCCCCAAGGCAGGGTCTCACTCTAACCCAGGCTGACCTGGAACTCATTGTATAGTTCCAGGCTGGTCTTGAACTCATGGTGATCCTCCTACCTCTGCCTCCCTAGTGCTGGGATTAAAGGCATACTCCAGTATGCCTGACTTAAAATGTTTTGTTTGTTTGTTTGTTTGTTTTTCGAGGTATGGTCTCACTCTAGCTCAGGCTGACCTGGAATTCACTATGCAGTCTCAGGCTAGCCTGAAACTCATGGCGATCCTCCTACCTCTGCCTCCTGAGTGCTGGGATTAAAGGCGTGAACCACCACGTGCAGCTAAAATGTGTGTGTGTGGTTTTAAATTGCTACAGCTAGAAGCCTCTTAATGTAAGTACCACTGTGTGCTCAGCTATAAACAGGGACATCTAAACTACCCCCTCCAAAGCTCAGAGAACATCATGAAAGAGGGTGAGGAAAGGATGTAAGAGCTGGAGGATGGGGAGGAATGCATGGCCATTGCACTTATGTAGTCACAAGAGCTGTAGTTACCTGCACAAGATCTGAGCCCTTCAATGTTTTATGATGGAGGTATGGTAATGGGGAGTTATTTACAGTTAATGGTTACTGGGGGAGAGGTAGCCATGTTCTTCAGTGGTGTAGCCACTGGTAAATTGCCCATAATCCAGTAAATAAACTCATTCATGCCCATACAAGCAACTCCAATTTAACTCAGTGGGTCACAAAAAAAGACATGAAAGTAGAAAGAGGCTGAGTTGCAAATGAGTAGGTGTTTAGTGGAAGTGTGAGGAGGATAAGAGGGTAATAGGGATGATCAAAATACATTATATACTTGTATAAAATTGTCAAATATAAAAGGGGGAAAAAAAACAGGTGTGGCGGTACACGCCTTTGATCCCAGCACTCGGGAGGCTGAGGTAGCAGGATCGCCATAAGTGTGAGGCCAGCCTGAGACTACATAGTGAATTCCAGGTCAGCTTGGGCTAGAGGGAGACCCTACCTTGAAAAACAAACAACAAACAAATAAACAAACAAACAACAACAACAGAAACAGGAAAAAAGAAGTCCATGTAAGATGGGGGCATAGTAGCCACACTAAAGCAGCCGGGGGGGGGGGGGCAATAAGTAGATAAGTAGTAAAACATCAAAAAACATTCTTTCTACTGAAAAGTGGGGGTGTAAAAGGAATTATCAATCTCAGCAGAGAAGAGGAAAGACCCAGAGTTTCTAGCAAGCAGGAAACAGCCAGAATTGGCTCCTGCTGTAGTGCCGGTCTGCTTGGCTCTACAGGAGCCATAGGAGAAGCCAGATGAAGGGATTTCCCACTCACACCAGCCTCCTGGGAAAGTCAATAAACCTGAAGAGGAATACAGCAAAGACTGACAGCTGAGCAGGTCATGAGGAAGAGGATCACAGGGATCAGCTACACAGCTCCAGTACAACTTCAGGCACCTTTCACAGCCTCCCCTCCCCCAACTGCCAGCACCACTGGAGACTTGGGGAAGGGAACTCAGCTACACAGCACCCAGCACAGGCAATCAGAACAGTGAACCTAGCCAGCCCAGCCAAGCCCACAGTGCAGTAAGACAGACCCAAGAGGGCACACAGCATAGGTGAGACTGAAGCCATCCCAAAAGGTAATAGGGCCTACTTACACCAGGTCACTACCTGCCCCAAAGCCTGGTATATAGGCCTGCATTGAAAGTGCTAACCACATTTTCCTTGTCAGGGCAGGTTGTGTGTTAGATTTGATTGATGGTTGGCTTTGTCATTCTTAAATAAGCTGTATTTTGGGGTTGTCCTTTGTTGCTTCCTGATTTATAGTGCCTTTGTCTTCTTATTTTTCTTTCCTTCTTGGCATCAGGGTCTTACTCAGCTCCAGGCTGACCTGGAACTATTAATAGACCAGAAATCTCAGCCTCCCAGTTGACAGGATTAAGGGCATGGGGCAACACACACCCTTAGGGACTTTTTTGTTAGATTATCTGTTGTTTTAATACACACTCTTACATAAATACTCCATGCTGGTTTTGATTGAATGTGTATATTGTCAGTTGAATTTTAGAATTTGCCTGTATTTTGCTCCACTCAGCCTACTAGAATACTTTCATAGCAGACAAACCCAACACTTAGGGTCACTTCTGGTGGTACTCTGGGAGTAAATATAAGAGCCACACATAGCGCCTTAAGCTTGTACCCTGAAGATATATAACATCAGATTTATACATCTAAGAAAACAGTGAATAATTAGAAAACCCAAGCATCAAATTAACCCAAAATGCAAAAATATCTTCATTTTAATATAAGAAACACAAAAAGTCAGATAATATAATTCCACCAAAAAGTATAAATCCATCAAAAATGACCTCCAGTGAGACTGATTTAGATGAAATGCCTGACAAAGATTCCAAAAGAATGATTTTACCTATATCCAAAGAAACCAAAGGAATCAAAGAAGAAGAAGAAAAAATTCCTGAAGGGATACCAAGAAAACACAGGAAACCAATTTAATGAAATAAGGAGGTCAGGGGCTGGAGAGATGGCTTAGTGGTTAAGGCATTTGCCTGCAAAGCCAAAGGATCCCAGTTTGATTCTCCAGGACCCATGTAAGCCAGATGCATCTGGAGTTCGTTTGCAGTGGCTGGAGGCCCTGGCATGTTCTCTCTCTCTCTCAAATAAATAAAATATTTTAAAAAAAGAAATAAGGAGGTCAATACAGTACATGAGTAAGAAATAGAAACAATGAAGAAAAAACAATCAGAAATACTAGAAATGGAAAACTCTGTAGAAAGTCTCACCAATAGAATAGATGAAGGAGAGAACAGAATATCTAAACTAGAAGAACAGGTGGCAGATCTAATACAGTCCAATAAAGAGAAAGACAAACTAATAGGAAAGCATGAATGGGAATTTCAAGAAATTCAGGACAGGGCTGGAGAAATGGCTTAGCAGTTAAGGCTCTTGCCTGCAAGGCCAAAGGACCCAGGTTTGACTCCCCAGGACCCACATGAGCCAGATGCACAAGGTGGCACATGCATCTGAGTTTGTTTACAGCAGCTGGAGGCCCTGGCATGCCCATTCTCTCTCTCTCTCAAATAAATAAATAAAAATAAATTTAAAAAAAGAAATTCAGGGCACTATGAAGAGATCAAACATAAGAATTTAGAGTATAGTAGAAGAAGAATTTCACTCCAAAGGCATAGCAGGTATTTTGAACAAAATCATAAAGGAACTCTCCCCCAAATAGGGAAAGAGATGCCTATACAAATATAGGAAGCTGTTAGAACACCTAACAGACAAAACCAGGAAAGAACCTCTCCTTGCTATATTATAATTAAACTACTAAACACAAACCAAAGAAAATATATTGAAATCAGTTAGACAGAAACTTCAAGTCACATATAAAACCAAGCCCATCAGGATAACAGCAGATTACTCAACACAAACTTTAAAAGCCAGAAAAGCTTGAAATTATGTATTCCAAATTCTGAAAGATAACAACCGTCAACCAAGATTACTTTATCCAGTAAAGCTATCCATCGAAATTGATGGAGAAATAAGGCCATTCCACAACAAAAACAGGCTAAAGTATGACCACTAAGCCAGCTCAACAGAAAATACATGAAGGGATCCTTCACACTGAAAAGAAAGAAAAGCACACACATGGGAAAACAGGGAAAAATAAAACATATTCAAACAATAGTTAACACAAGAGAGTAAAGGAAAAGCAGGAAGCACTACAAAATAAGAGGAATGTCAAGAATAAGTACACACCTTTCAATAATAACTGTTAATATCAATGGCTTCAATGCCCCAACCAAAAAATACAGGCTTACAGAGTGGATTAAAAGGCAGGATGCTTCAGTTTGTTGCCTCCAAGAAACTTACCTCTCCATAAAAAACAGACAATATCTTAGGGTGAAATGATGGAAAATGGTATTTCAAGCAAATGTGCATAGAAAAAACAAGCATGTGTTGCTATATCTGACAGGATAGACTTCCACCCAACATTAGTTAGGGAAGATAGAGAAGGTCACTTTATATTGATTAAAAGAACAAGGACACTACAATTCTAAACATATATGCACCTAACATGGTTGCTCCCAGTGTCATAAACAAACACCATTAGAATTAAGGTCACAGATAACACCAAACATAATTGTAGTTGGTTACTCCATTATCACACTTTCATTAATTGACAGATCATCTTGGCAAAAAGTAAACAGCAAAACATCTGGATTAAATGTCAGAGAACAAATAGTACTATTACATAGCCACAGACCATTCATTCCAAATGCCGCAGAATATACATTCTCTTCAGTAGCACATGAAACATTCTCTAAAATAGACTGTATATTAGGACACAAACAAATCTTAACAAATACAGGAAAACTGAAATAATTCCTTGTACCTGGTCTGATCATAATGGGATTAAACTACAAATCAATAACAAGAAAAACTATAGAGTATACACAAAACCATGGAAACTAAACAGTACACTACCAAATGATGAATGGGTCATGGAGGAAATAAAAAAGGAAATCAAAACATTCATAGAATCAAATGATAATGATAACACAACATACCCAAATCTCTGGGATACAATGAATGCAGTCCTAAAATAGAAATATATTGCTTTAAGTGCCTATACTAAGAAATTAGAATTCTGGAGAGATGGCTTAGCAATTAAGGCACTTGCCTGCAAAGTCAAAGGAACCAGGTTCGACTCCCCAAGACCCACATAAGCCAGATGCACAGGGTGGAGCATGCACCTGGAGTTTGTTTGCAGTGGCTGGAGGCCATGGCACACCCATTCTCTCTGTGTGTGTGTATGTCTCTCTCTCTCTTTCTCTTCCTCTTTCTTTCTCAAATAAATAAATAAAAATAATTTACAAAAAGAAATTAGAAAGGTTGCAAGTAACCAACTTAGTGCTTCACCTTGAGGCCTTGGATAAAGAAGAACAAGGCAAACCAAAAATCAGTAGATGGGAAGAAATAATAAAGATTAGGGCAGGAATTAATGTAACAGAAACAAAAAAAAAAATCCAAAGAATCAATGAAACAAAGAGTTGGTTCTTTGAATGGATAAACAAGATTGACAAACCCTTAGCAAACCTGACCAAAAGAAAAAGAGACACAAATTAATAAAATTAGAGATGAAAAAGGTGCCATTACAACAGATACCAAATAAATTCAGAAAATCATAAGGACATACTTTAAGAACATATACTCCACTGAGTTTGAAAATCTGAAATAAATGGATGATTTCATTGATTGTATGACCTACCAAAATTAAATCAAGATGATATTAACCACCTGAATAGACCTATAGCAAGTATGGAGATGCTAGCAATTATATATAAAAAAAATCTCCCAGTCCCGCGTAAGCCAGATGCACATGGTGGCACGTGTCTAGAGTTTGTTTGTAATGGCTAGAGGCCCTGGTGCAACCATTCTCTCTCTGTCTCAAATAAATAAATAAGTCTTAAAAAAAATTCTCCCAACTAAAAAAAAATCCAGGCCCAGATAATGAATTTTACCAAACCTTCATGGAAGAACTAACATCAATGCTTCTCAAACTTTTCCATAAAATAGAAAAGGAAGGAATTCTACTAAACTCCTTCTATGAAGCCAGCATCACCCTGATACTCAAACTACACAATGACAGAACAAAAAAAGAAAATTACAGACCAATCTTCTTCATGGACATAGAAGCAAAAAATTCTCAACAAAATATTGGCAAACAGAATACAAGAATATTTCAAAAAAAGCCGGGCATTGGTGGCGCACGCCTTTAATCCCAGCACTCGGGAGGCAGAGGTAGGAGGATCGCCGTGAGTTCAAGGCCACCCTGAGACTCCATAGTGAATTCCAGGTCAGCCTGGGCTAGAATGAGACCCTACCTCGAAAAACCAAAAAAAAAAAAAAAAAAAAAAAAAAAAAAAAAGAATATTTCAAAAAAGATCATTCACCCTGACCAAGTAGGCTTTATCCCAGAAATGGTCCAGCATATGCCAATCGATAAATGTAATACATTATATAAATGGACTGAAGGACAAAAATCACATGATCATCTCAATAGATGCAGAAAAGGCATTTGGCAAAATCCAGCATCCCTTCATGATATCCTACAGAAACTGAGAATAGAAGGAACATATCAACATAATAAAAGCTATTTATGACAAACCTACAGCCAACATAATACTAAATGTGGAAAACCTTGAAACTTTTCCACTAAATTCAGGAACAAGACAAGGGTGTCCCCTGTCCCCATTTTTATTTAATATAGTACTGGAAGTCTTAGCTATAGCAATAAGGCAAGAGACACACATGAAAGGGATACAAATTGGAAAGGATTAAATTATCATTGCAGATGATATGATTCTATACATAAAGGACCCTAAAGACTCTACCAGCAAACTGTTACAGCTGATAAACACTTAGCAACATAGCAGGATACAAAATAAACACACAGAAATCAGTAGTTTTTCTATGTACTGCCACAAATGTGCAGAGGATGAAATCAGGGAATCTCCCCCATTCACAATTGCCTCAATAAATAAATAACTAAATAAATAAAGTACCTTGGAATAAACTTAACCAAGGAAGTGAAGAATCTCTACAATAAGAACTTTAAAACACTCAAGCAAGAAATTGAGGAAGACACTAGGAAATGGAAAGACATCCCATGTTCTTGGATTGGAAGAATCAATATTGTGAAAATGGCAATCTTACCAAAAGCAATCTACACATTTAATGCAATCCCCATTAAAATTCCAATGGCATTTTTCATGGAAAAAAAATCCTAAAATTGGAAGCAAAAAAATCTCGAATAGCCAAAATGATTTTGAGCAACAAAAATAAGGCTGGTGGTATCACCATACCCGATTTTAAGCTATAATACAAAGCCATAGTAACAAAACAGCATAGTATTAGCACAAAGACAGACATGTAGATCAATGGAACAGAATAGAGGACCCAGATGTTAATCCAGGCAGCTACAGCCATCTGATTTTTTTTTTTTCGACAAAAATGCCAAAACTATTCATTGGAGAAAAGACAGCCTCTTCAACAAGTGGTGCTGGGAAAACTGGATATCTAGATGTAGAAAGATGAAAATAGATCCTTGTCTTTCTGCATGCACAAGAATCCAATCCAAGTGGATCAGGGACCTTAATATCAGACCTGAAACTCTGAAATTGCTAGAGGAAAAGGTAGGGGAAACCCTTCAACATACTGGCATAGGCAATGACTTTCTGAATGTAACCCCAATTGCTCAGAAAATAAAATCACTAATCAACTACTGGGATCTCATGGAATTACAAAGCTTTTGTACAGCAAACGGACACTGTGAATAGAGAAAAGAGACAACCTACAGAATGGGAGAAAATCTTTGCCAGTTACACATCTGACAGAGGATTAATATCCAGAATATACAAAGGACTAAAAAAACAGAACAATAAGAAATCAAACAACCCAATCAAAAAATGGGCTATGGAACTAAATAGAGAGTTCTCACTGGAAGAAATACAGATGGCATATAAACATCTAAAAAAGTGTTCTACATCCTTAGCCATCAGGGAAATGCAAATTAAAACTACCTTGAGATTCCATCTCTCTCCTGTCACAATGGCTACCATCAAGAAAACAAATGACAATAAATGTTCGTAAGGATGCAGTAAAAGGGGAACCCTTCTGCACTGTTGGTGGGAATGTAGTCTGGTCCAGCCATTGTGGAAATCAGTGTGGAGGTTCTTGAAACAGCTAAAATTGATTTGCCATATGATCCAGCTATAACACTCCTAGGCATATATCCTAATGACTCTTCTTGCTACCTTAGAGATATTTGCACAACCATGTTTATTGCTGCTTTATTCACAATAGTTGGGAAATGGAACGAGCCTAGATGTCCCTCAATAGATGAATGGATAATAAAGATGTGATGCATTTACACAATGGAGTTCTATTCAGCAATAAAGAAAAATGAAATTATGAAATTTGCAGGGAAATGGATGGATCTGGAAAGGATTATACTAAGTGAAGTACCCCAGGCCCAGAAAGCCAAACATCACATGTTCTCTGTCATATGTGGATACTAGCTATAAATGTTTAGACTTGTGTGTCAGCTGGAACCAAAAGTTGGTAGCAGAGGCCAGTAAGCTGGAAAAAGGTTATAAGGGAGGGAGGAGAGAGCAGGACTTAAGGGGATGGTATTGTATATATGTAAGTAGAAGAACAGATTACAGGGAGTGCAATGGCCTAAGTGAGGGCAGGGGAAGAGATTAAGAGAAGGGTGGGAGGAAGGTCAATCAAAATTCAAGATATTCTGAATAAGACAAAAAGCCTACTTTTTTTGGATAATGGCACAGCTAGAAGCCATAAATTGCCACCAAAAAGTTTTCAGTGCCAGGGATGGGATACTTTCCAGTGAGTTCTTGGCCAGGGAGGTCTCTGTTGCCTCCAAAACAGTACAGGCTATTGCCAAGGCCCTTTGTTTCCCATGAGCAACAGATGGTAAGACCCTATTGCTGAAGACTTCACATGCCTGGGTGGCAAGGTCATTGAGAAATCAAGCTGGTGCTAAGCTGAAAACTTTTCCCTATATACCAGCCAACTGAAAACTGGAAAAAGCTGCACTACATGCAGCCCTATGGGAGACAGAAACCATCAGCAGTGAAAAGAGTAGACACTGGAAGCCTCAAGTTTGGCCAGACAGGCCAAATGACTGAATGGGTGAAATAGTGGCATGTCTGTTCTGGGGGAAGCCAACTGCTCTCTAATTGGACTAGAGGCCCTCTCTATGGGAGGGAGTACGTGAAAACCTAATCAAAAGCCTATAGCAGGGAGGTCATGAGCCTTATGGTTATAAAGCCTGCTCTTGTCTGGCTAAATGCATATATTATTCTCACCAAACTGCCCTGAAAGCACTACATTTAATGTTTATATTCATATATTAATGCTACTCTCACTTTTGGTTAGGGAAGCTTCTCTTTTCAGATGGCAGTGAGTACTGGGATGACTCAAAAGGTCACTTAGAAGAAGTGACAGCGGAGTGTCCAGCACTGAAACATCTCTGTCACACCTTCCAAGGCTCAGGGTACATTGCAGAAGAGGTTGCAGAAACAATGTAAGAGCCAAAGGAAGGAGTACTACTCCTTACAGTGCAACTGTCCAGACAGAACTTGGCCTCGATATCCATGACCTCGCAGTGCCTAGCAATACTTTCAGAAGACCCTCATAATAAGAGAAAAAGATGATGGTATTAAAATAAAAGAGAGACTAACGGAGAGAGGGAGGGGATATGGTGGAGAGTGGAGTTGTGAAGGTGAAAGTGGGGGAGGGGAGGGAATTATCATGGTTTATTGTCTGACACTTAAAGAAGTTGTCAATACATTTTTTCAGGACACAAATTGGAAAAGAAGAGATCAAATTATCATTATTTGCAGATGATATGATTCTATACATAAAGGACCCTAAAGACTCTACAAGCAAACTGTTAAAGCTAATAAACTCTTAGAGCAATGTAACAGGATACAAAATAAATACACAGAAATCAGTAGCTTTTCTATATGCTAATAACAAACATGCTGAGGATGAAATCAAGGAATCTTTCCCTTCACAATTGTCTCCACAGAAAATAATAAAGCACCTTGGAATAAACCTAACCAAGGAAGTGAAAGATCTCTACAATAAAAACTTAAAAATACTCAAGACAAAATTTGCAGAAGACACTAGGAAATGGAAAGACACTCCATGATCTTGGATTGGAAGAATCAATATTGTGAAAATGGCAATCTAACCAAAAGCAATCTACACATTTAATGCAATCCCCATCAAAATTCCAATGGCATTCTTCGTGGAAATATGGAAAACAACCCTAAAATTCATTTGGAAGCACAAAATAACTTGAATATCCCAAACAATTTTGAGCAATAAAAATAAAGCTAGTGGTATCACCATACTTGATTTTCAGCTATACTACAGAGCTATAGTAACAAAAATAGCATGGTACCAGCACAAAGACAGACATGTAGATCAATGGAACAGAATGGAGGACTCAGATGTAAATCCAAGCAGGTACAGTCATCTGATTTTTGACAAAAATGCCAAAAATATTTTAAAAGAAAAGAAGCCTCTTTAACAAATGATGCTGGGAGAACTGGATATCTCTATGTAGAAGGATAAAAATAGATCCTTATCTTCCTCCATCCATAAGAATCAAGTCCAAATGGATCAAAGACCTGAAACTCTGAAACTGCTAAAGGAAAAAGTACGGGAAACTCTTCAGCATATTTGCATAGACAATGACTTTCTAAATACAACCCCAGTTGCTCAGGAAATAAAACCACTAATCAACCACTGGGATCTCTTGTAATTACAAAACTTTTGCCACCTATACTTCTGACAGAGGATTAGTATCCAAGGTGTACAGAGAACTCAAAAAAATTAAATAATAACAAATCAAACAACCCAATTAAAAATGCATTTTGGAACTAAATGGAGATTTCTCAAAAGAAGAAATACATATGACATATAAACATCTAAAAAAGTGTTCTACATCCTTAGCCATCAGGGAAATGCAAATTAAAACTACTTTGAGATTACATCTCACTCCTGTGAGAATGGCTACCATCAAGAATACAAATGAAGCCGGGCGTGGTGGCTCACGCCTTTATTCCCAGGAGGCAGAGGTAGGAGGATCGCCATGAGTTCGAGGCCACCCTGAGACTCCATAGTGAATTCCAGATCAGCCTGGGCTAGAGCTAGAAAACAAATGAGGGCTGGTTAAAGGGCTTGCCTGCGAAGCCTAAACCCTAGGCTTAACTCCACAGAACCAACATAAGCTAGCTGCACATGGTGGCACATGTATCTGGAGTTCATTTACAGTGGCTAGAGGCCCTGGTTTGCCCATTTTTTCTTTCTCTCTCTAATAAAAATAAAATATTTTTAAAAAGAAAACAAATAAAAATAAATCCTGGTGAGGATGCAGATAAAGAGGAACCCTTCTATACTGTTGGTGGGAATGTAAACTGGTATAGCCATTGTGAAAATCAATGTGGAGGTTCCTGAGACAGCTAAAAATACATTTTCCATGTGACACAGCTTTACCACTCTTAGGCATATATACTAAGGACTATTCTCAGCACCTTAGAGATACTTGTGCAGCCATGTTTATTGATACTGTATTCACAATAGCTAGGAAATGGTACCAGCCTAGATGTCCCTCAACTGATGAGTGGGTAATGAAGATGTGGTACATTTATACAATGGTGTTCTATTCAGTGGTAAAGAAAAATGAAATTATGAAAGTTGCAGGGAAATTGATACATCTGGAAAGGATTATGCTAAGTGAGGTAACCCAGGCCCAGAAAAACCAAGTGTCACATGTTCTCTTTCATATGTGAATCCTAGCTACAAATGTTTAGACTTGTATGTGGGTTGGAGTAAAAATCAGTAGCAGAGGCCAGTAAGCTAGAAAGGGGCTATAAGGGAGGGAGGAGGAGGGGAATTAAGGGGATGGTACCGTATGTAAGTAGATGAGCAGATTATTGGGTGTGGAATGACAAGTGAGGCCAGGGGAATTGATTGAGTGAAGGGTGGGAGGAGGGTTAATCAAATTTTAAGATGTTATGAATAACCTACTTTTTCAGATAATGGCACACTCAGAAGCCATAGATTGTTACTAGAAAAATTTTAGTTCCATGGATGGGATACCTTCTAGGGAGTTGTTGGCCTGGCAGGTTCCTAATGTCCCAAAACATTATAGGTCATTACCAAGGCTCTTGGTTTCCCACCAGAAATAGATGGTAAGACCCTATTCCTGAAGACCCCACATGCATTGGCTGCAAGGTCACTGAGAAATCAAGCTACAGCTGAGCTGAAAACCTCCTCCCTGTGGGCTAGCTGACAGAAATCTGGAAAAAGCTATGCTGCATGCAGCCCTATAGGACAGAGAAGTCATCAGCATGAGAACAGTGGACACTGGAAGCCTCGAGTTTAGCCAGTCAAGCCAAATGACTGAACAGGTACAATAGTAGCGTGTCTGTGGGAGAATTCAACCACTTTCTAATTGTACTGGATGCCTGCTCCATGGGAGAGAATAAATGCCTGGTACTGAAAACCTAATCAAAAGCCTATGGCAGCGGTGGTCATGAGCTCTAGGAGTGTAACACTTGCTCTTGTCTGGTTAAATGCATATATTATGCTCACCAAACTGCCCTATAAGCACTTTTCTTAATGTTCATATCCATATATTAATGCTACTCTCACTTTTGGTTAGAGAAGCTTCTCTTTTCAATGGCAGTGACCACTGGGATGACCCAAAAGGCAACATAGTGCTGAGAAGAAGTGACAGAGGAGTATTTTGCACTGAAACATCTCTATCATACCTTTCAAGGCTCAGGGTCCATTGTGGAATAGGTAGTGAAAAGAATGTAAGAGCCAAAGGGAGGATAGGACTGCCTACAATACAATCTTCCAGACACAAAATGGCCTGTATATCCATGACCTCATAGTGCCTAGCAGTAAACTTCACAAGACCCTCATATTAGGAGGAAAAGATGATGACATCAAAACCAAAGAGAGGCTGATGGTGAGAGGGAGGGGATGTGACAGAGAGTGGAGTTGTGAAGGGGAAAGTCAGGAAAGGAAGGCAATTATCATGGCTTATTGTCTATAATTATGGATGTTGTCAATAAATTTTTTTATAGAATAAGGGGGTAACAGCATCTAAGGAACAACACCCAAAGTTGTCCTCTAGCCTCCACATGATGAATACACTCACACAGCACACATTGAAAAAATATTTTTAAAAAGGAGATACAAGGGCTGAAGAGATGGCTTAGTGGTTAAGGATCTTGCCCGAGAAGCCTAAGGACCCAGGTTTGATTCCTCAGGACCCAGTAAAGGCAGATACAAAAGGTGGCACATGCGTCTGGAGTTCTTTTTCAGTGGCTTAAGGCCCTGGCACACCCATTCTCTCTCTCTCATAAATAAATAAATAAATAAATAAAATATTTTAAAAAGGAGATGTAATTTAGTGGCAGAGCATTTTTCTAGCATATGCAAGTTCTTGGGTTGAAGAGTCTAGCCCACAGGTGGATTAGAATAAACTGTATTAGGGTAAATAAAGAGGAAAACACTGTTTAAATGCCTGTTCACTTGGAAAAAAAAGGTGTACATGTCAAGTAGCAGAGTTGGCTGAATATTAAAATATTGTAGCTAGGAAGCTGGGTGTGTTAGCACATGCCTATAATCCCAGCACTTGGGAGGTTGAGACAGGAGAACTGTAAATTTGAGGCTTGGCTACAGAGTGAGTTTCAAGCCAGTAATAAAAATGATATAGGAGTGGGGAGATGGCTTAGTAGTTAAAAGCACTTGCAGTGCAAACCTGGTGACCAGAATTTGGGTCCCCAGAAACATGCAAATCCAGACACAATAATGCCTGTGTCTTTCATCCCTGTGTGCCTACAGACAAGATGAGAAGTGGAGTCAGGACAATCTTGGTAGCTTGTGGACCAGCTAGCAACAAACAAGAGAGACCCTGTTTCAAACAAAGTGGGAGGTGAAGATTGATACTCTGACCTCAATATGCATGTCATGGCACATGCACGCACACACACACACACACACACACACACACACACACTGCGATACTTGCCAAAGAATAGAACAATGGATTGGAATAAGACAGATGTCTGAGAAATATTCAAATTCAAGTACAAATTTTGATATAAAAGGTACAGTGCTGTTAGTAGTGATGGAAAATATTACTGAAAATGAAACTGAACTTTTGTTTTAAAAAATAATCAGCACTTCATCCACAGGGACTCATCAAATACATACATATTACATGATAAGAACCCTGCAGACAGGACTTGCTATGTAGCTCATGCCATGCTGACCTTGAACTCTCAATCCTCCTGTCTCGGGAAGAATCCTTCCTAGGCTTTCACTAACTTCTGGTGGTGAAACTTCTTGGCTTAGATCTGTCACTGCAATTTCTGCCTCTATCTGTACATGGCCTTTCCCCCCCTAGATCTGTGCATCCAATTTTCCCTCTTAAAGTGGGTATGGTGGCAAATGTCTATAATCCCAGCCTTAGGAGGTAGAGGCAAGAGGATTAGGAATCCAAGGCCAGCCTTAGCTAAGTACCAAGTTCAAAACCAGCTTGGGCTAGTAAAACCCTGTCTTCTGCACTTTTTTGTTATATATATATATACATAATATTAAGGCACTTGTCTGCAAAGCCAAAGGACCCAGGTTGGATGACCCACACGAGCCAGATGCATAAGGTGGCACATCCATCTGGAGTTTGTTTGGTACATCCATTCTCTCTCTCTCTATAATAAATAAATAAAAATAAAATTAAAAATGCTTTAAAAAGTTTAATAGAAAAAACTTAAACAAAACAAAACAAAACCAGGGCTTGAGAAATGGCTTAGCAGTTAGGATATCTGCCTGCAAAGTTTAAGGACCTAGGTTTGATTCCCTAGTACTCATGTAGGCCAGATGCATGTGTCTGGAATTAATTTGCAGTGGCTGGAGGCCCTGGCAAGCCCATTCTTTCTGTAACTATCTGCCTCTCTCTTTCTCTTTCTCAAATAATAAATAAATAATTAAATAAATATTTAAAAAACTTTAAAAAACAAACAACCCAAAACAAACAAACAAAAAAGTCACCCCTGCAACAAACTCCAAAACCAAGGGCTGGGGTGATGGCTGTCAGTCAAGTGTTTGCCACACAAGCATGAGGACTTGAATTCACATCTCCAGCACCCATGTAAAATGCTGGGTATGGTTATATGCACCTGTAATCTCAGTGCTGGAGGCAGGAGGATCCTGGGGGCTTGCTAGATAGCTTGTCTGACTGACTCAGTGAGCCCCAGTTTCAGTGACAGATCCTGTCTCAAAAAATAAAGTGGAGAAGAATAAAAGAAGATATCTGGCATTGACTGGTGACCACATGCACACACTCATATGCCCACATGCATACAAACTTGTACATCACACATACACATGCAAAAATATCAATTTATATGCATCCAAAAATAAATCTGTTGTTCGGTAAGAAAGGTTCCAAGTCCAGTAAATGAACTTAATTCCTTGATCAAATTTTAAAATTAAAAAAAAAATTATGTGTAAGCAAAAAGAGAGAGAGACGGTGGGAGGAAGCTAGATAGAGAGAAAGTGGGTGCATCAGGGCCTCCAGCCATTGCAAACAAACTCCAGATGCATACATCACTTTGTGCTTCTGGCTTTACATGGGTACTGGGGTATTGAACCCAGGCTGTCAGGTTTTATAAGTAAGCACCTTTAAGTACTAAGCAATCTTCCCCCAACCTTTATCAATATATTTTGTTTTGTTTTTTTGAGGTAGGGTCTCACTCTAGATGAGTCTGACCTAGAACTCACTTTGTAGCCCCAGACTGTATTCACACTCATGGAGATCCTCCTATCTCAGCCTCCTGAGTACTGGGATTAAATAAAGCACATCTCCTTGATCAATTTTTGTATAGCATAATTTTCTACATTTTCCCATTTTTATTTTTGCCCCTTTATCCCACTGTATATCTTTTTTTTTCCTTTTACTCTCCCCACTTCCTTATGGGGAAATTGAGACTTGAAGAGTTGAGGAAGCCTGTCAAAGTGACATGATATTGTGAAGGACACAAGGTCCTCTCTTTCTCCCTCCTCCTCATACATACTTACCGACTCTGGGTTCTTAACAAAGACCTTAGTGCTCCCCATCTGATACTGGTCTGGCTCCATGTTGACAGCTTGAAGCAGGTGCTGGACACCCTGACGTTCATCTCCATGCCATCGTGGCCATGTCTCAGGGGTCAGAATAGCGTATCTAAAGGAAGGAGGCATGTGGGAGCATTTGGATGCTAGGCCATCCTAACAAAAGGATCAGTCAAGGTGGAGGGCTTGGGTACCTCACCTCTGCAGGAATTTGGAGAACTGGCGACGGTAGGCAAAGCCTGCTCTGCGCACCCGGATGTTCTCTCTCAGTCCCAGGTATTCCACTTGGTGCTTCACCCTGTGGGGAGGAGGCCTAAATTCCTGAGAGTGGGGCCTGCAATAGGCAGACCAGGGGCGGGAAGGGTGGTCCTGGATTTGTGGTGGGAGCATTTTTTCTATCTATCTATCTATCTATCTATCTATCTATCTATCTATCTATCTATCTACCTTCATCATCATCTATTATCATCTATCATCTCTATCTATTTGTCATCTATCTATATTCTATCTACTTGTCATTTATCTATCATCTGTCTATTTAGAGCCAGGGTCTCACTTTGTAGCTCACACTGGCCTCAAACTCATGATCCTCCTGCCCCCTGTGAGCTAAGATTCCAGGTGTGTCCTTTGTACCCAATTTGGGATAGTTCAGAGGGTGAGTTTTGAGGCCTGGGCAGGGGACCTTAGCCTGGAAATCAAATTTTGGACTGGGACCTGGAAAAAGGCTCTAAGTTCATCCTGGTGCTTGCTCCTGGGATCACTTCTGGAGTTAAGGTATAGGGAACTGGGTGTGTCTGTTAAGTCTCTGCATTATCCCACAGTCATTTTGGTGCTACTTTTGGAGTTGGAGATATCTTGGTTGGTTCTATCTGCAGTTCTGGAGCCCTGGGGGCTTTTAAAATTATCTTAAGGTCCAGCCTGGGATGGCCCTAAAGTTAGGGCTCAGTCTATGGATCAAATGGCGTAGGTTGGTCCAAGCAGTGGCTGGACCTAGCTGGGGATGGTGGGGGTGGGGGGTGGGAATGTCACCTGCTTTCCTCCCAGTCTCGCGGTCTCTTTGTCTCATTGGGCTTGATGCAGCGGATGTAGTGGGGTGTGCACCTCTTTAGCGTAGCCACCAGATCATTGGCTTGTTTCTGAGCAGAAGGAAAGGCATGGGTGAGAAGGGCATGTAGATGGCTCTTCTTGGGAAGGAAGGGAAGAAAAGGAAGGAAGGAAAAGAAGGAAAGAATGGAGAGAAGGAAAGGGAAGCCAAATAACTAAGGAGGCTGGCACAGTGTCTTATACCCAGAGCTGGAAGAAGACTCTACAAGCTCTGGGTATAAGAAGCTGGGCCACTGACAGACACAGACAGAAACCTCAGGGATAGGGGAGAGTCACACATTGGAATAAGGAGAGAAATAGAATCTGGAGACAGGACAGGGTGTAACCAAATCCTTTCCATCTCCAACTCCCTTTTGCCTGTCCTAGGCCCACCTTGATTTTGGAGCCAGCAGTACTGGGGCGGCCCTTTTTGTCTACATCCAGCTTCTCAGGAAAGAGCATCCGGAGGAAGGCTCTGGGCAGGAGAGAGGAAAGGTTGGGAGTGTACCTGAGACCTGGTTCAACCTTTTCCAGAAGTAGGGCTACCTCAGATCCATGATACAAAATACAGTTCCCTCTGAATGTGGGCAGGAGGGTATGGCAGCTGAGATTGAAAGGGTTGATATATGCTCTTTTGGTTCTTCCATTTACCTGTACTTTTTTTTTTTTTTTTTTTTTGCATGTGTGAGCATACATGTATGTGTTGGGAGTAGAGGGTACATATGCCTGTGGCAGCCAGAAGTCAATGTTAGGTATCTTCCTCAATTGCTTACTTGAGTACTGGGAAATCAAGCTTGAGTCCTTAGGCTTCACAGGCAAGAGCCTTAACTGCTAAGTCATCATTCCAACCCCTAAATTTTTTTTTTTTCTTGGTTTTTCGAGGTAGGGTCTCACTCTAGCCCAGAATGAACTGGAATTCACTATGTAGTCTCAGGGTGGCCTCCAACTCATGGTGATCCTCCTACCTCTGCCTCCCAAGTGCTGGAATTAAAGACATGTGCCACTATACCCAGCTCTAAAATTCTTTCTTTTTAAAAAAGAATTATTTATTTGTGTGTGTGTGTGTGTGTGTGTTTGGGTGTGCCAGGGCCTCTTGCTGCTGCAGATAAACACCAGATGCTTTGTGTCACTTTTTGCCTCCAGTTTGTATATGTGGTTTGAGAACTAAACCCTGACTGGAAGACTGGAAGTGGCTTTAACCACTAAGCCTCCTTCCCAGCCATCTTTTTTTTTTCTGAGGTAGGGTCTCACTCTGGTCCAGGCTGACCTGGAATTAACTATGTATTCTCAGGGTGGCCTCAAACTCATGGCAATCCTCCTACTTCTGCCTCCCGAGTGCTGGGATTAAAGGCATGTGTCACCACGCCCGGCCCTTCCCAGCCATCTTTAATACTGCAGTTTTAAAGAAGGCTTTCCCAGGAATGACACATCTACCAATGAGCAGAAGCCAGCTCCTGCCTTTTGTTTTCAAGACAAATGCAATGTGTCCAAGAACCTTACCTATATTTCTCCCCTTTGGCCATAGTGTCAGGGTCTAGGGATTTGAATTTAGGTGTTTAAGAGTTGCCTGGCAAGTGCTTTATCCACTGAGCCATCTCCCCAGGACCATTTCCTTTCCTTCCTCTTTTTTTTTTTTTTTTTTTCAAAGCAGGGTCTTGCTTTAGCTCAGGCTGACATGGAATTCACTATGTATTGCAGGGTGGCCTTGAATTTGCAGCAATCCTCCTACCTCTGCCTCCTGAGTGCTGGAATTAAAGGCGTGTGCTACCATGCTGGGCTGTCCTTCCTCTTTCCTTCCCTTCCTTCTTCCTTTCTTCCTCTATTTTTTCTCCCTTCTTTCTTCCCTCTATCCTTCTCTTCTCTTCTTTTCCCTTCCTCCCTCCCTTTTTCTCTCCTTCCTTTCCTCCCTCCCCCCTTTCCTTCTTCTTTCTTTCATTCTTCCCTTCCTTTCTCTCTCTCTCTCTCTCTTTCTTTTTTTTCATGAAGTTCAGGCTGGCATCAAACTTGATACGTAGATGAGCATGATGCTCCTGCCTCCACCTCCTAAATGCTGGGACTACAAGTGTGCACCATTATGCTTGACTAGTTATTGGGTTTTAAGACAGGGTCTCACTATGTAGCTCAGACTGGCCTCATGTTCAGGATTCTCCTGACTTAGCTTCTGTAGTTCTTGGATTATAGATGTGTGACACTATGCATACTTGGATCCTTTTTGCTTTTAAAACCTCCCCCCTTTTTCTACTTCTTTGAATGCCACAGTTAACTTGGAGTTAATTTTTTTTTTTTTTTTCTGTCCTGGGACTGGAATCCAGGGCCTCATGCACTCTAGGAGACTGTTCAGCACTGAGATACACCTGAAGTCTTTGGAGTTTTAAGTCAAAACCATATCTTAGTCACAAATCCACTTCCACTTAAGTCCATGGCTTGACAGCTCTGTAAAAATTGAAGTGTTAGCCGGGCGTGGTGGCGCACGCCTTTAATCCCAGCACTCGGGAGGCAGAGGTAGGAGGATCGCTGAGAGTTCGAGGCCACCCTGAGACTACAGAGTGAATTCCAGGTCAGCCTGAGCTACAGTGAGACCCTACCTCAAAAAAACCAAAAAAAAAAAAAAAAAAAAAAAAAAATTGAAGTGTTACACCATCCTCCATTCCCATGAGGGTGTTCTTCCTTGAGGCCTCCCTGCCCAGGACCACTCACTGTTCACTGGTATGCATCAGCTCTATCAAATCAGAGAAGAGAACATCTCGGTTCCTCTCACAGAAGCCACTGACATCATAGGAGACCTGGAAGGAGACATAATGTGAGTGGGGAGGAATTAGAAGCGGAAACTTGGATGTGTGTATGGTAGGGGTCCTATGAGGCCTGCTTGGGAGTAAGAGGAATTTATAGCTCAGAATAGTGAGTTTGGGGTTGCCAATTTGGTCCAAGCTCTGGGAGATCTGATGTTCAGTCAAGTAAAGTCTTCCAGCTGGGGCAGTAACCTGGGATAAGAGATGAGAGGAATTAAGAGAATACAGCCCAAGATGGGGAAGGTGAGGCTGCAGTTTGGATCAGAGGTAGGAAAAGGTGTGAAGTTACAGGCCAATTGGTGGGTAGAGGGCTGCAGCTAGGAGACTCTAGGGGTTTTGAATTAGCTTAGACTGGGTATCTGCTCTGAACAGGTGAGAGGGCTGGGAGCCCTGTGTCAGATGGATTGAGGCATTTCATTTTTAAACTTTGTTTGTTTCAGATAGGATCTCATGTGGTTCAGAATGCTCTTGAACTCCATGTGTAGCAGATGAATTTGAACTTTTTTTGTATGTGCCTGTGTGTGGTGTCTGAGAGTGTGTGTGAGCATGTGTGCACATGCATGTGTGGAGGCCAAGCCAAAGTACCTTCCTAAGTCATTCTCCACCTTGTCTTTTTTGTTTGTTTGTTTTCTCTAGCCCGGCCCACCTTGTCTTTTTTTAAAAAATTGTTTTATAGGTCGGGAATGGTGGCACATGCCTTTAATCCCAGCACTCAGGAGGTTGAGGTAGGAGGATCACCATGAGTTTGAGATTACCCTGAGAATACAGAATGAAGTCCAGGTCAGCCTGGGCTAGAGTGAGACCCTACCTTGAAAAACAAAAGACAAAATTGTTTTATATATTTGTTTATTTGGGAGAGAAAAATAGAGAAAGAGGCAGATATAGAGAAAGAAGGAGCATGCCAGGGCCTCTAGCCACTACAAATGAACTCCAAATGCATGCATTACTTTGTGCATCTGGTTTTACATGGGTACTGGGGAATCAAGCACAGGTCCTTAGACTTTTCAGGCAAGCACCTTAACCACTGAGCAATCTCTCCAGTCCTCTATCTTGTTTATTTCTTTAAGTTATCTGTTTCTTTTATTTATATTTATATTTATTTGTGTGTATGTGTGTGTGTGTGTGTGTGTGTGTGAGAGAGAGAGAGAGAGAGAGAGAGAGAGAGAGAGAGAGAGAGAGAGGAAAGAGATAGAAAAAGAGAATGGGGTGTTCCAGGGCCTCTAGCCACTGCAAACAAACTCCAGATGCATGTGCTGCCTTGTGCATCTGGTTTATGTGGGTGCTGGGAAATTAAACCTGGGTCCTTTGGCTTCATAGGCAAGCACCTTAACTGCTAAAACATTTCTCCAGCCCTCCACCTTGTGGTTGTTTTTTTTTTTTTTTTTTTTTTTTTTTTTGAGACAGGGTCTTGAACTAAACCTAGAACTCACCATTTCAGCTAGACTAACTGGCCAATAAGTACTAGGAATCATCCTGTCTCCACCTCCCCAGCACTAGTATTACAGGTGTGTGTCCCCATGCCTGGCTTTTACATGGGTGCTGGAAATCAGAACTCAGATCCTCATGCTTGTATGGCAAGTACTTTACCTGACTTGGACTCGATCTTCCTGCCTCCATCTAGCAAATGCAGGCATTATAGATGTCTGTGGCCACCACACCAGGCCAGGGCATGGGTTTAGAGCCGTGACTATAGATGCCTGAGGGAAGGGACTTTATCCAGGTGGTAAGTTGAGGCTGCTACCTAAAATGGCAGTTCTCAGGGCTGGAGGGATGGCTCAGTGGTTAAGACACTTGCCTGCAAAGCCTAACAAGCCAAGTTCAATTCCCACATAAGCCAGATGCATGAGGTAGCACATGCATCTGGAGTTCGTTTGCAGTGGCTTGAGGCCCTGGCGTGCCCATTTTCTCTGTTTCTCTTTCTCTCTCTCTGCTTAGAAATAAATAAAAAATATTTTACAAAATTTTAAAATGGAGGTTCTCCATGGTCCTGCTCCCCATTTTTGCAGCTCTGTCAGGAATATCCATGATCTAGTTCATTTTTAAGGACTGATAGGAGGCAGCATGGGCTGAGGCCCATGGGAATTGTCTGCTGCTCCTGTTGAGGTCACAGAGGCATGGTAGAAGAGTGTTGGGGAGGCAGCTATAACTACTGTACTTAGGGTGAAAGACCAGCAGATTCCTGTAGCCTTGGTAGGGGTATGTGGGAGAGGCACTTTAGACCATTGCTGTTGGTTTGCAACATGCATCTGGTGGTCTCAGGGATTTATTTTTCAATTTGGGATCAGATGTGGGTATTGTGTTCAGAAGGTCACAGCTTATACTGAGTAGTGGGATGTCTGCAGGCATAATGAAGGGCCTGGTAGTCTGTTGCCGCAGTTAGTGTGACAGTTAAATTCTATTATTACATGATCAGATTAAGACTCAAGTAAGGGATGTGCCTTGAGCTAGTCTATGAGGCTGTTTCCAGGAAGGATTGATGGAAGGAGGAAAGCCTTCCTCCAGAGTGGGCAGCCTTTCTGCTGGTGAGCTATATATAAAGAAAGTCCAGGAAAACACAGGCCTTTTCCCCAGATACCCATGCTGCTTGCCAGTGCATGCATCTACCCTGTTACTGCTATCCTTTGTGGACATCAGATCCCAGCTTTATTAGCATTCCAATGTGGGCTGAAGACCAGGAATCTTCCAGGCTTTCATTGCCAGGTTGAGACTGCTGAGGCTTCTATCCTTGTGGACTGAACAGATATCAGTTTATCAACTTCTCCAGCTTGTAGACAGCTCATATCCTGTAGGCCAATCTAGTAAATTCCCTTATAATACTTGCTCATTCTATGGTTCTGTTTCTCCAGAGAACCATGACTAATACAGATGACATCTATGGTACAGGGTGTTCTGTTTTGTCTGTTAGTTAGGCAACCCCTGGCCATGACCATAGGCTAGTGCTGTTCTGCAGCCCTGACTGAGGGGAAGTGAGAATCTGTGGGCAAAGTTCTGGGAGTCATGGGAAAGTAGCTGGTTTTAAGTCAGTAGTGGGAGCTCTGGAAGAGGGGCTAGGCCTAGGTAGTCTACAACCTGGAGGCCCTTGGGATCTGAGAGGGGGCATACATGGAGCTGTCCACTGGGCACACATGGGTACAGGCACCACTCACTTTCCCTGCATAATGGTGGATGACAAAGCCGGCGCTCCAGCTGTTGAAATGCTCGTGCGTGCCCACCGCTGCCTGCAGCTTCTGCAACAGTGTCTGGTCTGCTCCTCCACTGGTGGCATGCATTGTGGCGCACACATCGTCCAGCACACTCATGATGCCTGGGGGGCTCTGAGGGGTGAGCAGAGGCCAGGCTTACCAAAATGGGTCCTGTTCCATCTTGATGGTCAGCACTGAGTGAACTGGGTGAGGGGTGGGGAGCAGATTCTCAAATACAAGCACAGAAAGTGGTGGAAAGGCACTTAGGTAAGTTTGTGTGTCTGCTCTAGAAGTGCCCTGAGGTGAAATTACAGACTCCATAGGGGATCCATGCCCTCTTTCCCTTCCCCACAGTGGAATCACTTAATGGGAAATCTGCCAACTTTTTTGTTGATTTTGAAGCAGGGTCTCATTCATTGCCCAGGCTGTCCTGAACTCACTTTATGTAAACCAGGCTGATCTTGAACTCCTGGCTATATACTTGTCTCAGCCTTCCAAGTGTTGAGATTACAGGCATGCATCACCATCCTTGGTGAGATCTGGCAACTTTGATCCCCCTGACCCGAGATACCTTGCCTAGGGGAATGTTTGTTGAGTGAATAAAAGAAAGCAGAGCAAGTGGTCAGAAAAATCTATGGATGAGGCTAGCTCAGGTGTGTGTCACCTGTTGGAGTATATTAGGCTAGGGTATCCAGCATTAGCTAGCCCCTCTATGGACCAGTTAGACCTTTCCAGAGTCAACATAGTCCTTACCAGTCTGTTTTCGATGAGGTCACACACAACTTTGTTGTTGAAGTACCCTATGGGGGTCCAGCGGATGCCTTCTTGCACATACTCCTCCTGGGGGTGGAAAAGGGTTTAGGGAGTAGAGTGGATGAAGGGGGTATGACCAGTGTGCTCCCCCCTCCCATCTCATCTCTTAGGACTAACAATGAAGCTCATGTGAATATATATGGAGGAGCAGGACAGAAGACCCAGGGAATGATGTCTTCACCTCTGGTCCCACAGACCAACTACCAACAGGAACTAGTGGCTAATATACTCTGCAGTGTGTTTTTATGAAGCCTGTCATGGGTTGCAGCAGAATCCAGGCCCTGCTACCCACTATATAACCTGCTTAGTAAGACTCTATTTTGACTCTTTTAAAATTTTTTTGTTTTTGTTTTTTTCGAGGTAGGGTCTCACTCTAGCCCATACTGACCTGGAATTCACTATGTAATCCTCCTACCTCTGCCTCCCAAGTTCTGGGATTAAAAGCATGCATCACCACATCCGGCACTTTTTAAAATTTATTTTGAGTCATTTCCCAATTCCTTCATAATATTTTTTTGGGTCAGCTCCCAAACAAACCATGTGCCCTAGAATTCTTCAGGCTCTACATCTAGGGGAGGGGCAAAATCAAATCAGTAGGGATTTTTTTTCTTTTTGAGGTTCTGGATATGGAATCCAGCATGACAGGCAAGTACTCTACTATGGAACAATATACATCTCCAGTCCCCAGCAAAGGTTATTGTTCATCTTGTTCCCAATTTTTTTCCCCACACCCCAAACAGTACCTGGCACATAGCAGGCGCTCAATAAATAATTGTTTCTTTTTTCTGTTTTCGTTCTTTTTTCTTCCATCCTTTCTCCTTCCCTTTTTCCCAACCCTTCCTCCCTCCCCCTTTCCTTTCTTCTTTTCTTCCTCTTCTTTTTCTTGATGGGTTCTCATTAGGCATCCCAGAACGGCCTGTAACTTGTCATCCTCCTGCCTCAGCTTCTGCAGTGCTGGGATTGGAAGCATGCACTCTTATGCCTCCTTTCTCTTTTCCCTATCTCTCTCCCTCCCCCTGTTTTTGAGGTAGGGTTTCACTATAGTCCAGACTGACCTGGAATTAGTCTCAGAGTGGCCTTGAACTCATGGTGATCCTTCTACCTCTGCCTTCTAAGTGCTGGGATTAAAGGTGTGTGCCATCACACCTGGCTCCCTTCCCCCTTTCTATTAGGTGAACAGTTTTACTCCACCACAGGCTTCCACCATTACCACTCAGTACCTCTACCAGGGGCCTAAAGCTATGGTTCCATCTGATCTCACACTGGAGTCTCCAAAACCATAAGCTAAAGCATACTTTTTTCTTTATAAAATGATTATGTGAGTGAGGTATTTCATTACACGAAGAGAAAGCTGACCAACAGTGAGCACACAGAGGTGGGGATGGGTGTGTGTATGGATTCTTATGGTTGCCCTTGAGTCCTGTCTCTGGTTGCTTGGTTGCCCTGCCTACCTGCTCTGCCTTCAGCGTGAGTTCGATAAAGATCTGTTGCAGCTTTTCATTGACAAAGTTGATGCAGAACTGCTCGAAGCCATTTTTCTGCCAAGGAAGGAAAAGGGTTCCTCTGTGAGTGGAGGCTCTTCTGGCCACTGGGCTGTCCCAGAGTAAGAGGCAGGACAGGATGTGAGCTGGGGGTTTAGGGGCCAGGGGCCAAACCTGGAAGATCTCGAAGCCATAGATGTCTAGCACACCAATATTGTACTCTTCCTGTGGCTTCTGCATAGCGCTGTTGATGGCCTGTGGTGCAGATGGGGATAGTAGGTCAGTAGGTATGTGGTCAAACCCAGGCCATCTGCTATCACTTT
This sequence comes from Dipus sagitta, assembly GCA_036346955.1. Lineage (NCBI taxonomy): Eukaryota > Metazoa > Chordata > Mammalia > Rodentia > Dipodidae > Dipus > Dipus sagitta. The sequence continues at coordinate 70,555,515 of CM070773.1, read as the reverse complement.
TTTTTTGCATGTATGAATGGTATAGTGAGTGTGATATGTGGAGTGTGATGCATGGAATATGTACATGTGCATGCAGATGTGCATTCCCCATGCATTTGTGTCACTTATACATACACAACAGAGGAGAACTTCAGGTATCCTTCTCTTGTCACTTATCCATGTGTTTCCTTGAGATGGCCTCTCTTTCAACCCAGAGATGCTATTGGTCAGTGAGCCCCAGCAATTCTCTGGTTTCTGCATCTGCCTTACTGTGGACTGGAGTTACATATAGACATACATGGCCATGGCCAGTTTTTTTAAAAAAATTAAATTTTTTGCAAGGAGAGAGAGAGAGAAAGAGCGAGCAAGCATGCCAAGGCCTCCTGCCACTACAAAGGAACTCTAGATGCATGCACCACTTTGTGCATCTGGTTTTACATGGGCTGGTAGGCTTTGCAAGCAAGTGCCTTAACCACTGAGTAATCTTCCCAGCCCAGCAACAAGCAGTCTTAACCATTGAGCCCCAACTCTACCTTTTCATGTGTAATGTGTATGCATATATGCATATTTATATGTGGGTGCATGTGTGTGTGGGGGGGGTGGAGGCTGAGGTTGATGGTGGTATCTTCCTTGATTCTCTCCATCGTACTTATTTTATTTTTAAAAACTTTTTATTGACAACCTCCATACATACAGACAATAAATCATGATCATGGTTCACCACTCTCACTTTTCCCCCTCCCAAATGCCCCCTTCACTGAATCCCTTTTTCTTTCCAACTAGTTTCCTTTCCATTTTGATGTCATAATTTCCCACACTCTTACTATACAGGCTTGGATGGGTAGCATCAGTCACTATGAGGGCATGAATGCCACAATCACTTTGTCCACTTTATTTATTGACATAAGGGCTCACTGAATCTGGAACTCACTGATTTGGCTACTCTGCCTAGCCAGCTTGATTTGGGATCTGCCTGTGTCTGCCTCCTAAACACTGGAATTACAGTTGTGTACCATCACACTCAGCGTTTACATAGTGCTGGGGATCTGAACTCAGGCCTTCAAGTTTGTGCAGCAAGTGCTTTACTGACTGAACCATCTCCCCCCAACCCATGCTATTACTCTCTTGATATGTTTTTTAGCCAAGTTCATGTACTCTATTCCCTTTCACTAGATTTTCTCTTGCCTAGTCTAGTTTCCTGAAAATCCATATGTTGGACATTTGAAGTTCTTGATTCTGGAGTCAATTTGCCACTTAGCCTTTCTGTAACTCTATTCTCTCATCTCTAAAATGGATTAATAGCTAGAATTACACCAGCAAGCTCAGTAGTTGGGAAGTTGAGGCAGGAGGATTGCTATGAGTTTGAGGCAAGCCTGAGCTACATAGAAAATTCAAGGCAAGCATGGACTAAAAGAGTGAGACCCTTAAAAATAAAAGAATCTTCTAAATATTTATGTTTATGCCCATATATTAATACTGCTTTCACTTTTAGTCAGAGAAACTTCCCTTTTCAGATGGTAGTGACTACTGGAGAGACTCAAAACTCATAAAATAAATGAAAATAAGTGACTATTGAGTGCTCAGCATTAAATGAGCCATCTCTATGACACCCCAGGGTCCATTGTGGAAAAACTGGCTGAAAGAACAGAAGAACCAAAAGATGAGGAGGAGTGCTTTTTAATATTGTTGTTTGGACAGAAAGTGGTCATTGCATTTATGACCTCACATTGGCTATCATTACCTGCATAAGACCTCCCATCAAAATTGAAGAGGGACTAGATGGAATGAAGAAAGGGTTTAGTGAAAAGTGGATGGGGGGGGGCAGACAAAAGAAAGTAATGGGATGGGATTATGATCAAAATACAATATGTAGGGCTGGAGAGATAGCATAGTGGTTAAAGCATTTGCGTGTAAAGCCAAAGGACCCAGGTTCGATTCTCCAGAACCCACACAAGCCAGATACACAAAAGGTGGCACATGTGTCTGGAGTTTGTTTGCAGCCGCTGAAGGCCCTGGCATGCCCAATCTCTCTCTCTCTCTCTCTCTCACCTTTCTCTCTATCTCTCAAATAAATAAATTTATTAAAAATACAATATGCACATATATGAAAATTGTCAGGGGCTGGAGAGATGGCTTAGAGGTTAAGGTGCTTGCCTGCAAAGCCAAAGGTTCCAGGTTCGATTCCCCAGCATCCATATAAAGCCAGATTGCGCAAAGTGATGCTTGTGTCTGGAGTTCATTTGCAGTGGTTAGAGGCCCTGGTGCACTCTCTGTGCCCCTCTCTATCTCAATAAAATGAATAAATGAACCAACAAACAAACAAATAAATAAATAAACAACCCGGGCATGGTGGTGAACACCTTTAGTCACAGTACTTGGGAGGCAGAGGTAGGAGAATCACTGTAAGTTCAAGGCCAGCTTGAGACTACATAGTGAATTCCAGGTCAGTCTGGGCGACAGCAAGATCCTATCTCATGAAACCAAATAAATAAATAAATAAATGAAAACTGTCAAAAAATTAGAAAACAATAAACAAGTGAACACTGGGCAGGGTGCTGCATGACTATTATCTCAACACTTGAGAAATGAAGGCAAGAGGATCAGAAGTTCAGGGTCATTCTCATAGATTTCAAAGTCAGCCTGCGCCACATGAAACCCTGTCATAAATAAATAAATAAGTCTAATGGTAAGTATTAGGGGCTAAGTGTATAGCTCCATGAGAGAGTGCTTGTCTAGCATATGCTACTCCTTAGGTTCCATTCCTAGCATCTCAAAATAAATAAATTCATGAGCTATCTTGAGCATGGGACTCAAATTTAAACATGAAACTCGTTTATATTTCCTATATACTTTATGTGCTATTTTTAGTGTGCCTGTGTTTTGGCTGTAATCCATTTGTGAAGTCAGGGATGGGATTTTCCACTTGTAGTTTCATGTTGGTGTCCAAAAATTGGAAACTTTGTAGTATTTTGGATTTGGGATTTTCAGTGTAGGGATGCTTAACCTGTACCTGGTGGTGCTGGGGATGGAACCCAAGGCATCATCCATGTTAGCAGGTTATACTTCTAGTTATTAACAGGTATTTTTCTGAAGTTTCAAGAATTTGAAATACATAAAATACAAGCCCTCTCTTCCTCACACTTTTCTTCCTTTTTTCCTTCCTGATAAAGTCTAATGTTTGAATCTGAGGCTAGCCTTGTACTTACCATCTTCCTGCCCCAGTCTTCTGAGTGCTGGTATTACAGGTGTGTGCCACTATGCCTGACCACTGTGATTATCACTGGCCTTGACACATCATGTTTCCTTTCACCCCCATCCTTATCACTTTTTCCCTCTTTCAACCCCCCTCTCGTGTGTGTGTGTGTGTGTGTGTGTGTGTGTGTGTGTGTGTGCCAGAGATCAACCTCAGATGTCATTTCTCAGGAATGCAGTCTATCTCCTTTATAGACAGTAGCTCTCATTGGCCTGAAGCTCACTCAATTGGCTAGACTAGCTGGCCAGTGAGTCCCAGGGATCCTCATGTCTCCACCTCCCCAGCACTGGGATTACAGGCATGATCCACCAGGTCTAGCATTTTTTGGTGTGTGTATATGATGTATTATAATGTGTGCACATGTGTGTGCAAATGCACACACTCCATGTATACACAGGTGGAAGCCGGAATAGAATGTCACTATCCTCCTTTATCATTCTTCCACTTTGTTTCCTTCAGACAGAGTCCCTCACTGAACCTGGAACTTCTTTTTTTCCAGTTAAACTGGTTGACCAGCTAGGTCCTGTCTCTGTCTCCTTCAGGACTGGTATTACAGGCATGCATGGCCATGCCCAGCTTTTTACATGCCTACTCAGCATCAAATTCAGGTCCTTATGCTTTTAAGGCAAATACTTTATTGGATGGAGCTATCTCCCCATCCCCCATTTTGTCTCCTTGTCAACCCTCATGGCTCTCAAATACACCCACCCTCTTTACTGCTATTGCCATGATAGAGCCTAGATAGATTCAACAGTCCCATTTCCTATTATCTATTTATTTACTTATTTTGTCTGGATGTGCATGTATGTGTGTGAATGTGGATGTGCATGGACCATGGCACATGTGTGGAGGCCAGAGGGCTCAGGTGCTGACCTGTTTGTATCTTGTTCACTAGTTTTCCAGGTTAGCTGGCCCATGAGCTTCCAGGGATTTTCCTGTCTCCACCTCCCATTTTGCCATCGGAGTGCAGGGATTACAGACACTCACACTACCTTGTCTAAGGATATGAACTCAAGTATTCAATACTTTCTCAGCAAGTAGTCTATCCACGGAACCATCTCCCCAGACCAACGGTCCCTTCTTCTGCAGGTTGCCCAGGCTGAAAGCTGCTCCTCACCTTTCCATGAATTGATGATATGGAGTTAACCCTTGTCTTCCCTACTTGGTAGGGCCAACCCCTGGTCCTGGAAGGCACCAAGCATCCACCTGGTCCACCAGCCCTCATCCAAAGCATTGATCCCACTCACCTCCACAAGGAAGTCAAACAGGCGAGCATACAGTCCTTTGGCCAGGGCATCACGAGTATAGGCTGCCTGCTCCACATTAAGGGTCACGTCAATGGACTCACTGCGCCCGCCCCAGCGGCTGTCCATCTTGCGGCTGGTCAGCTTCTCCTGTAGCCTCTCACTGTTGATGCCCAGCAAGTAGGCAGGAAAGGCCAATACTTCCAAGCCAGGACAAAAGGAAGCAGTTGGTCATGCTCTTGGGACACATGCAGGCCCCTTTCCTCCTATCTTTTGTTTTTGTTATGTGTATGTGTGTGTGGTTTGTGGTTTTGTGTGTGTGTATTCATGTTCACATGTCATATGTGTGTGTGTATGTGGGTGCATGTGTGTGCTAGGAGAGAGAGCATGCCAGGGCCTCTAGTGGCTGCAAACAAACTCCAGGTGCATGCGATACTATGTGTATCTGGCTTTAAGTAGGTACTGAGGAATTGAACCTGGGTTATTAGGTTTTGCAGGCAAGTGCCTTAACTATTGAGCAATCTCTCCACCTTATCATTTTTTCTTTTCGTGGTAGGGTCTCACTCTAGCCCAGGCTGACCTGGAACTCACTATATAGTCTCAGGGTGGCCTTGAACTCACAGCAATCCTCCTACCTCTGCCTCCCAAGTTCTGGGATTAAAGGCATGCGCCACCATGCCTGGTTTACCACCTTATTTTTTAAATTAATTTAATTAATTTATTTCAGAGGGAGAGGGAGAGAGAGAGAAAGAATGGGTGTGCTAGGGCCTTCAGCCACTGTAAACGAACTCCAGGTGCATGTGCCACCTTGTGCATCTGGCTTATGTGGGTCCTGGGGAATTGAACCTGGGTCCTTTGGCTTCGCAAGCAAATGCCTTAACCACTAAGTCAGCTCTCCAGCCCCACCTTATTTTTTTTTAAGACAGAGTCTCTCACTGAACCTAGAGCTTTCTGATTCAGCTTGACTGTCCAGTCAGCAAGCTCCAGGGATCCTGCTGACTCAGCTTCTTTAACACTAGGATTACAAACATGTCCCAACATGCCTAGATTTTATGTGACTGTTGGAGATCTGAACTCGGGTCTTCATGTTTGCATGGCAAGCTCTTTACCACTGAGGCATCTCCTCAGCCTTTTACCCCCATCTTGCCCAGTAACACTGACATTGTCCTCCTGGGATCTGAAATGGGAGGAAACAGTTCACATATGAGGCCTTCACCCATCCCTCCACAGCACCCTACTCACGGTCCACACTCTCCACGCGGGCATAGTTCCCCTCTTCACAGAAGCTGATGTTTCCCAGGTGCAAGATTCCTGCCACAAGCTGCAAGACCAGCTGCTGGACACTGGGTGGAATCCCAATGACCTGCATGGCATTCTGTGGGGACAGAGCTCAGGCACTGACCTCAGTCTCCACTCTGCCCCAGGGTCAGACTTCTGTGGCCACAACATAGACTCCAGGAGATAAGACATTTGAATACCTGATCGTGTGTGTGTGTTTGTATATGTATGTTACCTGAGTGTGCATGTGTGTATATGCATATGGAAGGAAGAATTTAATTTGGGCCTTGTTTCTGAGATAGAGTCTCTTACAGGTCTGGACTTCCCCAGGTAGGTTAGGCTGTCTAGTCAGGGATCTAAAACTCAGATCATCAAGCTTGCATATCAAGCATTTTACTGACTGAGTGACTGAGCCATCCCCTCAACCACTTCACCTGCCTTTTTGTAAATCCACTGCTGTGTAACCTTGGGTAGGTGCCCACAACTCTCTGGGCCAAGGGACTGGCTGTCGATTGGAGTGATGGTTGTTACTTACCAGGGTCTCATTGAAGTCATTTCGATCATCAGTACCTTCCACCTTGTAGGTGTCTGATTGATTGAGGTAGTAATAGTAGTCAGGTGTCATAAGCCCCAGGTTCTGTCGCTGCTCCTGGGAGGACCCCTCCAGAAGCTGGAGGAAGGACAAAGTACATACATAATACACAATGGCATGGCTATTGTGGTTACTTCTCTCTCACCATCATGGGCTCCCACACACTACCCTTCCCACTGTCTCCATCCTCCATCCTTGAATGAAGGTGAGGCTCCAGCCCCATGACCCCTTCCTTGCACCTGGTAGTAGATGTGGAAATTCCTCTCATTCTCATTCTGCATGACCACACGAGACTTCTCCAGCAGGAAGTTGGAAATCTTGCCTCCATCCGGCTCCCCACCACGGCTGAACTGGATCTCAAAGTACTTGCCCTAAATCCCAGAGGACCACATCAGCCCTTCCTAGAGTCCCAGGAGTGCAGATGGAACAAGGATTTTCATCTCATGAGTCTAATTCCTATCCCCCGTTCATGTGACCTGAAATTCCTCTTTTACCTTCTTATTGATTTGGCTGTTTTCACCATCTGCTTCCCTCAAGTCAGCACTCAGTTTATGCCCTGGGCTAGGAATGTCCAGCTTGTCCACCCCTAGTGATACTCCAAGCTATCACTTGGAGCACCCAGCTCTGGGCTCATCTGAAGTTTCTCCACCATAGTCCAGAGGCCTCTGTGTTTCCATAGGGTACTGATGCTCCTTTGGTATCTCCCATATAGTTTCCCTGAGCCCAGAGCAAGGGCTCAACAGGAGCCTTCTTTGGTCTCTGACGTTCTCTGGGCTCTGCCCTCACTAGAGGTTTGAGAACAGAAAATCCTCCTTATGTCTTATATCTTCTTTTATCACCTTTTTAAAAATTTAATTTAATGTTTTTAGAGTTACAGTGAGAGATAGAGACAGAGAGAGAGAGACAGAGAGAGAGAGAGAGAAAGAGAGAGAGAGGGAGTTGGCCCAGGGCTTCAGCCACTGCAATGGAACTTTAGACGTTTGCGCCACCTAGTGGGCATGTGCAACCTTGTGTTTGCCCTGCCTTTGTGCATCTGGCTAAGGTGGGATCTGGAGAGTCAAACATGGGTCCTTAGGCTTCACAGGCAAGCGCCTTAACTGCTAAGCCATCTCTCCAGCCCTACCACCTTTATTTACCTTCATTCAATAGCAATGTAAATTATTTCATCATATGCACAGTTAAATACCTGTAATATATATCAATTTCTTGTTCTATTGTTCATTAATATTATACACAATAAAGGGCTGGAAAGATGGCTCAGCAGTTAAGGTGTTTGCCTGCAAAGCCTGAAGACCCAGATTCAATTCTCCAGTACCTACATAAAGCCAGATGCACAAAGTGGCGCATGAATCTGAAGTTCGTTTGTAGTGGCTAGAGGCCCTGGCACTCCCATACTCTCTCTGTTTGTCTCTTTCTCTGTGTATGTACCTCTCTGTTTGCAAACAATGCAATATCTTTTTTAAAAAGATCACATATGCCGGGCGTGGTGGCACACGCCTTTAATCCCAGCACTTGGGAGGCAGAGGTAGGAGGATCGCCGTGAGTTCAAGGCCACCCTGAGACTCCATAGTGAATTCCAGGTCAGCCTGGGCTAGAGTGAGACCTTGCCTCGAAAAACCAAAAAAAAAAAAAAAAAGATCACATATAATAAAAATCTATATATGGCTTGATGATCAACCATGTTTTTATGCACAATTTATGTATAGCCTGAAGATAATTTTATGCACTATTTTTAATGTGGCAGCCTTTTTTTTTTTTTTTTTTTTTTTTGAGGTAGGGTCTCACTAAAGCCCAGGCTGACCTGGAATTCACTATGTAGTCTCAGGGTGGCCTTGAACTTATGGCGATCCTCCTATCTCTGCCTCCTGAGTGCTGGGATTAAATATGTGCCCCACCACGACCTGCTTTGTGTCTGCCTGTTGACTGGGACTTATCATATGAAGTCCAGGGTAAAATTTTCCACTTGTAGTATTGTGTTTACATTTAAATGGTTTGAAATTTTGGAGCATTTTGGAGTTCAAATTTTTCAGATTAAGGATGCTCAGCTTGTGTAGTAAAACGTTAATGATAGACTCTGAGAGACAGATGCATGGGTGTTTCACTATACAAAATTCAATTTTCTGTATATGTAAAAATTTCAGGATAAAATGGGATAAATACTTAAATATAATTATATGAAAAACATATTACACATAATATTTTAAAAATATTCAAGGAATTTAACATCATTCTTGGCTACATGGTAAATTCAAGGCTTTCCTGGGCTATGTGAGGCCTGGTCTCAGAAACAACCAAACAACCAAACAACCAAAAAAACAAACAAACCAAAAACTAAACTAAACAAAAACTAAACAAACAAAACATAATCTATAACCCCAGGATTATTTGGGGAGTAAGAATATCATATTAGTGAAAAGAATATGTTAAGCCATTTCCATATAAGGCATTGTACTAAAATTATTGAAGTCTATTAACACCACCATTTCATGAATGGGTCAACCAAAGAACCTCAGGAAACCACATCATGTTTTATTTTTTTTCTCCATCTGTCCCACACAGCTAAACATTGACAGAACTGGACCATAAATCCAGATGTGCTCTTGTTCTGTTTTCTGTTGGGGCCACTGTAACACTTAACACAGACAAAACCCCAATGAATTTTTCATTGGAAAACAAGAATAAGTGAGGGAGTAAGTTGAATCTGAAATTTGAAAAAGTAGAAGTGGCAGTATGACCTCAGAGATGGGAGTATTGAAGGGAGTTAAACAGGAGCATCATGACCTCCACAGTTCTACAACAGGGAACACATCTTCAAATGGACCAAGAGGAGGTAAGTTTTCCAAGAAGCAGTTGTGGATTTCCTTAGGGCTTTGGTTATAGCAGTAACTATGTTTGTGTGTCTGATTGTGTATGTGTGTATTCGCATGTATGTGAAGGAATTTATTGTTTTAACCAGTTTTATAGCAACTCACAAAGCGGCTGGAATTATTGTTGCGCACAGTCTTGGCATTGCCGAAGGCCTCAAGCAGTGGGTTTGACTGTAGAATGATGTCTTTGACATGCTGGGAATAAAGGAAGGTGGAAAGAGATCAGCTTGAGTCATCTGGGTGCCATTGGGGGAAATCCCATCTGTCCTGTTCTTATCTCACCTGGACTTTCTCTCCCCCACCAGAAACCTTGGAGATGTAGCCCATGATGTATTTGGCAGCTACTGTCTTCCCAGCTCCGCTCTCTCCACTGGAGGTGGAAGGAAGGAATGGTCAGTGGGCAAAAGTGGTAGAAAGGAGGCCTGATCATTCATTCATTCATTCATTCATCTCTTAAATACCTATTGTGTACCAGGAACTACTCCAGGTACCAAGGATGTAATTGCGAACAAGATAGTTAAATGGTGAGCTGACATTTAGAATGTCAATGGTTACTAATAGATATGATTATATCTACTATTGGACAATAAATAGAATGAATAAATAAAACATATCAGGGGTCCAGTGAAGCAAGGAAGCACAAGTGGGTGGTGGTTGCAGAGAGGAACAACAAAGTTTGGTTTGGTTTGGGAGTTCCAAACAAGCTACCCCTCAGGGTGGTGGTGATGTTTGAAAGATGCTGACACAGAAGGACCCAGAGCACCCCGATCCCCCACTGTACCTGATAATGACACACTGGTTCTCACAGTCAATGAGCATGTTCCGGTACATGTTGTCAGTGACAGCGTAGATGTGTGGGGGATTCTCATACTGGGCCTAGTGGGGGAAGTCAGGTCTCATCCCAGAGCTGGGGTCTTGGGATTTTGGGGTTACTTCACCCACCCAGTCCTGGCCTCACCGCGCCCTGATATAGATCGATCTCACGGTTGGTGAAGTAGGGCATCTGCTTGAAGGGGTTGATGGAGATAAGTACTGAGCCAATGTATGTCTGCACGGTGATTAAGGGCCATTTGAAGTCCTTCTTTGTCCCTCAATGATCCTTCCCCCTTTTTGTGTCATTGTGTTCCCACAATGCCTGCTAGAGCCCCATTGTTGAGAGGAAGAGGGAGGGAAGGGGGGAAGAGAGGAAGGGAGAGGGAGAGACTCAGATGTATCTCAAGTCTCTTAGAAAAAAACACATAAAACCAGGGCTGGGTCCAAAAAGAGAAATAGGATGCGCTGTGGTTAAGCCTCCTCCAGGAAGAGGAGCAGCAGTGGTTCAGAGGACACTGTTGCTTGATTTGTCTAACCTGGTGCTCTCATTGCACACCCCTCCTCCAGTCATTTATATGCCTCTCCAACCTTGACTGGGGCATCTATAGATTTTTACACTGCTACACTTCTTCCACCCTTCACCATTTCAGATCCCTCTATTGCTCATTTATCTTCCTGCCACTCCATCCATGGTTCAGGATACGAAGATGTAGTCATCCATGAAGCGCTTGCGGAGGTTGTTCACAATGGCATCCTCAGTGATTTGGGGCAGCAGCACCATGTCATCCACACCACTCTGCTTCACATTGTGGCTCTGCCAGTGAAAGCGCTCCTTGCTGCCCTGTGGGTAGGGATGATGGGATGAAGGTGAACCTCTGCAGAAGAACATGGTGTGTTCATTCAACTCACCTCTACCACCAGCTCTGAATTTGCCTTTGCTGAGTCATTTCTGTTCCTCCTTCCCCATCTCAGGGACATTAGTTCTGCTATATTCCCTGTCTAAAACAGCACAAGAGTTTGAGCCATGCATTCCTGGGCTCTCTCTTTTGGTCACTGTATCTATCTTCATACCTCCTTGCCACAGAGGAGGAGCTAGGGATGCATACCCAGAGGAGCTCTGTGGGAGAAGAGGAGGGAGATGGGAGTCTAGTGGAAAACTCCACCTATCCTGGCTTTTACTTCCTTCTTTCTCTTTAGACTCCCGGCTGCATTATCCCTGACCTCTCTATGGCATCTTAACTCCTGCCCATGCTTTCCTCCTCGAGGAGGATCCTTTCTCCACTCTCACTTGTGGTCATGTGTCTCAACATATCCCTCTGAGTTCTTCTGATCAGAGGTATACAGAGAAGTACAGATCAGAGTCACACCTCTGAGTCACACCTTGTAGGTGTGACTCTGCTCTGTGTACTCCCTGTGACTGTTCTTCACCTCTACCCAGGTCATGTCTCTGTCATGTTCTTCCCCATTCTCCAGATGATTGCAGCAATGGGGATGTAGCCTTGGACATGCTAGGCAGGTTCTCTATCACTCATTTCATCCAGCATCTCACTGGTGGATTCCAGGAATGTGGTCTACCACTGAGTCATTCCTTTACTTCTGCACTAGGGGATTCTAAGTTTGTGCTCTACTACTAAGCCATGCCCCCACCCACCTCACTGGGGGTTTTAGTCAGGTGCTAAGGCAGGACTTCAGCCCCTCATTTGTGGGATCTTAGCAGGTGCTGTACTACTGAAGCACACTCCTAGGTCCTCGCTGGGGAATTCTAGGCCAGCATGCTACCACCAAGATGTACTGGTGAATTCTAGGCAGTCATTTACCATGTAGCCTCATCTCCCAGCCAGATTCTAGGCAAGCGTCCTACCACTGAGCTACACACCCAGCCCTCTTTTTACTTTCATGGGACTGCCCAGGCTGGCCTTGAGCTCACTCTGTAACTTAGGCTAGCCTCAAATATATCCTGCCTCAACTTCATGAATGCAAGAAGTACGGGCATGTGCCTCCAGGCCCCACTTAATATTTTGGATTTTTTTGTAATGCTTGAGTGGAACCTAGGGCCATGCACACACTGTGCAAATGTTCTCCCACTAAGCTACATCTTCAGCCCCACTGGATGCTTTGGCTCTGCCCCTCATCAGTTCTGGCAGCTTCCCAGGCGCCCACACCTCCTTTAGGTCCCATGGAGCTGACTTAGGCACAGGTTCCCTCCAAACCCCGACTCCAGGAAGTCTGTAGCCCAACTGTTCACTTGGTGCCTTAAACACACTGGCTTCCCCAGCTGGGGAGGAGCGTGTCACACAGAGAGTGATGACAACCCAAGACTTCTTTTTCTCATGAACTTAGGCTCAGACAGGATGTCCCTCCTTACAAAAGCATTTCTTTTTAGGAGAACAGTTTATTAAGGGAGTTAGTATGCTATGGAAGAGTGTGGTGGGTTTCAAGCCAAAGGAAGGTTTTAGTTCTGCAGAACAAAGGGAATTCCTTAAAGGGAATTTTTAAAGGGGAGTTTTAAAGGAGGACTTTTCAAGGGTAGAGGTCTCCAACTAAAGTCTTCAGGAACTTGGGAGATGGCTCAGCAGATAAAGCAGTTGCATTCAGGATCTACCAGACCCCATATAGAAGCCAGAAGCTATAGTGGCTTCTGTAATCCCAGTGTCTCTATGTCAAGAAGGGAGGTGAAGACAGGAATTTCCTGGAAGCTCATGGGACAGCTAACCTGGTAAATGGGGCTATGAGCAACAAGAAACCCTGCCTCAAATGAGATAGAAGGCAATGACCATCACATGAAATTGTCCTATTTTTAAAAATTTTTTTTGTTTATTTTTATTTATTTTTTTGAGAGCAACAGACAGAGAGAGAAAGAGGCAGATAGATAGAGAATGGGCACACCAGGGCCTCCAGCCACTTCAAATGAACTCCAGATGCATGCACCCCCTTGTGCATCTGGTTTATGTGGGTCCTGGGGAATCGAGCCTCGAACTGGGGTCCTTAGGCTTCACAGGCAAGTGCTTTAACTGCTAAGCCATCTCTCCAGCCCAAAATTGTCCTCTTACCTCCACACATGTGCCAGAACACACATATGCTCATAGTCATCACACATCCCAAATAAATAATAAATAAAATTACAAGATAAAGCATAAAAAAGATAAAACCTTCCTATGAATTGCTGCATGCTAAGGGGCTAAGAAAAGCCTGGGTAGGTTATAAGGTCATAAATCAGGTTGTCTTGACTCTAGGCAGCTGTCCCTCTCTACCTAGGGGATTCTGAAGAGGGGCATGGTTAATTGTCTACAGCAGCAAAAGCTACCATATCTTAAAGGGACAGCATTTTAATGATCTAACTACAGGCAAAGAAAGAAACAGCTTCAGTAGAAAGCTTCCAGAGCATAGGATGCTGGAAATTAAAGCCAAATCTTCTCTGGAGTAGAGCTCAGTTGTACAGTACTTGCTATGGTGGTTTGAATCAGATGTCCTTCCAAATCCTTTGAATGCTGGGTCCCCAGCTATGGCAATTTGGGAGGTGGAGCTTTGCTGGAGAAAATGTATTGTTGGGGTGGGCTTAGAGGAGTTATAGCCAGCTCCTCCTTGCCAGACAGAGTTGGCTCACTCTCCTTCTGCTGTTTCCTACCTGCTGTGGTATAAGTGACGTCCACCCTCTGCTCATGCCATGCTTTCCTCTGTCATCATGGAGCTTCCCCTTGAGACTGTAAGCCAAACTAAAAACTTTCTTCCCATCAGCTGTTTTTGGTTGGGGGTTTGGTCCCAGCAGCATGAAGGTAACTACAATACTTGCCTAGCATGTGCAAGGCCCTGGTTCAAACCTTCAAAAAGGTTCTATATTTCTCGGCAGATTCCAAGACAAGCAGATAGGTATATTGGGCTGAGAGGCTATAAGCCAGATCAAGCAGGAGGGTAAGGCCAGACCTGGTAATGGAGTGCCTAGCTGAAGATCCACTTTTTCCTGGGTGCAGTAGGTAACCACGGAATGTTTAGAATGTGTGTGTGTGTGTGTGTATGTGTGTGTGTGTGTGTGTGTGTGTGTGCATAGGAATTTATTATGGGCATTCAATGAGTCCAGCCCTTAGCATGGGCTTAGATCCAGGTTCTAACCCTGACCATGTAACTGATATTTCTGTGAACCTCATTTTTCACATCTGTAAAATGGAGTAGCAGCCCCACTTCCCAGGACTGATATGAAGATCAACTGCTTTGGGGAACAAAGTGGGCTGGGGAATTTGGTACCTCTGTAAGCCTAACAAGCATTTGGTAGAATTAACAGTTACCACTTGCCTATTGGTAATATGAAGTCACAAATCACCATATCTTTTCAGTAGGCTACGAGGGAAACTGAAGTTCAGGATATGTTTTGATGAAAGACATGGCTATAGGCTGTATTAGTGTTCTCATTTCTGTGATCAAATGGCTGACAAGAAGCAATTTAAGCCAGGCATGGTGGCACATGCCTTTAATTTCACACTCAAATCGTAACAATGCTCAAGGGTGGGGAATTCATGATAGCAAAGAACGGACTTTTATGATTATTCAAACAAAAGCCTCAGGGTTGGGGAGATGGCTCAGTGGGTAAAGTGCTTGCTTGCCTTGCAAACATAAGGACTTCAGTGTAGATATCAGAACCCATGTGAAAGTTGGGCCCTGCATGCACTGGGGAGGCAGAGACAGGAGGGTCTTTGGACTTGTCAGCTAACTAGTCCAGCTGAATGAGTGAGTTCCAGGTCCAGTAAGAGATCCTGTTGTTAAAAACTAGGGTGGAGAGCAATTGAGATCAGCCTTTGGCCTCTGCACACACACATGAATACACACACAGAGAAAAGGCATCATTGGAGATACAAAATCCTTTGACAGTTGAGAGAAAGGGTGGCCAAGGCAGAGGAAAATGTGACTGTAGCAGGAATGGTAAGCAGAGAAGGGAAAATGGGGAGTACAGGACTTGATTTCCTCAAACTGCTTCTCACCTGAGTCATCAGTTTATGAATTTTCATATGTTGTTATGGTCGAATCTGAAATGTTTCCAAAAGGCTTATGTTTGAAGACCTAGAGGATGGCTATATTGTGGAAGGCTACAGAGCATTTCAGAGGTGGCACAACTTGGAGACTGGTCATTAGGGGTGGGACTTTCAAGCTTATCACCTGGCTTTTCTTTGCTTCCTGGTCTGCTGCACTGTGAACAGCTACCACACACTCCTGCTGCCATGGATGGAATCTCTCTTATTGCCATGTTCTTTTTGTTCCAATTAACTGAAATTGCTTTAAACCATAGGCCAAAACAAACTTTTCTTCCCTAAAGTTGTTTCAATTAGGAATTTTGATTAAAGCAATGTGAAAATAACTAATGCATATGGCAAATCTGATCCCATCTCCCTAGAGTTGAGACACTATCTGTGGCTTCCCACTACCCTCCTTTCCTCCAGTCTGTGGATTGAACCAATATCTTCATGCATACTCAGCAAGCACTCTACCACTGAGCTACATCCCCAGCCCAAGAATTTGTTTTTTGAGACGTAGCTCAGGCTGTCCTCAAACTCACCATCTTCCTGTCTCAGCCTTCGGAGTGCTGGGGTTACAGGCATGTATTAGGCCTGACTATACCATAAAGAATTCTTTTTAAATGGTTTTTGCATGTATATGGTGTAGTATGCATGTGTGTATGTGTGTTCATATGTCTGCACAAACACGTGTGCATGAAAGCCAGAGGTTGATGTCAGGTGTCTTTTTAAATCACTCTCAACCTTATTTTTTTTTAGTTTAGTTTTGTTTATTTGAGGTAGGTCTCACTCTAGCCCAGGCTGACCTGGAATTTACTATGCAGTCTCAGGGTGGCCTCGAACTCATGGTCATCTTCCTACCTCTGCCTCCACCTCCTGAGTGCTGGGATTAAAGGTTTGTGCCACCATACCTAGCTTCAACCTTATTTTTTGAGACAGGGTCTCTCACTGAACATGGAGGTCACTGACTTAGCTAGACTTTAACAGGCAGTGATTCCCCAAGGACCTGTGCTGCTGTGCTCAGCTTTTATGTGGGTGCTGGCAATCCAAACTCAAGTCCTTATGTTAGTATAACAAGTATTTACCCACTGAGTCATCTCCCTAGCCCCCACAAAGAACTCCTAAAGCACCTGCTGGGTACTGGAAAGCTTTAGTCCTTTGAGAACTGCTCTACTTCCTCACTATATCCACCAGGATTTTACGGATGGACTTGGTGCAAGTGGTGTCCCCTCTGAGAGCTCTCCTGGGAGGCAGCTAGGCCATGTGCTTTCTTTGGACTTTCTCATCACTCCATCCCTATACTGGACACTGCTATATCAGCTTCCTCTGGAAGCTCCCAAGAGCAGGGGATTGGGTAATGTTTGTGTGAACAAGGTGCCCAGACTCATTTGAATGAATAAAGGAAGGAAAGAGGGAGTGAATGAGTGAATGGAAGTGAGGTTAGCTAGGAATCTGTAGGCTTTTGAATGTCAAAACAAAGAAATTCAGGCTTCTTTGTTTAGGCTGTGAATTTAGGACAGGAGAGGGGCAGGTGATAGGCAAGTTCTCTTCTACTGAGCTAAATCCTCAGCCTGTGGGATTGTTTTTGGTTGTTTTAGAGGTGAGGATATGGATGGATACAAATTTGCATACAATGCCCAATGTGGACACAATTCATCGTCCCTCTATGCCATGAACATGTGACAAACCTGTTTAAAATCACTGGAATTTAGAACCAGAATATTATATGTATAAAGAGAAAATCTATACTAGTTGACTATCCCAAATGAAAATGCTTGAGATCTGAAGTATTTCAGAATTTGGATTTTCTTTTTAAAAAGTCTACTTATATGAGGGAGAGAAAGAGAGAGAGAATGAGAATATGTATGAATGGGTGTACCAGGGCCTCTTGCTGCTGCAAATGAACTCCAGATGCATGGGCCATGTTGTGCCTTTGGCTTTATGTGAGTATTAAAGAACTGAACCCCAGCTAGCAGGCTTTGTAAGCAAGTGCTTTTAACCACTGAACCATTTCCCCAGCCCAAGATTTTGGATTTTCAAAGAAAAAAAACATTGGAAGCTAGACATGATAGTGAGACCCTGTCTCAAGAAAAATAAAAATGGCTGTAGATGTATCTCAATTGGCAGAGCACTTGTCTAACATGCACAAAAGCCCAGCATTGCATAAACTGGGTGTGGTGGTACACACCTATGGTCCCAGCACTTGGGAGGTGGTGGCAGGAGGATCAGAAATTCAAGGTCATCCATGGCTATATAGTGAGTTTAAGATTAGCCTGGGCTATATAAGACCTTGTCTTAAGAAAAATTGTCTTGGGGAACCAAGTTGCAACACAAAATTCATTGTTGTTTCATTTACATCCACATATAGTCTAAAGGTCATTTAATATTTTATTTAATTTTATTTTTTTATATTTAGTGTCCCTGAGTTTTCACTATGACTGGTGTCACATACAGTCAGGTAGCATTTTCCACTTGTGGCATTGTGTTAACAGTTTGTTTTTAGTGGTGAGTTTTCTGTAGCCTCTGTATTTCTTTTTCTTTTTAATTTTTTAAAATTTATTTATTTGTGAGGGGAGAGAGAGGGAGAGAGAGAAGAGAGACAGATAGAGAGAGAATGGGCATGCCAGGGCTTCTAGCCACTGAAAACAAATTCCAGACACATGTGCTCCCTTGTGCATCTGGCTTACATGAGTCCTGGGAATTGAACCCGGGGTCTTTGGCTTCACAGGCAAATGCCTTAACTGCTAAGCCATCTCTCCAGCCCTAGCCTCTGTATTTCTGTTGTAATGCGTTTCAGCTCACCACAGTGTTTGTTGCTGTTTTCCTGGAGATAGTTTTCTGGCTAGAACCCTTGATGCACATGCATGAGGACCTAAGTTTGATTTCTAGCATCCACATAAAAAGCCAGGTGTGGGTGGCCATGCATGTTTGAAATCTCAGCGCTGACATGGGATGGAAACAGGAGAATCTCTGGGATTAGCTGGTCATCCAATGTGACAAAATATGGCAGGTCCAGATTCAGTGTGAGACTTCATCTCAAGGAACCAAAGCTAAAGAATGATAGAGGAGGAAAGCCAATGTTCCACTCTGGTCTGTGCATGGGTGTGTGAATCTGCACACATGTGCATACACTATACTACACACACACAAAGGATTTCCTATTTTGAACCAGATGTGGTGGTACATACTTTTAATCCCAGAAATGTGAAGCCCAAAACAAGCAAAATGTGAATTCAAAGATAGTTTGTATGAAATACTAAAGCAAAATAAGTTTAAAAACACTTCAGATTTTGTAACATTTTGAACATTTGGAGATGAGGAATGTTCAACTCGAATGTTTTTCTTTTTAATTTTTTTGTTTATTTTTATTTATTTATTTGAGAGCGACAGAGAGAGAGAGAGAGAGAGAGAGAGAGAGAGAGAGAGAGAGAGAGAATGGGCGTGCCCGGGCTTCCAGCCACTGCAAACGAACTCCAGACGCATGCGCCCCCTTGTCCATCTGGCTAACGTGGGTCCTGGGGAATCGAGCCTTGAACCAGGGTCCTTAGGCTTCACAGGCAAGCGCTTAACCGCTAAGTCATCTCCCCAGCCCAACTCGAATGTTTTTAGCATGATTAATACCCACTACTTTTTAAACACTGTGATGGACATGCATGTACAAAGGGAGATCTTAATTTTGTTCAGGTTTCACTAGAAGTTTAACATTTGGGAAGGTGATGTTGTGGAACAGTCATTTTGTTGGCTAGTGCTGTTAAAATGGCCAATCTATCTGCACACAGATGGGACCCTTGTGCTTGTTGGCATGCCTTCATACAGATACGTGTATCTGGTGGCTCCATCATGCATGCTTTCATGTTTTCATTTCAAAGGGTGTGGATGAGGTGTGAGCATTTTCACATTTTCAATGGTGTGGATAAGGTGTGAGCACTTTCATGTTTTCAGAAGGTGTGGATGAGGTGTGAACACTTTCATGTTTGCAGACACTTTTTTATTGTGTCATACTTTTTCCTTTGCTAATGCCAAGGGAATTGTATGAATTCCCTCCCTACTTTCCTTTATCTCTCTGTCCATCTGTCTCTTAGTACTGGGATTTCAGGCCTCACACATACTAGGCAAGTACTCTTGTGCCAAGCCACACCCCAAGACCCTCACTGGAGAATTCTGGACAGGATTTCTACCACTGGGTCACAACCCTGTCATCTTTTTACTCTTTTGTTTGTTTTTTTGGTTTCAAGGTAGGGTCTCACTCTGGTCCAGGCTGACCTGGAATTATTAACTCTGTAGTCTCAGGGTGGCCTCAAACTCACAGTGATCCTCCTACCTCTGCCTCCCGGGTGCTGGGATTAAAGCCGTGTGCCACCACGCCTGGCTTTACTCTTTATTTTGAAAGAGGGGCCCACGAAATTATATAAACTGGCCTTGAATTTGACTCTGCCTCTTAAGTAGCTGGTCTTATATTCCTTTGCTACCAGGACCAATACACATGAATTCTTTTTGAAACTATGGTAGTCATGGTATTCTACAATCTCTAAATGGCATGCCAGCATTTAAAGGGGCCAGTGAGATGGCTCAGTGGATATAGTTCTTGCCATGCAAGTACAAGTACCTGAGTTTGGACAACTTTAGCACCCATATAAGAAAAGTTAGATGAGGGGCAGGGAGATGGCTCAGTGGTTAAAAGCTCTTGTTTCCAAGGCCTGCTGGCCTGGGTTTGATTTTCCAGTTTCCACATACAGCCAGATGCACAAAGTGGCACACACATCTGGAGTTCATTTGCAGTAGCAAGAGACCCTGGTGTTTCTGTACTTTTTTCCTCTCCCTTCCTCCTTCCCTCTCCTCCTCATTCCCTTCCTCCCTCCTTTCCTCCTTCTCTGTCTCTCTTTCACACATACACACATACACAAATATTTTAAAAATAAATAAAAATAAAGTAAAAAAAATAACAAAAGCTCATGATGTAGCAGGTATCTGTAATTTCAGCCTATGGTGAGAAGGAAAGCAAAGACAAAATCCACTTGAAGCTCGTAGGCCAGATACCCTGGTAAACAGAACAGTGAACAACAAAAGACCCTCTCTCATATAAGGGGGAAGGTGAAGACTGACACCCAAAAGTTGTCCTCTGACCACACATGTACCCACATTCATACACATACACATACACATACACATACACATACACATACACAAAAACTTTACAAAAGGGGGCTTGTCTATTTTAACAAGGGGCTTCTGGGCCTAGGGTTATAGGCCAATGGTAGAGTGCTTTTCTAGCATGCACTGGGCCTTGGGTTCCTTCACAGCACTGTAAAAAGGAGGGTGCTGGGTATGAGCACAGGAAGCAGGACTAGGGGAGTACAAGGTCATGGGGAGCAGCAGAATACAGCTATTGATGGTGGCATATGTCTTGGGAGAAGCTATGCAGGAGCTCTAGGGAGGTCATAGGTGACCAACGGGAATGCTTAGGTGGGATAAGGATGGGTTGGGATGAGCTGGGAGCTCTAGAGAGCCTTTGGCAGACATGAACTCTTGAAGATTGACTGGACTCTGAGAGAGGCTCCAGGGAGGGTGTTGGCAAGCTTGTGTGGGGGGGGGAATGGCCAGTGTGTGTAGACTGACAGAGAGGGTGACTGTCAGACAATCTGGTTAAGAAGAGGAAGAACGACAGAGACTGGGGACAGGGGTGGGGACACATGAGTGTGTGTTTCCTGTTTTCAAGATGGGGAGACCAGAGGGTGTGGGTGAAGAGTGACAATGAAAATCAGGGGTGGAGTGAAGTCTTTTGTGGCCTTGGTATGGGAGAAAAGAGGGAATCTACCATTTCTTTGAGCTGAGGGGTTGAGAGTGTGAGGAACATTTGAGGGAATGGACATGCAAGGCTATGTAAATGTTGAGGGAAAAGGAGTAGAGTATTTCTCTTCAGAGCTCTAAGGGAAAGATCTTGCTTGTTAATGATGGTAAACTGGTAATGATAACAGCAGTACATTAAAGTATTTAATTTTATTTACTTATTTGTGTGTGTATGAATGCGTGTGCATGGCATATATGTGGAGGTCAGAGGACAAATTCAAGGTGTTATGTGGTACAGGAATTGAAATGGCCAATAGGCTTTGCAATGAAGTACCTTTAACCACTGAGACATCTCCCTAGCACACTGGCAATTCTTTTGGTCCTAAAGTCTAAGACTCTTTTTTTATTTTTATTTTTTTGAGACAGGGTTTTGCTAAGTGGCCTGGACTTGCTATGTAGCCTAGGCTGGCCTTAAAGTATTGACCCTCTTGATTGCTGGGTTTTCAGGTATGTGCCACCATGCCTGGCTACATTTATTTTGACTTTTTTATTTTGGCAGTGCTATGGCTAGAACCCAAGTTCTTAAACAAGTCAGGCATGTGTTCTATATGTCTAGAACCCAAGTCCTTGCAGAAGCTGGGCATATGTTC
Organism: Dipus sagitta; assembly: GCA_036346955.1. Taxonomy (NCBI): domain Eukaryota; kingdom Metazoa; phylum Chordata; class Mammalia; order Rodentia; family Dipodidae; genus Dipus; species Dipus sagitta. The sequence goes on along the minus strand of CM070773.1, from coordinate 70,534,052 downwards.
TATATGACTAGAACCCAGGATCTTATACAAGTTCGGCATGTATTCATATGGCTAGAACACAGGATTCTACACAAATCAGGCATGTGTCCTATGCAGCTAAAACCCAGGGCCTTTCTCAAGTCAGGCATGTGTTCTGTCATTGAGCTACATTCTCAATCTTGACTAAGAATTTTTATGTGGATTTTTGGGAGAGTCTTATGTACTCACTAGAGTATGTTGGCCTTAAACTTGCAAATATAGCTGAGAATGTCCTTGAACTTCTGATCCTCTTGCTTCTACTTCCCAAGTGCTGGGATGATAGGGGTACACCACCACTCCCAGTTTTGGTGGTGCTGGGGATTGAATCCAGGGTTTCATGCATGTTACTCAAGCACTTTATCAATGGAGTGACATCCCCAGCCACATGACTAAGCTTTTTAAGTGCATTACTTCATTTCATCCTCTCAACACACAAACTATTATTAGGTCTATTTTGCAGAAGAGAAAACTATTGCATGAGAGGCTGTGGGGGTCAGCCTATGTGCAGAGAGATAGCATACCAGGATGTCTGCCTCCAACCAGGTCTGGGTCAGAGGTGGGTTGGGGTTGGTGTTCTTAATCAGATAAGGAGAATTGAAATAGGGATAAAGGTGGTTTCCCCCTTCTGGCTGGTCCCATTTTCATGCTGCTAGCTCCTCAGACGAGGTGAGACTCCTGGTCAATTGCCCTCACTGGGGTTAGAGGCTCCAGGACAGCTATGTCTGGATCTTGTGGCCTTCACAGTTGTTTCCTCCTTCTGTCCCTTCCCTCTTCCCTGACACGGCTGAGAGGCTTCTATCTTGTATACTTGTGTGTGTGTGTGTGTGTGTGTGTGTGTGTGTATGTGTGTGGGCATGTGTGTGCATGTATGTGGAGGTCAGAGGACAACCTTAGGTAGGTGTCATTCCTCAGGCACTGTCCACCATTTTTGAGATAGAGTCTCTCATTGGCCTGGAGCTCATAAAGTAGGCTGGACTAACTACCTAGCAACCCACAGAGATCCTCCTTTTTCTACCTTCCCAGCTCTAGGATTATAAGCGTCCACCATCACAACCAGCTTTGTGTGTGTGTGATGTGTGTGGATGTGCTTATGCCATGGTCTTGTGTGTAGGTTAGAGAATTACTGGGTGTTGGCTCTCACGTTCCACCTTGTTTGAAGCAGGGTTTCTTTGTTGTTCAACACTGGGTTAGCCAGGCTGACTGGCCCACAGGTTTCCAATTTTCCTGTCTCTGCCTCCCATCTTGCTGTAAGTATGCTGAGATCACAGACATGCACTATCATATCTGATTTTTACATGAGTTCTGGGAATCTGAATTTCTGTCCTCATTCTTTTTTAAAAATATTATTTAAATATTATTTATTTATTTGAGGGAGGGAGAAAGAGGGAGAGGCAGACAGAGAATGGGCATGTCAGGGTATCTAACCACTGTAAATGAACTCCAGACACATGCACTACCTTGTACATCTGGCTTATGTGGGTACTGGGGAATTGAACCTGGGTCCTTAGGCTTCATGGGCAAGTGCCTTAAGCACTAAGCCATCTCTCTAGCCCCCCGTCCTCATTCTTGTACAACAAACACATTATCTATGGAACTATCTTCCCAAAACATGGACACAGATTTTTTTTTACATAGGATCTGGAGATCAAACTCAAGTACCTATGCTTGCAAGGTAAGCACTTTTTACTCACTGAGCTATCTACCTAATTTGAGGTCATTCCTCAATCCTGCCTCCTTCCAGTACCAGAGTCTCCCTAGTCACTCTGAATTCTACTAGATCATAAAAGTCACAGCTCAGCTGTCATCTCAGCACTTCAAAGGTGGAGGCAAGAGAAGGAGTTAAGACCATCCTTATCTACACAATGAGTGTGAAGTCAGCCTAGGCTACATGAGATCCTGCCTTAAAACAAAACAAAGGGCTGGAGAGATTGTTCAGTGGTTAAGGCACTTGCCTGTAAAGCCTAACAACCCAGGTTCAATTCTCCAGTATCCACATAAAGCCAGACGTACAAAGTGGTATATGCATCTGGAGTTTGTTTGCAGTGGCTAGAGGCCCTGGTATGCCCATATTCGCTCTCTCTCTGTGTGTTTCTCTGTTTGCAAATAAAAATAAAAATAAAAAACCTGTCTGCTTGGAAGCTAAAGAGAGTTTAACAGATCATTCAGAAGGACAGTAAAAAACTTGTGTGTGGGCAGGAGAAATGGCTTAGCAGTTAAAGACATTTGCTTGCAAAAGCCTGCTGGTCTGGGTTCAATTTCCCAGTACCCATATAAAGCCAGACACACAAAGTGGTCCATGCATCTGGAGTTCATTTATAGCTATAAGAGGTTCTGGTGTGCCCATTCTCTCTCTCTTTCTCTGTCTCAAAAAACATATTTAAAATAATGTGTTACAAAACAAGTGTGTGTGTGCTTGATGTGAATGCTGACATGCATGTTCCATGGAGTGCCTGTGGAGGTCACAGGGTGACTTCGCATGTTAGTCTTTGTCTTCCAATTTTTTGAAGCAGGGTCTATTGTTCAAGCTATTTCCTAGGCTAGCCAGCACGTGAGCTTCCAGGAAAATTGCCCTGCCTCTACCTTTCTTTCTCACTGTAGGTGTGCTGAGATTACTGGGTTCTGGGGAACTGAACTCAGGCATTCATGTTTTCATGGTAAGTGTTATATCCACTGAGCAGCCTCCCTAATCTGACAGTCAAGAATTCTGATGTTTGTTGAAAGAGCTGGCATGCAAGTTGACCACTTCCACTTTATTTCTTTAGTTTCCCATATGTCGAATGGATCTTATTAGGACCTCCTTCATGGAGTCAGTGAATGAAAGCAGGGAAAACAAGGCATTGAGAGACGTCAGGAAGTTGCAGCTGGTGTCCCTAAGAAGTTTCATAGGATAGTTCAGTGCTTGACAGATAGTGTGGAATATAAGAACTGATAAGATTACAGAATGACTGACTGACTGAATGAATGAAGTACCATAGAAATAAGACTGCCTTGGTCTTGAGACAGACTACTCTTCTGTCTGTGGGTCTCAAGTTTCCATGGGTCAAGTTGAAACTGTTAGTTTCTAAGTCTCTTCCTTGTGGGTGGGGGTGTTATGAAGAGGTTGTGGTCTCAGTTAACCACAAGTTGAGTATGTCTCAACCTTCTGGGGCTCTTTTGAAAGACAGTAAGGAGCTAGAGGTAACTGGGGTGGAAGGTGGAGGCAGCCTCTTCCTTTAACTCTTCAAACTAGTTTCCCTACCCCAGGGCAGAAAGTGGGGGAGGGCAGGGGCAATGGGGACAGCTTTTCTGGTACTAAAGAAGGGAAGGGCTGTTTGTGGTCAAGGTGGTGGCTTTTTGGGCTGGAGCATGCAAGCCCTGTAGTGAACACACTTCCTGATTCCTAACTGTGCTCAGAGGCAGGTGGAAATCAGGCTTAGATGGATAGGTCCCAGACCTTGTTTGTGGGGCTCTCAGAAAGAAGTTCCAAAATAGAAGAAGCTAGTCACCCAAGGGCATCCATGTTGGAGGGTGCTGAGCTAAAGTGGGCGTATCAGCTAGAGTTGGCTGTGAAGTGGCAGATCTTATAACATGACTTTATGGTCCAGGAAGGTTTTGGTTCCTTTGGAGTGGAGGGCCCAGGTCCAAATGAGGCTGGAGGAAGGCTTAGGGCCATATAATAGGAACTAGCAGTCCATGGTTTGTGGGGTCAGCATATAACCCCTAGGTGGTTTCTCTACCTCCAAGGAATAGGGTAGGGGAGCCTTTGGTCAGAATGGCTGGTAATTGTGTGGTCTTGGGAGTGACTGAGTTGACATCTTTCACTTTTGAGTTAAATAGCAGTTTAACTAACTTCCATGCCTCAGTTTTCTCATTTGAAAAATGGGCTGGGGAGATGGCTTAGTTGGTAAAGGGCTTGCTGTGCAAACATGAAAACTGAGTTCAGATACTTAGCACCCACATAAGTGCCAGGCATGTAGTATACACCTGTAATTCCAGAGCTGGCAGGTAGACACAGAGATAGGTAAAGCCCCTTGCTGGGGTTTTCTGGCTAGCTAGTCTATCTGAATCAGTGAGCTCCAGGTTCAGTGAGTGACCCTGTCTCAAAGAATAAGGTGTAGAGAGATTGAGGAAGACACCTGATGTTGACCTCTGGCCCCCACATGTACTTATACACATACTTGTGCTCCCATGCAGTACAAACACACACATACATATGCATGAACACTGCACACATATACACATAGACTTTAAAAATGGGAACATCAAAGGCAGAAGACATCATGGGCCTGCTGTGTAGATTCAATGAAGCAACAGTTGTCACATGTAAATGCTAATGTTCCCCACCATCAACATGGGTACCAGCTGTGAACTTGGCCAGCCCTAAGGGCCCAAGGCCAGGAGGAAAAGCTGAACAAGGGAGCTTCTGCAATTCACCTCAAAGGTTCTAAGTTTGAACTAGGCGGTGATGAGCAAGATCCCCAAACTGGAGAGAGAAACATGATAGCCACTTCCTTCCTCACTGGGGTCCTGCGAGTTCTGGAGACATAAACCTGCTGCTGTAGCTGATGTTGGGACCAAGTCTGGCTCCTAGACCCCACCGTTGGCCCTCTGAACATGACCCCCAGAGCCTTGGTCCTGCTTTCTCCCACCTTAGTGGGGCTTTAGGGCCATATGCTGCACCACTGCAGTATGCCAACAGTATTCTGACTTCCACAAACTCCTGGGTCTCCCTCTCCCCTGGGTAGTGGAGAGAGCATTGACTCTGTTTCATTTTGGCTTAGCTGAAGCCCAGCAGCCAACAGGTGGGAGATGGGCTCTTGTCTTTTTGGAGCTGGGCCCTTTGCCTAGTTGTTGGAGGTTGCTGATGGTCAGTTATGCCTACCACTTCATGCAGAAGTTGTACCTGAGGAAACCTGGCCTTAAGTTTTTGCTCACCAGGGAGGAGACTTTGGGATGTGACCCCCAGACTGTAAGACAGACACCTGCCTGTTCCTCATTGCTATCCCTCCTTACTTCCCTTTCTACCTTAGATCTGGCCCAATGTTTTTCAGTAAAGCCTTGAATTTTTTGATCCTTCTGCCTCCACCTTGAAAATGCTGGAATTACAGGTCTGTGCCACCATACCTGGCTGAGTTGCAGGTCTTAATGAGATCCTTTTCTGTTCATCCCCCTGGCTACTGGCTTTGGATTAAACAACTACATCATGGGTCTCCTTGTTCCTTTTTGTTCATTTTATGTGGTGCTGGGGATGGAACTCAGGACTTTGCACACACTAAGCAAGTGCTCTGTGTACTGAGCTATATCCCCAGCCCTCCATCTCCTTGCTTTGTGTCTGAAACTTAAAAAATAATCACCGAGATGGGAGATGGCTCAGTGGGCAAAGTGCTTGCTATCCCAACATGAGAACCTAAGTTTGGATCCCAAACACTCATGTATGACTATAATCCCTGTGCTGGGAAAGAGGAGCCATGAAGATTTCTAGAGCTTGCTGGATACTTTGTCTAGCTGAATTGCTGAGTTCCAGGTTCAGTAAGAGACCCTATCTCATTAAAAATAAGGTGGAATGCAATTGAGGTGGACATCTGACATCAGCTTTTGGCCTCCACATCACATGTGCACCTGCACCTGCATACACACGTGCATCCATACTCATACAAACATGCATAACGTGAGTGCCTATCACACACACATACATACAAAAAACAAGCCCAAACCAACCACTATTACTGTCATGTCACCACCATTGTCAACCAATAGCTGCCTCCACCCCATCACACCTTAAATGAATACCAGACAGATGTACCCCCTTTTGCCTTTGGTTTTACATGGGGAATTAACCTTGGGCTAGCAGGCTTTAACCACTTAGCAATCTCTCCAGCCCTTGACTTCTGTCATTCTACCCATCAAGCATTGCCAGATGTCCTGAAAACAACCAACACTAAACACCAGCTATCAAGGCTTTATGACACATGCTTGTCATCCCAGCACTCAGGGGGTGGAGGTAGGAGGATTAGGAGTTTAAGGACATCCTTAGTTACATAGTGAGTTTGAGGTCATGAAACCTTGCCTCAAAAAAACAAAACAAGGCCAGGCATGGTGGCACACACCTTTAATCCCAGTACTCGGGAGGCAGAGGTAAGAGGATTGCCATGAGTTCGAGGGCACCCTGAGACTACATAGTGAATTCCAGGTCAGCCTGGGCCAGAGTGAGACCCTACCTTGAAAAACTAAAACAACAAAATGAGGGTTTGGAGATTGCCTAGTGGGTAAAGTACTTGCTATGCAAGCATGAGTCTGGATTTCTAGCACCCATGTGTAAATGCAAGGCAGGGTGGTGCATGCCAATGACCCCAGTGCTGGAGAGGCAGAGATAGGAGCTAGGAGAATCCCAAAGACTTCTTGACTAGCTAGTCTAGCCAAATTATTGACAACTTCCATAATTCTAGTCAACAAACCATGATATTCTCCTCCTCCTCCCTTTCCCTTTCATAACTTCACTCTCCATCATATCCCCTCCCCCTCTAAATTAGTCTCTCTTTTATTTTGATATCATTATCTTTTTCTCCTATTAGAATTGTCTTGTATAGGTAGTGTCAGACACTGGGAGGTCATGGATATCCGGGCTATTTTGTGTCGGGAGGAATGCATTGTAAGGAGCCTCACCCTTCCTTTGGCTCTCACATTCTTTCTGCTACCTCTTCTGCAATGATAGACATGTGAAACCCTGTCTTAATAAATAATGTGGAAAGCAATTGAGGAAGGCACCTGATGCCAACCACTGGCTTCCACCCACAGTACATGTGCTCCCCCCACACATATGAACAGACATATATCACATGTAAAACACATATAATACCCCAAACCCACTAAACACCTGTCATAAAAGACAACCACTTACAATCACCAACCCATCCACAGGAACCATTTAAAATCCACAAACCTGCACCAGCCATCATCACAATAACAACACCAACAGCATGTCAGTAATACTTACTCCACAGTGGCTCATCTACAACAACCAAGGATGAATTTCCTGCACCCATCGCTATCACTAAATCCAGCAATGAATGAACGTCCTAGGCAATGCTAGCTACTGTGTACTAAGCACATATTCAATAAAGCACAGATTCAATAAAGGCTGCCCATCAGAACTCCTGAGGGTCTCTGTCATGGCTCAGTCTTGGTTAAGTTTCCATTCCAAGAGCAGAGCTCCTGCTCATAGTGTGTGAGTCTCCCAGAGAAGTGCTTCACCCATTATGTCATTATTTCTTTAAAAAATATTTGCACGTGTATATGTGTGAGCATGCTTTTGTGTGTGCAGATGAATGTGAATATGATGGTGCACTGCATATCTGTACACTTGTGTATGTGTATGTGGAAGCCAGAGAACAACTTCAGGAACATTGTCCTTAAAAAAAAAAAAAAAACAGCTATTTAATTTATTTATTTGAGGGCGGGGAGAGAATGGGTGCCCCAGGGCCTCTTGCCACTGTAAATGAACTCCAGATACATGTACCACTGCAATGTGTCTGGCTTTATGTGGGTTCTGGGGAATGAAACCTCTGCCATCAGGCTTTGCAAGCAAGTGCCTTTAAGTGTTGAGCCATTTCTCCAGCCCCAGAAACACTTGTCCATCTTTTTTTGATGTAGAGTCTAACTGGCCTGGGACTTACCAAATCAGGCTAGACTGGCTGGCCAACAAGCCCCAGGGATCTGCCTTTCTCTACCTCCCCAGTGTTGGATTACAAACAATGTCACAATGCCTAGAATGGAGATTGAATTCAGGTACTTATAATTCTGAGGCAAGCACTTTACCAATCGAGCTCTCCCCAGCTCTCTTCCTTCCCCCTTCCTTCCCCTTTCCTTTCTTCCTTCTTTCCTTCCTTCCTTCCTTCCTTCCTCTCTCCCTCCCTCCCTGCCTCCCTCCCTTCTTTCCTTTACTCTTCCCCTCTCCCTTCCCCTTACTCTTTCTTTCTAACAGGGTCATCTCATGTAGCTCAAGTTGGCCTCAAACTGGACATGGGCTGGCTTTGAATTAATCCTCCTTGCCTCTATTTCTAGAGTTGTGACAGTAAGGGTGCGTGCAACCATGCCCAGTTTATGTGGTGCTAGGGGTTGAACCCAGGGCATCATGCATGTAGTGAGCACTCTGCCAGTTAAAATAGCTATATCCCTAGTCCTCATTAGCTTTCTGAAAGATGAACATTCTCTCTCAGATTAACACAGTTCCATCTCTCTGCCTTCACTCTGATCATCTGTTTGCTGTAACTACAAAAAACCCTGAAAGAATTCCTCTCCTAGGCATACACTTTCATCTTCAATGACAGAATAACAAAAAACAAAAGCTGAAATTTCCTGCAGATTCACAGAGTTGTGAGGGTGACTTCTAGCCACTCCTGGCTCTCTCTTATTGTGTTTTTCAAGATGTGTTTGGGTCTAGATCCATGATGGTGACAGTCTCCTCAACCTTGTCACTACCTTCAGCAGACTCAACTTCAACATACAGGGACACTTCTGACTGCAGTCTCTTTGCCACCATCCTTGTGTGGTGGCATGAATAGTCTCTCTTCCTTCTCTGCTTCCTCCTTAATGTTAGTTAGACTTTATTATTTTTAGTGCTGGTGATGGAACCCAAGACCTTCGACATGCCAGGCGAATGCCCTATCTCTCAATTACACTCTCAGTCAAGCCTCTCCACTTTTTGCCTTTGAGATGGTTACAGCCAAGCTACCTATCATTCACACAGCAACACGGTCACCACACCCCACCAACCATAAGTGAGACACATCTTTCTATCTCACTCTTGAATGGTCAAATGGTCAAATCCACAGACACTTTGAATGTTCCCACTAAAAACCCTCCAAAGAACAATTTCTATATCTAGGCAAACCTCCAAATATGACATCTATGTTCAAGAGAGCCCATGAGAGGGGAACTGATACTCAAAACAACATAGGAAGACAAGGGTCTGAGCTGAGCTGACGTCCTAAAACCTTAGGAAAAGGGCATGACTCTGTCCTTACAGACTGTCCTTACATTCTCTCAGGGCACCTTGTTACCCATACCCAATTTGGTGACCTCGGAAGGGAATTGGTCCCTGATAGGGGCACAGAGGAAGCACTTGCGTTGCTTTGCAGGACCTCCTCCCCACAGGCCCACTACTTTCCTCACTGTTGTCCCACTGTCTGAGGGTAACTTAGGACACCACCACTTGGCCAATGGCCTCGCATATACTTTTAGAGCCCACCCTTGAAGGACTTACCATAGTGATGTTAGGTGCCTGGGTTCCAGCGGGAACACCTGGAAAGGTCGTGACGGGGTGCAGACTCAGGGGACTCTTGGGGATGGCTCAGACATGACCCTAGTTCTGCTCCTTCACAGCCTCCTGGACCTAGTTCCTCTTACAACAGCCCTTCTCTCACTTCCTTTGATGGGAGGGGCTGTGGCTGTGATGGGGAAGACAAAGAAGGGAAGCTGGACCTGAGGGTGGAGAGAAAGCTCTGAGCACCAGCAGCAGCGGCAAAGCTGAGTGGAGTTCTGCGCCTGAAGGCAGGAGGTCACAGATTGTTGGCAGCCACTGCCAGGCCCACTTTGCAAGAATAGGGACTACAGATGACTAAGGCTGATCATCTTGCAAAGTGATACTGGAAAGTGTTTTGGCAGTTGCGGTCTCTTCAGAACTAGCAAAGGGAAGTGTTACTTCAGTTGTGTATCTACTCTGGGAATTATTATGCAAATTCCCTGTTCCAGAGCAGTGCGGTGTCTACTGGTCCGACCTATAGAACTTTCCTCTGCAGCTGGCTATGCTTGTCTTTTCAAGGAAGGGTAAAGGGAGTGGAGAGTACCAAAAGCCAGGGGCACTATAAGATATCTGATCCAGATTTTATATCCCCATTTCTGCTGCTCCAGGACTTGGCTCTGCCTGGTACTCAGGGTAATAATTGTGTTGGCCTACTCCTCAATCTTTGGAATACTGAATCACATGAGTCTCCTGCTGGCATAAGAAAATGACAGATCCAAGAAATGGTTTCTTCCACAAGTTTCACCCACTAAGGAGGCTGGGGAAGAACCAAATCCATGAGAGCCATATGATGGTCAGACAGTCCCATCTTTTATCAAGGTCTAAAGACCAGAATGTCTGTGGTCAACAGGTCCTGAACATGTGCATACTTCCAGAAAGTGTTAAGGCAGGCACATCCTAGTGGCCATAGCTGGAAAAGAGGCTATGTCTGGAAATCTCTGGAGTCTAACAACTCAACATGTCAGCTTTAAAAGGCAGGAGGATCCCATTTTGTGGGGAGTAACAGGGACCTGTGGCTTTCTAAGCCTTGGTGAGAAGCTGTACTTTTGTCTTAAAATTGCTGTGTTCTAGAGGTAGTCATGAGCCCTAGGGGTGTAATGTCTGCTGCTGTCTGGCTAAATGTATGCTTATCAAACTGCCCAGTAAGAACTTCTCTTAATGTTCATACCCTTATATTAATGCTACTCTCACTTTTGGTAGAGAATCTTCTCTTTTCAGATGGCAGTGACCTTGGGATGACTCAGAAGGTATCATGGTGCTGGAAAGAAGTGACTGCAGTGCTCAGTACTGCAATATCTCTATTACACCTTCCAAGCTTCAGGGTCTAATGAGGAAGAGGTGGCGGAAAGAATGTAAGAGCCAAAGGAAGGGTAGGACTCCTTACAACATGCTCCCTCCAGACACAAAATGGCCTGGATATCCATGACCTCACAGTGCCTGACACCACCTGCACAAGACCATCATAAGATGAGGAAAAGATCATGACATCAAAATAAAAGAGAGACTGATTGAGAAGGGGAGGGGATATGATGGAGAATGGTGTTTCAGAGGGGAAAGTGGGGAGGGGGGAGGGAGGGTATTACTATGGTATATTTTTTATAGTCATAGAAGTTGTTAATAAAAATTTGAAAAAAAATTGCTGTGTTCTATAGTGTTCAAAGTCCCCTCTTTGCTGGTGATGACCGGTGTGTGGTGTGGCCCCTTCTGGTCCTGGGTGGGCTGGATCTTACAAACACACACACACACACACACACACACACACACACACGGATATACACCTACTCATGCACAGAAATCTACAAGACAGAATTTTATTAATGTAGGGCTTCCTGGCAAGGAGTGTGTGGGCCCCAGGGCAAGGCTTTTAGCACCATAATGGGGATGGCCTGGGGAATGGAGGTCAGAAGTTGGAAGGTTGGGGTAAGATACTCCTCCTGGTCAGTTCTGGACAGGGTATCAGGAAGGTGATGGCAACCTGCTTCTCCATAGCAGATGAGTATTCCCCACAGATCAGACTGGAGGGGTTGTACAGTGCTGGGGCAGGGCGCCTGCACACCCCTTTCTAGCCCCACTCTTCACAGTACATATTCCGATAAAAGGGTGAAGAAGCATCTGGGAGTCTTTAAGAGTGGGTGTAAAGGGTGCCGGGGCAAACAGATGTCCTCTTCCTCCACTGTGAACCAGACAAGAGGCTTAAGAAGGGTCCTAGGGTAGCCAATTCCTATCCATCCCTCAGCCAGGGGGTCCCATCAGGGTTTCCCAATAAATAATTCTCAGCTGTATCTTGCCCTTCACTCCCAGCTCCGGCTCCCTTGGGGCCTCTCTGATGGGATATTTTGGCCACCCCTCAGCCTGTGCTCCGTGGTGACTCCAGGTACCGCCTGCGACTAGCGGCCTTGGCAGGTTTTGCAGCACATCTGGCGGAAGTAGGCTCGGCTACAGAACTGAAATTTGAGCACCAGAGGGCAGTAGGCGACTTTGTTCACATCCTTGCACTCTGCAGGGTGGAAAAGGAGAGATCAATTCTCAGCGCTCCCCCCACCAGATGTGTTCTAGCAGACGACTTTGCTTCTTTGTGCCTTAGTTTCCTCAACTGTCTATGGGGAGGGAGGCTAATAATAGTACTTATGTCATTATGCTGTTTTGAGGATTTAGAGTACAAGGTCTGGGGTTATTAATGAGAATAGTATTTTCTATTCTACAACCCACCCACCCTTTCTTTCTCACTATGGCATTGAACCTAAGACCTTGGCATGCTAGCCAAGCTCTCTATGACACTAAGCTATGCTCCTAAACCCTCTTTTTACTTTTTATTTTGAGACAGCATTTTAATAAGTTGCCCAAGCTGCCCTTAAACTCACTCTGTAGCACAGGCTGGCTTTGAACTTGCGATCCTCCTGCCTCAGCCTCCCTAGTAGCTGGGGTGACAGGCCTGTGCCACCAAGCCCGGCTCAGTGATCCTTTTGGTACCAGGAGAGAGAATATCTGTTTGGGGTTGCAAGACTCATTCATTTTCCTTTTTATTTAATGAAATAAAATTATTTTTGTTTTTTTGGAGACACAGTCTCACTAAGCAGCCCAGGTTGATCTTAAACACATGACCCCCTGCTTCAGACTCCCAAGTACAGGTATTACATATGTTTCCCATTGCACCAGGCTTGTTTCCCTTTTCAGTAAACTAAGGACCCTGAGTCCAGCTTGAATAAATTAGTATTTATGCTCATTACTTACAGCAGTCTCTGTTAGGGAAGATGGATCCAGGTTTCTATTTAATAGCAGTGGTGTAGAGCTGGTAGTGGGGCTTCACAGGGCTTATTACTAGTTTCTGGTGTGTTTGATGTGTGTATATGTATGAGCCTTTGCCTGCCACTGTACTGTGTGGAGGTCAGAGGACAACCTCAGGTGAAGGTTATTCTTTTACACTTTGTTTCAAACAGAGTCTCTCTCTCTCTCTTTCTCTCTCTCTCACTGCTGCAAATGTCATACTAGCTGGACCTTTAAATTCAAGGTTCTCCTGACTCTGCCTTCCATTGTTGTAGGTGCATTGGGATTTCAGGCACATGTGCCACCATGTCTGGGTCTATGTGAGTTCTGGAGATCCAAACTCTGGTCATCAGATTTCAGATTCATGTAGCAAATGCTTGTAACCAGTGAGTCATCTTCCGAGCCCCACCTAAATTATTTGATCCCATATCCCTAGGGAAGCATCTGTTTCCAAGTGAATGATGAAAAAACAGCATATGGTGGAAGATGAACCCATGTAGTTTGGTTCTAGAGTCCATAATAAATCCTCTACTGCTATCAAAAATTAATTCACAGCTGTGTACAATGGCACAAGCCTGTACTCTCAGCTACTCAGGAGGCTGAGGCAGGAGGATTGAGTCCAGAGTTTGAGGTCTACCTGGGTAACAGAATGCCAATTTAAAACAGCAACAATAAACTGAGCATGGTAGCACATGATAGCAGTTACTAGCACATAGGAGGTAGAGGCAGGAGGATCAGAAGTTCGTTGTCCTCACTTACATGAGTGAGTTCGAGGTCAGTCTAGTTTGAGACCTTGTCTCAGAGAGAAAGAAAGAAAGAAGGGAGGGAGGGAAAAAGAAAATTTACTTAGGCAGAAAAAATGGGTATAATATAAAAGTTCTCAAGAGGAGGCAAATTTGTCTTCTCCCTATATTGGGCACATCTTGTCTAGAAACATTTTTTTCCCCCTCATAATAACTGGAAATGGGACTACTAACTAACACCTAATGGACAGAGGCCAAGAATTCTGCAAACATTCTACAAATCACAGGGTGAAACCATCTGACACAAAACGTCAGTGCCTGAAGAGGACTGGAGCTATAGTTCGGTTGGTAGACTTGGTAGAGTGCTTGCCCAGCATGCACAAGTCCTAGGTTCAATCACAGTCATTGCATGAACTGAGTGTGATGGAGGATGCCTGTAGCCTGTAACCCATTACTGGGCAAATGGAGGGAGGAGGACCAGAAATTCAAGGTCATACTTAGCTACATATGGAGTCTGAAGCTGACCTGGGCTACTAAAGACTTTATCTTAAAACAAGCAATAGTGCCTCAGGTAGGAACTCTAATTTAAAGATAAAGAGGTCCCAGCACTCGGGAGGCAGAGGTAGAGGATCGCCGAGAGTTCGAGGCCACCCTGAGACTACAGAGTGAATTCCAGGTCAGCCTGAGCTAGAGTGAGACCCTACCTCGAAAAACCAAAAAAAAAAAAAAAAAGATAAAGAGGCAAATTACACTAAGGGTGGAAGTGAAGAGGGTGTAGGTCATGAGGGGACTGGGAAATGGCCTTTATTGGATGATTGCATCTAATAAATAGGCGCCAGGAGGATAGAGTGATGGACGGTCTAGCAGAAGCAAAGCAAATATTTGAGTAGTTTTGAAGTAGAACAAATAATCCAGAAACCCCACCCATGCTTTCTGGTGGCTTCAAGCCAAGGTTCCTCCTGGTACTTGGCCCACTTTCCCCACATACCTTCGGGGCCATCTCCAGGGGGCACGTTGTCACACTTGGTCTCACACTGCTGTGTGGTTGGTGGCCGCAGGGCTTCTGCGCACTCGTGGGATGGTTGGCCAATGTGGCTGGTGCAGTGCACTGCACGCTGCTGCTGGCCCAGGCCGCACTGTGCAGAACACTGCAAAGAGAATCATGAGCCGCCTCCCCACCTGTCCCATTCTCCAGGGCACAGCCACCTCTTTTTCCCTTTCTGCAGCGCTTCACCTACCTCGCCCCACTCGCTGGCCACCCAGCGGGCTGGGGGACAGCGGCGCAGGTTGCAGCGCATGGTGGTGGGAGGCTTGGCTGCTGGAGGGCAGTGTGTGGGGGGTAGTGTGGAACGATGGTCTGCGCTCTTGCAAAGGACCACGCGGTGGCGAAGGCCAGGGCCACAGCTAGGGGTGCACTGTAGTTGGAGGGAGTCATTTTATACTCAGTGGATGATCAGGATACTGGCCTAATATGGGAGGTGAGGAGTGGGCAGGTAGCTGGTGACCCCTTATATTGTCCCTCAGCCATCAAGGAACCAAGAGTTGCTGCTACTGGAGGGGCTACTACAGGACAACCCAACCTCATCACTTCTACCTGGCTTGGACCACCCTTCACTTGCAACATGGGTCAGACTAGGTCAGACTACAGAAGCCCTGGGACCCATGAATACATCTTTCATTACTACCATGGTAAAGGCAGGGTTGGAGGCAAGGTACAGGAGTACATTAGCATCCTTTGTACAACTGCAGTTTCCTCAAAGGCCTTCCTACAAGGGCATTTCAATTCCTACCACATCTTTGCACTGTGGGTGGGCTGGGTGAGTATCCACTGGCAGTATGGGTGGGGGCTGACCTCAGACCAGTCCAGGGCTGCCCATTCTGGAGGGCAGGTTGGGCCATAGCAGGCCTCCAGCACAGGTGGACGAGGCTGTTGGCATGCGCTGTCATCTAGCACTTTCTCCTCTGCAGCTGACATGCGCCGCTGGCACACCACTGAGCGACTTCGCAGACCCGCATCACAGCTGCGGCTACAGCGTGACCAGTTTCCTACCACCCAACTGTGGGAGTAGAAGAGAAGTCTGGGATACTATGCAGGATAGGGCACCCCAACCTGGATGTTTTGGTTCTCGCCTATCCTTACCCACAAAACAACCAGCGTCTCATGGAAACAGGCCCTGGGCAGGACTGGATGCTTCCCTACTCACAGCATCACTGCCCTGAATCCAGACTAGACATAGAGGAGTGTGTTAATCTTGGGGGAACCCACTCCCTGGACAAGAGAGCATGATCTTCCAAATTCTAGGACAATCCAGCTTTGATGCTGACCCTGAGGAGCGCTATGACCATGACCCTTATACTACTATCACTTTAGCGCTCGCTCACTCCACTGTTACCCCAGCCTTGCATGAGACCTATTCCCTGCCCCCTCCCAGGGGAACTCAACTTGACTATAGAGAATATTTCCACCCAGTCTTTGGCAACTCTGCCTACTGGAGGCACTCACTCTGGTGGGCATGGCTCCGTGTTGCAGGCACGTTGCTTCGTGGGCAGTTTGCTGTGGGTGCTGCAGTAGTGAGGAGCTACGGGAGAGCTGTCTAGATGACTGCGGCACTCTACCACCTGCATCTGGCTGCCTGGGGAAGGGAAGAAGCCCTCTCAGACTTGGCCAGCTCAGACAGCCTCAGGCTATGTACCCAGTGCCGCCCCTGGTCCCACCCTGTCCTCACCGCCAGCACACTGGGCTGAGCATTTTGTCCAGGGGGTGTAGTGCCAGGAGTAGGTAGGCAGTGAATCCCGGGCGATGGGTGCATTGAAGCGGTAGCGGAGTGCAGGCAGCTCTGTCTGGGTTAGCACCTGGAGGCATGGGGGGGGCAGTTATTTGAAGAGCATCTCACAGTCTTTATCTTCAAAGGTTCTCAGGTCCACCTGTTCCCTGCCCCAACACCCTGCTGTTACCATGACAATGAGAGATGCGTTAATGGGTCCCAGGGCTTCTAGGCTCTGAGCCTGGTCTGCTCCCTGTCGCAGGTGAAAGGTCGTCCCAGCCAGGGGAAGGCGGTGAGGCTGGGGGGTTCCAGGCAACCCTTCCAGTAACAGAGACTCCTGGTCCCCCTTTAAGGCTGGGGGCCAACAAAGGTGTCAGGATTGTAGTCACACTGAACTCCCTCTAATTGCAGTCTTTTTTCATTCTCCCGCCTCTGCTTACCCAAGTGACTAACAGATAGGTTCAGGTCCTGGATGAAAATATGGACAGAGCCTTTGGGGATCCAGACGACATCCTCGTACCCTGGGCAGTGGAGCTTAGATGTTACACACTCAGCCTGTCCCCAAATCCATCTGCTTCCCCCATCCTTTGGCAGCCAGTGTTCACTGCTAACCATTCCATGCTAAATGCTTACAGGGACATACCATTACAGCTCCATTTGGACCTCATGTTCATTTTGTGGATAATAAAACTGAGGTTCAGGGCCTGGAGGATAGCTCAGCAGATAAAAGCACTTGCTGCACAAGCATGAAGATCTAAGTTTGATCTCATGTAAAAGCCAGCATATGCCTGTAACCCCAGCACTGAAAGGGGTGGAGACCAGAGGATGGGGCTCACTGGTCAGTTAGTCTAACTCAAACCTGTCTCTCAAAGAAATGGAAGAGTGATAGAGGACACCTGACATCCTTCTCTAGCATGTGTATCTGCACATACAAACACACTATTCACATTATCACACCTGCCCCCCCCCGCACACACAAAGAGTCAAGTCAAAACATGAAACACATAAATAAACAAGCACAGAGAAGATAAGCAGCTTACCCACATTTTACAGCCAGGGAACAGCTGGGCTGGGATTTGAACACATACTTTCCTGTCTCTCTAGCCGCCAAAATGGTTAGATCCAATTCCCTCTATCCCTGTTAAGCAACGAGGCTGGACTGAAGCAGAGGGAAAAGGGCTCCATGCAGGCTTTGACTCATAGAGGTGGCATGGTGGGATTTGAGTGTCAACTGGACTACCTAGGTGAGCTTGGGTACCTGTGACCCCTCCATCTGTGGTCCCAAGTGTCTTAGCTTCTCTGAAGAGAACCCCCACATGGTCTTTGTGTTAGGTCCTATGTGTAAGCACCTTCCCTCTGGGCTATGTTTCTGCTTCCCATTCTAGTCCTCTTACTTTCAGAGGTCAGGAGGTGTTGTGGGTCCTCAAGGGTTGTGATTAGGTGTCCTTAACTAACCACCAGCCTCCATTTCTCTATCTTTGACTCAGTAGACATCACTTCAATGTCCTTTGGGATACTCATATTCCTTATGTCCCAATTCGATACCTGTTTTTGTTTCTTTCTCCTAATAGCCTCCATTTTAGAAATAGCTTACTGCCTGCCCTAGGTGACTTGGATGTCTATATGGACTCCTTTCTCTATTCCCTACTACACACCCCAAATCTATGATTGGCCAATGCCCTAGCATCCTGTATCGTACCTTCTAAAGTAATCTACATCCCACCTTTTTCCTTTTCTTTTGAGATGGGGTCTTACCATGTCACCCAGGTTTGAACCTGAGATTCTCCTGCTTCAGCTTCCCAAGGTGCTAGGATCACCACCATGCCCAGTATCTATTCCATCTTTTTTTTTGTGTGTGTGTGTAGTATGTGTGGTATGTGTGCAATGTATTCATGTGTATGGACACACATATGTGCAGAGGCCAGAGGAAGACATTAGGTGTTTTCTATCTTTCTTCCTTATTTCCCTGAGTCTCTTACTTGAACTTGGACCACTTTGTTTCTTTTTTTAGGTTAGACTGGCTGACCATTAAGTCCTAGCTATTTTCCTATCTCTGCCTCTCTCAGTGTTGGGATAACTGGCATGTGTGGCTATGTTCAGCTTTTTATGTGGGTGGGAGGTATTGTACTGAGCCATCTCCCCAGCCCCTTTTCCATCTTTAGTCCCTTCACAGAGAGTTCAAAGACATCCTGGGATACTTGAGACTCTGTCTCAAAGAAAAATCCCAATCAGCTGGGCATTAATCCCAACATTATGGAGGCTGAGGTAGGAGGATTGCCATGAGTTTGAGGCCAGCCTGGTCTACAGAAAGTGAGGTCTGGGTCAGCCTAGAGTAAGATTCTACTTCAAAAACAACAACAAATTTCAATCAGTTGTGCCTGGATAGTAACATTCACATTCAGCAAACATGCTCTTTGTGGTCCACAAGTGGCTACTACCAACCATGTGATGCCATCTACCTGGAAAACCTTTGACAATGCTTGTAGCTTTCAAAGCCTTCCTGAGACTCCCTGAACTCATTCTTTCCTTTTTTTTTTATTTTTAAAGAAGTTTCATTTATTTATGAAAGAGAGAGAGAGAAAATGTGTACACCAGGGCCTGTAGCCACTGCAAACGAATCCAGACACATGTGCCACCTTGTGCATCTGGCTTATGTGGGCACTGGGGAATCAAGCCTGGGTCCTTAGGCTTTGCAAGCAAATGCCTTAACTGCTAAGCCATCTCTCTCTAGCCCTAAACTCAGTCTTTCTTCCTTTCCTTTCTTCTTTCTCTCTCTCTCTTTCTTTCACATATGCACGTGCCTATGGTGTTATATGAACGCATGTATTTATTTTAAGCTATGTGTGACACAAATGTGTGCAGGTGTGCATGCATTTATATGTGTGAATGTTGTATGTCTTCTTCAATTACTCTCTACCTTACTTTTGAGCTAGAGTCTCTTGCTGAACCTAGAGCTCACTTATTGGGCTAGACAAGCTAGCCCTCAAATCCCATGGATACTCCTGCCTCCACGCCCAGAAATTTTAAGTGGGTTCTGGGATCTGAACTCAAGCCCTCATGCTTGTACAGCAAGCTTTCCCACTGAGCCATCTCCCCAGTCCTGTACCCTCCTATTTCATCACCTACTCCCTGGATACTAGCCCAAGCTGGGAAGAGTGTTCTCATACACTCTCAGTACCTCATTTTTAGTAAACCTTTTTGTACTATACAGAGTGTTCCCTAGCTCTATGGCTCACAGGAGGGAGAGTGACCTTTTCACTCATCCTGAAGCTCCAGGTTCCCCAATTCCAACATGTATAAATGGTCAAAGTCTATACACTAGAGCTCAAGCCAGTAGTTGAGGCCCTTCCTAATCCAGGTCTTGGGCAATCTGTGCCTCCAGGACTTTTGGAGGACCTTAATATCCTCTTAACTCAGATTACATAGGACCCCTGACATCTAATGAGTTATTTATCTTGGTCACTGACCCCAGCCACTCTGGTTCAAGAGGGGTTATGGGAAGGAAATGGAGAGGTTCTCACCAGCCCCTAGCAAAGCTGGACTGAAGACTCCCTCGATGGTCTCACAGGCACTGCCATCACCCCCACATACACGGCATTTGTCTTCCCGTAGATCGGAACCCAGGACTCGGTCACAACCCACATGCTGCACAGGACAGTGATAATGGTGGTGGCAGTAGTATCATGGAGCTATCCCTTCCCTCCCCAACTCCTCTTCCTTGAAGTCCCTTCTACCTTGCACTCGCCGCTGACACAAATGTCCACTGTGTCGGGGCGACAGGGTGTCCCATCCACCACAGCTGCTGCTCTCTCCGTGTAGAAGTTGAAGCCTTCTGCCAGGCAAGTCAGTGAGCAGGCCTTCACGCCCCCTGGGGGGCATGGCTCTGTCAGACCCAGGGACAGTCCACCCTGGAACTGCCTGTCTCACCTTGAGGGGGTGGTGAGTGCAAGAGCAACAGACCCCAGACATGACACCACATGCAGATGGGACAGAGAGAATTGGGGAGTGCTCAGTATCCACACAGGGTGCTAATGATCTGTATCCCAGGCACTGTCTCCTTGGGCAAAAGGGAAGGGAGCTCCATGATTCTATGAGCATCTAACTGCTACTGTCTTCAACTGCCCAATGGGCTCTGGGGCTCCACTAACCTCCTCGATATGTCTTCCACGTATAGAATTTTCCACGGAAAGGGACACTGTCAAATTCAGAACACTGCATTTCCCTGAAGTCCTGTGAGCCAGGGGGACAGTCCTGGGGGGAGATAAAGAAGTTAAGGCAGGGGCTGGAGAAAGAGCTCGGAGATTAAAAGCACTTGCCTGCAACATCTGATGTTTTGGGTTCAATTCCCCAGTATCCATGTAAAGCCAGATGCACAAAGTGGTGCATGCATCTGGAGTTCATGTGCAAGAGGCCCTGCTGTGCCCTTTTTTATTTCTCTAATAAATATGTTTTTTTCCCCCCCAAAATGAAGTTAAGGCAGAAAAATGTTGTTTAGAGTGGCATGGATTGGAGGAGTAAGACTAAAGGTATGGAAGCCAGGGCAGAAGATGTCCAGGGGAGAATGGACAGTAGTCCATGCTAAACACTGATAGAGGTGTATATGAAATAATACCTTTCCTTCATTCTTCTTCTTCTTCTTTTTGAGATAAGAGTTTGATTATATAGACTAGGTTGGCCTCAAACCTGAAATCCTCCTGCCTCAGCCACTTGCCTCAGCAAGTGCTGGATCACAGGTATGTTCTAACATGCCTAGCTTGCGAGATCAGAGTAGGTAACTATGCAGAGATTAAGGCTGAGATGGAGGATGATGCCTAGATTCTGATTCCAGACCTTTCTTGAGACTGGTGTAGAATGGAGCAGGGTTTGGGGAAGATGCTTCATGAATGTGAGGAACATATGGATGATCTGAGAACATGAGCCCTTTTCACTGTTCTTGCCCTTAGAACATCCCTTCCTTCAGCTTGTAGGGTGTTTATACCTAAAACACAAGGTTATGGGGACATTTAAGGAAAGACCAACAGACAAGCTCCATAGGGAAGCTGTGGTGAGGCCCACCTAAGATGGGAACTTCAGAAAGAGGATGGTAAGACCCGGGTGAAGAGAAGATTTGGGAAAAGCAAGCTCGACCAAGCATGGCAGAGGCCAGATCCTGAGTTCTGGAGGAAATCGGGATGTGAAGGGAGGGGACACACTGAGCTATACCTGAATGGGGTGTGAAGGCAAGCAATTATTTTGAGGAGACAGACTCCTTTAGTGAAGGAATATGAAGACTGGATGAAGAGGGAGGTGTGAGGGTGGAGCGGGATGGTAAGGAAGGAAGATTCCTCTAGAGTGGGCCCCTGGAGAACTCAAGAAAGGCTTAAAGGGAACTCACATGGGTGTTGCAGGAACGGTGCCGCCTTCTCTCACCCAGACAGTACTTGCCTCCGATGGTTGGCCTGGAAGAGGTAAGAGAAATTACAGAGATGGAGGAAGGGGCCATTAGGAGGGGAGGGGGCGGCGCTGCTGCCCTTTGTTCTGGGAGAATCCTGAGGTCTGACCTGGGGCTGTCACAGTGACGACTGGAAGACGACACGCCACCGCCACACGTCCTACTACAGTCGCCCCACGGGGTCCATGGGCCCCAGGCCCCGTCTACGCCCTCTGGTCGAGACCCGAAGGGCACACACACCCGTTTGTAGCACCACTGGGTGAGCCGTGGAGGGGGAATGGAAAAGCATGAGTTCGGCTTTGCAGAGGCTCTCGGTTAAGCGCTTCTCAGTCCCCGCACCCCAGCCGTAGGGCACAGTCCCTCTGGAATGGAGAGATGCACAAACAACGGACAGGGCGAGGTCTGACGGCAGACAGCACCCGGGTACAGCCTAAGGCAGAGGCCTGGCCAAGGAACTAACACTATCCAAGCAACAACGTGGCTTAAGCACAGGGCCAGTAAGGGAGGGTGAAGCAGCGGGCGTGGCCGCACCCCACGGGGCGGGACCTGCAGTGGGTACGGCCAAAGCCGAAGGAAAACAAGGAGCGTGGCGTCACAGGAAGTGGGTCAGGCAGGAGGTGTGGACTAGCAGCGGGGGCTGGGCCCAGTTAGAGCCTCGTGGGCCGGCTCTCACCCCCTTGTCGATGGTGTGCGTCTGGCATAGCGTGCCCTCGGCGGCCGGGATACTATTGGTGATGCACCGGTTGCTCTTGCCCAGACACCACAGCTCGCTGCAGACCTCCTGTGGGCCGAGGCTCCCTCTCAGGGTCGTCCCCCTCTCTCGGGCAGCCCCACTGGGCACTGGAGGACCCCAGGGCTTTCCTAGGTCGCTCAGGCTTTTCCTGAGCCCCCCGTTTTGGGTCATGTCCTGGTGCTAATGTCAGTAAACTATGCTTATGGAACACCTTTGCGTGCTATAAATTCCTTTGGGCACCACTACCTCCATGTCATTTCAAGAGGACTAAGGCAGAGAAAGACAAGGTCCTCTGCTGGAAGTAGAACTGCTAGTGTGAGACAATCCAGGGTTTAGCCAAGGTCTGTGGAGTGGAGTCTGTACTCTACTGAATCATCACAGGTCCTTCCTGCCTTGGGGAAGGGACAGGAAGAATTCTTGCTTCCTTTCTGGGATGGCTGAAACAACCTAGAACAGTTTCTGAGAAATCAGGCCTCGATGTGGCTCAGGGCAAGAATCTCATTTTTAGTTTTTTTGGCTGTGAATATGCGTTAAGAATGGACTGCACCACATGCTGGGGAGATTGCACAGTTGGTGAAGTGTTGCCTTTAACATGGCAACAACGACAAAGCCAGGCATGGGTGCTGTGTGCTTGTAGTCCCAAAACTGGGGAGGGCAGAGACAGATCCCTGGTGCTCCCTGGCCAGCCAGTATCTCCTATTTGGTGAGCTCCAGGCTATGAGTCCTTGTCTAAAAATACTGCATGGCACCTGAGGAATGATACCAGAAGTTGTCCTCTGGGCTCCATGCACAGGCACACCCACATGCATTAACAAGAATTGGCAGCACCAGGTTGGGTCTGTGTGGAATAGTCCTCTACTTTCTCTGAATCCTGCTCAGGATGGCTCAAGCCCTGGTGGCAGTCTCATCTATGGCTGAAGGCTTGGAACGGTCCCAGGTTACTATCCCTTAAAGAAAAGCCCTACTGGGTTCAGGTATGGTCAAATCTCACATTTTCAAGCCTACCTCCTGCCTTGCCCTCCCAGGAACTTCCAAGTAAAGATATTTCTGTTATCTTTTTTGAACCAAATCCCTCTAAACTTTGAAGATTACAGATTGAACTAACCAATGGATGTAAGGAGACATGTCTCTAAAGTCACTCCCTGAGAGATAACTGCACACTCTTGAGAAGTGTGGAAAGTTTTTCTCAGACATATTCTCTTAACCCCATCGCCTCTGAGAGTCCATAACTTCTGCCTTCTAATGACATTCCTCAGCTAAAAACTCAGCTTGGCTTTTAGCTTTCACTTGGTTTGTAGTCAGTCTCCTGGCCACTTTTTTTTTTTTCCCTCGAGGTAGGGTCTCACTCTGGCCCAGGCTGACCTGGGATTCACTATGTAGTCTCAGGGTGGCCTCGAATTCATGGCGATCCTCCTACCTCTGCCTCCCAAGTGCTGGGATTAAAGGCGTGCGCCACCACTCCCGGCTACCTGGCCACTTCTAAAACCGTAACACATCAGTACAGCCTCAATTATGCTGTTGACACCCCTTCAAGAGAATTTATTTCTGAGAGCTGGGGATATAGCTCAGTGGGTAAAGCATTTGATTTGCCAGCATGAGAATTTGAGTGCAATCCCCAGAACCCACATAAAATACCAGATGTGGTGGCACACGCTTGTGATCTTAGTACTGGAGAGGTGGAGATAGAAGGCTCCTTGGAGCCATCTGGCCAGCCAGTCTAGGTAGATGGCATTTCTGAGGACAACATCCAAGATTGTCTTCTGGCCTCCATATGCACACATGTATGTACCTAAACACACACTTAAGTGCCTGAGTACACATGAACCCGCACACTACACACATGCCTGTACAACCTTTTCCATCCTCCCCTAAAAGAGAACGTATTCCATCTTTTTTGGGTCTCCTCTCCCCAAAGAGGCACTGTAGTATATATAAAAAAATGACTTGGGGGCTGGAGAGATGGCTTAGTGGTTAAGCACTTGCCTGTGAAGCCTAAGGACCCCAGTTCGAGGGGCACACGCATCTGGAGTTCCGTTTGCAGTGGCTGGAAGCCCTGGCACGCCCATTCTCTCTCTCTCTCTCTATCTGCCTCTTTCTCTCTGTCTGTTGCTCTCAAATAAATAAATAAAAATGAACAATAAAAAAAATTTAAAAAAATGACTTGGGTACTCACTTTGGCAGCACATATACTAAAATTGGAATGATACAGAGAAGATTAGCATGGACCCTGCACAAGGACGACATGCAAATTCGTGAAGCATTAGTTTTTTAAAAAATGAGTTGGGGCTGGGGTGATTGTTCAGTGGCTAAAGGCCTCAGCTTGTTTGCAAAGCTCGCAGGCAGGATACAATTCCCCAGTGCCCATGTAAAGCCAAATGCACCTAGTGGCATGTATCTGTAGTTTGTTTGCAGCAGTAAGAAGTCCTGGTGTACCCATTTTATCTCTCAAGTAAATTAAAAAATTTTAAAGAGTTTAGGCCACTCTGGGAAATTTCAGTTCTGTCGCTGACTAGTGACACAGTCCTCTCTGTGCCTTAGTTTCTTCATCTAGAAGATGGGCAGCCTAATGTCCTGTCATAAGAGCGATGTAAAGGAGCATGCAAAATGCTATTGCTGGGTAACAATGAACATAGATAGCCTTGGACCAGTCAGTAAATGGACCAATTTACATACATTAATTATGATTATTACTGAGTGTCATGTTATCCAAGCTGCCCTTGAATTTCCTGGGTAGCTGAGGATAATTCTGCATTTCTGATCCTACTGCCTTCACCTCCTGAAGCTGGGATTACAAGTGTGTACCACTCGGTTTAGGTGGTGCCGAACCTAGGGTCTCATGGATAGTAGGCATACGCTCTACCAACTGAGCTCTATCTCCACCTCTTATGAACCAATTTCCATGCAGTAAATAATTTCCCTCTGTACCTGGAGGGACAGGAAGACATTTGATTATCCAGCTTGCATAATGCCAGCCCAAGCTTGATATTCTAACAGGTCCTTCCCTGCAACATCCTTTTGGAGTCTAGGTTTAAACCCATGCTTTTCATGTCCTTAGAATTATAGCATAGGACACTTAACCCTAGGCCCAGTGTTTTCACCTATAATTTAAGGATTGTAAGATTATACGTATAAATGATATGCATTATGTGCTTAAAATACAATGAGTGCTCCTTAAATAACAGCTATTATCACTGTTGTTAGGATTCCAGGACACAGAAGGTATTCAGGGATCCCCAGAATTCTTCAGTAACTCATTGGAAGATGCTATGGTTACCAGCCAAACGGGGGGGGGGGGGCAGGGAACAAGAGTAAGAATGTCAAAATAGGGGCCGGGAAGATTTCTCAGTCATAAGAGTGCTTGCTGAGTTTGATTCCCAGCATCTATGTAAAAATGCTGGTCATGACTTTGCATGTCTTTAATCCCAGTGTTGGTTGTGGGGGAGGGGAAGACAGGAGAATTGCTCGATCTCATTGGTCAGCTAGTCTAGTTGAAGGACAGTCAGCTCCAGGCTCAGTGAGAGGCTATCTCAAAGAAAGCAATGGAGGAGGATACCCAATGCCCTCCTGTGGCCTCTACATGTGTGCACACAGGGCATGTGCATCTACACACATAGTAGTACACCACATATACTACACATACACCAAAAATTAAATAAAAATAAAGTGTCGGGGTTGGGGAGATGGCTTGCCCAAGGTTATTAAAAAAGGGGGTGGCTGGAGAGATGACTTAGCAGTTAAGGTGCTTGCTTGCAAAGCCTAAGTATGCATGTTCGAATCTCCAGGTCCCATGTAGCCAGATGCAATGACACAAGCATGCAATGTTGCACATGCACCACAGGGGGCACACATGTCTGGAGTTTGTTCACAGTGGCTGAAAGGCCCCGGGGTGCCCATTCTCTTTTCCCCTCTCTCTCTCTCCCTCTTTGTCTCTCTCTGTCTCTTACTCAAAAAATTAAAAAAAGAAAGAAAGAAAGAAAACAGAAAAGCTGAAAGCCCTGGTACTCTTCTGTAATCTCAGAATGCTGATAGTCTGATGGGAGGCAAGACAGAATTTCCCAGAAGCTCATGGCAAGTACAGTAAAAAGTTCCCCCCAAATTAAAACAAAAACAAAAACAAACAAACAAACAAACAAAAAAAAAAACAAAAAAACACAGCAGACTGAAAATCCAGAGTGAAAAATTCTGCTTCAAATGAGGTAGATAGTAGATAGGTGACAACCTGAGAGTTGTCTTCTGCCCTCCACGTGTGCCAGCACTCACATACATGCACACATAAACATGAGCACATGCAATACAATGTTTAAAAGATCAAAATATACATTGTTTCAAGATCTGTCTCCTGGTCTTTCAGTAGAATGAAGTGAGGGCAGTTTTCATGGCTCCCTGCTCCCCACTTCACATCAGCATGGCACTACGTTAGGCACAGCTGTGTAAACTCTGTTGCTCTGTCTGCAGTGTGGAAGGAAGTGGACCCTGCACTAGGCCTTTACAATTGAGGTTGAAGGGTGCTGGAGTGTGCCTAAGAAACTGATAAAACGGGGCAGAGGAAAGGAAAACTAGGAGAGCTCTGGTGGCCAAAGATGCTAGTATATCTTCAGTTTTCTGGAGGAGCTAGAACTAGGATTCCCTTGCACCCTAGCTCACTTTCCTGCCCTTTTTCATGTGTGTGCAGGCCTGTGTCATAGCACATGTGGGCTCATAGGATAACCCTGGGCACCTGTCCTTGCCTACCATGTTGAGACAAGGTATTTCTTGTTGATTGCTATGGTGTATACCTGGCTAACTGGCTCCAGGGATGCTCCTGTCTCTGCCTCCCATCTTGTGGTAGGAATGCTGGGATTATAGATGCACAATACTGTGTACAGCTTTATATGGATTCTGGGGATCCAAATTCAGGTCTCCATGCTTGTGCAGCAAATGCTTTATCCTCTGAGCCATCTCCCCAGTCCCTAGTTCAGTTTTTGTTTTTGTTGTTGTTGTTAAGACATGGTCTCATGAAGCCCAGGCTGACCTTAAAGTCGATACTGAAGTATCAAGGTAGCTGAGGATGACCTTGAACTTCTGATCCTCCTGCCTCCACCTTCTGAGTGATGGGGCCACACAGGTGTGTGCCACTACACTCTGTTTTATGTGGTGCCTAGGGATTGAACCTAGGACTTTGTGCATGCTAGGCAGACACTCTACCAGCTGTGCTACATCCCAGCCCCCAATTCACTTCTTGATAAATAGATGGAGCTTTGAGTCTGGAATCTAAGAAAGAGTAGGGAGGAGTCAGGAAGCTCAGAGCCTGTCCAGCCAAGGACTGGGGCCAGGAGACCTCATGAACCATGTGGGCAGTGAAGACAGAGACTCTGGAAAATTCTCTCCAGTTTGTTGGCAAGTGAAGTAGATGACCTTTCCCTAGGGAAGCTATTTCCACCAAGTTTGGATGTGTTGCTCAGAACTGCCCAGTTAGAGGTCTGGGGCTTTGCTCTTGCTGTAACCCACAAGCAGCCATCTGTGCTCAACAGCATCTGACTCTCCCCTTCCTAGCTCTCAAATCGGCTGTCTGGAGATATAAGGTGTCTAAATCTTATTCATACTTCTTGTTGGCTGCTTGGGCTATCTGGTCACCCCCATGCATTTTAGTCCTCCCAGCTTCCCTCAGGGGCTCACTTCACCTCTTCTTTACTCTCCCATTCCTATTTTTCTGGTGGATGTCCTGGTAAAGCTCTCTACCCCTTGTGGCCACCTCCCCTCCCAGGAAGGAAAGCAGGAAGGCTCTCTCTACCCCGTATTTACACTGACGCGATTTGACTCCATGCTGGAATCGGCACTGCTCATCTGCATCGTAGGCCTGGCCTGGAGCCACCGTTGGGTACACAAAGTCCTGTCTGGGAGGCCGGTTGTTCAGGCAAAGTCCCAGGCCCGAGCTGTGATAAGAAAGAAGCAGCTGTCATGCTAGGAGACTGCCAGGCTGCCATCTCAGGGTCACACCAGGCTGGGTGGGGCTGAGGGAAGTCACAGGGAGTTGTGATATTCAGAGTTCCCCCAATGTGACTATGACCGCTGAGCAGGCTAGGTGGGTCCAGTCTCACTCCAGAAAGCTGGTGATGTAATCTCGGCTGCAGGATGACCACACGAAGGGATTGGTCTTCATGGTAATGTGGGCGGCCATGAGTTTTGCCGGGTCCTGGCCACGGGCCCCACAGCTGTTCCCCACGCCATCATGGTTCATGCCGAATCTGGAGAGAGGTGTCGGCTGTGCCAGGCACCAAGGAACCCACCCAGCCCCTCCCTGTACTCCCCCTTCTGCGTCCCCTGGCCTCACGTGTGCCCGATCTCATGGGCAATGGTGAACGCTGTGGCCAGGCCAATGTCTTCATTGATACTGCAGCTTCTCTCTCGCTCACACATCCCACCCACAGGGGCCAGGCCTGCGAAATGGGATTGTGGTGTGAGATGGGACCCAGGGTTATGCTGGCTGGGCCCCATCTACCCTTTCAGGTCTCACCCCGGAATCAAGGCCACTGTCAGAGGTGCCTAGAACCCATGGACTCCAGTACCTAGGGTGCCACAGGGTTTGTTCTTGTAGATGCAGATATCATAGCTGTGGAAAGAGGAGAGCAGTGAGGGCCCTGAGTTACCTCCCTGGCTGATGTAATCATTAATCTTTTTTTTTTTTTTTTAAGTTTGTGTGTGTTTATGTGTTGGTGCACATGCACATGTGTGCATGCATATGGAGGACAGAGGACAATCTCAATGTCCTTCCTCAGGAATGCCATCCGCTTTTTTGAGACAAGGTCTCTCAATGTCCTGGAGCTTACCAATTAAGCTAGACAACCTGTCTGTCTCCCTAGTGCTGATACATGCACCATCACACTAGGCTTTCTTTTCTTTTCTTTTCTCCTCTTTTCTTTCTTTCTTTCTTTCTTCCTTTCTTTCTTTTTCTTCCTTCCTTCCTTCCTCTCTCTTTCTTTCTTCTTTCTTTTTTAACATGGATTATGGGGATCAGCCCCTGTTTTATTTTTTTTTCTTGAGGCAGGGTGTCATGTAGACCAGGTTGGCTCTGAACTTGCTATATAGCTAAGGATGATCTTGAAGTCTTGATCCTCCCTCCTGAGTGCTGGGGGTGTACCACCATGCCAATCCATTTGTTTTGAGGATGTTTGGGGTTCATAACTGACTAAACAAATGAATGAAGAGTGAGTGAATGAGTGTGTGGTTAGGGTCCAAATGCTGCCTCTCCCCCATTCTTGGGCTCCCAGCATCCTTTCTCCATCTGTGTCTCCTTCAGGAAATGGCTGAAGGTTCCCAGCCTTCCCCTCCCCGCCCCTCACAAGCAAATGCCATTCTTACTTGGATCTTGATGGTCCCTTCTCCATGTGTTCCCTTAGCTTCAGTCCTGGAGTCCTCCCCATTCCTTACCGTGTGATGAGCACTGCTGTATCATGGTTGGCCACACCATTCTCTGGGATAGCGTTGCCATGACCGCTATGGCTCATGATGGATTTCTGCCACTTACAGAAGCTGTCCAGAGACTTTCCAGCATGGTGGGTGATTTCCAGGGTGGGCTAGGGAGGGACAGAGTAGGGTGCATGGGTGTCCTATCAATCTGGAGCTAGCAGGCAGCAATAGATGGAGGGGAAGGGGTAAAGCACCTCTCCATCCCCTGTACCTGGTCCTCTGTGAGCAGGATGAGACGCGTGACGAGGATGTTAACAATGTTTCCCAGACTCGAGTCCTGGAAAAGTTTGGCAACCTGACCTCCAAGAAACAAGAGACACCAAGTCTTAAGAGGAGTCCAGAATATAACATGAAGGAGGAGGGAGACATTTGTTAGTGGTGTAACCACTGGTAAGTTGCCCATGCTCCAATAAATAACCTAACCCATACTTATACAAGCAGTCCCAATTAAACTCAGAGGGACACACACACACACACACACACACACACACACACACAGATGTTAAAGTAGAAGAGGGACTAGTTGGGAGGGGGTTTAGTGGGAGGACAAAAGAAGGTAGTATGAGGTGAATATTAATATACTATTTATGTGTATGAAAATTGTCAATAAATACATTTTAAAAAGGAATGAAGAGAAAAATATAATCATTTGCTTTAATTGAGGACCTACTCTGTGCTGGGTGGTAGGTAAAGGCTGTTGCTTGTATCATTTCATGAGTAGGTACTATTTTGAAACCTATTTGACAGATGAAGTCAGGGAATTACAATTGGTGATACCTTAAATGGGATTCAAGTTTAGATTGCTTATTGGAATGGTTCTGACTGTCCCAACTCAGCTTATCTGTCTACTTGTCCTACAACCCTTGTTTACCTTGCTTGATGCCTTATGTATGCACAGAGTGGGCTTGAGGGATGTGTTCGTGATCTCATTCTTATACTGTCTTTAGATACAATTTTTGGTGTATTCATGTGTGTGTGTGTATGTTTTCATATGCATGTGGGAATACATGTGTTTGGAGGTCAGTCTTTGCCTTTCTACCTCATTTGAGGCAGTGTTTCTTGTTTTTTTTTTTTTTTTTTTTTTTTTTTGGTAGGGTCTCACTCTAGTCCCTGACCTGAAATTCACTATGCAGTCTCAGGGTGGCCTCGAACTCATGGTGATCCTCCTACCTCTGCCTCCCGAGTGTTGGGATTAAAGGCATGTGGCTGCTTGAGGCAGGCGTCATTTCATTGGATTTCACTCTGCTGCTGTCTTTTGCTTCACTGCCACTGTGAACTTCCGGGAAATTCTCTTGCCTCTGCCTCCCATCTGGCTTGTCAGTGTACTGGTATTATGAACACCTGTCACAACTTCCAGCTTTTTTTTTTTCTTTTCAAATAATAATTTAAGGCAGAACCCAGGGGCCCCCCCCCCCAGCTCCACCACATGTCCCCCAACACTCCATCACCCTACTCCCCTCCCCCCAACTTCCAGGTTTTTATGTGGAGTCTGGGTAGGATCAAACTTGGTTACTCAGGCTTGAATGAGAACTTTATTGACTGGCCCATCTCCCCAGCCCTGAAAGTACCAAGTTAAGCATTAATAGAGGGTAGAACTGTGGAGGCAGGAGACTGGAAAAGTAGTCCAGAGGTTGAGTTGAGTTTAGCTGACAGAAGTTTCAGAGTCCTGCCCATCATTGTCCCGTTAGAACCTCTGTCCCCAGGAGCCCTGGAAAGTTTCAGGAATCTTTGAAAACCTAAGGAAGAGTAGGTTTCAGGGAGGATGTGATGTCAATATTGGGTGATGATGAGTGTGCTAATTATTTTGTCTTCTGTTTTAATGAAATAAGAACTCCATTCATCAAACCTTACTACTTGCCATGTGTTCTGACTGATTTTGCTCCCACTAACTTTTATCTTCTGCAGTAGATACTATTATAGCTCCTCCTTTTTTGCATGTGTATGTGTGTGGGTAAGCATCCATGTGGAGGCCAGAGGACAATTTGGGTGTCTTCCTTAATCACTCTCCACTTTATTTTTTGAGACAGTGTCTCTCAGTGAACCCAAAGCTCACTATTTGGCTAGACGGCTAGCCAGCCAGACCTAAACATTCTCCCCAACATGAGGATTACAGGAGCAAACTACCACACCTGGCATTTTATGTGGATGCTGAGGATCTGAAGCCAGGTCCTCATGTGTGCATAGTGAGCACTTTCCCCATTGAACCATCTCCCCAGACTCTCTCCACTAATGACAATCCTTTAAAACTTAATTATTTGCATGCATATGCATGTGTGCACATGTGTGTGTGTCTGTATGGGCACAGAATCTCTTGCTGCTGCAATTAAATGCTAGATGCATGTGCCACTTTTTTTGTATCTGGCCTTACATGGGTGTTGGAGAACTGATCCTGGAATGACAGGCTTTGCAAGAAAATGTTTTTGACCCTAGTCCCTAGCATTATTAACTTTTTGAAACAGAATGTCATCAAAGTCCTTTTTAAAAAATAAAGAGCATGAGCATCAAAGAGGTTAAGCTGGGCGTGGTGGCGCACGCCTTTAATCCCAGCACTCGGGAGGCAGAGGTAGGAGGATTGCTGTGAGTTCAAGGCCACCCTGAGACTCCATAGTGAATTTCAGGTCAGCCTAGGCTAGAGTGAAACCCTACCTCGAAAAACCAAAAAAAAAAAAAAAAAAAAAAAAAAAGAGGTCAAGAATCTTGATATTTTTTTAATTTAATATTTACTTATTTATTTTATTTTGAGCCAGAGAGAGAGAGAATGGGCATGCCAGGACTTCTAGCCACTGCAAATGAACTCCAGACAGATGCACCACCTGTGCATCTGGCTTATATGGGTACTGGAGAATCAAATCTGGGTCCTTAGGCTTCTCAGGCAAGTGCCTTAACTGCTAAGCCATCTCTCCAGCCCCATAAATCTTGGTTTTTAAAAAAGACATAAAAGTAGAAGGGGGACTCATCAGGAAGAAGGCATTCAGTGGAAGTGGCAGGGGAACAAGAGAAGGTAATGGGGGTAAGTGTGGTCAAATACATTATATACGTATATGACACTTTAAAAACAAAATGAAAGAATATACCAAGTTCTAGTATAGGAGCTGAGTATAGACAGCCCTGTATATGGATTCTGCACCCATGGTCCCAACCAACCATGGCTTAAAAATATCTGAAAAAATTGTATTTGTACTAAATAATACAGACTTTCCCCCTTACCAAACTCCCTAAACAATACAATGAAACAGCTATGTGTACTAGGTATCCTAAATCATCCAAAGATTATTTTAAGTCTATGGGAGAATAAGTATATGTTATACTATTTAATATAAAAGACTTGAGCTGGGTGTGGTGGCACATGCCTTTAATCCCAGCACTTGGGAGGCAGAGGTAGGAGGATGGCCCTGAGTTCAAGGCCACCCTGAGACTACATAGTGAATTCCAGGTCAGCCTGAGCTAGAATGAGACTCTACCTCGAAAAACCAAAACAATAAAAAAAAAATTTAAAAAAAGATAAGAGACTTGAGCATCTGAGGATTTTGATGCTTATGGGGGGGGGGTCTTGGAACCAACTACCTATGAATATAAAGGGATAGCTATATATCTGAATGTGAAACAAGTAGGTTATCTATATGAAATAGAGGTACTTGTGTTCAAGGATGCCATGTATACAGATGGCATGTGTGCCTGTGTGTATTGTTAACCTTAATGAGTACCTGTAAAGTACATGCTTTTTTTGTTTATTTTTATTTATTTATTTATTTGAGAGAGAGAGAGAGAGAGAGAGAGGGAGAGAGAGAGAGAAAGAGAATTGGCGCGCCAGGGCCTCCAGCTACTGCAAACGAACTCCAGACGTATGCGCCACCTTGTGTATCTGGCTTATGTGGGTCCTGGGGAATCAAGCCTTAAACTGGGATTCTTAGTCTTCACAGGCAAGTGCTTAACGGCTAAGCCATCTCTCTAGACCTAACTTTTTATTAACATCTTCTATTATTATAGACAATAGACCATGATAATTCCCTCCCCACCTCCACTTTCCCCCTCAAAAATCTACTTTCCATTTTATCCTCCCCCTCTCAATTAGTCTCTCTCTCTCTTTTAAAAATATTTTATTTTTATTTATTTATTGATTTGACAAAGAGGGAGAGAGAATGGGAGTGCCAGGGCCTCCAGCCACTGCAAACGAACTCCAGATGCATGCGCCCCCTTATGCATCTGGCTAACGTGGGTCCTGGGGAATTGAACCTGGGTCCTTAGGCTTTGCAGGCAAATGCCTTAACCGCTAAGCCATTCCTCCAGCCCTCTCTCTCTCTCTCTTTTTTTTTTTTTTTGAGGAGGTAGGGTCTTATTCTAGCACATGCTTATTTTTAAATTTTTTATTTTTTGCATGTGTATATGTGTGGTGTAGGTTATGTTTGTGTGTGGATGGGTGCACATACACGTGTCAATGGAGATTAGATATCAATATTGGATGTCCTCCTCAGTTACTCTCTACTTTATTTTTTGAGATAGGATCTCTCATTATAGCTACAGCTCACTGATTTGGCTAGCCTAGCTAGCCAGCAAGCTGTAGGGATCCGCCTATCTTTGCTTTCTTAGTGCTGGCAATACAGGCATGTACAACCACATCCAACTTTTATGTGGGTGCTGGATCCAAACTCAGGTCCTCATACTTGCACAGCAAGCACTTCCCCACTGAACATCTCCCCAGCCCACCCTCCATTCTACTGCTGTGGCCCCTGGTTTTGTGATTAAAGGTGGTACAACGACAAGTTTTCCCCTCATATCTAGATATTGGTTGTAGGTCCTCAGAAATCCAGGCCCCAGGAAGGGGGAGGCACTTACAATGTTCATGATGGCCAGCACATACTGCTCCACATCGCGGCGCCCATGATAGGCCACCATCATCTTGTCGGCCACCACCAGCGTCTCCACATATCGCTCTCGGCTCACTGAGCGCTTTAGGCCTGGGTGGCCTCGCTCCGTTTCATTCCCCAGGGGTTTGGCAGGTGGTGCCTTCAGGGTATGTAGCCACCAAGGACGACCTTTCCATGGTTTCTCATCTGGGGGACACAGTGGAGCCATTAAGCCCTCACTGCTGGTGCCTGTGGAGTTCATGTAGAACCCTTGGCTATCTGGTTGTTCCTTTTACCCAACAGTCTTGATGGACCATTTGTTGTCATTTTGCTGCCTGCTTTTCTTTTTTTTTTTTTTAAAGACAGAGCCTTATATAGTTCAGGCTAGTCTTCAACTTGCTAAGCAGTGAAGGACGTTTTTGAACTCCTAATCTTCCTGCTTCCACTTCCAAAGTGTTGAGATGACAGCATGTGCTACCATGCCTGGTTTATGCACAGATGGGGATGGAACTGAGCTTTATGCTAGGCAAGTACTCTGCCAACCGGACTATATGCCCTGCCTGCTTTTACTGCCCAGTTACTTATCTCATGATCCATCTGCCAAGAGGCTGTCAAACAACCCTTTCTTTTGCTACTGAACATCTCAAAAGTATGTTGTCTGGTTCTACAATGTCCCACTACTTGAATGTTTAGGTCTATACTGATATACTTTTCTTTTGACAAATGGATGGATTTCTTAACAACTGACTCCCCCATTGTCTGGCTGTACAATAGCCCAGATGTCTCCCTGCAAGACTGCTTGTCTGTTTAGCAATCAGACGCTTCCAATGTTCAAATGTCCAACTGAATATCTCCACACCTGTGCTATTGCTAAGCTCATCAGCTGAAACACCTGGTCTACCATTATAATTAGTATGACTAACATTCCCTAACAGTTCCACTACCCAAATGTACTGGTGTGGCACAGCTTGACTAGCTGTCTGAAATATATGCCTG
Organism: Dipus sagitta; assembly: GCA_036346955.1. Classification (NCBI taxonomy): domain Eukaryota; kingdom Metazoa; phylum Chordata; class Mammalia; order Rodentia; family Dipodidae; genus Dipus; species Dipus sagitta. The sequence goes on along the minus strand of CM070773.1, from coordinate 70,498,532 downwards.
CACATCCACTTGGCTTTTTTCTTTTCTTTTTTGAAACAGGGCTTTTCTATGTGGTCCAGGTTGGCCATGAATTTTTTTTCTTTTCTTTTTTTTTGTTTTTTGAGGTAGGGTCTCACTTTAGCTCAGGCTGACCTGGAATTCACTATGTAGTCTCAGGGTGGCCTCAAACTCACAGCGATCCTCCTACCTCTGCCTCCCGAGTGCTGGGATTAAAGGCGTGCGCCACCACGCCCGGCTCGGCCATGAATTCTTGATCCTTCTGTCTCAGCTCCTGGGAGGAGGTATAACAGCTGTGCACCAAGCCTGTCTCAACCACTTGGGCCTTTTTGCATGTTCATGGTGCACGTATTCTTTTTCTTTTTTTTAAAACAACCCTAGTGTTTATTAAGTACCAAAAAGGACCAGTTGTGATGGCAAACTTTCACATGTGATCTCATTTATTTAGGCTTATTCCATCACACAAAGCAATGCACTTCATCACAACATTTACATTTACATGCATTATTGTACCTTTTTCTTATGTTACCTCCTCCTACTGCCCTCCAGCAACCCTGTTCCCCATCTCTTGATGGTCCATTTCTTCCCCTAAAATATATGCTGTGTATTCTTATGTATACGGGCCCATGTGTATACTGGTGTACATGTATATGTGGGGTCCAGAGGTTGATATTAGGGGTCTTTCTTAGTTATTATCCACAGTTTTTGAGACAAGATCTCTCATTGAATCTAGAACTCACTAATTCAGCTATATTAGCTAACCAGCAAGTTGCAGGGATCCTCCTGTCTCTCAGTGCTGGGCTTATAGGCATGTACCACCATACCCAGCTTTTATATAGGTGCTGGGTATCTAAACTTGGGTCTTTGTGTTTGCATGGCAAGCACTTTACTGAGCCATTTTCCTAGGCTCTTGGTCTTTTTTTTTTTTTTTTTTTTTTTTTTGAGGTAAGGTCTCACTCTAGCCCAGGCTGACCTGGAATTCACTATGTAATCTCAGGGTGGCCTTGAACTCATGGCGATCCACCTACCTCTGCCTCCCGAGTGCTGGGATTAAAGGCATGTGCCACCACGCCCGGCTCCTCTTGGTCTTTTGATTGAACAACTTTTTGAGATTAAATACCTGATTATACAACCCAATTTCCTGACTATACTACAGCCTGATTGTCTTATTGGTCACTCAATTGTAATACCCTCTAACTTTCTGCTTGTAGCTGTACTGCTCAGATTATTTATTCAACCTCTTATTGTGTGTTTCCACTGGGCATGAATCCATTTTTTTATTTTTTGGTGTTTCAAGGTAGGGTTTCACTCTAGCCCAGGCTGACCTGGAATTCACTATGTAGTCTCAGGGTGGCCTTGAACTCACAGCGATCCACTTACCTCTGCCTCCCGAGTGCTGGGATTAAAGGCATGTACCACCATGCCCAGCATCAATCCTTTTTCTAATTGTAGATTGTGCTGGCAAATATTTGAATATCCTTTCTTTTTTTGGCTTTTCATATGTATGTGGTGTACCTATATGAGGGCACACATGTGATATGTATGTGTGGAGGCCAAGAGGACAAGCTCAGGTATTATACTCAGGTATACCATCTACTTCTCACTGAGACAGAGTATCTCATTGACCAGGAACTCACTGGCTGGCCAGTGAACACCACAGATCCTCCTTTCTCTCCCTCTCCAGAGGGGCAGATAGGATCTCTCATTGTATCTACAGTTCACTGATTTGGCTACACTAGCTAATTAGCAAGCTGTAGGGATCCTTCTATCTTTGCTTTCTCAGTGCTGGCAATACAGGCATGTACAACCACATCCTACTTTTATGTGGGTGCTGGAATCCAAACTCAGGTCCTCATACCTGATAAAGGTCCCCAACCTTTTTTATTTGAAGACTCAGTCTCATGTAACCCAGGCTGGTCTCTAACTTGTTATATAGTCACAGATGACCTTGGCTTCCTGATTGTTCAGATTACCAGTATGCACTACCACACCTAGTTTTGTATTATTTTCATATCTCCCATTTCCTAAATGGCTGATGGTATACTTGTCATTCTACTTGTCTTGTACTTATGATCCTTTAAACAGTACCTGACTACTTCATCTTATGGTGAAGGTATATGTTTTGTTTTTCGGTCATCGAGAAGGAAACAAGGGCTTTGGGGAAGTCAGGCAAACACTCTACCTCTGAGCTACAGCCCAGCCACTGCTGGCATTTTACCTGTACAACCACATGAGCATGCTACTGCTTAACTATGTGATTAGACAATAGTTCTAGAGAAGGAATGGTTTCACACACCTGTTGTGATGGTGTATACGGATTATCAATTTGACAGCACCTAGAATCTCCAGTGAGGATTATTTTGATTAGGATAACTGAGGTGGGTTAGCCTTAACTGTGGGTGACACCCTTGAATGGGCAGGATATTGGACTGTATAAAAAGAGTTGGCTGATCTTGAGCATTCTTCCTTCCTCTGCTTCCTCAGTGTGAACTGAATGTATTCAGCTGCCTCAAGTTCCTGCTGCCATGCCTTCCCCATCATGATAGACTGTAACCTAGAACTGTAATCTGAAATAAAACCTTCCTCTCCCACCGAAAAAAATGACCTACCTCCCTGCAATAATTTGAATGAATGTCCCCCAACAGATTTAGTTTTATTAAACCTTTTTGGATCTCCAGCATCCTGGCTGGCAGTGGGGTCATTGTGGATAAATCCAGCCCTAAAGCAGATCTGAATTCCAGCCCAAGATATACAGAGTGCTTGAGCTCTGCCTGGGTTCCTGGAGTGGGCTTGCTTGTGCTGGTGGTGGTTGTTTTTCTCTCTGTGTGAGGACCTGTGAAAGGGAGCCAGCTTCTCCTGCCATTATGGAGCTTCCCCTGCATCTGTAAGCTTCAAATAAATTTCATTCCTCCTATAAATTGTGCCAGGTTTGGAAGTTTATGCCAGCAACCTGAGGCTGTCTACTACAGAAATTAGTACCAGAAGTAGGGTAAAGTTGCTGAGATGAATCTGACTATGTGCTTTTGGTCTTTTGGAACTTTTGTTTTGGAGGGATGGATATGGACTTGGTGCTTACAACTGAAGACACCTTCCAAGAGTGGTAAGCCAAGTTTTATGGACTATTCTGATGAGAGCTTAAAAATTCTATGTACAGAGAAAATTGTATTTGGAGCCTTGGATTATGAACTTTCTAAAGAAAAGGAAAGACTACAGAAAACTTTATTGGAAGTGGGATACTGGCATAATGGCTGGTTGCATTCTGCTGCCAATGCCCAGAGAGTTTGATCAAGGTTAAATTTGTAGACTGATGTACTTGTCTAAAGATATGGACCTGAGAAATTTAAGATTTAAAGTTAAAAAAAACCCTCAAAACAAGTTTAAAATTTATAGGCACAGAGACTGGATTTATGTTATTGAAACTGCTTTTATCAAATACATTAACATTTGGAAGAAAGATGGCCCAAGTACTTTACAATGAAACAAGAAAAAGGATGCATAAGGAAAGACTGAATGATAGAAATGTAAACTTTTTTAAGCGATCTGAAAAGAACAAAACATGCTTTTCAAGGTCACAATTTATTTCATTCCTGAATTAAGAATATGGCTGTGTCCTACATACCTGGTATAGGTTTCAAAAACATGAAAAATGCATGGAGTAGGTCATGAAGTACACACGATTCCAGGAGCCACTGCTAAGACATGGCATGAGGCAGGGCATGGTGACCCTGAGAGGCTGGTGAAGCCATTGGAAGATGAACTGTGGTTTATAGTGGAGACTGGAAGATGTTTAGATAAAACAGAACTGTACAAGGGCTACCATGGAATGCTGTTGGATTGGCATGAAAGTTTTCCCTGGTTACTCAGACTAGCTGGATGGACAAAACTGAAAAATTCCAAACACTTGTCACTGGTCATTGGTCACTGGTTATGGATATCAGACTTGAACTGCAGATGTTTAATATTTGCTTGTGTTTGCACTGTTCCAGTTTTTCCTTGTTATGCCTTACAGCAGTTGGAAATGTTTACTCTGTGCCTTTATTATGTTAAGAGTATTTAACTTGTTTTGGTTTTACAGGACTCACAGCTAAAAGACAATCTGAAATTTGTGATGAGACTTGGGACTTTGCAACTATATTAAGCTGACAGACACTATATGGACCTTTAAAAATGTACTAAATACAATTTACAATGTGAGATGGTTATGAATCTATAGAGAGCCAGGGGCGACATGTGATACTTTGAATGGATGGCCCCCAATAGATTTAGTTTTATTAAAGTTTTTTGGATCTCCAGCCTCCTGGCTGGAGGAAGTGTCACAGTGGGCAGATGCTGGGGTCCAGCCCTAAAGCAGATCTGAATTCTAGCCCAAGATATACAGAGTGCTTGAGCTCTGCCTGGGCTCCTGGAGTGGGCTTGCTTGTGCTGGTGCTGGTGGCTTTTCTCTCTGTGTGAGGACCTGTGAAAGGGGGCCAGCTTCTCCTGCCATTATGGAGCTTCCCCTGCATCTGTAAGCTTCAAATAAATTCCACTCCACCTGTGCTTGGTTTGGAAACTCATCCCAGCAACCTGACAAGCCTATTTCCCTTAAAATTATTTTTTAACATTAATTTCTTTCTTTTTTTGTTAACATAGGTTATAGTCTTATATTCTCTCTCCCTGGGCCCCCATCTCCCCCGAGGGCCCTCCTCAATAGGGTTATTAGTGTTCATTGTTAGGTAATTAGGGCCTCAGTCAGTCTCTGGTGGTGGGGAGCTATGCTTGGGGTATTTCTACCCACCCTGTGGCTGTTACAGTCTTCTCACAACAGGGATTTCTGCAACAATCTCTGAGCCTTGTCAGGTGTTAGCAGTTTGTTTTAGTGTTGAGTTCTCTGTGGCCTTTGTATTTCTTAAACAATTTCTTTGTCAAGTATTTTGTCCCAGCAACAAGAAGTTAATCTGTCTCACTGCCTTACTGCTGGGCCAGTTGACCATGCAATGATAGTCACTGTTGCTTCACAACTTTGTGGTATATGTCCCTCCTGCTCACTTGCCTGCAAACGGATGGAAAACCTGAATTGTATCATTGTGTCTCTTTCTTAACAGTTTCTTTCTATCTTATATAGTTGCCTTGCTGACCTTTTGGATGGAAAAACTCTGCTCCCTGTTTTTGCCTTAAGGGAAGAATGTTGTGCATCCCCCTGGCCCATCCCCAGAGAGATTGGGTGTACCTCGCACTCCACAGGCTGTGTCCAGATGGGGGTGACGCAGAGAGGAACGCTTGTATACCACGTGAGGTCCACTCTCTTCTGAGCCTCGGGGACCCTTGGGCCCACCTTGCAGGGGCTCGATCAAGTACTCTTCTTCATCTGCCACAATTAGGCCATGCTGGGATAGAAAATTCACATCAGGTTCTGGCTTTTTAGACCCTCTCACTGTCTATATGATTTCATTCCTTCTATCTTATTGGTTTTATTATGCTACACTTTATGTAATTTCTTGAGATGTATGTTCATTTATTTTCAACCTTACCTACGGCTGTAAATATTCCTTTAATTACTGCTTTCACTACATTGCCAAAGTACTGATTAGCTGAAAACACTTCTAAAATGTACTTCTATGATTCCTTTCCTGACCTATATTTAGAAGTGCTTTTCTTTTTATCATGTGTGATGTGTAACTATGTGTAAAATCATGTATGTTTGTGGGTACACATGCATGTGGAGGCTAGAAGTCAACACTGGGATGCTGTTTTGCTTCTCCATCTTATTTTTATGAGACAGGGTCTTTCACTGAACCCTGGAACTCACAAATTCAGCTGGACAAGCTAGCCAGCAAGCGCTAGGCATCCTTTTGTTTTCACCTCCTCAGCACTAGGATTATAGACACATGCCACCATGACTGGCATGTCACATGGGTGCTGGGGACTGAACTCAGGTCCTCATGCTTTGAAGGCAACTACTTCACCAACTGATCCATCTCCCCAGCCCACTTTGTTTCTGATTTATTGAGAAAGATGTTCATTTATTTTCAGCCTTACATAAAGCTACATATTTTCCTCTGAATAATGCTTTTGGCTAACATCAAAAAAGTATTAGTTAGCTAAAAAATAATTTAAGGGCTGGAGAGATTGCTTAGCTGTTAAGATGCTTGCCTGTGAAGCTGAAGGACCCAAGTTCGACTTTCCGGTCCCACTTAGCCAGATGCACAAAGGTGACACAAGTGGAAGGTCACACATGCCTACTAGGTGCAAGCTTCTGGAGTTCAACTGCAGTGGCTGAGACCCTGGCATGCTAATTCTCTATCTCTCTGTCTTTTTAAAAAAAAATAAAAAATAACTTAAAATGTCCCATGATGACTCCATTCCTGACATATTTAGAAGCGTTTTATTTAACTTCCAAAAGGAAGTGAGCATTTCCCCCTGCTTCCCAGAATCCTCAGCTCACCAGGCCCCCACACGTGCTGATGGCCACATGGGAACTGCCAGCCTGGCCTTGCAGGTGGCCAGCATAGAGGCAGTGGGCCCGGGCAGCCCTCTGCCAGGCCAAGCCTTCCCGTGTCCAGTATTCCACGGAGACATGCCCTGCCAGGAGACGGGGGCTCTGGGTCAGATTCAGCAGGAAGTGGGTGCTGGGTGCGGCCACCTTGTAGAACAGTTGAGACTCGGCTGCAGCCCTTGTACTCCGACGCTGCCTGCGAAGGGCAGGTGGTGTAAAGGCCAGCAGTGCCCCGTTGTGGTCCACACGAGTGGGAAAGGCAATCTCATAGCTCTCCAGACTGGACAGGAACTCATCTGTGTGTGAGGATCAGAAGGCTGGTGGGTCCTGGTTTTTGCTAACCCGTGGGTCCTAGCTGTAAGCCAAGATGCTGCCTCAACGATCCCTGAGAATGCAGCTCAGCCTAACGATCCAGGCCTTTTCACCCATGATCCTGCCCACCCTAAGCCCACTGAATTTGTTTGTTTGTTTGTAAGCAGTTTTGCTCTAGCCCATGCTGACCTGGAACTCATTCTGTAGCTCAGGCTGGCCTTGAACTCAAGGCAAGCCTCCTACCTCAGCCCCCAAAGTACTGGATTTAAAGGTGTGCGCCACCACCCCCCATAGCATATCTTCTTTCTTTTTTTGAGGGGGGAGGGAAGTTAAAGTTTGGGTCTTACTTTAACCCAGGGTGACCTGGAACTCACTCCGTAGCTCCAGGCTGGCCTAGAACTCACAGAAATTCTCCTACCTTTGCCTTCTGAGTGCTGGAATTAAAGGCGTGCACCACCATACTTGGTTGAATTTCTCTTTTGTAGTACCCAATTGTCTTTCTTAGCACTTTGCTCCCTTCCCATGGCCACACTTGGACTGTACCTACCTTGAGATCTGAAGGCATGTGCGACCTTGAACGTGAGGCCCAGCCCCAAGGCAAGGGCCCAGCGGAGGATCTGGCAGGCGGGAGCCATAGGGGCTACGTGTCCACATGTCTCTCTTCAGCCCTGGCTGCTGGCAGCCCCACAGTGCTGCCTCCCCTATTCACAGCCTGGGAAGCATCACTGGGCTCCTTTGAGAGAGGACAGAGCCAGGTGGGGAACTAAGTTATAGTACCCAGTATAGCCAATGCTAAGGGCCCTGCCACTCTGATGTTCAAGGTACCTCCTCCATCATTATCTACACATGAACTCAGCAGTGCCCCCACTTCATATCTCCATTCCCTATCCTTTCCATACCCAGAAAGAACAGGTAAGAACCAGGACTATGAGCATGTACTGTGTGGCTCAAGAGTTTTTAAGTACTACTACACTTCACTTCCCAAGTAACTAATAAGTCCTCTTCCTGTCCCTCCTTGTATATAGAGGGATGATGGAAATCTGCCCAAGGTCATATAGGCAGAAAGTGGTGGAAATCAGATTTGTTCAGTGCTAATGACAGGCCTAGGCTGGGGGAGGGGAATGGCTGTTGCCTATATGATAAGGTAGCAATCTTCCCTTCTAAGGCTCTGGCTCCTGGGAGAGACAGACAAGGTGGTGGAGATGCAGAATAGCACAGATTATGATGTATTCTTGAAAGACATCATCAGGACACACATAGGAAAGCAGAGGTTTGTAGAACAGGAAGAAATCAATAGTGGGAAAAGAGGCTGAACCAGGCAGGGACTGCAAGAGTAAGGCCTGGAAGGAGGCTGAGAAGAACCCTACACAGACCCAGCAAGAAGCATGTGTTGGAGAGCAGCAGAGGGAGGTTGGCTTGGGGTACTTTTGAAGGTTGGGGGCTGTGCATGTAGCACAGTAGTACAACACTTGAATAGCATGCATAAGACCCTGGATTTGAGCCCCAGCACCACAAAAACAAACAAACAAACAAAAAAAAAACATATGGCACAATGGGTAAGAGCATTTACATGCAAAGCATGAAGGATTTGAGTTGGATCAGAAGTTGCTTTGCTTGCCTTTAACTTTAGCACTGAGTGGTGCAGAGATAGGAGAATTGCTAGCGCTCCCTGATCAGCTGATCTAATTGAAAAACAGGGAGCTCCAGGCTCAGTGAGAGACCCTGTCTCAAAGATATAAGGTGGAAAAGCAATAAGAGACATTTGATGTCTTCCTCTGACCTCTGCAAATGTGGGCACTGGGTATGGGCATGTACACATATATGTGCAGACATATGTATGTAACACATACACACACACTCCCAAACCAAAACAACAAAGATAATTAGTCAAACCAAGCATGGTGGTACAGGCCTTTGATTCCAGAAAAATCAGAAGTTCAAGATCATCCTCAACTACATAGTGAATTTCAGGCCAGGCTAGACAGGCCTACATGAGACCCTGTCTCAAAAAACAAAACCAAACACAACCAAATAAAAAAACTCAGCCACCTGAAAGCTGGAGTGGTGGCCAGTGTGAATTTCCAACCCAGATTTAAAGGTAAGTCCAGCACTGAGGCCTTTCAGTCCCTGTCAGACACCCCCCCCCCCAAAACCCTCAACATGGTGGGCAGATTCTTTTTTTTTTGGTTTCTCGAGGTAGGGTCTCACTCTAGCCCAGGCTGACCTGGAATTCACTATGGAGTCTCAGGGTGGCCTTGAACTCATGGCAATCCTCCTCCCTCTGCCTCCCAAGTGCTGGGATTAAAGGCGTGCGCCACCACGCCCGGCTTTTTTTTTTTTGGTGGTGGGCAAATTCTTAAGGCCTCTATTTCCTCTTATACCCTACCATTTCTGGCCTGCTTCTACTCTAATATTCTTATTCCTTGAGACCCTGCTTCCCTCTACCCGCCAGGAAGGTCTCACTTTCTCAGCCTTTGCTCCAGGCCTGCTGTTACAGACACCACTTTAAGTTACCACCCAGTGCCAAGCCCCACTCCCTGTCCTCCGGTCTCCACCCTCCTCCTCTTCCTCTATGCAAAATCCCCCTTAATCACACAGTCTTGTTTTCTTTGCAATGCAGCCAAGTCTGAGAGTTGATCCCCAAACAGGGCAGTTTGGCATGAGAGAGGGGAGCCAGATTTTCTCCAAGATGTGAGCCAAGAAACCCACATTCCCCACTTCTGTTTATACCCCTCCAGCAACAGGCGGCTCACTCATGGATGTTTTGAGACCCAAGCTAATGTCCATCCTTGGGCCTTACTTCCTTCTTCCCTTTGTTCCTCCCTCCTTCCCTTCTCCAAGTCTACCTCGCTCCTTCACTTCCTTCTTCCTCCATTCTTCCCTCCTTTCCTTTTTTACCCTCCTTCCCCTCCTTCCATTCTTCTTTCCTTCACTGACCCCTTCTTGGGGTCTTTTGGTGGCCTGGTGTTGAACCCATGTATGTGGATTCTTCCCTAAATTGGTACTATGCATGGACCTCTCTAGGCCTCATCTGCCTCTTTGGTAGAGCTAGGCAGGGAAGGGGTAAGAAAGGAGTCTGACTGTTGTTCAGCACTGAGTTCAGAGTTTGCTGAGCATTTTGACCCCCTTCCTGAGCCTGGTTAACTTCCTCCCTTCCTAACGCACCTCCCTATTCCTTTCTCTTCTTGCCTCCTCTCCACTGCTTTTTCCTTAGAGACCTCAACCAAATCCTGATGAAGGCCCTGGAAGTAGGTTGGACTCCTCTGATTCTTCACCTCCACCCAAGGGGGCTGCAATCTCAATGCTAGTGAGGAAGATGACTCTCCTCCTACACCTACCTCTGTCACCACCTCTGCTTCGTTCCTCATTCCACAACTACCACACTGGATCCAGTCCCCCTCCTGTGGTTTTTCCCCTCAGCTACCCCAGCCCTTGCCACGGTCTTCTGATGTTGGGCCTCTCCTCTCAATACCTATACAGCATTTCTTGTACTTTAGGCTCAGATGGGGGTATGGGCAACAAGAGTGGAAGGACTGACCCAGCATGGTTAGGAGTGGGTAACAGGAGAGGAGTCACCTGCCCAAAGAGTGACAGCTACTGGTAAATGTGACAGAACACAAGATGAGGCTGGGAAGTGGGCTGGGGGAAGGGGGGACAACCATCACAAACAACAGAGAGGGTCTGGAGGAGAAAAGGAGGACCGTCCAAGGACTGAGAGGGGTCTCATGCCTGGTTAGGAAGAGTCTACTATGGTGTGTATGACTGTATTTATGTTATTGTATGTGTGACTCTGTGTGTGTGTGTGTGAGAGAGAGAGAGAGAGAGAGAGACAGAGAGACAGAGAGACAGAGAGAGAGACAGAGAGAGAGAGCAAGCAAGCGAGAGCGAGAGTGAGCTCAATAGTGCGAGCTTGGTCACCCCCCCTCCACCTCTCTTTTAGAAGGCTGGAGGGAGGCCACCAGCCTGGGGGAGGGGGGCCGGAAACTGTGGCTCCATCCTATTCCAGGGATCCTGGAGGGATCACAACGCCACACTAAGACCTCAGCGGCCAGGCTGAATTAGGGAAACTGGGCTACAGGGCCTCCTGGTGGAGGACAAGGTCTGTCTGGGCAGACAGAAACGGCAGGCAGTCAGCCTGGGTTTGGCGGGCATTCTCCAGGCTTGGCACATCTGGCTGGGCTATAGGGAGCAGACAAAGGCCCAGCCAGTTGCTGCCTGTGTGGGGAGTGGCAATGATGCTGGTATACCCTCTGCAAACAGCCAGCCAACATTAATTAAAGGTCCCAGCCTGACCCACTGGTGACACATCAGACTGCTGTGGCCTCAGTGACCAAAACAGGGGAAGTGGATGTCACCACTCCCAGACACACAAACATACACACACAGGTCACACACCTCCCCTGGGGCCATCATACCTGCGAAGCAGAAAGGCTGGTTACATCACAGATCCATAAAGGACCCTGTCAGCCCTAGACACACATTGAAACAAACACACACGCACAACTACACGCTCCAAGACCTATATGCACAGACACACTTCTTTACATACAGTCACGCAGACAACTCACAAACTCAGACACAAATATATATATACCAAGAGGCCTATATATACACTCATACCCAGACACAAACACAGAGGTACAACCAACAAACTCCCAACACATACACTAGGGACCCATGTGAGCACACACACACACACAGACAACTGAGATACACATAATTCTACACACACACACACACATGTACACAGATTTACACACTCACAGCAGACAAGCTCACAAATTCCACAAATCCAGTTTACATCAGACACATTTACGCACAGGCATTTACACAATCGTCATACTCAAGAGAAACATGAATGCTTGGGAGACAGACACATAAACACACTCACTTGGCATCTACACACAGTAGACATTTTACAGTGTACACACACTGGTTTACACTCGTCTGGGCACTCAATACCCCCAATCTCCTCACAGACTCACTTCTAGATGCGTGTTACCACACAACATGCACCATTTGTACTCACTCAGGCACACATACGCACTCACACAACAGTGAACCAACCCACACAAGCATTCTCTGGTGTTCTGCAATCTGCCCACTCGGGGATATCATGCTTCTACACTACATGCACAGAGGGATCAAGCCACCACGGCCCGCCCCGCCCGCAGACACAAAGTCACGCACCCCGGGGCGCCGCTAACCAGAGGGTCCGATCAATCGATCGCCGGTACCTGCGCTGGGGCCTCGGTCCCCAGTGGCCGCCACGGTCTAGCTGCCCAGAGCGCAGGAAGGGAAGGAGGGAGGGAGCGAGGGAGCGCACGGCGTGGCCGGGGGAGGGGGCGCGGGGAGGCACTTCCTGAGCAGCCTGCCAGGGTTATAAAAAACCCCAAACTGCAGGGCCAGAAACCCCGCCCGCCTTTGCCGCTGCAGCCCTTGGCTGTGGGCTGGACCCAAGCCAGGGACCCTGGAGCTCCGGCCACCCCCACCCGGGACTGGCGGGGGTGGAGATGCTGGGAAGGAACTGGAGTGGGAATGGGGATCGGAGGAGGGAAGAAGGAGGCTGGGGGAGGGGACAGAGGGCGGGGGATGAAAGCTGGGCAAGGGGAGGAAGCATAAAGTGGGGGATGGGAGGAGAGACAGACTAGAGTGGATGGTTAAGGGGAGGAGAAAGAATCCTGTAATTGGAGGAGGAGAGTTTGAATGGAAAGAGGTGGAGGAGTGGGTGACCTAGAGGAAGGGGCCAAATTGAGTGGGTGGGTCGGAGAGAAAGGTGGGAAAAGGCCATGGCAGAATGGGTAAGGGAAGGGAGAGCCTACTCCCTCCCCTGCATCAGCAGCCTCAATAACAGCTGTTATTTATTGAGGGCTGGTCTTTGCTCAAGCAGGCATTTATTGGGCGCCTCCCGTGTGCCAGGCACGGTGCCCAAGGGTGAGTGAATAAATCTCAGTTGGGTCCTCGCCCTCATACAGTTCCCGTGTGTGTGTGTGTGTGTGTGTGTGTGTGTGCGCGCACACACACACACACACACACACACAGGGAGAGGTGTTATTTGCCTTGGGACTGCCCTTGGGTTCAGTGCTTTAGTTCTTGCTTGCTGTGAAGTGGGCCTGGCTTTTCCCATTTCAGAGATAAGGAAACTGAGGCCAGTCTTGTGAAGCCTAGATCATTTCTGGAGGTCAATGTTCCATCAATGAGGAACTAGGACATGAATGAGGTGACCGAGACAATGGGGCCGGACTGGGATTCCAATGTCAGGTGGCTAAGCTTCCTCTCAGGCCAAGAGACACCTGGCTGGTAAGGAGAAGGCACCCCTGACTTCAAGAATTCCAGCAGCCTCTAGAGAGCCTTGAGTTTTAACGTTCTCCGTTTCTAGATTTGATTATCCATAAAGTAGGGTAAAAACACTGTTTGCAGGTTGGAAGGAGAGTGAGGGGAAGGAGAGGGTGGGGGTTTCAACCATGAACATTTGCTGTATGCTGGGGTCAGCTGGGGACAGCTGAATCAGGCAGTCTTTTCCCTGAACTTCTTCTTGAACTTGGAAATTACATGTTAGGGCTTACACATACAGCAGGCACTCCATAAACATCGACTAGACTTTCCAACACTCCTGTTTGCACTCCTAACTTTTCTGAACTCCAGGCAGAAAAGAGGGCAGTCAGCTTGTCCTTGTGTTTGCTCACCAACAATTTCTGGAATTCCCTTTGGTTTTATTGAGAACTTTACAGTATGAACATATTGTATACTGGCCATATTCCCATCAGGTTATACTTATATGTCCTCGCTCCCTTGCCCCTATTCCACTAAGATCCCTTTCAGTGGCGTAATTAGTATTCACTGTGGGGTGATGAACACACCAGTCTCTGTTGGGGGTGGGGACAATGCCTCAGGATACACCTTCCTCACCTGAGGCTCTTACAGTCTCTCTGCTCCTTCTTCCCCAATGTTCCCCAAGTCTTAATAGGCTTGTTATAAGTCTCCTATAGTGTTGAGCTCTCAGGAGACTTTGATTTTAGGCTTTGATAAGTTTTGAGTTTCCTCAGTGTCTACTGCTATCGCCCTGGTTCTCAGGCTAGCAGTGAGTACAGCATTCATATTTAACCTACCCCTTCCTCTGTAATGTTCTGAGCCTTGGCAGATATGATGGAAATGAATTTTCTCATGCTAGGAAGTCAGCTTTTGCTGCTTGTCATACTGATGAGTCTTGGGTTCCCCCACCTCCAACTGACATTTACCACCATCTGTAGAAAGCAGATTCTCTAGCTAAGAGTGAGAGCAGCATGGATCAAAGGGGGGAACATGAAAATTTTAAATAGTTTTGATGGGCACAACCTTTCTTTTTAGCCAAAGAACCGTGGAAGCTTCACTCTAGAGTCTGTGACCTTCTAAGCTATAAACTTCTGACTTAATTCTTTCCCATTGAGCAGGCCTCATAGCCAGCCAGAGAGCAGTTGATTACCTCCATAATTTGTGTGCCACTATTGTACTAGTGTGTACATTTTGCCTGGTTTGTTGATTTTGTAGCCTGAAGGACCCCCTGTGTGTTCATGCTGTTGGTGACCATTATCCCCCAGCAGCTCCTATAGCACTTTCTAGCACAATGAGGGCTCTCCAGGAGGGAACTGTTTTCAATCTCAGTTCCAGTGTAATATCTCAATATGCTGTGACCGCAGCCTGTGGTATCTTTAGCAATAGGGTCTTAACATTTATTTTTGGTGGATAACCAAGTGCTTTAGTAGTGGTGTCCATTGTTTTAAGGCTGTCATAGTCTTCTCTGCCTAACAGCTCACTTGGGGGGGGGGGGTAACAATTCTGGCACTGGGATTTACCTGTAACACCCTATGGTTTTAGTGTAAAGCTTTTCTCCACCCCTTCAGGGTGCTTCTGCCTTAGCTAGCTATCATCTATCTATATCTCTCTCTGTGTCTTTTTTAAAAAATTATATTTATTTATTTATTTATTTATTTATTTGAGAGAGAGAGAGAGAGAGCGGGAGAAAGAAAGAAGGAAGGAGTGTACTAGGGCCTCTAGCCACTGCAAATGAATTCCAGACTTTGTGTATCTGGATTTACGTGGGTCCTGGGGAATCAAACCTGGGTCCTTTGGCTTTGCGGGCAAGTGCCTTAACTGCTAAGCCATCTCTCCAGCCCTCTTTGTCTTTTTAAGAAAGTTGTATCCTTTATATAAAACTGAAGCCAAAGCCGGGTGTGGTGGCACATGCCTTTAATCCCAGCACTCAGGAGGCAGAGGTAGGAGGATCACAGTGAGTTTGAGGCCACCCTGAGACTACATAGTGAATTCCAGGTCAGCCTGGACTAGAGTGAGAACCTACCTTGAAAAACAAAACAAAACAAAAACAAACAAAAAAATTGAAGCCAAAATAAATTGGTACCATAGAAAACCTTCCTCC
The DNA here is from genome assembly GCA_036346955.1 of Dipus sagitta. Classification (NCBI taxonomy): domain Eukaryota; kingdom Metazoa; phylum Chordata; class Mammalia; order Rodentia; family Dipodidae; genus Dipus; species Dipus sagitta. The sequence continues at coordinate 70,483,335 of CM070773.1, read as the reverse complement.
TATGTAGCAGACTAAAAGATATAACCCTCAACAAGAGTATGCAGGGATTGTCTATTAAGAAGAGCCCTGGAGAGGGTGGGATGAAAACTAACACGAAAACAATTGGCTCTAAACTGGGCATGGTGGCACATGCCATTAATCCCAGCATGTGGGAGGCAAAGTTAGGAGGATGGCCATGAGTTTGAGGCCACCCTAAGACTACATAGTGAATTCCAGGTCAGCCTGAGCTAGAGTGAAGCCCTACCTCAAAACACCAAAACCAAAACCAAACCAAACAGAAAAATTGGCTCTCATTTGTAACTCCCAGTACCAGAAACTGGTTCCAACCCACATTGAGCTGTTGATCAGAAAGATCCACAAGGTCCCCAAAATAAGACAGGCTTCTGTCAAAGCACTTGATTACCTGCCTGAGGTAAGACCCTATTGTTGAAGACACTACATACTTCTGATGCAGAACATCAAGAGGTCCAGCTGAATCTAAAAGGAAGCCAGTTCCCAGATGGTTAGCCCACATAGTGCTGGAAAGTGCTACATGAGCTGCTGGAGAAAAATGGTCAACAATATTGTGAGCAAGCAGGGGACACTGCTATGTGAAAGCATCCAGCCTGACAAGATGTACACACCAGTGTAAAGGTGGTACCCAGCCTAGGTGGGTAACTATTGCTTCTCTGATTGGCTAAGAGATCCACACAGTGGATAGAATCCCATACCTGGAACTGGGAATCAAATCAGAATCCTATGAGGACCATGATCATGGATTCCAATGAGAAGCTCCCATGAGTCTTTGGCCAAAAGAGGCTACATCCATCAAAATCTCTCTAAATTGACAATGCTTATCCCCTTGAACCCAGGCTGATCTCACTTTCTGTTGGAGAATCTGTTTGTTTCTTACAGAAGGTAGCAAGAATTGCGTACAACCAAAATCTATCAAGACAAGAAAAAAAATAGTTGACTCCCTATCAGGAGATGAGCTCCTTGCACATCAGCTGGGGCCCAGGTGAAACCACAGAGGAACTGGTGAGATGAGGCACAGTGCTGCTTCTATGGTAAGCCTGACAACCTGCAGCAGGGTAATGGTGATAGACATTAAGGATACACAGAATGTACCAAAGCAGAAATCCAGAAGCTGCTGAGAGCCCAACACTACAATAGACTTACAGCACACCTACCAAGGCTCAGGGATTTTGTGGAAGAGGGTGTGAAAAGATTGTAAGAGTCACAGCGTGATACATTGCCCAACTCCCTTTGACTGACTGCTGTTCTCACAATTCATAACCCACAACCTCATGGTGAATATCAACAATCCCACTGAAGAGGACCCTCAGTAAAATGGGTACAAGGAGGAGAATAATGGTATCAGCACATGACATGTCCATACAAAGTTTCTACTATATATATATATATATCTCCACATAAGCCAGATGCACAAGGGAGTGCATGCGTCTGGAATTTGTTTGCAGTGGCTGGAGGCCCTGAGAGAATGGGGGCACCTGGGCCTCCAGCCACTGCAAACAAATTCCAGACGCATGCACTCCCTTGTGCATCTGGCTTATGTGAGTCCCGGGGAATCGAACCAGGGTCCTTAGGCTTCACAGGCAAACACCTTAACCACTAAGCCATTTCTCCAGCCCGAGATTTATATATTTTAATTAGCTAACCAAGAGGAAAGTTCTATGGTACTGATTAATGCCATCTTTAGTTTTGTGTATCTTTTCCCTTTATGTCCCTCCCTTACTCCAGTTCTCCCCAGATCCTACCAGCCACTGATTCTGTCCCTCTTCTTTCCTGTTTACTACCCTTCCTTTCATCCCTCCTTGCTTAACTCTTCTCTTCAAGTTCTTGCTTCCTTACCAGTACTATTAATGATTACTACAATTTATAAACAAACCAAACTATTCCATGTTAGGATATGCATATGGGAGGAGACATTCAGCATTTGTCTTTCTCGCTTAGTATGATTTTTTCCAGGTCTATCAATTTTCCTTCAAATTTCATAATTTCTTACCACTGAGTAGAGTTCCATTGTGTATAAGTACCACATCTTCATTATCCATTTATCAGTTGATGGCATCTAGGCTGATACCATTTCCTAGCTACTGTGAATAGAGCAGCAGCAAACATGGCTGAGCGAGTGTCTCTGTGGTACAATCTTTAGGTTATATGTTCAGGAGTGGTATAGCCATATCAAATGGTAGATATATTTTCTGATCTTTTTTGTTGTTGTTGTTTTGAGGTAAGGTCTCCCTGTAGCCCAGGCTGACCTGGAATTCACTATGTAGCCTGGGGTAGCCTTGAATTAACAATGATCCTCTTACCTCTGCTTCTCAAGTGCTGGGATTAAGGCATGTACCACATCAACCAGCTCATTTCCTTTTTTAAATTGTGTGTGTATGATGCACCACCACACTGGCTATTTTCCGATTTTTACAAAAATATATTCATTTGGGTGTGTGAGAGAGAGAAAGAGAAGGGTGGGAAGAGGGGGAGAAGAGAAACTTCAAATGCATGTACAACTTTATAAATCTGGCTTTATGTGGGTACTGGGGAAGTGAACCCAGGCTGGCAGGATTTACAAGCAACTGCCTTTAACTGCGGAGCCATCTCCCTAGACCCTATTTGATTTTCAAGAAACTGTCATACTGACTTCCATAGTGACTGGGCAAGTTTTCATTCCATCAATAGTGGATGAGAGTTCCTCTTTCCCAGACCCTTTCCAGCATTTGTTGTCATTTGATTTTTTAAATTTTTTTTCGCAATTTCCTAATTATAGGCAATAAGCCATGACAATTCCCTCCTCCCTCACTTTCCCTTTTGCAACTCCACTCTCCACCATATACCCTCCCTCTCTCAATTAGTCTGTCTTTTATTTTGATGTCATCATCTTTTCCTCTCATTATGAGGGTCTTGTGTAGGTAGTACCAGTCATTGTGAGGCAATGGATATCCAGGCCATTTTGTGTCTGGAAGAGTGCATTGTAAGCAGTCCTACCCTTCCTTTGGCTCTTACATTCTTTCTGTCACCTCTTCTGCAGTGTACCTTGAGCCTTGGAAGGTGTGATAGAGATGTTTCAGTGATGAACACTCCTTTGTCAATTCTTCTCAGCACTATGGTACCTTTTCAGTCATCCCTGACGTCACTGCTATGTGAAAAGAGAAGCTTCTCTAACCAAAAGTGAGAGCAGCATTAATATATGGGTATGAACATTAAGAGAAGTGCTTACCGGGAGTTTGGTGAGTATAATATATGCATTTAGTTAGACACCAGCAGACATTAAACATTAGGGCTCAAGACCTCCTCTGTCATAGGTTTTCAGTACCAGGTAGGTGTTCCCTCCCATACAGCGGGCATCCAGTCCAATTAGAGAGCAATTGTTTCCCCCCATTAACAGATATGCCACTATTGCACCTGTAGGCTCATTTGACCTGGTTGCCCAAACTTAAGGCTTACAGTGTCCGCTGTTGTTTATCTCCACTGATGACTTCTCTTTCTCCTATGGAGCTGCATGCAGCATAGCTTTTTCAGCTTTCTGTCAGCTGGTCTATAGGGAGGAGGTTTTCAGCTCAGCTACAGCAAGACTTCTCAGTGACTTTGCAACCCAAGCATGTGGAGTCTTCAGCAATAGGGTCTTACCATCTATTCCTGGTGGTGAACCAAGAGCCTTGGCAATGGCCTATAATGTTTTGGGGGCATCAGGGACCTCCTTGGCCAACAAGTCACTGGAAGGTATCCCATCCCTGGCACTTAAAATTTTCTAGCAACAATCTATGGCTCCTGAGTGTCCCATTGTCCAAAAAATTAGGTTTCCATATGACCTATTTCTATCCTTTTAGATTTTGATTAACCATCTCCCTACTCTTCCTTTACTCAATCGCTTCCCATGACCATATTTAGAAGCCTTTCCACCCCCCAGATGAACAGATGTCCATCTACTTACATATATACAATACCATACCCGTAAGTCCTCCCCTCTCATTCGTTCCTTATAGCCTCTTTCTAGCTTACTGGCCTCCAATACCAAGTTTTATTATACCTCACCTACAAATCTAAACATTTGTAGCTAGAATCTACATATGAGAGAGAACATGCAGCACTTGGCTTTCTGAGTATGGGTTACCTCACTAAGTGTAATCTTTTCTAGGTCCATCCATTTCCCTGCAATTTCATAATTTGGTTTTTCTTTAGTACTGAATAGAACTCCATTGTATTAATGTACCACATCTTCATTATCCACTCATCAGTCGAGGGACATATAGGCTGGTTCCATTTCCTAGCTATTGTGAAGAGAGTGGCAATAAATATGGATGTGCAAGTATTGCTAAGGTAGTGAGAAGAGTCCTTAGGATATATGCCTAGGAGTGGTACAGCTGGATGATATGGTAATTCTATTTTTAGCTGACTCAGGAACATCCACACTGATTTCCACAAAGACTGTAACAGTTTAAATTCTCACCAAGACTGTAGAAAGGTTCCTCTTATTTCCGCATCATCACTAGCATTTATTATCATTTGTCTTCTTGATGGTAGCCATTCTGACAGGGGTGAGATGGAATCTCAAAGTAGTTTTAATTTGCATTTCCCTGATGGCTAAGGATGTAGAACATTTTCTTAGGTGTTTATAGGTCATCTGTATTTTTTATTTTGAGAACTCTCGATTTAGTGCCATAGACCTTTTTTTTTTTTTTTTTTTTTTTTTTTTTTTTGAGGTAAGGCCTCGCTGTAGCCCAGGCTGACCTGGAATTCACTATGTAGTCTCAGGCTGGCCTTGAACTCCCAGTGATCCTCCTACCTCTGCCTCCTAAGTGCTGGGATTAAAGGCATGCACCACCACACCCAGCCAGTTCAATTTTTAGTTGGGTTGTTTGATTTCTTATTATTCAGTCTTTTTAGTTCTTTGTATATCCTGAATATTAATCCTCTGTCAGATGTATAGCTGGCAAATATTTTCTTCCATTCTGTAGGTTGCCTCTTTGCTTTATTCATGGTGTCCTCTTCTGTACAAAAGCTTTGTAATTTCATGAGGTCCCAGAGGTTGATTACTGATTTTATTCCCTGAGCTACTGGGGTTATATTCAGAAAGTCATTGCCTATGTCAATATGTAGAAGTGTATCTCTACTTTTTCCTCTAGCAGTTTCAGAATTTCAGGTCTGCTATTAAGGTCTTTGATCCATTTGGAATTAATCCTTGTGCATGGAGAGAGATAATGATTATTCTCATCCTTCTACATATAGATATCCAGTTTCCCCAGTACTATTTGTTGAAGAGGCTGTCTTTTTTTCCAATGAGTATTTTTGGAGTTTTTGTAAAAATCAGGTGGCTGTAGCTGCACAACTTACATAAGGGTCCTCTGTTCTGTTCCATTAATCTATGTATCTGTTTTGTGCCAGTACCATGCTGTTTTTGTTACTATGGCTCTGTAATATAGGTTCAAATCAGGTATGACAATACCACCAGCCTTATTTTTGTTGCTCAAAATTGTTTTGTCAATTCAAGGTGTTTTGTGCTTCCAAATGAATTTTAGGATTGTTTTTTTCTATTTTTGTGAAGAATGCCATTGGAATTTTGATGGGGATTGCATTAAATATGTAGATTGGTTTTAATAAGATCGACATTTTCACAATAGTGATTCTTCTAATCCAAGTACATGGGATACCTTTCCATATCCTAGTGTCTTCTACAATTTCTGCTTGAGTGTTTTAAATTTTTCAATGTGGAGATCCTTCATTTCCTTGGTTAGGTTTATTCCAAGGTACTTTATTATAACTTTTTGAGGCCATTGTGAATGAGAGTGATTCCCTGATTTCATCTTCAGCATGTTTGTTGTTAGTGTATAGGAAGGAGACTGATTTTTGTGTGTTTATTTTGTAGTTTGCTATGTTGCTCACAATGTTTATCAACTCTAACAGTGTGGTGGTAGAGTCTTTAGGGTCATCTATGTATACAATTATATCATCTGCAAATAATAATAATTTGATTTCTTCCTTTCCAATTTGTATCTATTTTATGTGCGACTTTTGCCTTATTGCTATAGCTAAGACTTTTAGTACTATATTAAATAAAAGTGGGGACAGTGGACACCATTGTCTTGTTCCTGATTTTAGTGGAAAAGCTTCAAGTATTTCCTCTTTCAGTATTATGTGTGCTATAGGTTTGTCATAAAGAGCCTTTATTGTGTTGAGATATGTTCCTCTATTCCAAGTTTCTGTAGGACTTTTACTATGAAGGGATGCTGGACTTTGTCAAATGTCTTTTCTGCATCTATTGAGATGATCATGTGATTTTTGTCCTTTAGTCCAATTAGATAGTATATTACACTTATCGATTTGCATATGCTGAGCCATCTCTGCATCTCTGGGATAAAGCCTACTTGGTCAGAGTGAATGATCTTTTGATATATTCTTGTATTCTGTCTGACAATATTTTGTTGAGAATTCTTGCATCTTTGTTCATGAGGGAGATTGGTCTGTGATTTTCTTTTTATGTTTTGTGTTTGTCTAGTTTGGGTTTCTGGGTAATGTTGGCTCTGTAGAATGAGTTTGGTAGTATTCCTTCCTTTTCTATTTTATGGAAATTTTTGAGAATCATTGGTGTTAGTTCTTCCACGAAGGTCTGGTAAAAATCACCAGTGAATCCATCTAGGCTTGGACTTTTTTAGTTAAGAGATTTTTTTTTTTTTATAACTGCTTGGATCTCCATAATTGTTATAGGTGTAAATGGTTTATCACATCTTGATTTAATTTTATTAGGTAATGTAAAGCTAGGAAATCATCCATTTCTTTCAGATCTTCTTAAAGCATGTCCTTATGATTTTCTGAATTTCTTTGTTATCTGTTGTAATGCTGCTTCTTTCATCTCTAATTTTATTGATTTGTGTTTTTTTTTCTCTCTCTCTCTTAGTTAGATTTGCTAAGGGTTTATTATTATTGTTTGTCCTTTCAAAGAACCAACTCTGTGTTTCATTGACTCTGTATGTTTTTTTTTTTTGGGGGGGTTTCCATTTCATTAATTTATGCCCTAATCTTTACTATTTCTTCTGATTTTTGGTTTTCCTTTGTTCTTCTTTTTCCAAGGCCTTAAGGTGAAGCATTAAGTTGTTTACTTGAGACCTTTCTAATTTCTTAATATAGGCACTTAAAGCTATAAATTTCCCTCTTGGGACTGCCTTCATTGTGTCTCAAAGGTTTTGGTATGTTGTGTTCTCATTATCATGTGATTCTATGAAATTTTTAAAAACTATTTTCTTGATTTCTTCATTGACCCATTCATTTTTAGTAGTGTACTGTTTAGTTCCCATGATTCTGTGGATATGCTATAGCTTTTCTTGCTGTTGATTTGTAGTTTAATCCTATTGTGATCAGACAGAGTGCAAGGAATTATTTCAATTTTCCTGTATTTGTTAAGATTTGCTTTTTGTCCTAATATATGGTCTATTTTAGAGAATGTGCCATGTGCTGCTGAAAAGAATGTATATTCTGCAGCCTTTAGGTGAAATATGGCCTCATTGAATCCAGATGCTTCTCATTTATTTATTTATTTTTTTGCTGGGATTACCTGTCAATTGATGAGAGTGGAGTGTTGAAGTCACCCACTACAACTGTTTTTAGTGTTATCTGTGACCTTAATTGTAATAATGTTTGTTTGATAAAATTGGAAGCCCCTATGTTAGGTGCATATATGTTTAGAATTGTAATGTCCTCCTGTTGAAGTGTTCCCTTAATCAATATATGGTGTCCTTCTTTATCTTTCCTAACTACTGCTGGTTTGAAGTCTACCCTTTTAGATATTAGCATGATAATACCTACTTGTTTTCTAGGCCCATTTATTTGAAATACAATTTTTCATCCTTTCACCCTACAATTGTGTCCATATTTTCTGGAGTTATGAGTTTCTTGGAGGCAACAAATAGAAGCATCCTGATTTTTAACCCAGTCTTCAAGCCTGTGTTTTTTGGTTGGGGTATTGAGGCCACTGATGTTAAGAATTATTATTGAAAGGTGTGGATTTATTCTTGTCATTCTTCTTGTTTTGTGGTTCTTCCTGGTTTTTCTTACTCTCTGGTATCAACTATTATTTGAGTATGGCTTATTTTTTTTTTCCTGTGTCCTTTTGTGCATGCTTTCTTTTCTTTTAAGCATGAAGGATCCTTTCAAGTACTTTTTTTTTTTTTTTTTTTTGAGGTAGGGTGTCACTCTAGCCTGATGGACTTGCCTTTATATGTGACTTGATATTTCTCTCTAACTGCTTTCAATATAATTTCTTTGTTTTGTGTGTTTGGTAGTTTAATTATAATATGGTGGTGAGAGGTTCCTGATTTTGTCTGTTTCATGTTCTAAAGGCTTCATATATCTGTATAGGCACCACTTTCCCAATTTGGTGGAAATTTTCTTCTATGGCATTGTTGAAAATACCAACCATTCCTCTGGAGTGAAATTCTTCTACTATGCCATGAATTTCTATGTTTTATTTCTTCATAATGTCTCAAATGTCTTGACATTCTCATTCATGCCTCCCTATTAGTTTGTCCTTATCTTTGTTGGACTGTATTAGATACGCCACCCAGTCTTCTTATTTAGATATTCTGTCCTCTCCTTGATCTATTCTACTGGTGAGGATTTCTACAGAATTTTCTGTTTTATTCATACTGTTTTGCATTTCTAGTATTTCTGATTGGTATGTTTTCTTTATTTTTATTTCCCTATTCATATCTTGTAGTGACCTCCTTATTTCATGAAGTTGATTTCCTGTATTCTCTTTGGATTCCTTCAGAAGTTTGTTTTCTCCTTTGATTCCTTTGAACATAGATATAATCTTTTTGTTTTTTGAAATCTTTGTCATGAATTTCATGTAACAGTCTCACTGGAGGTCATTTCTCATAGATTTATAAGTTGTGGTGTTATAGTATTGTCTTGATTTTTTGTGTTCATTGTATCATAATGTAGAGATTTTTGCATCTTGAGTCAATTTGATGCTTTGGTTTTCTAAATAGCTGCAGTTTGCTTAGCTGTGTAAATCTGACTTTGTATACCTCCATGGTAGGAGTTTAAGGTGAAAGATGTGGCCCTTTTTAAAATTAATATTTTTTATATTTTTTTAATTGGCAACATCCATAATTGTAGACAATAACCCATAGTCATTCCCTCCTTCCTCCAACTTTCCCCTTTGAAACTACACTTTCCATTATATCCTCTCCCCCTCTCAATCAGTTTTTCTTTTATTCTGATGTCACAGTCTTTTCCTCCTATTATGAAAGTCTTGTGTAGTTAGTGTCAGGCTGTGAGGTCATGAATATCCAGGCCATTTTGTGTCTGGAGAAGCACGTTGTAAGAAGTCCTACCCTTCCTTTGGCTCTTACATTCTTTCTACCACTTCTTCTGCAATGGACCCTGAGCCTTGGAAGATGCAATAGAGATATTTCAGTGCTGAGCACTCCTTTGTCACTTCTTCTCAGCACCATGGTGCCTTCTGAGTCATCCCAAGGTTATTGCCATCTGAAAAGAGAAGTTTCCCTAACCAAAAGTGAGAGTAACATTAAGAGAAGTGCTTACTGGACAGTTTGGTGAACACAGTATATATATTTAGCCAGACACCAGCAGACGTTACACCCCCAGGGTGCATGACTACCCTGTTGTAGGTTTTCAGTATCAGGGATGTATTCCCTCCCATGGACCAGGCCTCCAGTCCAATTAGAGAGTAGTTGGTTTCCTCCATAACAGACATGCCACTATTGCACCTGTTGGCTCATTTGGCCTGGGTGACCAAATTTAAGGCTTGCAGTGTCCACAGTTGTTTATCTCCACTGGTGATTTCTCTCTCTCCCAATGAACTGCATGGAGTGTAGTTTTTTCCAGCTGGTCTACATGGAGGAGGTTTTCAGCTCAGCTCCAGTAGGATTTCTCAGTCACCTTGCAGCCCAAGTATGTGGAGTCTTCAGCAATAGGGTCTTATCATCTAGTCCTGGTGGGAAACCAAAGGCCTTGTCAATGGCCTGTAATGTTTTGGGAGTATCAGGGAACTCCCTGGCCTACAACTCACTGGAAGGTATCTCATCCCTGGCACTGAAAATTTTCTAGTAACAATCTATGGCTCCTGTGTGTTCCTTTGTTCAAAAAAGTAGGTTTCCATATGACCTATTTATATCCTCTTAGATTTTGATTAGCCCTTCCTCCACCTTTCCTTTACTCAGTCTCTTCCCCTGACCTCACCTAGACCTTTTCACCACCATTAATCTGTTCTTCTACTTGCATATATACAATACCATCCTGTGAAGTCCCCCCTTCTTCCCTTTCTATTCCCTTTATATCCCATTTGTAGCTTACTGGCCTCTGCTACTGAGTTTTATTCCTACTCACATAGAATTCCAATCATTTGTAGCTAGGATCAACATATGAGAGAAAGCATGTGATGTTTGGCTTCCTGGGCTTGCTTTAACTCACTAAGTATAATCTTTTCCAGATCCATCCTTTTTCTGAAAATTTCATTGTGTAAATATGCCACATCTTCATTATCTACTCATCAGTTGAGGGACATCTAGGCTGGTTCCATTTCCTAGCTATTGTGAATAGAGCAGCAATAAACATGGTTGAGCAAGTATCTGTAAGGTAGTGAGAAGAGTCCTTAGGATATATGCCTAGGAGTGCTATAGCTGGGTCATATGATAAATCTATTTTTAGCTGTCTCAGGAACTTCCACACTGATTTCCACAATGGCTGGACCAGATTGCATTCCCACCAACAGTGTAGAAGGGTTCCTCTTTTTCCACATCTTTGCCAGCATTTATGGTCATTTGTTTTCATGATTGTATCCAATCTGACAGGAGTGAGATGTAATCTCAACATAGTTTTAATCTTCATTTCACTGATGGCTAGGTATTTTTTTAGATGTTTATAGGCTATCTGTATTTTTTCTTTTGAGAACTCTATTTTGTTCTGTAGCCCCTTTTTTGTATTTTTTGTTTTTCAAGGTAGGGTCTCACTCTAGCCCAGGCTAACCTGGAATTCACTATGTAGTCTCAGGGTGGCCTTGAACTCACGGTGATCCTCCTACCTCTGCCTCCCAAGTACTGGGATTAAAGGTGTGCACAACCATGCCTGGCCATAGCCCATTTTTTAATTGGGTTGTTTGATTTCTTATTATTTAGTTTTTTGAGTTGTTGGTATATCTGAGATATAAATAATCTATCAGATGTATAGCTGACAATGATTTTCTCCCATTCTTTATGTTGTATCTTTGCTCTATTCACAGTGTCCTTTGCTGTACAAAAGCTTTGTAATTTCATGAGGTCCCAGCGATTGATCTGTGGTTTTATCTCCTGAGGAACTGGGGTTATATTCAGAAAGTCTTTGCCAAGACCAATATATTGAAAGATTTCCCCTACTTCTCCCTCTCATAGTTTCAGAGTTTCAGGTCTGATGTTAAGGTCTTTGATCCACTTGGAATTAATTCTTGTGCATGGAGAGAGATAAGGATCTATTTTCATCTTTCTACAGATACATATCCAGTTTCACAGCACCATTTGCTGAAGAGGCTGTCTTTTTTTCCAATGAGTATTTTTGGCATTTTTATCCAAGATCATGTGGCTCTGTAATATAGGTTAAAATCAGGTATGGTAATACCACCAGCCTCATTTTTGTTGCTCAAAAATGTATCAGGCTGGACAGGCATGCAGATTAGAGCTGTGGCACCACAACAGGAGCTGCTTTTGTACTTCCTGCTTGCTAGAAGTTTTGGGTCTCTCCTGTTTTTCTATATGAGAGAGAGAGAGAGAGAGAATGGGTTTGTCAGGGCTTCAGACTCTGCAAACGAACTCCAGACACATGTGCCCCCGTGTGCATCTGGCTTATGTGGGTCCTGGGGAATCAAACTTAGGCCCTTTGGCTTTGCATACAAATGCCTAACTGCTAAGCCATCCCTCCAGCCCATGATTATTCTTTATACCCCTCACTTTTCAGTAGAAGATTGTATTTTGTTGTTTTTCTGCTTATTTGTTGTCCTAGATTGCTTTGGTGTGGGTACTATGCTGCCATCTTACCTGGAAGTCCCCTCATTTGATTAAAAAATTATTTATTTATTTATTAGAGAGAAAGAGAGGGGGTTGGGGGAGAAAACGGGTGTGCCAGGACCTCTAGCTACTGTAAGGGAACTCCAGACACATGTGTGTCCTTGTGCATCTAGCTTACATGGGACCTGGAGTATTGAACCTGGGTCCTTAGGCAAGTGCCTTAACCACTAAACCATCTCTCCAGCCTCTCATTTTATTTATTTATTTATTTATTTATTTATTTATTTTTATCATTATTATTTTTTTTCATTTTTATTTTTTATTTTATTTTTTTTTACAGTCAGTTTGGTACCATTATTTGGCTCATCCATGACCTACCCCCTCCTCTTGGCCCCTCCTTGTTGAGGTATATGGGTCATGCATTGTGGAGTTAGCCCACAGTTATGGGTAAGCTAAATGTCTCTGCATATCATGACCCAACATGTGGCTCTGACATTCTTTCCGCCCCCTCTTCCGCAAAATTTCCCTGAGCCATGTTGGGTCTGCTTCAGTGATGAGGTGTTGGGGGGCTCTGAGGCTCTGGCTCTCTGATTTGGTAGGAGTTGATTTTTCTCTATGCTGATCTCCTTCCCCCTTGTGCTGGTATCCTGGTTCATCAGGAAAACAGGCCCCTTGCTTGTTTCTCCAATTTTTCTTAGTTTCAGCCGGGGCCCTTTTGAGGTATGATGGGGTGGCTCTCTCCTTAGGATCTACATCTATCTGAAAAAGAGAAGCAGATTCTCCAATGGAGAGTAAGTTAGCACCAGGACAAATGAGATAACCCTTCTTTTTTTAATAGAGAATTTAATAGGTGTAGGCCCTCTTATAGCCCACAATTGACGGTAACTTGATATTGGAGAGTAGGTTTATGTTTGGATATGGTTCTGACTTGTTTCCCAGCTCCAGCTATGGGTCTCATACCAGTGAGGGGATCAGTTAGCCGAATTGAGAGCAGTTGGTTCCCCACCATGGCTGTGTGCCACCACTGCACTTGTGTGGGCAACACAACAAGTTATTTGCTGATAAGTAGGTTAGACCATGCATTGCTTCAACAGATATTAGTCATATTCCCCCAGTCGCCCATGTAGCACCTTCTGGCACTAGACGCGCTGACTGTCTGGGGACTGACTCTCTTCCAACTTCCAGCCATGCCATTCTAATTTGCATGTCAATCACATAAGGTGTCTTCAGCAGTAGGGTCTTATCACTAGCCTTTGGTGGGTCATCAAGTACTCTGACAGAAATCTGTCTGTCTTTTAGGAAACCTTGTAGGTCTCTCGGATCAAAAGCTCATTGTGGATGATAGCCCCATGCTGGTTCTGGGAGTTACATGTCAGTGCCCACTAAGAAAATGAGGAAAAAGATAACTAATATACAAGAGTTAGAGATAAAAGAGAGAGAGAGAGGGAGAGGGGAAGTGAGGGAGGGAAGATGTAGAAGATTAAGGTTAGACTTGATCATACCCTCTCCAATGTCTTGTGGTTCAGGTGTTCTCTGTAAGGGCCTGGTGAAGGATCAGCCATTTGGTCTGTCTTTTAGTAAGTAGAAAATTATGGTACCATTGCCATTTGGGACTAATTTGTGTTTCCCACCCCTTTGATGCCCTCCCCTCCCCCCTTCCATCCTAGTGGCTAGTCTAGGAGGTGCTTGCTGGGTATGTAAGGTATCTTGGGTAGATTCAGTTTAGGTGCTGTGTATGAGTGAGACTATGTGGTGATATTTTTTCTGTGATTGGGTAAGTTCACTGAGAATGATCTGTTCCAGGTTCAACCATTTTTCCTCAATTTTCATTGTGTCATTTTCTCTTACTGCTGTACAGAATTCCATTGTGTAGATATACCACATCTTAGTTATCCGTTCTTCTAGTGATGGACATCTAGGTTGATTCCAGCTCTCAGCTATTACAAATTGAGCCGTTACAAACATGGTTGAGCAAATCACTCTAGCCTGTAGTTTGAAGGTTTTAGGGTAGATGCCCAGTAGGCGAATAACTGGGTCTGTTGTTATCTCTATACTTAGCGTTCTCAGAAGTCTCCATATTGCTTCCCAAAGTGGTTCTACCATCCTACATTCCCACCAACAGTGGATTAGTGTTCCTATTTCTCCACATCCTCACCAGCATTTATTTTTATTTGATTTTGTGGTGTTTGCTATCCTTATTGGGGTAAAGTGGAATCTCATAGTTGTTTTAATTTGCATTTCTCTGATGCTTAGGGATGATGAACATTTTCTTAAGTGTACGTTTGCCATTTTTATTTCTTCCTCTGTGAACTGCCTTTTCAGCTCTTTGCCCCATTTTGTGAGTGGGGTGTGTGGCTTCTTACTGTTTAGATTTTTGAGTTCTTTGTAGATTCTAGAGATTAGGCCTCTATCAGTTGGATAACCTGCAAATATTTTCTCCCATTCTGTGGGTGATCTATTGGCTTTGCTTATTGTTTGCTTGTCTGTAAAGAAACTCTTCAGCTTCATGTGATCCCATTGGTTGAGTGACGGTTTAAGTTCATGAGCTACTGGGGTTTTGTTCAGGAAGTCTTTTTCCATTCCTATATCATGGAAAGTACTTCCTAAATTTTCTTCCAGTAGTATACGAGTTTCTTGTCTTATATTGAGATCTTTGATCCATTTGGACTTGAGTGTAGTGCATGGGGAAATGTGTGGATCTAGTTTCAGTTTCCTGCAAATAGTTATCCAGTTTGTCCAGCACCATTTGTTGAAGATGCTGTCTTTTTTCCAGCTTATATTGTTTGGGCCTTTATCGAATATCAAGTAGCTATAGTTGCTTGACCCAAAGTCTGGGTCCTCAAGTCTATTCCATTGATCTATACTCCTGTTTTTATGCCAGTACCATGCTGTTTTTATTACTATGGCTTTGTAATATAGCTTTAGATCAGGTATGGTGATGCCTCCAGAGGTATTTCTTTTGCTGAGGATATGTTTGGAAATGCGAGGCCTTCTGCCTTTCCATATGAAATTTGAGATCATTTTTTCTATCTCTGTGAAGAACACTGTGGGGATTTTAATTGGTATTGCATTAAATCTGTAAATTGCCTTTGGTAGGATTGTCATCTTCACAATGTTAATTCTGCCTATCCAGGAACATGGGAGGTCTTTCCATTTTCTCAAGTCGGCCTCAATTTCTTTTTTGAGTGTTTTTATGTTTTCGTTGTATAGATCTTTCACTTCCTTGGTTAACGTTATTCCAAGGTATTTTATTTTTTTTCTTGCAATTGAAAATGGGACTATGTCCCTTATTTCTTTCTCTGTATCTTTGTCATTTGCATAAAGAAAGGCTACTGATTTTTGTGCATTGATTTTGTATCCTGCTACTTTGCTATAGGAGTTAATCACCTTCAGGAGTTTTGGAATGGAGTCTCTCAGGTCTCTTACATATATAATCATGTCATCAGCGAATAAAGCTAACTTAACTTCTTCCTTTCCAAATTGTATCCCTTTTATTTCCTTCTCCTGTCTTATTGCTTGAGCTAGGACTTCCAGTACTATATTGAAAAGTAGAGGTGAGAGTGGACAACCCTGTCTTGTTCCTGATCTTAATGGGAATTCCTCCAGTCTCTCTCCATTAAGTATTATTTGGGCCTTAGGAGCTTTGTATATTGCTTTTATTAGGTTGAGATATGAACCAACCATGCCAATTCTCTCCAATGTTTTGAACATGAAGTGATGTTGAATCTTGTCGAAGGCCTTTACTGCATCTATCGAAATGATCATGTGGTTTTTATGTTTAACCTTGTTTATGTGGTGTATTACATTGACAGATTTCCATATGATGAACCACCCCTGTGTTCCTGGAATGAATCCCACTTGGTCAAGGTGGATAATGCTTTTGATGTGTTGTTGGATTCGGTTTGCAAGGATTTTGTTTAGGATCTTTGCATCTAAATTCATCAGGGAAATAGGCCGGTAGTTTTCTTTGCTTGTGGCATCTCTGCCTGGTTTTGGAATTAGGGTGATGCTAGCTTCATAAAAGGAGTTGGGTAGCTTTCCCTGTTCACCAATTGTGTGGCACAGTTTGAGGAAGATTGGTTTGAGTTCTTCCATGAAGGTTTGATAGAATTCAGCTGAGAAGCCATCTGGTCCTGGACTTTTCTTTTTTGGGAGGTTTTTTATTACTTTTTCAATCTCTATGAGTGTGATGGGTTGATTGAGTTGATTAATCTGCTCTGTGTTTAGCTTTGGTAGATGATATGCATCCAAGAATTTATCCATCTCCTCCACATTATCCAGTTTTGTGGAGTAGAGGTTTTTGAAATAAGTCCTGATGACTCTCCCAATTTCACTTATGTCTGTTGTGATCTCTCCTTTTTCATTTTGAATTTTGTTAATTTGAATCTTCTCCTTTTTTTGCTTGATCAGATTGGCCAGGGGGTTGTCAATCTTGTTTATTTTTTCAAAGAACCAGCTCTTTGTTTTGTCAATTGTCTTAATTGTTTCCTTCATTTCCAGTTCATTGATTTCTGCTCTGATTTTAATTATTTCTTTCCTTCTGGAGCTCTTTGGGTTGGATTTTTCTTGTCTTTCCAGTGCCTTTAGGTGGATGGTAAGGTCATTGATTTGGGACCTTTCTGTCTTTTTTATGAAGGCATTGAGTGCTATGAATTTTCCCCTGAGGACCGCCTTCATTGTGTCCCATAAGTTTTGGTACGATGTGTTCTCATTGTCGTTCAATTCCAGAAATTTTGCAATTTCATTCTTTATTTCATCCACTATCCATTTATTGTTTAAAAGTGTGCTGTTCAGTTTCCAGGAGCCGTTGGGATTCTTGGTGGGTCTTTTGTTGTTGATTTCTAGCAATATAGCATTATGATCTGATATCATGCAGGGAATTATGTCAATCTTCCTAAATATGTGGAGGCAGTCTTTGTGACCCAGTATATGGTCTATTTTAGAGAATGTTCCATGGGCTGCTGAGAAGAATGTGTAATCTGTGGATTTGAGATGGAAGGTTCTGTAGATGTCCGTTAGGTCTAAGTGATCTATGGTTTGGTTGAGCTCTCTTACTTCCCTGTTGAGTTTCTGTTTGGATGATCTGTCTATTACTGATAATGGTGTATTGAAGTCCCCAGCTATGATGGTGTTTGTGGTTATTTCTGTTTTATGGTCAAGTAGGTTTTATTTTATGAACTGTGGTGCCCCTGTGTTTGGTGCATACAGATTTATGATTGTAATATCCTCTTGATGGATAGTTCCCTTGATAAGTAGGAGGTGGCCTTCCTTGTCTTTTTTGATTATTTTTGGTTTGAAGTCTATTTTATCCAATATTAATATAGCTACACCTGCTTGTTTCTTATTCCCATTTGCTTGGAATACTGTTTTCCACCCTTTCACCCTGAGGAGATGTCTGTCTTTAATGGTGAGGTGGGTTTCTTGAAGGCAACAGATTGAGGGGTCTAATTTTTTGATCCATCCTGTTAGCTTGTGTCTCTTGATGGGTGAATTAAGGCCATTAATATTTAGGGTAATGACTGTGAGATTTGATTTGATCCCTGCCATATTGTGATGGTAAATGGTGTTTCCATGGATGTTGGAGTTTTTTGTGCCTACTCTGAGTTTGGTTGTTGTGATCTGCTTCTTGTAGGCAATTGTGTTTGATTACTTTTTTTCTTCTCTGTGGAGAATTTCCTGGCATACTCTCTGTAGGTTTGGTTTTGTGTTCATATAATTGTAAAGCTGAGTTTTGTCGTGGAATGCTTTTCTTTCACCATCTATTATAAGGGATACTTTTGCTGGGTAGAGTAGTTCGGGTTGGAAGCCATAGGTTCTTAGACTTTGCAGTGTTTCATTCCAGGCCCTTCTAGCTTTCAGGGTTTCCATTGAGAAGTCTGAAGTAATTCTGATGGGGTTACCTTTGAAGGTGGTGTGCTGTTTTTCCCTAGCTGCTTTTAGGATTATCTCTTTGGTGTCAATGTTTAGAGTCTTAATGATAATATGTCTTGGAGAGTTTCTCCTTTGGTCCAGTCTGTTTGGAGTTCTATTGGCTTCTTGTATCTTGATGGGCCTTTCTTTTAAGAGACTGGGGAAGTTTTCTTCAATTATTTTGTTAAATAAGTTCTCCATGCCTTTGGTCTGAATTTCTTCTCCTTCTGGTATTCCAATGATCCTGATATTAGGACGTTTAAGTGTATCCCACAATTCCCTTATGTTCTGTTCACAGGAGCTTTTGAACTTACTGAAATTTTTGAACTCTCAAACTGTTTCTTCCATCTTGTCTTCCAGATCAGAGTTTCTATCCTCCACTTGGCTGACTCTATTCTTGAGAGCTTCTAGCGAGTTTTGCACTTGTTCAATTAAGTTTTCTATTACTTTTCTATGTATAATTTCCATCCCTCTGTCAAGCTCCCTTTTCACATCATTTTCTGATTTTTTTGACGATTCTTGGAGTTCATCCTTGCATTTCTTTATGTCTTCATTTAGCATGGCCAGCTGATTTTTAAGGTCTTCTTTTTTTCACTCTCCCTCAAATCTCTTAACTCTTTCAAATCCTTCCAATTTCTTATCTAATCCTTCCAATTTCTTATCTATTAGTTCTAGTTTAGTGATGGCAGCATCCACACGATTGTCAGCCCTTTGTTGCTTTCCTGAAAGTTCTACCAGTAGGTTGGTAAGGGTTGCATTGTTCATAGCTTCAATTTGGTGTTCTGGTTCTATTGGTTCTTCTGTGTTTTGGTTAGATGTATTCATTGTGGGATTGGGTGATCTAACTGGATTTTCTTGCATTTGATTTTTCATGTTATTTCTTTTGCGCTGTGTTCTGCCCATGACAGTGTATGGGCAGGTAGGTGGGCGTATCAGCCTGGGCTCAAGACCAATGGGAATCTTATGCAGCCTGGGGCAGTTGCCAAGAAGCCTGGGCTTTTGCTCTCACTTGCCAAAGCCGCCTATCTACTGCCTGGCAGGGGCGCCAAAGTTGCCTGAGTTCTCAAGCGGTAATGTGCCAAAGCTGCCTGCGTTTGAGTTAGGAGTGGCAGTGAGGCACCAAGCACTGCAGCAGCCCAAACTCTGGCTGGGAACGCTGGGAACCGGAAGCAGTCTGTGCTCCCCTGCCACAGGGCAATGGCGGCCAGCCGGCGCGGCAGACAGGTAGGGGATGGCACCTGAGCTGGCGCAAGTGAGAGACACAGTCTGAGCTTGCAGGGCACCTGTTGTGGGACTGGGCACACTCAGTAAGTGGGTGAGTGGACGAGAGTGCGGAGCAGTCTAAGCTTCCACATGCAGGGAACAATCGGCGCGTGGTGGCAGCTGTGCGGGCTCCGGAGCAGCAGTGGTGGCAGCGGAGGTGCTGTGAACACGGCGGTTATTTGGGGTGAGGGGTGCCTACCCGCCCGCTAGGGGATCGGCGATTCCCTGTTCCCCCGCCTCTGTGCCCTCCCAGATTTCTCTCCCCTAAAAGCCACTATATGCCCTTAATATCTTGCCTTTCTTTCCCCGGGATTTGCAGCGCAGCTAGGTGGTCGCCGTCTTGGCCGGAAGTCCTTATTATTATTATTATTGTTGTTTTTTCGAGGTAGGGTCTCACTCTAGCCCAAGCTGACCTGGAATTAACTATGTAGTCTCAGGGTGGCCTTGAACTCATGGTGATCCTCCTACCTCTGCCTCCTGAGTGCTGGGACTAAAGGAGTGCACCACCATGCCTGGATACCTCATTTTATTTTTTGATGATAGCCATTCTGACCAGAGTGCAATGGATTCTGAGAGCAGCTCCATTTGGAGGAGCCACTCTAAACCCTCTCTGGCCTCTGGTAACCATGTTCCATTACCCACAGGTCTCTTGCAGCCTATCCTTGGGCTGCTGTCCACAGGACTAGTGCTCCATCAAAGATGTAGTTGTCCTCGCTTTCTCATTTTGTCCTAGTACTCACCTTTATTCTGGAGATGGGTAACTTCCAGATCATAATAAAAGTTTTCAATGAGACTGAGTGTTGTTCAGGGTGGTATGGCCATAGATCATAATGGGAGTTTTAGGGTCCTTTGAGCTGGGTAGCTTCAACCTAGGTGTTCCCAGTCCCTGACAGTCAATTTTGAAACCTTTCTATAATTATTGTGCAAAACATTTACACTTTTCCTTCTTCCCCCCTTATTTCTGCTGCAGGATGGATCTTCTTTTCCCATCTGGGTGGGATATATGGCTTCTGAGATTGGTTGGAGGATGGGCATACCTATTCTCAGCTGTGTTGGGATTTTGCAAGGAATCCTGGGAAACAGACTATTTTTGTTTGTTTGATTTTTGTTGTTTTGGTTTTCATTTTTAGAGCTTGGCTTTTTCATCTTGCCCGTGCTGTGTAGGAACTTCTGACCTCAAGCAATCCTGTCTCACCCTCCTAAGTAGCTTGAACTATAGATACACATCACTGAGCCTAAATTGATTAAGATTTGAGCCTGAATCACTCATTTTAGACAATAAGAAGAGGTCATTTATAAGCATGTAAATACTAGATAAAGAAGAGACATGGCCTGGGTCCATCACCACTTGAACAAGCTATTCCTGAAACCCACAAACTGGGCTTTCAATCATTCACACAGTCTTTATTATTACATTTGTTTGTGAGACAGGGCCTCAATTTGAGGCTGGCTTTAAACTACTGATCCTCCTTCCTTCAATTTCCAAGTGCTGGGATTATAGGAGTATACTGTTAGGTCAGGACAAAATGGAGTTACAGCAGTAGGGTGAAGTGAATCATACACATTCCTCAAGAACTTGTCCAGCCATTATCCCTCCCCTGCCTAACAAGCCTCCAAGTCTAGATTGACTGCCCCCTTATCTTTCACTGGGTCACTTCTCGTCTCACCCTATGGCTAATGTAAAGAACAGAGATTTACTGCCCCAACAAAGAAATTCCTTCTCTTCCTCACCTTCCCCCAACTAAAGAGCCTATAAAGTCCACTATCTGTAACCACAAGCTGACTGCTCCACTCTTGAGAGTCAGTCCTGGCAGCTCACGTTTTTACCCCCGAATAAAAACTTCCATCTTTGCCTCAGAGTGGTCTCCATGGTCCTTGGTCACTCCCAAACCTTACATATACCACATGTCCTGCCTCATACATTAAAAAAAAACTTTTTGTTTTGTTTTATTTTCTTGAGGTAGGGTCTTTCTTTAGACCAGGCTGGCCTAGAATTTACTATATAGTCTCAGGGTGTCCTCAAACTCATGGTGATCCTCCTACTTTATATATTAATCAAACACACACACACACACAGAGAGAGAGAGAGAGAGAGAGAGAGAGAGGGAGAAAGAGAGAGAAAAAATGGGAGTGCCATATCCTCTAACTGCTGCAAATGAACTCCATACACATGTGCCACCTTGTGCATCTGGCTTGTGTGGGTACTGGGGAATCAAACCTTAGTCCTTAGGCTTCAAAGGCAAGTACCTTAACCACTAATCCATCTCTTCAGCCTTAAACAAAACCTTTTAATTGACATTTTTCATACATGTATATAGTGTATTTTGATCATGATCACTTCCTGTTACTTTATTTTGTCCACCTGCCATGTCCTTCAGTGAAGCCCTTCTTTTTTTTTTTTTTTTTTTTTTTTTTTTTTTTTGGTTTTTCGCGGTAGGGTCTCACTCTAGCCCAGGCTGACCTGGAATTCACTATGGAGTCTCAGGGTGGCCTCGAACTCACGGTGATCCACCTACCTCTGCCTCCTGAGTGCTGGGATTAAAGACGTGCGCCACCACGCCCGGCTAGTGAAGCCCTTCTTATATCCAACCAGACCCTCTTCTTCTATTTTTAATTAAATTAATTAATTAATATTTTTCACTCTAGCCTAAGTTGAGTTGGAACTCATTATGTAGCCCCAGATTGGCCTTGAACTCATAGTGATCCTCCTACCTCAGTTTACCAAGTGCTGGGATTAAAGGCATGCACAACCACGCCTGGCTCTTCTGCTTTAAAAAAAAAAAAAAAAATATATATATATATATATATATATATATATATATATATATACAACATTTGGTCTCCATGAGGCTTTAATTTTCATTGCCATCAGCTGAGGACATAGAATTCCGAAACCTAAGTTTATGGGGGACACCTGAATCAAACCGCCATGCATGGGTACTGGGGACTTGAACCCTGGCCATCAGGCTCTGTAAGCAAGGGCCTTTAACCGCTGAGCCATCTCTCTAGCCCTCTTCTACTTAAAAATTCAGGTGGTGGGTGTGGAGTCCCAGTTGCTCTCAGGCCCAGAGCACACCCCTGGGAATATCCCTGATAGCTCTAATTTGTTGGCTTCCCTGCCTTGCAGAATAGTTTGACATGGGGAAAGTGGAGGTAAAATCAAACTTCTGGTTGTTTCTATCAGCTGTTTACTTTTCCTTGGGAGAGATAAAGGGAAGATAAACCTTTTTCTTTTGTTTACTGATTGCCTGCTGAGAGGGGATTAAAGCTGTTCCCCAGGTGGTCTGATAACTTCCCAAATTGAATCTGGCTATCTTTGAGCTTGTATATTTTATGGTCCAAAATAATTTTTCCATCAAAAAATTCTTCAATGGTTCATAAATCCTTCAGTCAGGTTAAAGTCTTATGATAAAATGGTAATGGGTATTCTAAGTCATTGTTTCCCCATAGAGAATGGTTGATGCATTCATAACCCCACTGAGGAGGGCCCTCAATAGGATGAGGATAAAAAACATAGCATAAGGAATGCTACAACTGTGATCTGTTCATACAGTAAGATATTTTTTAAATAAAAGTTTTTATTGGTGGTTATAATAAAATAAATGGTTAAAAGATAAATTAAAAGACAACCTTAAATGTTGAATGTTAAATGTTTGATTAAAAAGAGATTGTAAAGCGAGGCATGCCTTTAATCCCATCACTCAGAGGACAGAGGCAGGAGGATTGTCATGAGTTCAAGGCCACCCTGAGACTACATAGTGAATTTCAGCAGGGGGGGGGGCAGGGCGGTGGCGGGGGGGGGGGGGCGGAGAGCAACCCCAAGCACATTTAAAACCATGTGTCATCCACACCTTGTCCTTAAGCAAATTGACCTATTGCCTCTGGATGAGGAAAGCGAAAATGACAAGCAGCATATAATTTTGATTTTCTCTTAATTTCTCTCTTGTGTACGATCACTATGAACAGATAATTTTAGTTTGTTATATCATAAATATAGTTCAGATTTGTCATTACTAATAAAACCATTTCCAAGTGTGTTATATTATCTCCAGGGTAGCTATCAAGTTTTACCTACATTTACAAATCCATGCTGTGTTTCATGGGAATTATAAAAAAAGAGTCTCAAATCAACAGGTTATGAAGTCTAAAATTTGATTTACTGATATTGTTTTGCTCATGGTGTCAGCCATATATATAATATATATACATATATATTTATTTATTTATTAGTAACTGATTTTCTTTTATAAAACTAATTCTACTAAGTAGTCATTGTGTGTATAACTCAGGTTTCATAAAAGATATAATCTAACTTCATTCATTGTAACTTTTGTTTTAGGGTGACAAGAAAGTCTCCCCATATTCTGATAAGTTTATAAACTGTGTGCTTTCTCAATTTTTGAGGAGATCCATTCACAACTCTTGGGCCCAAATGAGTTGTAATGCTGAAATCTGTTATTTACAAACAATGTAATTTAAACATCAATTATCAGATATCTTGTCAAAGCTTCATTTAATAGTCATGGGTAATAAGATTAATGAGACATATGATTGATTTACGTTAATCAAGGTAACCCTAAACAAGGTACATCCGATTATTATAGATTTCTCTATCAGGATTAAGTTTGTGTCTAGTCCAGATTAGGTAAAAAGATTAAAAACACTAAAATGTGCATAGGTACAAAGATATATTTAAAAGTGATTCTAAGTTACTAAAGACAGACTTCTAGGTTTTCAACTTTAAAAAATGAAGTGCTTGTTTATATCTGCTACAACAGTAGCTAGAGGTTTTTAAGCACAAAAAAATTCCAAAAATTCAACTCTGATTTTAGATTGCTTTACAGACTCATTGAAAAGGTCAAATTTTAAATGTGTTTAATGCTTATTACAATAACTTAATTTCTGACGAATTGCTTGATTTGAGTTTTTTGATAACATCATTTAAAATGATTATAAAAATTACACTGATAAGAGTTTCCTGTTGTTGCAGTCAGGTTCACATTACTGGTAGAAATCACCCAATGAAGAGCAGCATGTGAGAAAAAGAGGTTTATTTTGGTTTACAGGCTCGAGAGGAAGGTCCGTGATAGCAGGGGATAATGATGGCATGAGCAGAGGGTGGACATCACCCCCTGGCCAACATAAAGTGGACAATAGCAACAGAAGAGTATGCCAAACACTGGCAAGGGGAAACTGGCTATAACACCCATAAGCCCGCCCCCAACAATACACTGCCTCCTGGAGGTGCTAATTCCCAAATCTCCATCAGCTGGGAACACAGCATTCTGAACACTTAAGTTTATGGGGGACACCTGAATCAAACCACCACACCTGTTAATTGGGCTGGAGAGATGGCTTAGTAAAGGCGCTTGCCTGCCAAGCCAAAGGACCCAGGTACAATTCCACAGGACCCACATAAGCTAGGTGAACATGGTGATGCATGTGTCTGGAGTTTGTGCACCCATTCTTTCTCTCTCTCTCTCTCTCTCTTTCTCTGCTTCTTCTTCTCTCTCTCAAATAAATAAATAAAAATAAATATTTAAAAAATGTTTCCTGTTAATGACAAAAGCCATTGTTTATTTGTCTCATATTCAAGTTCAGATTCTCCAATGTAAGAACAAAACTGGTGTCTCTCATCAGGACACTAAAACTAAACAAAAGTCAGAGTTAATATTTATAATTTTGTTAATAAACATTGTCTCCAAGATTTTTAACATGTTTTGTCTGTACTTCCAAATGTTAAATAATATGTATGTTTCTTATCTTTCAGATATGGCTTACCATGTTATCAGACAATAAAAGTTAAATGTTACAACAAAATGTTAAGGATCTTAATACCATGTTTTAACTAGATCTGTTTTGTTAAAGAGAAAAGATAAAGATATACACTATATTCCCATTTTTATCCAGTGTGCTTAACAACCAGATGTAGTGGCCAGAACCTATGAGGAATTTGGGGTTAAAAAGGTACCCAATATTTTGGTCCCAGGCCCTCCAGGTCAAAAGGGCTCAAGAGATGATGGGACATTTCTTTCTCCAGAGGATTCTAAAGATCTTGGTAAGTCATCTATCTTCTTGGTCAGAGAAGACATGGAAACTCAAAAAAATTGATTCCAATCAATATACAGTCTGCAGAAGGAGAGTCAAAACAGAGGGGAAAACCCTTAATGCTTCTAAGGGAAGGAAAGCCACATGGTCAGCACAGCCCTGACTCATCCCAGCAGATGGCACAAATGCTGACAGAGCCATAGAGCTCCTCCCAGGTCCCTATAAGTCTCCTCTAAAGAGCCACAACTGACCTTCAGAATTGCAACATAAAATTAAACTTTGGTCACCTCGTTGGTCTTAAACGTTCAATTAAAAAAAAAAAAAGCCAAAAAGTAAGGTATATCTTAAAGAATTCAATCACCACAGCCTAGACTATAACTTTAGATAGATGTGTTCATTGCTATGAGAACAGGTATAGACCACACAATCTGGTAAATTTCTAGATCATCATGATGATCATGCCTGTCATTTCTGGTAATAATTCTGTTAATTTTGGGATTGTGTATCTAACTACAATATTAACCTTGTAGTCACTCATCTACAGTTAGATAACACTCAGATGGTTCTGTGATAATCCAACTCCATCTACCTGGGTCCCCTGGATCGTACTCCAAGGCCTAAGATGATAATGGGAACCCCAGGTTTCATTAGAGGTTACATAAACCCTAATCCCATCTAAACTTCAACTTTTTTTCCTTTTCTTTTCAAGGTAGTGTCTTGCTCTAGCCCAGGCTGACCTGGAATTGACTATGTAGTCTCAGGCTGGCCTTTAACTCACGGCAATCCTCCTACCTCTGCCTCCCAAGTGCTGGGATTAAAGGCATGTGTCACCACACCTGGCTCCAAACTTCAACTTTTTCATGTTGCCTTTCTAGACAATCCAAACATTACTTTAGACTCCTGGCCCCTACTTAACCCAGCTACCCTTCTACCTCTACTTTAGCAACGTACACACTCCTGGCTAGAGACTTTAGAAGAACTTACCTTCCATAACCCCAGAATTTTACTGTCTCCTCTCTCTGTCCTTGACCACACATAGATGGAAGCTCTTCTAGCATCCCAAAGGAGTCCCTAATAACAAGTTATACTATTGTTTCAGATGACCAGATAATAGAGACTGGTCCTTTACCTAATGGAAGTACATCCCAGAAGTCTGAGCTTGTCATAGTCCATTTACCTATACTAATAAAAATAAATCTTGTCTCCTCCATAACAGCTACAGGGCTGGTGCAGGTGGGCTGGGACACAGCCTAATCTCTTATCAACAGTTTCCACAGAACTGAGTACAGCTATTAAGGACTCTGCTCTGGCCCTTCACCTGCTACAGCAGCAGCTCTCCTCACTGACATCAGTAGTCCTTCAGAACCGTTGAGCCCTTAACCTCATCACAGCTGAAAAGGGAGGAACACATATCTTCCTAATTGAGGAATATTGCTATTATATAAACCAATCAGGTAAACCAGAATTAGAGATTAAGAAACACCAAACACTGGCTGACAGGCTCTATCCTGATGTCCCACTGTCTTTGAAACTATTTGGTCTTGGCTACTACCACTATTTGGGCCACTAATGTGGATATTTCCTTTACTCTTGATAGCCCACTGTCTTTGAAAATGCACCCCAAACCACAGCTTTTCTTAATCTATCCCTCTTCCATGCAGCACCAACTTTTGGCCTCCTCAGACTCGACTCCCCATCACCTGCTCTGAGGGGACTTGTCTGCAGCTGACACCAGCATCCCCTGAAATACCTGACCATGGCCCCTGCCAGCAGGAAGCAGGAATGAGAAATGACCACGCCTCATCCTTAACAAAATGCTAGAATGTTATGTGGGACAAGAGTCCCAGGATAGAGTGTATATGAAGGAGGAGAACAACAGCAGCCTGATTGATGAACCTTCAGATGTTTACTTTGCTTAACCCTTACTCCCCTGATCTAATAATACCCTTGGCCACAGTTTTCCTACTAGACAACCTGGCTCCTCTTCTGATGGCAGTCCATTCTCTGATTGTTTACCTCTTCAGCTTGGTCCCTGCCCTCCCCTGAGCTCCTCAGTGCTGTCTTCTGTACCCTCCTCCCAAAAAGAAAAACTCTATAAAAACCCAAACTATCCAGATTCACACTAGTTGTTCTTTCTCTCTCCTTCCATTAGACAGCCCTGGAGCTTTGGCCCCAACAAACATCTCTTTTCCTGCCTCAGAGTGGTCATGCTTGGTCTTTGGTCATTCACAAACCTTATAATTACCTTATATAACTTTTCTGCATGTGACATGACATTTATAGGTGACACAAATAAATATATCCAAGGTTAAAAATGACAATTATAGGGCTGGAGAGATGGCTTAGCGGTTAAGCGCTTGCCTGTGAAGCCTAAGGACCCCGGTTCGAGGCTCGATTCCCCAGGACCCACGTTAGCCAGATGCAGAAGGGGGCGCATGCGTCTGGAGTTCGTTTGCAGTGGCTGGAGGCCCTGGCGCCCCCATTCTCTCTCTCTCTCTCCTTCTCTTTCCCTCTGTCTGTCACTCTCAAATAAATAAAAATAAAAATAAAACAAAAAAATTTTAAAAAATGACAATTATGATGCGCGGTCGCTTCGCGTCGGCGGCGGGCAGCGTGAGCGTGCGAGAAGCCGGGAGCGGCTGAGGCTCTGACCGCGTCTGTGTGAGCACCGGTACCAGTGACCATGACATCCCTGCGGCTGCTCAGAGCCCCTTTCCTGTGTGGCCTGCTCTGGGCCTTTTGTGCTTCAGGTGCCAGGGCCCAAGAACACCGGGCTGGCGTCTCCCATCATGGCAGTGTGGGACTGGACAAGAACACAGTCCACGACCAAGAGCACATCATGGAGCATCTAGATGGTGTCATCAACAAACCAGAGGCGGAGATGTCCCCACAAGAACTGCAGCTCCATTATTTCAAAATGCACGATTATGACAGCAATAACTTGCTTGACGGCCTGGAACTCTCCACAGCCATCACTCATGTCCATAAGGAGGAGGGTAGCGAGCAGGCACCAGTGATGAGCGAAGATGAACTAATGAACATCATCGATGGCGTTTTGAGGGATGATGACAAAAACAACGACGGCTACATTGACTACGCGGAGTTTGCGAAATCACTGCAGTAGATGTTGGCCAGTGGCCGTCTCCTAGTTATATGCAAATGTGACCCGTGACAATGTGACTGAACACTTCTGGTAATGCAGAGTAACTCATTTCCAACTGCTGCTACAGTATTTTGACAGAGTCCTGTAGTCATTTATTACACTGGGGTGAGAAGACAAAATCAAGAGAAGTAAGAGAGAAGAGAAATAGAACATTATCGTATAGTTCATTCCTAAGTGCTTTTTAATCTTGTTGGACAAGAGCTTAATGAAAGACTGCTTTAAGGACGTTGGGTAATTATTACTGGGCACTAAGGACCTTGACTGTAGAACGTCACAGGTGTCTTGGTGTTAATTCACACTACCTGAAAAGTAAGACTATGACTTTGCCAAGTGGACACGGTCTTCAGTAACAGTGAGGGGATGGAGTGAACACCGGACGCTTCCCTAGGTCCTGTCTCTAGGCAGATACGGTCCGTGTTCTGTCCTCTCGCCGTACATGACCACTTGCTCTGGACAAGTGTTTACACATTAAGCTATATCAAAGCCACAGCACCAGAAGAATGGTAAATGCTGATCACGATTCTGTATCTGCTGGCATTTGGGGACAACGCACCACTGGCCCTCGGTGCGTCTCTCAGATCTTCAGTGTCTTGTCCGGCTACTGCCACATCCTTAACTCCTTTTCCGCCGCCTTCAGCCGGGAAAGGCGTTGAATTTAAAAGTGTTCTCTAATCACTAGCAGCTGTTGTAGCTTTCTTACTATTTGTATTTCACTCATTTCTAGGGTTTCCCTTTTCTGCAGTATAGGAACTGTTGACTTGCTTGGTACAGCAGGTTTAAGCTATCAGCTTGTCTGGCCTAAGTGGAAAGTGACAAGATCAGTCATCAGCCTTGGTAATTAACCCTACCCAAGTTCTGTTTTGAAGGAATGTTTAAATTACCTCTTCCAGCCTGAACACACGAATTCATACATTTCAGGGAAGACTAGAAAAAGAAACCTAAAAACCCCGTAGCCGTGAACCTCAGTAGTACTTGAAAGCAAGAAGCCACAGGTTGTAATTTGGTTTGTTGGATGTGATAGAAATGCTGTAAAAGAAAATCCTAAGTGATGACTGAATCAGAAGAAACGGCATCAAATTTGCTTTTAAGATGAATAGAGACTTATTTTCTTTATTAAAGTATTCTTCTAAGAAAACATGTATTTGTATAAACAGTTTCCTGTGTCAAGTATTTGTGCAATCAGAGCTGACTTGTAAAGCATTCTTGTAATATCTCGTTATTTTCAAAGATTTATATGATAAATTCTAGATATCTGACCAATAAAACTGATGAAAACAAAAAAAAATGACAATTATAGGTGAGAGAAATAAGTTCTGTCTATAAAAAGAGACATCAACTTAAATAAAGAACGTTAACTAGGCATGAGAGATGGCTTAGCAGTTAAGTGCTTGCCTGTGAAGCCTAAGGACTCAGGTTCGAGGCTTGATTCCCCAGGACCCACGTTAGCCAGATGCACAAGGGGGCACACGCATCTGGAGTTCGTTTGCAGTGGCTGGAGGCCCTGGCCCATTCTCTCTCTCTCTCCCTCTTTCTCTCTCTCTGTCTGTTGCTCTCAAATAAATAAATAAATAAATAACAATAAACAAAGAAAAAAATTTTTTTAAAGAAAGTTAATTAAAATTAAGAGACTGATAATTAAATAAAAGTACTTTACTTACTTGGTACAGACAAAAATTTTGGAGATTTGAGAGCATGTCAAAAGGTTTTGATTATTTTTTGACAAGTTTTATATAACCATAAACAAAATAAAACAAACCAAATATATTTAAATGTAACTTAATAGCATTTGGAGACATTTATAATTGGTTTTAATAGAGGAATAACAGATATTGAAAAGGTGTTAAGCTGATTAAAAGTTAACATCTTGATGTTTTGTCCAAAAATACAAATTTGTTACCCAGTTATGTCATAGTATTCAGGTTATAAATTGTGAGAGCCATGCCTCAAGATGTCAAAGTTAAGACTTCAGCTCATTGAAGTTAATCTGTGCCTGGTAATGCTTCTAACTCAACATAGTTAGCTATATTCTTCTGTCAACCTTTTAAGTACTAGAATAAAACTGAGCCTTAACATCAATGTTTACTAATTAATATTTAATCTTGTACTAGAAGATTATTATATGTAAAGATACTGTAACTATGAGAAGGTCCCTGTCTTGTTCATGCTGGTTCTGCCAAGTGAGCATTGCTGAGGTTATCTTGTAAGTCTTATAAAATGATTTAGTTATTGTGAACAGTTCATAAGTTATGTTGTAAAATTGCCCAATGGTTAGAGGTGCTTGCTTACAAAATTACTTTATGTCTCTAATATATGTAAAAATCAGACCAGATTCTGCTTTATTTATTTATTTTGTTTTTTTGAGGTAGGGTCTTGCTAGAGCCTAGACTGACCTGGAATTCACTATGCAGTCTCAGGGTGGCCTCAGACTCATGGCAATCCTCCTACCTCTGCCTCCCAAGTACTAGGACCATCACACCCGGCTAGGTTCTGCTTTATTTTTAAGCTGTTTGTAATCAAAATCTCAGTCAAAGTTTTAGTTAGGTAGTTGTCTCATTACTGGTATTTCAAGTTCATTGCTTATTGTTTCCAGGCCTAAAATGTTCTGCATGAACATGTAAGTGACATATACTTAAAAAATGACTGCTTTTTATGTTCCAGATATGGCTTGCACTCTCACTTGACTACTAAACTTAAATGTTAGAATGACTTTAAACATTTGTGTCATTTTCTAACAAGATCTGCTTTATTAAGTAGATATGTTCTGTACTTCTTTAAGCAGATCTGTTTTGCTAATCAGGTGTGTATAGTCTCTCTAAGTGATTAATAACCACATGTAGAAGTCAAAGTCAATTTGAAACATTAGACTTAAGAGGATAACCAATATTTTTGTCCCTACTCCCAAGTCAAAAGGCCACAGGAGATGATGGAACACTTCTAGCCTCTGGTAAATTACCTATCTTCTTGGTCAAAGAGGACATGGAAACCTGGAGACCAGGAAATGGACTCCAAATCAGTATATCTGAAGAAGCAGAGTCATTATAGATGCTTCTGAAGGAAGCCACATGGTCAGCATGGCCTTGACTTGGCCTAGCAAATGACACAATGCTGACAGTCATAGAGCTCTTCACAGGACCCTAAGATTCTCACCTACAAGGCCATAACTAATCTCTAAGATACAATATATTGTTAATTATGGCTGTCTGTATGGTATTAAACACCCAGTAAGAGCATATAACCACAGAACGTTACAATATAGCAGGGCATGGTGGTGCATATCTTTGATCCCAGCACTTGAAAGGCAAAGGTAGGAGAATTGCCATCAGTTCAAGGCTACCCTGAGACTACATAGTCAATTCTAGGTCATCCTGGGCTAGAGTAAACCCCTACCTTGAAAAAAGAAAACAAAAGTTACAATATAAATGAAAATTTGGACTAATTGGCTTATTTGTCTGATGTTGGCTTACATTCCTAAGCTCTTACATTAGCTTATGCCTTCTGCCTGTCTCTGGTCCTGATTAGTTAGCCACTGTTTGCCTTCAAATAAAAGAGGAGAGAGAGAGAGAGAGAAAGAGAAAGAAAGAAGGAAAGAAAGTGCCTAAGGGTAAAATCCACCCAGGAAAGGTGCAATGAGTAAGAATACAAATTCTTTTTTTTTTTTTTTTATTTTAGAGAGAGATAGAGAGGACAGAGAGAGCCAAGGCCTCAGCCACTGAAGTTGAACTCCAGACATTTGTGCCACCTAGTGGCCATGTGTGAGCTTGTGCTTGCCTCACCTTTGTGCATCTGGCTAATGTGGGATCTGGAGAGTAGAACATGGGTCCTTAGGCTTTGCAGGCAAGCACTTTAACTGCTAAGCCATCTCTCCAGCCAGAGAATACAAATTCTTTAAAAGGTGATAACTTAAAAAATTTTAGAAGTAACCTGCTCTATGCTGATGGCTGAGGATGACATGTTTGGTCAGGCTGTGATCAGCCCAATTGGAGGGATAAAATAGACAATATAAAGTTTGTCACCACTGATTATGTTTACTTAGTGGTTATCAATTTGTATTGGTCCAGTCAATTGTTATGCCTTACTACAATGGAAATGCTTACTATGCCATCATGTATTAAAATATGTAGCTTGCTTTGATTTTATAGGACTTATAGTTATCAAACAGTCCTAAATCTCAGATGAGGCTTAAAGTTGGTTAAAAAAAAAAAAAGGCTATGGGAACTTATAAAGCTCGTCTAAATACAGTTTATATTATGAGAAAGTCATACATCTATGAGGAAAAAATTTCTTAATGGTTTACATGTGTGGCCCCATAAAATCAGACTTAAATCTTGTCTCTAATGGTTAGAGCCCCATCAAGGAAAAAGGTGTGCCTGGAACAAATATGGAGCCCTACCCTAACATGTGAACTCTGACTTAAAAATACTAGTGATGCTGGTCATTTGATGGTATTTCCTTTAATTTGTAACACAAGAAGACCCACTTAACCTAGGAAGTTGGACACACACCAGCCTGGGGATATGATCTAAATAAAAGATTTGAAGAAGGAGGCACTCCAGTCAGTTTGGACCAGCCCTGTACTGTAATGCGTCACTCTAACTACTATTAAAGTTACGGGTGCCACTCTGTGGATTCATCACACTCAGATAATGAAAGCCCACACAGCTGAAGGGAACACATTTTGTAGTTAGCTGGGTATTATTAGATGTATCAATCAATCTGATGTTATATATTTTCAGGGTAGGAGCTTAAGGCACTAGGTGTGGCTCTCAAGACTCTCAGAGTATCTACAAAAGTGACCCTAGGTGTTGGGTTTGCCTGCTATGAGAGTATTCAAGTAGGCTGAGTGGAACCAAATACAGATAGTTTCTAAAATTTAACTAAACAATGTACACTTTCAATGAAAAACACCACAGAGTATTTATCCAAGAAGCATTATGACAACCAGATCATCTGTCTGTCCCTTAGGCTGTGTGGTGCCCCACCCACACCCTTAATCCTGACAACAAGGAGGTTAAGATTTCTGGTCTGTAGAGGGTTCCAAGTCAGCTTGTGACCAGGTGAGACCCTTCCCTAATGTATAACAGAAGAGGAAACAAAGCCACTATAAATCAAGAAGCAACAAATAACAAGTCCCAAATATAGTTTATTTAAGAATGGCAAATCTGACCATCCATCAGATTTAACATATAATTTATCCTGATATGGAAGGTGCAGTTAGCACTTCTGGTTCAGGCCAA
Organism: Dipus sagitta; assembly: GCA_036346955.1. Lineage (NCBI taxonomy): Eukaryota > Metazoa > Chordata > Mammalia > Rodentia > Dipodidae > Dipus > Dipus sagitta. Next base: position 70,449,721 of record CM070773.1, on the reverse strand, counting down.
TATACCACGTTTATTTGGCGGGTACTGACCTGGTGTAATCCCAGTTAGCTTTTAGGATGATTTTGGTCTCAGTTATGCTGTGCTCCTGCTTGGGTCCCTCTTTGGTGTGCTGTGAGTTCAATTAGGCGTGGCCGGGTCCCTGGACTGCTGCTCTGTTCATGGGAGCTGGGCACTGGCGGTGGGGGAGGGGAGGCTGCTGATGCTGCTCTAGTTCACTCGCTGTTCCACGTGTTCTTCTACCTTGTGATCTGCTCCTCCATTTTCACTGCCGTTCTCCCTTCGCATTTCTTGAGTTTGCAGAGAACTCCAGTGTGAGTGGAAAATCCCTCACCTGGCTTTTCCTGTGGCTCAAGCTGAGCCTGGCAGCTGCAATCCCCAGGGACCTGGCGCTGCTTCTGTGGTCCTGCGGACCTGCTGGAGCCACTTCTGCTGGCCTGTGTGGGCTCTGGATGCTCTGGATCTCTCCCACTTCTCCGCTGCTGTTTCAATTTCCTATCCACCTCACTTTTTAGTAAAAGTGTGTATTTTGCTGTTTTTTTTTTTTTTTTTTTGGCTTTTTCCCCCCAAGGCTGCTTTGGTGTGGTACCTACACCGCCATCTTAACCTGAAGATGGGAACACATTTTGGATGACAAACAATGTCCAGACCAGCCACTCTGAATCACACTGTGGAGGCACCAGGAATGCATTTAGGATATGAAGCTCTGCTCTGACCACACCCAGAAGCTGGTCAGTCTATGCACAGCTGAGGCTTGAGGATCTACAGGCTTGCACCAACCACAAAACCAGGATCTGATTGACCTATATGCACAAGAAGCTTGAAGAAGTCTATGGTGGACACCTCTGGACTATGTTATGATGCCACTCCATCCAGCTGGGTCTGGAAGTGGTACTACTTCTGGTATTCTCAGTGGGGATGGGGGCAGTGGCCCCATGGGGTTAAAACTTGAGAGAAAGAATAGGTATAGCCCTGTTCTACATAGTAACAGGAAACATGAAAGCAACTAGCTTGACAAGAGGTATATATCTGTGCAATAGTGGCACACAGCCTAGGTGGATAACCAATGGCTTTTTGATTGGCTAAGAGATCTACTCAGTGTGAAGGAACCCATAGCTGGAACTGGAAACCAAGTCAGAATCCTAAGGAGACCAAGATTATGGACTCCAATGAGAAGATTCCACTAGTTTGTGGCCAAAAGAGAGGGTACAGCCATTAAAATCTCTCTAACTTAGCAATGCTTTTCCCTTTCAACCTATTCTGATTTCACTCTCTATTGGAGAATCTGTTGTTCTTTTTCAGAAATTAGTGAGAATGAAGGAGAACCAAAATCAAGAATAGATAGCTGACTCCCTGGCAGGAGATGAACCACCTCTAGCACAGCAGCTAGGACCCAGGTGAAACCACAGAGGGACTGGTGAGATGAACAAGAGTGCTGCTTTCATGGCCAGCCTGACAACCTGTGCCTGGGTGATGGAGACAGACAGTGAGGATACTCAAAATGCACCAAAGCAAAAATTCAGAAGCTGCTGAGAGCTCAACACTAAAATAGACTTAAAGCACACCCCCCCCCCCCAAGGCTCAGAAAATCTTGCAGAAGAGGGCCAGAAAGAATGTAAGACCCAGAGGGTGGGAGGGAATATCCAGAGGCATTATCAACCCTCTACTCCAATGACTGACTGCTGCTGTCACAACCCATAATCCACAACTCCATGGTGAATACCAGCAATTCCATTAAGGAGGGCCCTTGGTGTAGTGGGGACAGGGAGGAGGGAAATGATGGTACCAACATATGATGTGTCCATGCAAATTTCTTAAAAAACAACAACAACAAAAAGAAAATGGGCCTCCATATTAGTTGGGTTGTGAGGACTAAATGGGTATGAGTTGTAAAGTGTGTTTTAGTACAGTACCTGGTGACTAATCAGTGTGGCTTTTTTTTTTTTTTTCTTTCTAAGACAGAGGCTCATGTATTCCAGGCTGTTCTCAAACTCACTAGCCTTGCCTCTACCTTCCAAATGCTAGGAATATAGGTATGTGCTACCCATATTTGGCTTGGCTTTTGTTTCTGAATTAGGATACAGTTCCAAATTTTTATTCATTAACTTATGAATTGATATTGCAAAGGTGGATTATAGAATGATAGATCAATGACAAAACAAAACCAGGGATGGTGGCTCACACCTATAGTCCCAGCACTCCAGAGTCTGAAGCAGGCAGATTGCCACGTGTTCAAGGCCAGTATGGTACACATAGTGAGTTCAGGACAGCATGGGTTACAGAGTGAGACCCTGTATAAACAAACAATCCCCCCCCCCAGCCACAAGAATCCAAACAGGTGCACTAAAATAATTATTTTTGGAAGGAGGGGTTGAATCAAAGGTCTTAATTTTTTTTGGTGGGGGAGGGGCAGAAAGGGTCTCATATATCCTAGCTTAGCCTCAAACTCACTATATGGCAAAGGATGACCTTGAATTTATAATCTCGTCTCTACCTTCTGATTGCTGGAATTACCATGCCCAGTTTATGTGGTACTGGGGATCAAATCCCAGTTTCATGCATGCTAGACAAAGCCTCCATTAACTGAGCTATATCCATCCCCTGATTTTTATTTAAGAAATTGACTCTTACTACATAGCCTAGGTTGAATCCCTAGGCTCAAGCAATCTTCTTACCTCAGCCTTTTTTTTTTTTTTTTTTGAAAAATTTTTGGTTTTTTTTATTTATTTATTTGAGAGAACAGAGAGAAGGAGAGAGAGAGAGAGAGAGAGAGAGAGAGAGGGCGCACCAGAGCTTCCAGCCTCTGTAAACGAACTCCAGATGCGTGCGCCCCCTTGTGCATCTGGCTAACGTGGGTCCTGGGGAATTGAGCCTTGAACCGGGGTCCTTAGGCTTCACAGGCAAGCGCCTAACCACTAAGCCATCTCCCCAGCCCACCTCAGCCTTTAGAGTGCAAAGACTACTATGCCATCTTGAGAGAATCTTGACAAGAACACTTAGCTGGGGGTGGTCCTCCATCTCCTCCAAGGACCTGAACACTGAGAACAAGGCTGGCATACCACAGTCCTCTCTGGTGTTGGCAGTGGAAAACTCAAGAGAAGATTATACAGGAACAGGTCAGGCAGGATGGGCTAGGCTGGGGAAGAAAGAGTTAATGGGGGAGGGGCAGAGATCATGTTTACTGAGCCTGAGTTCTGCTTCTGCTCTTGGTTCACATCCCTTGATCTCTGGGGTGTCCAGAGGCAGGCTGGTCTTCTGGGAAGGCTGAAGGATCCCCTGGGAGCAGATCCAGAGGTTAGCTCAGCAGAGAAACATTTGATTCCTTACTTTGGCCCTCTTTCCCCCCAAGCCCAGGGTCACAGGGGGAGGCTGCAGATAGGCCATGCTCTTTGGAAAGTAAATACAGGCTGCTAGTTTGCCTTGCTTCCTCTATTCAGTCCAGCATAAGCCTTTTGCCCAGTCTCCCCCCATTCCATAGTGGCTCCAAGCTTCTCTCAGCCTCCTTCTATCTACTTCCCTCCATCTCCTTGCAGCATCTGTGGCTCTGTGTGTGTGTGTGTGTGTGTGTGTGTGTGTGTGCGCGCGCGCGCGCCCGCCCGCCCCTGGGGACTTGATCAATCCAGACTTCGCTTCTGTGTTATTATTGATGACACTTTAGAAAAAACAGATACAGGTCTAGAAAGATACAGGGAAGCTGAGGGGGAAACTGCTTGGCCAGAGCCAATCTTCTGTGTGTGGTGCCTGTGATTAATGTTGTTATTGGCAGTAAGGCAGGACAAAGTTGAGAATGCACAGGGAAAGCTCCTCCTCCTGTTCTCCTGCTCCATCTCTTCCTCCTCCTGCTTTCTCCTTCTTCCGTTTCCCTCCTTCCTCTTCTATCTTCTTCCTCCTCTGTCTGCCCCTCCTGCTTCTCCTCCACCATCTCCCTCCTCCTGCTTCCTGCTTGTTCTGCTCATCCTCCTTCCTCCTCTATATTGTCCCTCCTCTGCCTGTCCCTCCTGTTCTTCCTTCTCATTATGTTCCTTCATTTTAAGCAAGGGTCTCCCTATGTATTCCTAGCATGTCTTCAACTCATGATCCTCCTGTCTCAGCCTCTCTGATGCTGGGATTGTCAGTGGTGGTAAGGTGAGGGCCAGAGACCCAGCTCTACAATGTTACATGCTGCAGCCCAAGGAGTTCTTTTCAGAGACTTGAAGATAAGATTCTTGACCTGGCTATAGAAAACAATTTCAGGATGATTCAGTGCAAAGCAGAGTTTGGCTTTATTAGGAAGAGAGCTTAATTCAGATTTCAACATGGAGGTAATAGGAAGTGAGGTGCTCAGGGAAAAGTCTAAACACACAAGCATGGATGTGGGCTTCTCAAGAAAGTTGCACAAGTGTCTTAGCAGCAGCTAAGTATATGATTTTTTTGGCTCTCAAGTCATATCTCAAAGGATTGCTGTGAAACTTCCCCCCTTTTCAGTAAGTGAGATTATAGGGTATCTCCAGAAGTGCATGGGTTGAAATCTGATAACAACAGTGAGTTATGAGGGTTTCACCAGAAGGATTTTACTGTAACTGTGGGTTCTTGAGATTACGGGAAAACTGCTTACTTACAACTGGGAAAAGAGAAAGTCACATAAGTTTGAGACTTAATCGTAGTAAATTACTATTGTAACATCATATTTGGTAATAAAAGGAAAATTGTCTCAGGATTGGGGATGTAGCTCCATTGGTAGAATGCTTGCCTACTATTCGTGAAGCTTTAGATTATTTCCTTAGCACTGCATAAACCTGGTGTGGGGATGCATGTCTGTTATTCTAGTACTCAGGATGGGGAGGCAGGAGGATCAGAAGTTCAAGGTCATCCTTGGCTACATAGTGAGCTTCCTGCCAGCCTGGGATACATAATACCCTGTCTAAAAAGAAAAAGAAACAAATAGAAGCAATTTTGTGTCCATGTATTCTATGTAGGCAACCCACAGCAAATGTTAAATGTGCTGGCACTTTTTGACTCTTAGTCTCTGAGGTGAGGGACTCCTTTCTTTTCCTGTGTGCCTTAATTTTTTCCTGTCTTTCTATCCTGCTTCAGGACTTCAGGTGCTACTACCACACCCAGCTTTTCAGGGAGTGCAACTTCTCTGAAACTCCTTGACCTCACCAACTTAGCTATATTATCTAGCCAGTAAGTCCTAGGATCCTCCTATTCTTGCCTCCCCAGACTGGGATGACAGGAGTAACTGGGAGTTTTACTGAGAAGGCTAGGAAGCTGGACTCAGGTATTCATGTTTGCTCAGCAAGTACTTTACCCACTGAGCTCTCTCTCCAGACTCCTTTATTTTTATTATTGGTTTTGGTGCTGGGGGCCTTGGACATGCTAGGGAGATACCTTACTACTGAGCTACACCCCAATCTTCTGTTTTAAATTTTCTAATTGACTCATGATAATTGTACATATATATTGAATGCAGTTTGATGATTTCATCCAGTAAACACTGTGTACTGATCAAACCAGAGAGATTAGCTTTTTCTTCCTCCCTCCTCCCTTTCTCCCTCCCTCTCTACAGAATTAAATGTAGTCTCAGAGTGACCTTGAACTCATGGTGATCCTCCTACCTCTGCCTCCTGAGTGCGTGCACCACCACGCCTGGTGATAACTTCATTTTTTATACATCCTAGATATTAATCCTCTGGCTGATGTACAGCTGGCAAAGGTTTCTTCCCATTCTGTAGGCTTCCTTTGTGCTGTATTCACAGCCATCAATGTATTTTTAATACATTTATTTATTTATTTGAGAGAAAGAGAGAAATAAAAAGACAGACACACAGAGAGAGTATGGACATGCCAGGGTCTCCTGCCACTGAAAATGAACTCCAGATACATGTACCGCTTTGTGCATTTGGCTTTATGTAGGTACTGGAGAATGTAACCCAGGTGATGAGGCTTTGCAAGCAAGTGCCTTCAATCACTGAGCCATCTCTTTAGTCCCCATTAATCTATTTATTCCTTAATTTTTATTAACATTTTCCATGATTATAAAAACTATCCCATGGTAATACCCTCCCTCCCCCCACTTTCCCCTTTGAAATTCCATTCTCCATCATATCCCCTCACCATCTCAATCAGTCTCTCTTTTATTTTGATGTCATGATCTTTCCCTCCACTTATGATGGTCTTGTGTAGGTAGTGTTAGGCACTATGAGGTCATGGATATCCAGGACATTTTATGTCTGGAGGGAGGACATTGTAAAGAGTCCTACCCTTCCTTTGGCTCTTACATGCTTTCCGCCACCTCTTCCTCATTAGACCCTGAGCCTTGGAAGGTGTTATCGAGATGTTACTCAGTACTCCAGTCACTTTTTTCCAGCACTCTGATACCTTCTGAGTCATCCCAAGGTCACTGCCATCAGAAAAGAGAAGATTCTCTACCCAAAGTGAGAGTAGCATTAATATAAGGGTATAAATATTAAGAAAAGTGCTTACTGGGCAGTTTGATAAGCATAGTATATACATTTTTCCAGACATCAGAAGATGTTACACCCTAGGGCTCCTGACTACCCCTGTTTTAAGTTTTCAGTATCAGGGATGTATTCCCCCCCCCCCCCCATGGAGTGGGCCTCCAGGCCAATTGGAGGGCAGTTGGTTTCCACCATGACTGATGTGCCACTATTGCACCTGTTGGCTCATTTGGCCTGGCTGGCCAATTATAAGGCTTGCAGTGTCCACTGTTGAGTATCTTCACTGGTGATCTCTCTCCCATTGAACTACATGTAGAATGGCTTCTTCCAGCTTTCTGTCAGCTGGTCTACATGGAGAAGGTTATCAGCTCAGTTCCAGCAGGATTTCTCAGTGGCCTTGCAGCCCAAGTATGTGGAGTCTTCAGCAATAGTGTCTTACCATCTATTCCTGGTGGGAAACCAAGGGCCTTGGCAATGGCCTATAATGTTTTGGGGCATCAGGAACCTCCCTGGCCAACAACTCACTGGAGGTATCCCATCCCTGGCACTGAAAATTCTCTAACAATGATCTATGGCTCCTGAGTGTCCCATTGTCCAAAACCAGAGGATTCCATATGATTTATTTGCATCCTCTTAGATTTTGATTAGCCCTCCCTCCACCTTTCCTTTACTCAGTCTCATCCCCTGATCTCACTTTGGGCCTTTTCACCCCCGTTAATCTATTCTTCTACGTACATATATACAATATCAACCTATTAAGTACCCTCCTCCCTTCCTTTGTCTTCCCTTTATATCTCCCTTTTAACTTACTGGCCTCTGCTACTGAGTTTTTTCCTTCTCTCACAGAAGTCCAATCATCTGTAGCTAGGATCCACATATGAGGGAAAGCATGCAGCACTTGGCTTTCTGGGCTTGGGTTACCTCACATAGTATAATCCTTTCCAGATCCATCCATTTTCCTGCAAATTTCACAACTTCATTTTTCTTTACCGCTGAGTAGAACTCCATTGTATAAATGTGCCATATCTTCATTATCCACTCCTCAGTTGAGGGACATCTAGGCTGGTTCCATTTCCCAGCTATTATGAATTGAGTGGCAATAAACATGGTTGAGCATATACTTCTAAGGAAATGGGATGAGTCCTTAGGATATATGCCTAGGAGTGCTATAGCTGGGTCATATGGTAGATCAATTTTTAGCTGTCTTAGGAACCTCCACACTGCTTTCCACAATGGCTGGACCAGATTGCATTCCCACCAACAGTGTAGAAGGGTTCCTCTTTTTCCACATCCTCGCCAGCATTTGTGATCATTTGTTTTCATGACGGTAGCCAATCTGACAGGAGTGAGATGGAATCTCAATGTAGTTTTAACATGCATTTCCCTGATGACTAGGGATGTAGAACATTTTTTTAGATGCTTATGCGCCATCCATATTTCTTCTTTTGAGAACTCTCTATTTAGTTCCATAGCTCATTTTTTAATTGGCTTGTTTGATTTCTTATTATTTAGCTTTTTGAGTTCTTTGTATATTCTAGGTATTAATCCTCTATCAGATATATAGCTGGCAAAGATTTTTTCCCATTCTGTAGGTTGCCTCTTTGCTTTATTCACCGTGTCCTTTGCAGTACAAAATTTTTGTAATTTCCCAATGGTTAATCTGTGGTTTTATTGCCTGAGCAATTGGGGTTATATTCAGAAAGTCTTTGCCAAGACCAATATGTTGAAGGGTTTCCCCCACTTCTTCCTCTATCAATTTCAGAGTTTCAGGTCTGATGTTAAGGTCTTTAGTCCATTCGGACTTAATTCTTGTGCATGGAGAGAGAGAAGGATCTATTTTCATCCTTCTACAGATACATATCCAGTTTCCCCAGCACCATTTGCTGAAGAGGCTGTCTTTTCTCCAATGAGTATTTTTGGCATTTTTATCAAATATCAGGTGGCTATAGCTACCTGGACTTACATCTGGGTCCTCTATTATGTTCCACTGATCTACATATCTGCTTTTGTGCCAGTAGCATGCTGTTTTTGTTATTATGGCTCTGTAGTACAGGTTAAAATCAGGTATGGTGATACCACCAGCCTTATTTTTGATGCTCAGGATTATTTTAGATATTCGAGGTATTTTTGTGATTCCAAATGAAGTTTTGGATTGCTTTTTCTATTTCTGTGAAGAATACCTTTGGAATTTTAATGGGGATTGCATTAAATGTGTAGATTATTTTTGGTAAGATTGCCGTTTTCACAATATTGATTCTTTCAATCCAGGAACAAGGGATGTTTTTCCATTTCCCAGTATCTTCTGCAATTTCTCGCTTGAGTGTTTTAAAGTTTCCAATGTAGAGATCCTTTACTTCCTTGGTTAGGTTTATTCCAAGATACTTTATTTTCTTTGATGCAATTGTCAATGGGAGTGATTCTCTGATTTCAACCTCTGTCTGTTTGTTGTTAGCATATAGGAGTTCTACTGATTTCTGTGTATTTATTTTGTATCCTGCTACATGGCTATAGGTGTTTATCAGCTCTATCAGTTTGCTGGTAGAGTCTTTAGGGTCCTTTATATATAGAATCATGTCATCTGCAAATAATGATAACTTGATTTCTTCCTTTTCAATTTGTATCCCTTTTATGTGTGTCTCCTGCCTTGTTGCTATGGCTAAGACTTCCAGTACTATATTAAATAAAAGTGGGGACAGTGGACACCCTTGTCTTCTTCTTGATTTTAGTGGAAAAGCTTCCAGTTTTTCCCCATTTAATAATATGTTGGCTGTAGGCTTGTCATAAATAGCCTTTATTATATTGAGATATGTTCCTTCTATTCCCAGTCTCTGTAGGACTTTTATCATGAAGGCATGTTGGACTTTGTCAAATGCTTTCTCTGCATCTAATGAGATGATCATGTGGTTTTTGTCCTTCAGTCCATTTATATAATGTCTTACATTTATTGATTTGCGTATGTTGAACCATCCCTGCATCTCTGGGATAATTTGTTCTATCTTTGCCTGGTTTTGGTATCAGGGTGATGCTGACTTCATAGAAGGAATTTGGTAGGATTCCTTCTTTTTCTATTTATGGAAAAGCTTAAGAAGCAATGGTGTTAGTTCTTCCCTGAAGGTCTGGTAAAATTCAGCAGTGAATCGATCTGGTCCTGGACTTTTTTTTAGTTGGGAGATTTTTGATAACTGCTTGGGTCTCCATTCTTGTGATAGGTATGTTTAAGTGATTAATCTCATCTTGATTTAATTTAGGTAGGTCATATAAATCAAGGAAATCATCCATTTCTTTCAGATTTTCATACTTAGTGGAGTATAAGCTTTTATAGTATGTCCCTATGATTTTTTGAATTTCTCTGGCATCTGTTGTGATGGTGCCTTTTTCATCTCTAATTTTATTAATTTGTGTCTCTTCTCTCTTTCTTTTGGTCAGATTTGCTAAGGGTTTATCAATCTTGTTTATTCTTTCAAAGAACCAACTCTTTGTTTCATTGATTCTTTGGATTGTTGTTTTGGTTTCTATTTCATTAATTTCTGCCCTAATCTTTATTATTTCTTCCTGTCTACTGATTTTTGGTTTGTCTTGTTCTTCTTTTTCCAAGGCTTTAAGGTGAAGCATTAGGTCATTTACTTGTGACCTTTCTAATTTCTTAATATAGGCACTTAAAGCTACAAATTTACCTCTTAGGACTGCCTTCATTGTGTCCCAGAGATTTTGGTATGTTGTGTTCTCATTATCGTTGGACTCTATAAATTTTTTGATTTCCTTCTTGATTTCTTCATTGACCCATTCATCATTTATTAGTGTGTTGTTTAAGTTCCATGTTTTTGTGTATGCTCTGTTCCTTTCTTGCTATTGATTTGTAGTTTGATTCCATTGTGGTCAGATAGAATGCAAGGAAATATTTCAATTTTCCTGAATTTGTTAAGATTTGCTTTGTGTCCTAATATATGGTCTATTTTAGAGAAATGTTCCATGTGCTGCTGAAAAGAATGTATATTCTACAGCATTTGGAGGAAATGTCCTGTAGATATCTGTTAGGTCCATTCTTTCTATGACCTCATTTAGTCTAGATACCTCTGTTTATTTTTTCCCGGGATGACCTGTCAATTGATGAGAGTGGGGTGTTGAAGTCACCCACTATCACTATGTTTGGTGTTATCTGTGACCTTAGTTGTAATAGTGTTTGTTTGATGAATTTGGGGGGGGCCCATGTTAGGTGCATATGTGTTTAGGATTGTAATGTCCTCCTGTTGGAGGGTGCCTTTAATCAATATAAAGTGACCTTCTTTATCTTTCTTAACTAATGTTGGACTGAAGTCTACCTTGTCAGATATTAGGACAGCAACCCCTGCTTGTTTTCTAGGTCCTTTTGCTTGAAACACTGTTTTCCAACCTTTCACCCTAAGATAGTGTCCACTATTTGTAGAAAGGTGGGTTTCTTGGAGGCAAGAAATTGAAGGATCCTGCTTTTTAACCCAGTCTGTGAATGTATGCCTTTTGGTTGGAGCATTGAGGCCGTTGATATTAAGAGATAATATTGAAAGGTTTGTATTCCTTTCTGCCATTTTTTTGTAGTTCTCCCAGTTTTACCTTTGCTCTCTTGTGTTAATTAGTATTTGAGTATTGTTTGTTTTTTCCCGGTTCCTTATATGTGTGCTTTTCTTTTTCTTCAGAATGGAGGATTCTTTCAAGTATTTTCTGTAGAGCTGGTTTTGTCTTCAAATACTCCTTTAGCTTGCTTTTGTCATGGAATGTCCTTATTTCTCCGTCTATTTGAATGGATAGTTTTGCAGGATAAAGTAACCTTGGTTGACAGTTGTTATCTTTCAGGACTTAGAATACATCACTCCATGCCCTTCTGGCTTTTAAAGTTTTTGTTGAGTAATCTGCTATAATCCTGATGGGCTTGCCTTTGTAGGTAACTTGATTTTTCACTCTGACTGCTTTCAATATTTTTTCTTTGGTTTGCGTGTTTGTTAGTTTGATTATAATATGGTGAGGAGAGGTTCTTTCCAGGTTTTGTCTGGCTGGTGTTCTAAAGGATTCCTGTATCTGCATTGGCACCCCTTTCCCAATTTGGGGGAAGTTTTCTTCTATGATGTTGTTGAAGATGCCTACTATGCCTTTGGAGTGAAATTCTTCTCCTTCTACTATGCCCTGAATTCTTATGTTTGATCTTTTCATAGTGTCCCGAATATCTTGAAATTCCCACTCATACTTTTCTATTAGTTTGTCTTTCTTTTTGTTGTACTGTATTAGATCTGCCACCTGGTCTTCTAGCTTAGATATTCTGTCCTCTCCTTCATGCATTCTACTGGTGAGATTTTCTACAGAGTTTTTTATTTAATTAACTGTGTTCTTCATTGCTAGTAATTCTGACTGGTTTTTCTTTATTATTTCTATTTCCTTATTTATGTCTAGTATTGACCTCTTTATTTCATTACATTGGTGTCCTGTGTTTTCTTTGATTCCTTTGATTTCCTCTTTCATTCCTTTGATTTCTTCTTTGACTTCTTTAAACATATTTATAATCATTCTTTTGAAATATTTCTCTTGCATTTCCTCTAACTCGTTGTCACTAGAGGCATTAATTAATGCATTAATACTTTTTGGTGGATTTATATTGTCTTGATTTTTGGTGTTTCTTGTGTTATAATGTATATATTTTTGCATCCTGGGTTATTTAATGATTGTATTTTCTAGTTAGCTGGGTATTATTAGATGTATCAATCAATCTGATGTTATATAACTTCAGGGTAGGAGCTTAAGGCATTAGGCGTTGCTCTTAAGACTCTCAGAGTATCTACAAAAGTGACCCTAGGTGTTGGGTTTGCCTGCTATGAGAGTATTCAAGTAGGCTGAGTGGAACCAAATACAGATAGATTCTGAAATTCAATTAAACAATGTACAATTTCAATGGAAAAACAGCTCAGAATATTTTTCCAAGAGTAGTTATTATGACAACCAGATCCTGTAACTGTCCCTTAGGGTTTGTGGTGCCCCACCCACAGCCTTAATCCTGACACCGAGGAGGTTAAGAATTCTGATCTGTTGAGGGTTCCAAGTCAGCTTGTGACCAGGTGAGACCCTTCCCTGGTGTAATCCCAATTACGTCTGCTCCTGCTTAGGCCCCGCTGTTGGTTCAAGTTGGCATGGCCATGTTTTTGGACCGCTGCTCTGTTCGCTGGAGCTGGGCACTGGCGGTGGGGGAGGGGAGGCTGCCAATGCTGCTGTAGTTCGCCTGCTGTTCCACGTGTTCTTCTACCTTGTGATCTGCTCCTCTGTTGTTCACTGCCGTTCTCCATTCACGTTTCTTGAATTTGCGGAGAGCTCCGGTGTGAGTGGAGTATCCCCTCACCTAGCTTTTCCTGCATCTCAAGCTGAGCCTGGCGACTTTATGGCTGCCGATGCCACAGTGTTCCACAGACCTGCTGGAGCTGCTCCTGCCGGTCAGTGTGGGCTCTGGATGCTCCGGATCTCTCCTACTTCTCTGCTGCTGTTTCAATTTGCTATTCACTTCATGTTTTAGTAAAATTGTGTATTTTGCTGTGGTTTTTTTTCGGCTTTTCCCCCCCTAGGCTGCTTTGGCATGGTGCCTACGCCACCATCTTAACCGGAAGTCTATTTTTTAAAATATTTTAAATTTTATTTATTTGAGAGAAATAAGAAGGGGGGGGGGGAGAGAATGGGTGTGCTAGGGTTTCTAGCCACTGCAAACAAACTCCAGATGTGTGCACCCCCTTGTGCATCTGGCTTACATGGATCCTGGGGAATCAAGCCTGAGTCCTTTGGCTTTTCAGGCAAGCACCTCAACCATTAACCCATCTCTCCAGCCCTAATCTATTTTTTTTGTTTTGTTTTGTTTTTTGAGGTAGGGCCTCACTCTAGTCCAGGCTGACCTGGAATTCACTATGTAGTCTCAGGGTGGCCTCAAACTCATGACAATCCTCCTACCTCTACCTCCTGAGTGCTGGGATTAAAGGCATGCACCACCATGCCTGATTCCTAATTTATTTTTAATGTACCTTAATTTATGACATTGCTCTGTTACTATAAAAACTTCATAGAACTATTACCATATGTTGGATACTTGGGGTAAACTGAATCTGTGTTCCTGGGCCATGATAACTCAAGAATAGTTTTTTTTCCACTTTGGGTGAAAGTGCTCCCTCTCTCTCTCTCTCTCTCTCTGTGTGTGTGTGTGTGTGTGTGTAGACTATCTTTTTGCCTTTTCCGAAGACAGACAACTCTCTGTGTTTGAGGATTGAAAATTATAAGGTTTGGGAGTGACCAAGACCACACAAACCACTCTGAGGCAAAGATGAAAGCTTTTATTTGGGAAAAGCACGAGATGCCAGGACTGACTCTCAAGAGCAGAGCACAGCCAACTTGAGATTCCAGATAGTGGGCTTTATAGGGCTCTTCAGTTGCGGGGAGGTGAGGAAGGGAAAAGTTGAATTAAAAAACAGGATTCTTTCTGGGAGATCTAAGCCAGGGTGTGACACTAGAACAGTTACTAGGTAATTTACAAGATAAGGGGGCAGGAAACCATGAGTTGGGGGCATTGTTAGGCAAGGAAGAGATAATGGCTGAGTAGTTTCTTGAGGAATGTGGATAGCCCACTTACTTATGTCTGTCATCATCCTGCTGTCCTTGGTGACTCCATTTTGGGAGCCAATCCTGACCTGACATTCCAGCCTTTTCTTAATGACAAGGGTCAGTGGTTTCTCTCTTTTGTAGTATCTTCATGCTGACCATTGAGGGCGTTGAGTTCTTACGGAAGAGGCTGGATAATGTGGTTGATGGGTTTCCCTTCAGGGCAGCTGATGAGGAGACAGTTCCTCAGTGGCTACAGGCTGGTAGGAGATAGAGGAGGGACAGATCAGTAAAAGTTGGTTGAATTTTCGGTGGGTGAATTGGTCCACCTGATTTTGGATGCATCTCAGAAGGTAGGGAGCCAGGACAAGTAGAAAGAATAGTTCAGATATAGGCCCTAAGAGTGGCAAAAGTCAGGGCCAGACCATCCCAAAGATATTCCATGACCCAGAGGGAATTTGTGTTCATACCTGAAGCTGGTTGGCCTGGGTTTTTAGTTTTGACCTCTGCCTTGCCTGATCAGTTAACGTAGTAACAGCATTCCTCATTCAGAAAAAGGCAGGTCCCTCCTTTGTTGGCTGTTAAGAGGTCTAGGGCTTGGCAGTTTTGTAGCATGACTGAGTTCAAAGAAGTAAGTTGCTCTTGTAGCAGTCGCAGGGCTGTGGTGGACTTCTGGACTGCAATGCTCAGTTCTGTAGAAAGCCTTTCATAGGAAATTAGGCTAAGGCTCAGGCCTCCTGCAGCCAGTCCTGTGGCAGCTATAGAGGCTGACAGGCCTACTCCTACCATCACAGGCAAGTGGACAGCTCTTTTGTAATGATCAGCCCACTTAGGAAGAAGGACTGCCAGTTCTCCTGTGTATACATGGTGAGGTTAGGTACCAAAGTGACTGGGGTGCAAGGACCTGACTACATTCTCGGAGAGATACAAGTATACAGCATGTCACATCAAAAATAAATTCCCGGGCTGGAGAAATGGCTTAGCGGTTAAGCGCTTGCCTGTGAAGCCTAAGGACCCCGGTTCGAGGCTCGGTTCCCCAGGACCCACGTTAGCCAGATGCGCAAGGGGGCGCACGCGTCTGGAGTTCGTTTGCAGTGGCTGGAGGCCCTGGCGCGCCCATTCTCTCTCTCTCTCTCTCTGCCTCTTTCTCTCTCTGTCACTCTCAGATAAATAAATAAAAAAAAATAACAAAAAAAAAATTAAAAAAAAATTCCCTTAGGTAAGGTGTGGTTTTAAACAATAGAGTTATTCCTGAAAGCTCCCAACCAGCATTGAGAGATTTCTGTATGCCAGCAACCAAAGCAGTTTGGAAGAGAGAGTGGGATAGGGAGCTTGGAGAGAGGACACCAGAAACAGAGAGTGTCTGAAGCAGAGGTGAAATTGAACAGGGGGACTGCAATAATGAGGGACCGCTCAAGGGAAGCACACAGGAAGGAGGCAGTGTGATTGGTAGGATTGAGTTGATTGAGGAGGGAGAGAATAATTAAGGATGGACATCCAGGGGGTGGTGGAGAAGGTTAGATTATGCAGATCTTCCTGGAGCTTGTCATGAGCCTGTTTTATGTCCATAACTATCTAGATATGGGCATTTTGGGCTGTCTTAGGGGCATTTTGAATGGATCAGCCCCCACAGCAAGAGCCAATAGTGCATTGGGTTGCCACCCCTACCATCCCATCTGCCCATTTTTGGTTGCAAGGGTTTGTGATGGAAAAAATTGTGAGTACCCCCTGAGATTTGAGCTGTGGTGGTTGGATGCCATAGGATTTAGTTGAGTGAAAGTAGTGGTACAGACAGGATGGTGAGATTGATAGTGAGCACCCTCCAACAGAGCCAGTATAGCATGCTGTTATGACTTGGTCCTGAGCAAAATCAGAAACTTCTCGCATACCATCCCTGTATTGAGCTGGCTTCAGGGCAGTCATTGGCAACATCTAGTATAGAGAAGGTGAGTGAGATGGGCTCCCCACACCCTGTGAAAGGACAGAAGGAAGAATTAAAGAGCTTGTTATCCTTGTCAACAGCTATGACATCAAAACACCAGACACAAGGTGGGGGGGGGGGATGAGCACTCAGAGGTGAGGGATAGAGGGCTTGGGGCAAGAAAGAGGAGGCAGAGGGGCATCAAGAGGAACATTCT
Source organism: Dipus sagitta (assembly GCA_036346955.1). Classification (NCBI taxonomy): domain Eukaryota; kingdom Metazoa; phylum Chordata; class Mammalia; order Rodentia; family Dipodidae; genus Dipus; species Dipus sagitta. Next base: position 70,433,553 of record CM070773.1, on the reverse strand, counting down.
GGGATTAGAAGAATAGTGGGAACATGACAGAGTTTAAGAGGGCCCATTGGGGTGGAGGTGTACTTATCACTGAGGGATAAGTAGGACGGAGGTGACTTGACTCTCTTTGGCTGTGATAGGTGGATCCAACTGGGGTGCCCTGAAGCTTTGTGGCCATGGGGTGGTTAGTATCACCAGATGAGGTCCAATCCAGAGCCGCTTGAGACCCTGTGGACAAGACTGCTTAAGATAGAGTTGATCTTCAGGGTTAAGTGAGAGAGTTGTGGCTCCCTCTGGTGGTTGGGGAAGAAGGCAGTCAGCATGTTACTGGAGAAGGTTCTGGATAAAGGTGAAAGTTGGTAAGTACCCATGGAGAGGGGTTTCTGGTAGTGGGAGAAGGATGTTTAATAGGAAAAGGTGCCCATACATGAGTTCAAAAGGGCTAAAGAAAGAGGGAGCCTGAAGAGTGGCTCTGATTTGGACTAAGGCAAGTGGTAGGAGCTTGAGCCAGGGCAAGTGAAGTTCAGAAGTCAGTTTAGGCAAGTGAGTTTTGAGAATGGCATTTTCTCTTTCTACTTTGCCTGAGGACTGAGGCATATATGGGATATGAAGTTTCCAATCTATCCCCAGGACTCCGGATAGTTCCTGAGTTACCTTGGAAATGAAGGCTGATCCGTTGTCTGATTGAATGGTAAGGGGAAGGCCAAAGCAGGGCAGAATAGATTCAAGAATGTGAGAGGCAACTATATTTGCAGTTTCCTCTGTCATAGGAAAAGCCTCAAACCACCCTGAGAAAGTATCCACCATAGTGAGGAGGTGTTTAGTGTTTTTGTGAAGAGGCATGTGAGTAAAATCTATCTGCTTGTCTATCCCGGGAAGTGAGCCCCTGTGTTGGTGGGGTTTGAAAGAGGGAGGGGGATGGACTCCCCCCTTGTGGAGAGGCCTTGGTGCAGAGTGAGCAAGCCTGTGTCACAGAGGAGACTAGAGAGGAGAGGCAAGGATGGAAAAGGAGAGGGGTCAGGAATCTTTGTAGTGGGCAGACTCCCACATGAAATAGATTATGTAGGTGGGCCAGGATGGTAGTAGCTTGGAGATCAGGCAAGCAGTAGAGCTCCCCCAGGAATAGCCAGCCTGTGGTCCTGGGACAGCATCAAGTTTTGTTAGAGTTTGGTACTGTCCTGGGGTGTATGAAGGAGTCGAGGAGGTACGGGCAAGGAAAAAGGCTGAAGCTGAATACGTGCTGTGGAGGCTGGATTCCCTGAGAACTCTGTCTGCAAAAGTTTCCCTTTGCCACAGGTGAAGTTAGAGCCTGGTGTCCCCTACAGAATGACAATCACCTTTATAGGAAGATAGGAGTTATGTAGCAGTTAAGGATAAGGGGCCTGTTAGTAATGGGGTTCCTTTAGCTGAGAGGAAGCCTCTCTCCTTCCAGATAGCAGCATAGGGATGTAGAATATAGAAAACGTATTTAGAGTCAGTATAGATGTTAACTGTCTTGCCTTGTGCCAAGGTTGGGGTTCTAGTGAGAGCTACCAGTTCAGCCTTTTGGGATGTACTCCCCTTAGGCAATGGGCCAGTCTCTATTATCTGGTTATCTGAGACACTAGCATACCCCACTGTCTGAGAGCTCTGTGAGTTAGTAGAAGAGCTGCCACCTATATACCAGGTGTGATCAGGGTTGGGGACTACTAGATGAATGGGCATAATGGAAGCATTGACTAGGCACAAGTCTTGGACTAAGTGGTAGGTCCCATCAGGTTTGATAACAGGCAAGATCAGAGTATTACAAGGGGAATGAGTGGGGCAAAGGAGGCCAGCTTGGAGTAGGTGAGAAATAATAGGTTTGAGGCCTTGGCAATGTTTAAGTGAGATTGGGTATTGAGGGCGGCAGGGAAAGGACATGGGGTCTTTGAGTCTGATGAGTATAGGCATGTGATGAAAGGCTAGTGCCAGCAAGGAAGTGTTCCACACCCTGGGATTAACCTTGGAGACAGGGAGGGGGAAATCTGGATCCTTTGTAAGGGAGGAGGTTGTCCTGAGGAGGAAGACAGGGTGTGGGCAGTAAGTCAGAGAGAGAATTTTTGCATAAGATCTTGACCCAGGGGAGGAATAGGACAAGAGGAAGAGGAAATGAATGGGAGAGGGGAGTGTCCCAAATTACACAGGGTGAAGGGGGGAGTGATGTGTGGGGAGTGGGATAGGCTGTCAATACCTGGCAGAGATCTGTGAGGGAAAAGTCTTACCAGAGCAGGATGGCAGGACTGACCAACTGGCCCCTGTATCTATTGCAAATGAGACAGGCCTTCCTGCCAGCTGGACTGTGGCCCTGGGCTCCTCCATTGTGATGTGGAGAGTGTTGGTGGGGGCTGAGGTTCCAGAGCACTGTCAATCTTCGGCTGTTGGACCCAGAAGATCAGCAATTGGCTCTTGTGGGGGACAAGAGGAAGGGACTGGCCTACCTTGTCAAGGCAAAGAAGGGCAGTTGACTTTCCAGTGTCTGGCAAGTCTACAGTGAGGACATGGCTGTGGTGGTGGGCATGGGCTGTGGCAGGTATTTGCCCAGTGGCTGGTGTGGCTGCACTTGAAGCAGGGTGTTGGTGGTGAGCGTTGTGGCCCCATCATCTTCTTTAGAAGAGGTCTCAGGGCTGCAGCCAGGAACTGGAACTACTGTCTGTCTCTGGTTACTCTCTCAGTCCATTCCTGGTCCTCTCTGCTATTAAAAAAACTTTAAATGCTAGGTCAAGCAGATCTTCCTGAAGGGCTTGAGGGCCCTTTTCTAAGGTTTTAAGTTTTTTCCTGATGTCTGGGGCAGATTGGAACAGGAAATGGGTATTGAGAACTATCATGCCTTCTTGGGAAGTTGGGTCAAGGTGAGTGTATTGTGTGAGTGCCTCAGGTAGGCATCTCATCAACTCAGCTGGATTTTCATTAAGCCTATGGGTAAGCATCTGGAGTTTGTCAAAATTGACAAATTTATGGGATATCTTTTGCCAGCCAGGAGGCAAAGAATCATTCTATCATGGGCCACCCTTCTGGGGGAGTTAGTGGGAGCATGGTATTCCAAGTCAGGGTCCTCTCTGTGGACAGTAAGCGTCCCCACTGGGAAAGTGTTATCAGTTAAGTGAGTCTCATCAGCATGGGCCTGAACAGCCACCCAGACACATTCTCGTTCATCAGGAGTGAGAGTGGAGGAAAGAATTACAAAGAGATCATGCCAGGTTAGGTCATAGGCCTGGGCGAGGTAGCAAAATTCTTTGGTATAGCAAGTTGGATCAGTGGAGAAAGACCCTAGACATTTTCAATCTGGGATAAATCAGACATGGGAAAAGGAACGTGAACATGAATGATTCCTTCAGCACCTGCGACCTCACGTAAAGGGTACATTCCATCCCTGTGAGAATGAGTAGGCTGGGCAGGAGGGGATAGAGGAGGAAAGGAGATTGGAGATGGTGGTGGTGGGGGGCACAGAGATGGAACAGGAGTCAGACGAAAGGAGGGAGGAGGAGTGTGGGCATCAGGCAGGGGGTCAGGAGAGGCTGAGGGAGCTAGAGGAACTGGAGGAACTGTTGGGGCAAGATTACCTATGGTATTCAGGTTGAAAGCAGAGGGTGAGGATGAGTATGGGGGAGAGGTTGAATTAGAGCCCATTCCTGAGACCTTGGCTAGAAGGACCTGGTGAGAAGAGCAGGTAGAGCAGAGAGAAGGCCATGTACATAGAGTGAAAAATGCTTGAATGTAGGGTATTTCGGACCACTTGCCTGTATGCTGGCAGAAGTTTTTTAGATCTAAAGTACCATGTTCAGGCCATTTGGACCCATTGTCCAGTTTATATTGTGGCCAGGCAGAGTTTCAGATAAAGATCAGCTGATGAGGTTTGATGTCGTCCAAGAGTTGTAGAGGCTTTAATTTCCTAAGGAGACAGGCTAGGGGGGTAGTAGAAATTGGTTTGGAGGTTTTATTCCCCATGGAAGTGTGAAAGTATAGTAAAAGGGCTAGTGAGGGTAGTCAGAGAAAGAGCAAGACAAGGGTGGGCTAAAGAAACCAGGGCTTAAACTGGGTTTACACAGGACACAATATGACCCCCTGGCCCATTAGGGTGAATGAGTCCTGCACCTCCCACATGGGCAGAGGCCGTACAGGTTGCAACTGTCAGCTTTTTAGCCTGTTAGTGGGCAAGGAGGGTGACTATGCTCCTGATGATGAAAGCAGCTGGCAGTGAAAGATGAGACCTCAGGAGATAAACAAGGGTGCGAGGAAGGAAGCAGGGCTTAAGCTAGGTTTACAAAGAACACCAATATGACCCCTGGCCCATTAGGGTGAACAGGGCCTGCACCTCCCACGTGGGCAGAGGCCTTACAGGTCACAACTGTTGGCTTTTTATCCTGTTAGTGGGCAAGGCAGGCAACTGTGCTCCCAACGGTGAAAGTGGCTGGCAGTGGAAGATGAGATCTCAGGAGAAAGAGGGAGAGGAGGGAGGGGGAGAGTGTCCAAAGATGGTGCAACCTAACCAAAAGGTGCCCCTTGGGGTATGGTATACCAGAGAGTGAGAGACCCGAGGTGTCGAGAGTGTGTCTTTCTCGAGACTTGGGGTTGGGGCCCAAAAGCGGCAAGGAGTGTAGCCTGGCATGTGGGCATAGCTTCCACGAGGAGGGATTAAACCCAAGAGCAGGCCAACCTGAGAGGAACACTTACCAAGAAGGAGGGAGGAGACAAAGAAGGGAAGAAGTGTGAGGTCAAATTGTGGTGGGTGTGAAAGCTGGTACCAGGCACAGATGGTCTGAAGCCTTCAGAGGGTCAATGGCAGCTCAGTAGTCTGGTCAGGGGAAAGGAGGTCTCGCTACCTAAGTGGGCAACCATAAGCCTCCTATCCAAGTCATGAGCACCAAATGTAAGGTTCAGGAGTGACCAAGACCATGCAAACACTCTGAGGTAAAGGTGAAAGCTTTTATTTGGGAAAAGCACAAGCTGCCAAGACTGACTCTCAAGAGCAGAGCACAGCCAACCTGAGTTTCTAGATAGTGCGCTTCATAAGGCTTTTCAGCTGGGGAAAGGTGAGGAAGGGAAAAGTTGAATTACAAAAAAAAAAAAAAAAAAGGTTTCTTTAGGGGATATCTAAGATAGCCAGGGTGTGACACTAGAACAGTTACTAGGTGATTTACAAGATAAGAGGGGAGGAAACCATGACTTGGGGGCATTGTTAGGCAAGGAAGGGATAATGGCTGGGTGGATAACCCACTTCCTTATGTCTGCTGCCATTCTGCTGTCCTTGGTGACTCCATTTTGGGAACCCATCCTGACCTAACAAAAATATTTGGAAAATCCCTGCATGCGGATTGAATACATACAGTGTTTTCATTGTCATCATTCCCTAAACAGTACAATATAACTATTTCATAGTTCTAACATTGTAGCAGGTATGATAAGTTACTTACTGATGATCTTAGAGTATATGCAAATTCCATACCATTTCTAGAAGGAGCCTTAGCATCTTTAGATTTTGATATCTGCAGGGGGTCCAGACACAGCTCCTCTGTGGATACTGAGGAACAACTATATGTCAGATGGTAGGTAGTACCATGTGCATGTATAAGGGAAGGGGTTGCAGTTTTGGATTGAATGTCATCCCTGGGAAGGTGACACTTGGGAGATAAGGACAGTGAGATGTGCATCAGGGAGAACAGAGTTACTGGCAGAAGAAAAAGGTCCTGGGATGGAATTTACTTGGCTGTTTAAGAAACAGTGAGGGTGGGCTGGGGTGATAGTTCAGTCAATAAAGTGCTTGTCTCTTAAGTATGAGGACTTGAGTTCAATTCTCAGTACCCACATAAAATGTTAGGCATGACAGTGTCCACCTGTAATCTCAGTACTGGGGAGGTAAAGATAGGAGCAGGATGCCTGAGGCTCCCTGGCCAGCCAGTTTAACCTAAGTGCTGAGCTCCAGGCAAATGAGAGACCTTGTTTCCAAGGGTGTAGATGGTTTTCCTGAGGGTGATGCCTGAGATTGATCTCTGGCCTCCACACATTTATACACGTTAACTTGCATGCAAACACACACATGCACATGCACACACACACTGAGGAGACTCACATGGCTGGAACAGAGGGCAGAGGAGAGAAAAAGAGAAGAGGAGATGGGAAGAGGACCTCAGGACCTGCAGACTTGCAGACAGATCCAAACTTTTAAAAATTTATTTTATTTTTGACCATTTCATATATACATATAATGTATTTTGATCATATTCATCCCATTACCTTCTTTTATCCCCTTCCCACCTCCACTAAATCCCTTCTTTTTCCCAACTAAATCCTCTGTGTATTTTTATGTCTTTTTATGTGTGTTTTTAACAACTGAGTTAAATTAGGGTTGCTTGCATAAGCATGGGTGGAGGTTGATAACAGGAGAATAGGCAATTTACCTGTGGCTACACCGCTGAAGAACAGGACTCTCTCTTCCCCAGCAACCATTAACTCCCAATAGCTACTCTTGGAGGAGTGGGACTCATGAGCAGGATCTAAGCTCTTACCCTGGAGAGCTTAAGCTGCCCCCTAAGGCTGTCATGTGAACTATAGTCACCTTTCTCTTGAGAAGTTCTTACAAGGATTATATAAATTAGTATGTGTGAAGTGACAGCTTAATATCTGGCATATACTACACATGCACTAAATATTAGGTTATTATTAAGTGTGGTAGACATATGCTATGTATTTGTTTTCCACTCTGTAGTGCAGGCTGGCCTTGAGATCAGGACAATCCTACCTCAGCCTGAATGCTGGGATTAAAGGTGTGAGCCATCCCTCACATCCAGTTTAGACCTGATGTATTGTGGGGTGTGTATATTTTGAGGTATGTCTGAGGTACAGTGGAAACCCAGGTCATGAGGAAAGTATCTAATATTATTTACCATTCCCCCTCCCCACCACCGGGTGTTTGAAAACTCTGCTGAAGTTGTAACTTTTTGGCTGAGACCAGCTCTTTTGTGTAACAGATGTTAACCAGATGTCAGCCAGGGTCAATAGGGAGCCTTTGGAGATTTGGTGCCTGCCTCTCTCCCACGACCTATGGGAAGCTCAGTGCCCTCCACAAGATGTCTGTGAATTCCTAGGGCTTCTGTTCTCATGAAAGCGTATTGGCTTGGGCTCCTGCCTGCTGCACCCTTGAGTACTCTCCCCATCTCCCCAGGGTTACCCCTCTGGGACAGTGATCAGCCCTGTTTGCTTGATTTCTCCCAGACTTGCCTTATCTATGCTTGCAAGTCTCTCACTCTTCAAGACACAGTGCCCTCCCTAAGACCCTGTCATTCTGATGGTTTTGACATTGTTTACCTTCCTCCCTAAGATGTTGTTGACAAAGAATTCCAGTGCACAGGCAGGAGCAACTTACACACTTGCATAACAAAGCAGAGTGTTATGACTGGTTTAGAGCTAACCAGGCTGTTGTGAGAAGTCTTGCTGAGGACACTCAAGGTCAATGACTATGTGCAGCTGAAGGTGATTTTTGTTGTTTTGCATTTATATGTAAGTGTGTGTCTGTGTGTGTGTAAGGCATGTGTATGCATGTTCATACATGTGTGGACACGTGTGTGTGTGTGCATATGTGTGTTTACAGCCTGGAGGTCAACCTCTGGTGTTGTTTCTATCACTTTTGTAGTTTATTTTTTTGAGAGGAAATCTCTCCCTAAACCTAAAGCTCACCAATTCTATTCAGCAAGAGTAATGAAGGAGGATAGAAGAAAGCTAGCTGTTTTTTTTTTTTGTTGTTGTTGTTGTTTTTCAAAGTAGGGTCTCACTGTAGTCCAGGCTGACCTGGAATTCTCTATGTAGCCTCAGAGTGGCCTTAAATTCACAGCGATCCTCTTACCTCTGCATTCTGAGTGCTGGGATCAGAGGTGTGTGCCACCACAACCAGCAAAAGCTAGCTGTTTTTTTTTTTTTTTTTTTTTCCTTTTTGGTTTCTCAAGGTAGGGTCTCACTCTGGCTCAGGCTGACCTAGAATTCACTCTGTTGTCTCAGGGTGGCCTTGAACTCACGGCGATCCTCCTACCTCTGCCTCCTGAGTGCTGGGATTAAAGGTGTGTGCCACCACGCCCAGCTGTTTTTTTTTTTTTTTTTTTTAAGGTAGTTTCAGTTAGGGATTGAGGTCCAAAGAGAGCCATGAGATGCCACCTTGCTCTGGCACAAGAATGGAACTCTTAGCAGGAATGGAACTCCTATCTGATGGAGACTGACACTTAGCATCCCCTGCTACCCAAACTCTAGCATACTATCTAAATAAAATGGCTCAGGTGGGCTGGCTCTGGGATCCACCCACCAAATTTACAAACTAATCAGTCCTTCCCCTAGCATACCTGAATCAGATTCTATAGAGGCTTCAGCTTTCTAGCCCCTTCCTCCTCTGTGGATGTGGCCCTTAGGGTGTGTTTGATGAGCTCTCTCCAGCTCTTACCCTGTGCTGCTTGGACACATGTGAGTCTGGCATCCACCCCCACCCAGGGGTGGAAGTGGGGAAGCATAGCATTTTTTTTTTAATCTAAACTTTTCTGCTTACCTCTGCTTCTCATTTTGATTACATACATGGTTTTCCTCATGGTTTCTGAATCTACCACATGGGTGCTCTTACCAACTCTAGACTTGCTACCTGTGTACTTACTCTAAACTTAGGGTAATGATGAGTGTGTAACCCCCTTTATCACTCATTTCTCCTCTGAATTTCTTGCTCTCTGCTTTGATATTTTCCCTCTTCAGGAAAGCACATAACAGGTGCCATGTGTGTTCTTTGTGAGTCTCTTTACATATACATTGAAGTTCTATCCTCCCCATGCTTACGGCTTTACTCCAGTTTCCCATACTACCCCCCCCCAAAAAAAAAACCCTCAACTTCTCTTCTGCTTTGGTATTTTCTCTTTGCTATTTTTCCTTAAATCACCACCATTTAGCCTTTTAACTTATCTTAATGGATCTCATGGACTATGCTGTGTTTTCCCCCTTCCTACTTCCCATGTGCTTAGCCTCCCTTCTTTGACCCCAATCTCCCTTAAATAAATATCACAATTTGTGATTTCCCTCTAAATAAACTTAATAATTCATAATTTATCCTTCTTGAGTCTGGCTTTATCAATTCTTTATTAGAGGTAGGGCAGAATTCAAAACAGGGTTCATAAATTCTGGAGAACTCCTCCTGAATCCCAAAGTCCTGCATAAGTAGTTAGCCAGCAAGTCCCAAGGAAGCTCCTGTCTGCATTCCCAGCTATGGGATGACAGACATACATCACCATGCTTGGCATTTTACATGGGTGCTAGAGATCTGAGCCCAGGTCCTCATGCTTGTACATGGTTTACCTACTGAGTCATCCCTCCAGCCCCTGGAGGTGCTTTTTCCATGGCCCAAGACTGCTACTGGGGGGGTCCAGGTTGTGTGTGTGGGGGCAAGAGCTGTCATAATACTGACATTGAGGCTGGTTGTGACATTGAGGTAATAGTGTGAATGGGTAGGAGGGATAGCAATAAATTCCAGGCTAAAATCAAGGGACCAGTAACAGCCATGTCCAGCTAGACTTCTATAAAATTAGATCAGGGCTGCTGCTGGTAGAAAGTGATATTTATTCTTCCAGTTCCTGTCATCACAAACTGCTTTTTCACGTGTGGTCACTCTGGTTAGAGGGATACGTTCTTGCAACAGAACCTCGTATGGGGATGAGAACATCCCAAGTTGGTCAGGATGTGTGGGACAAGCTGAGAACTGGTTTAGTTCTAGGATGAAGGGGTGGACAGTGTTAGAAAGATACATTGCATTCAAGCTTGGAAGAAGGCCCAGGGTCATGACGAACATGATCACAGTTTTGTGTACCTAAGTTTGTACCTAAGCGGTTCCAGGTTTAGAACCACAGATGAGGATGAACCTGCACTTTGTCTTTCTGTGCTTGTGTGAGTTTGCTTACTATATGTATTCCAAGTCCGCCCATTTTCCTACAAATTTCATTGTATCATTTTTCCTCAATGCTGAGTAGAAGTCCATCTCATAAATGTCCATCTTCATTATCCATTTGTCAAACAATGGGCATCTGGGTTCATTCCAGTTGTTAACTATTATGAATTGAGCAGCTACAAACATGGTTGAGCAAATATCTCTGCAGTGAAGAGTAGAGCCCAGTACAGGAATAGCACTCCCACTAGCATTCACTGGGGATTCTAGGAAGGTGCTCTACACACCCCAGCCCTTCACTGGAGATTCTACGCAGGAGCTCTACCACTGAACCACACCCCTAGCCCTTCACTGGGGATTCTAGGCAGGAGCTCTACCACTCAACCACACCTCCAGCCCCTCACTGGGGGATTCTATGTAGGAGGTCTGCTACAGAGTCATGGCACCAGTCTATCACTGAAGAATTCTAGGCAGGTGCTCAATCAACCACTGAGCCACACCCCAGCCCTTTAATGGAGAATTTTAGGCAGGTGCTCTATTGCTGAACAACACCCCCAGTCCTTCACTGGTGGATTTTAGGCATGGGCTTTACCACTTGTCTATACCCCAGGCCCTTACTGGAAGATTGTAGGCTAGCCACTTTCACCCCTGAGTTAAGAACTTCTTATTTATTTGGTTCTTTCATTTCACATGTGAGGAAAGAGGCACAGGCCTATAAAACCTGGCTCTGGGTCATACAGATAATTAGTGTTATTTGTTATGTTGTGTCAATCCAACATGGAAATTAACTTTAGAGTTAGAACTGGACATGCTAGGCATGTAGCTCAGTTGGTGTAGTGCTTGCCTGACATGCTCAAAACCCTGGGTTCCATCTCAGCACCACAAACTGGTAATGGTAGCACATGGGAGGATCAAGTGATCAAGATCATCATCAGCTACATAGTGAGTACGAGGTCAGTCTTGTACTACATGAGACTGTCTCAATAAAACAAAAACAAATTAGATGAGCATGGTGGACAACCCTCACTCTCTTCTAGTCTGGAGTACAATACTGTGCAATTTGTCAAGAATGTGGTCTCCTTGTGCCCTGGTTTTTTCATCTGTCAAATGGGGATAATAATAGTACCTACTTGGTGGGGATATTATAAGGTTAACTAACAGGTGAAGCATGTAGAACTTTAGGGAATGATACTTCTTATTTTTATCAAAGTTAATTTGTACATGGGATCTTGCCATGTTGTCCACACTAGTCTTGAATTCTTGGGCTCAACTGCTCAGCTTCTCCAGCAGATGTGCCTACAAACACTTTTTTTTTCTTTCACTAGACTTAAGTTTCACTAGACTTAAGCCTGTAGTTCAAATGGAAATTTGAATTAAAGAACTTTTGCCACTTAGTAGTCCTATGATAAAAATGTAGAATTTATGGCAGGGAAACTTTATTTTCCTGGAGGTGAAACTCAGGGCTTCATGCATTTTGTAAAATGCTAATTAGGTGTTCTTTTACTGGGCTTATATCTTCAGTCCTAAATGCAGTTTTTTTGAAACAGGGTCTAACTTTAGCCCAGGCTGACCTGGAATTCAATATGTAGCCCAGACTGACTTTGAACACACAGCAATACTCCTACCTCAGTTTCTTGAAAGCTGGGATTATAGGTATGAACCACCATATTAAATACACTTTTATAAAAAATTATTTTTATTTTAAAATATTTATTTATTGATACTAGTGATATGGCTCAACAATTAAAGACACTTGCCTGCAAAGTCTGCTGGCCTGGGTTCAATTCCCATAAAGTCAGATGCACAAAGTGGCACATGAGTTAGTTTGCACTGGCCCAAGAATTTTCATTCTCTCTCTCTCTCTCTCTATCTATCTCTTTCCTTTCTCTCTTGCAAATAGGTAAATAAGCTATTTATTTTAAAAATTATTTATTTATTTATGTGTGTGTGTGTTTGTATCAGGGCCTTTTGCCACTGCAAAGGAACACTAGACACTTGTGTCCTTTTATATATCTGGTTTATGTAGGTGGCTGATGAATTAAACCATGGGCCTGGTGGCTTTGCCAGCAAGTACCTTTAACCTGGTCAATCTTTTCAGCCTCCTAAATGCATTCCTTTTTTTTTCGTTCTCCATACTGAACTCATTCTTTATTTTATTTTATTTATTTTTTCTTCAAATTTTTATTAATGAATTCTATGATTATAAAAAAAACATCCCATGGTAATACACTCCTTCCGCCACTTTCCCTTTGAAACTCCATTCTCCATCATACCCCTCCCCATCTCAATCAGTCTCTCTTTTATTTTGATGTCATGATCTTTTCCTCCTCTTATGATGGTCTTGTGCAGGTACTGTCGGGCACTGTGAGGTCATGGATATCCAGGGCATTTTGTGTCTGGAGGGAGCATGTTGTATGGAGTCCTACCCTTCCTTTGGCTCTTACATTCTTTCCGCCACCTCTTCGGCATTAGAAACTAAGCCTAGAAAGGTGTGATAGAGATATTGCAGTACTGAGCACTGTGGTCATTTCTTTCCATCAACATGATACCTTCTGAGTTGTCCCAAGGTCACTGCCAGCTGAAAAGAGAAGATTCTGTACCAAAAGTGAGAGTAGCATTAATATAAGGGTGTGAACATTAAGAGAAGTGCTTACTGGGCAGTTTGATAAGCATAGTATATACATTTAGCCAGACAACAGCAGATGTTACACCCCTAGGGCTCATGACTACCCCTGTTTTAAGCTTTCAGTATCAAGGATGTATTCCCTCCCATGGAGCGGGCCTCCAGTCCAAATAGAGGGCAGTTGGTTTCCCCCATAACAGATGTGCCAATATTGCACCCATTGGCTCATTTGCCCTGGCTGGCCAAATATAAAGATTACAGTGTCCACTGTTGAGTATCTTCACTGGTGATTTCTCTTTCTCCCATAGAACTGCATGCAGAATGGCTTCTTCCAGCTTTCTGTCAGCTGGTCTACATGGAGAAGGTTATCAGCTCAGTTCCAGCAGGATTTCTCAGTGGCCTTGCAGCCCAAGTATATGGACTCTTCAACAATAGGGTCTTAACGTCTATTCCTGGTGGGAAACGAAGGGCCTCGGCAATAGCCTATGATGTTTTGGAGGCATCAGGGACCTCCCTGGCCAACAACTCACTGGAAGGTATCCCATCCCTGGCACTGAAAGTTTTCTAGCAACAATCTATGGTGCCCGAGGGTTCCATTGTCCAAAAAAGTAGGATTCCATATGATTTATTTGCATCCTCTTAGATTTTGATTAGCCCTCCCTCCACATTTCCTTTACTCAATCTCTTCCCTGACCTCACTTAGGCCATTTCACAGCCATTAATCTATTCTTCTACTTACATATACACAATACGATCCTACCAAGTACCCCCCTCCCTTCCTTTCTCTTCCCTTTATATCTCATTTCTAGCTTACCTCTGCTACTGAGTTTTTTCCTTCTCACACAGAAGCCCAGTCATCTGTAGCTAGGATCCCCACATATGAGAGAACATGCAGTGCTTGGCTTTCTAGGCCTGGGTTGCCTCACTTAGTATAATCCTTTCCAGATCCATCCATTTTCCTGCAAATTTCATAACTTCATTTTTTTTTTTTTTTTTTTTTTTTTAGCGCTGAGTAGAACTCCATTGTATAAATGTGCCATATCTTCATTATCCACTCATCAGTGGAGGGACATCTAGGCTGGTTCCATTTCCCAGCTATTATGAATTGAATGGCAATAAACATGGTAGAGCACATACTTCTAAGGAAATGAGGTGAGTCCTTAGGATATATGCCTAGGAGTGCTATAGCTGGGTCATATGGTAGATCAATTTTTAGCTGTCCTAGGAACCTCCACTCTGATTTCCACAATGGCTGGACCAGATTGCATTCCCACCAACAGTGTAGAAGGGTTCCTCTTTTTCCACATCCTTGCGAGCATTTATGGTCATTGTTTTTCATGATGGTAGCTAATCTGATAGGAGTGAGATGGAATCTCAATGAAGTTTTAATCTGCATTTCCCTGATGACTAGGGATGTAGAACATTTTTTTAGATGCTTATATGCCATCCGTATTTCTTCTTTTGAGAACTCTCTATTTAACTCCATAGCCCATTTTCAATTGGTTTGTTTGATTTCTTATTATTTAACTTTTTGAATTCTTTGTATATTCTAGATATTAATCCTCTATCAGATGTATAGCTGGAAAAGATTTTTTCCCATTCTGTAGGTTGCCTCTTTGCTTTATTCACAGTGTCCTTTGCCATACAAATTCTTTGTAAGTTCATGAGGTCCAAGCGGTAAATCTGTGGTTTTATTGCCTGAGCAATTGGGGTTATATTCAGAAAGTCTTTGCCAAGACCAATATGTTGAAAGTTTTCCCCTACTTTTTCCTCTAGTAGTTTCAGAGTTTCAGGTCTGATGTTAAGGTT